>CM022298.1:524655349-525855349 GCA_011799875.1 Thinopyrum elongatum
TCAAATTCACATGATTACTTGCAACATGACTTCTCCCGTGACCTCAAGAACAAAAGTAACTACTCACAAATGATATTCATGCTCAAGATCAGAGGGGTAATAAATAGCATAATGGATCTGAACATATAATCTTCCACCAAATCCCATTGTTACATCCTAAGCTAAAATGAAGCCTTCTCAGGGCATCTGCATTTTCAGCCGTCCGATTAGGTGTCCAAACGAATCCGGACTGTCAGATCTTCAGATGGCTTGATCTGGGCCGTTGGATCATTCTGATGTGACAACCAATGAATAGTGCCATTTTTTCTGCACCCGCGCTGCCAGGCCAGCACTCTATGACATGCGGGACCCAGGCATGGTGGGCCGCCCCAGTCAGCGACCGCGAAGTGTAGAGCTCCCGGTTATGTGTGCTTTTGGTGGAGAGGCCATGCCACCGCCTGTAAAAATGACGGCCCGCTGAGGGTATTTACGAGATTTTGCTTGTTGGCCCTTGCGTGGCGGTCTGCGGCTGGCTGCTAGCGCGCAGAGGTGAAGACGAAGCTCGATTGGGTGAGAACCCTAGCTCATTCACAGCCTCGCTTCGCCCCTCCCTTCCTTCTCTCTCGGTTCCTTCTCCCTCCCGTCCCAAACCAGCTGCCGCCCCCACCCTGCCACCGATATCCTCTCCCCCAACCTCGGTGTCGCCTCCACCCTCTCTCCAGAGGCGCCCATCGCTGTCGTATATCACCTTCTCGAGAAGATCAGGTGGAGGCCAGATCCGCCATGCAAGGTTAGGTGGAGGCCAGATCCGCCACGCCATGGAGACCGAGCACAGGCACATGCCGACGGTGGATCTGCTGCTCGCCCCCTCTGTCCTCCGACGGTGGTATGGTAGGAATCACGTCCCTCCTCCTCCTCCTCTTCTTTCTCCCTCTAAACCCCGTCTCATCTCTTCCTGTAGATAGGTAGGTAGACAGGAGGTGCAGCGGCTGGACTGCTACAAGAAAGGAAGCTCGCTCCAGGTTTGCTTCTTCTTCTCCACCGGTGGTTAAGGAGAGGAGAGGAGGTCACGCCATGGAAGGTACACTCCCCTCTCCTCTCTCTCACTCTCTCTCTCTCTCTCCCTTTGTATCGTCTGGTTGCTTCATTTTTTTCTTCCCGATCCAAACACGAGCATCTGATGCGTGTGTGCGTGTGTGCAGTTTGGGATGCCCTCCCCAAGAAAGATGGATGCATCAGGGGATTGGTTCATGATTCCTTCTTCCTCTTTTCTTCGTCTCAGCATCTGGTGCGTGCCAAAGTAGTTCTTTTTTTGGGGTTCAGTTTATATGCGTGTGCAATCAGGGAGATGTATGTATGTATGTATGTATGTATGGATGCGCTGCTTACCACTGGAAGGAATAAACTTTCCTTCCTTACTGAATTTGACCAATGAATCAACCTTCCTCTAGATCGAACAGAGAATGAATGAATTTGCAACTTCTCATTAAAAATTAATTAATGACCAACTTCTCTGAGATTTATTATTTTGGTCAATGAATTTTTATATGAATAATCACACTGTCAATTGGTTTCTTACTCACGCCTGCCTGCATAACTGACTATTGCTTTGCCGCAGCAGAGTTTGCAAAGGAACGGGCGCTTCCTGAGGTGACCTCTGTCGTGTGATGACAGTGGATGATAGCATCGGCTACAAAATTGCAATGTTGAGGTCCGTTCCTCACCATCGAGCCCAAAGTTATGTATGTCATGCTAGGGTTGTTCACTTGCTATGTACAAGAATTGCTCCTATCCTGTGTTTTGTATCCTTGCTGGACATGTTGCTATGGTTTATGTGGAGCTTGCTTGTACGGTAAATCATTTGGGGGTAGCTAGATATAAACTTGTTTGTTGCTGTTTGATGCTCTTGTGTGTGGTTAATTAGGATTCCACTCCTCAATTGATGATCTACTATTGATATGCTCCCTACTTCAGTTAGTGCTCTAAGTGGTTAACAGAACCGCTAAGTTTCAGCTACTATAACCATGTTGAACCGAATAGTCCCGCTGCACTACTATGGTTGATGCAATATTAAGAGCAGCACAACACTACACCTCCTTTGGATAGATATGCTTACTTGAAGCTACACTTCTGTTTGTGCTTTGGTATTAGTACATGAGTGGTTTCTCTATTTCATAAGACTTGAACATGCTTGATTTTGCTCTATTTGCATGATCAAGACGCCCATGGCTCCAAATCTTGCATTGTTTCTCTCATCTTGATGGCGGGTGTAGATAGGGAGGGGATGGAGGAGCTGGACATGGATGTAGAGAAGGCGGCCAGACCCGAGTTCGTCCACCACTATTGCTACAAGGACTGTGACTCGCATCCTTGATGAGGAGCACCCCTTCGAGCCTAACACCATGGTTTGTACCCCCCCCCCCAAGTAACCTGTTGCTTCTTGAATTGTTAATTAGGGGCACCAACGATGGAGTTCGTAGTATAATTTGAGTATGAGTGGCATTGAGATATAGTTTTCACAACGTTATTGTCTGGCAATGATTCTTTATGTGCAAAAGGGTAGTAGGTTTTGTAGACAGTATTTATCGTGAAAACCTGGAGATAGAAAAAGAGCTTTTCACATTGGTTGCTGCTGAATTAGTTGTGAAAACAAGTTGATAAGTTGATAAGAAAATCACCGCCGCCGCTCCTTCCCTGTCCCACGCCATCCAGCAGAGCTGTGCATTTATCCGCAAAACAAGTTGATAAGAAAATCATTAGCGCATCAAGTCATCTTCCCGTCGCGTGCCTCTATTGCTCTTTCAGACATAAAGTAAGAAGGCATGAGGCACAATCTAAAATACTGAAACATTAGTAAATCACGCGCATATTGAATCAAAGAAATTGCTAATTTAGTTTGAGCTGTGAATCATCAAATCATGCGTACAAAGTACTACCATGACTAGAACTATTGAAGTCGGATGTGTCTTGATGCATATGTTGATCATTTGAAACATTACTTTTCTAAAAATCTATATTTCTTTCTGGCGCGGAATCTATCCACTTCATGTACTCAATTGCAGCGCCCATGTCGTGACCATGGCGTGTGGAGTTCTTTCACAAGCACAACCTCTAGCCAGTGAGCTCATTCTCCCACTTAGTTTTATGTTCTTCCTCTTTTTTTAGTGTATTGATAATAAATGCTGATTGAATTTGGCATCTCTCCCTTAAATAGTTGCTATTAATGTCATTCTGCTAGCAGCAAATTACTCACCCAGCATTTTGCTGTCTGAATGAAATACACAGGCAACATTTAAATTTTATGATCTGCAGTTCTAATTTCTTTTATAGGCTTGGCTAAGTTCACTTTATTTTCTAAGAAATTGCGTATTCGATTTGGCATAGAGCTACTAAATTGTTTTGATTTGGCACTTGGTTGTTTGTCGCCTCTGATCTACTGTAAGTGGATCTATTTGTTTGTGCCTTACAAGTGCAACTGGTTGATGGTAAAGCTATGCTACATATTTTGCTCTTCACAAACAGGTAGCCCTATGTTGCTACACTGGTCTGCCGCTATGCCTTTGAAGTATGGTATTATTTGTCAATTTGTGTAAGCATAAGGGTACAAATGAGTTTAGTTAGCTTTCTATTGTTTTCAACCTGTGATTCCTGCAATATTTAGATGTGCATGCTAGGTTTAATAGAAAAAATATCCTTCGCCCCTTATCTCTTCATCATCATGGTGAACCTCTCCTTGTGATCGGGATGAGGTTTTTTTGTTTTCCTCTATTTTGGATGAAATTATTGTTCTATTGATGAATGTTTTTTTCCTTCTCTTCACAAATCAGGGATAAACTTATTGTCCTGGTTATATGGCCCATGTGGAATGAAGCGTGCATCTCTTCTTTTTTACTACTTTGAGATGCTTCCAAAATTATTATACCATGATTTGCTCTAATTCTATCAACACAATGGTGGAAATCAAAATTATTTATTTTAAATCCTGTCATTTCTCCCTGATCATTAGTTTGTGTGACTTGATGATCTAAACCTGGTGTCTTTTTTTTCATAAACCAGGCATTTGAGTGTTGGAGAGATGGTGGCTTGAGATATTTGCTTGACTGATTAGTTCCAATCAAGGTAAATCACAAATCAAAAGCTTAAGTAGCTTTGAAGGTGCTTAACCTATATTATACTAATGCACTCAGCATTCATAGAAGATAAAGGTTTATTTTGTTTTGTTCATACGACCTATTTCGACTTCTGAGTTCAATTTGCAGCTCTTGGTACTTCAAAGTGTATACCGCACTTCACGACAAGGAAAGAAAAGAGAAGAATGGCGTTGAGGACTAAAAGGTATTATATGATTTCTAAATCAGAATCGACTGTAGTTTATTACTTTCCTAACATAAAGTTATATAGAATATTATGGTTGTTTGGGCCTGTTGACATCAGATTTTGGCACGGCATAAAAAGAAAATGAGATGGTCGCAAGTGAAAGGGTTTTCAGCATGAAAAGTTTCACGTCGCCGAGTGGAACAACTTTGATGTTTAGGTTATCATCGTCCAACCCCATCTTAGGGGCCGACACTGTGCTCCGAGTGACAGAATTAAGTGTTTTGAGTGCTTTTTGGCCGGTTATGCCTTCAATACGACCTCGGATGAAGGATCACTCTACATGGATTGTCTTCGTCTCGTCGAGCCGATCGATTTTCATATATAAATCATCTCAATCCGAGGTCGTATGCGACCTGGAGAGGCAAATCAAGATCAGGCTATATTTTCAGTCGAGAAATCCGAGTAAAAAGCTTGCCAACAAAAGGAAAAGCTTGCCGGCGTGGAAGCTTGCTGGTGTGAAAGCTTGCCGGGGTGGAAACCTTGCCAGTGTGGAAAGCTTGCCGGGGTGGAAACCTTGCCGGTGTGAAAGCTTGCCGGGGTGGAAACCTTGCTGGTGTGAAAGCTTGCCGGGGTGGAAAGCTTGCTGGGATGGAAAGCTTGCCGGGGTGGAAACCTTGCAGGCGTGGAAAGCTTGCCGGGGTGGAAATCTTGCCGGGGTGGAAAGCTTGCTGGGGTGGAAGCCTTGCCGGCGTGGAAAGCTTGCTGTCAAAGTCAATCCGACCAGAAGTTGGAGATGGGCTCGAAAGATTATTCAAACGACCTCGGATGGAAAAGTGTTCTACACGAAAGTTGTGCGTATCGTCGAAACGGTCAACTTTACTTTTGGAGTCATCATCATCGGAGATAGTATACAGCCTGAAAATTTGTTACAAGACTCAGACAGTTCAGAAAACTGCATAATTGAATCCGACCCACAGTTAAAGATGGACCCTAAAAATCATAAAGAATGCCTTAAAAGGAGAAGTGGCTCCCACTGTATTATGCAGATCATCGAGGCAGACAAGTTTGATGTTGAACTCGACTCTATCCGAGTTAGTATGCGATTTCTATAGCTCACGCAAGAAGCAGGACAGAAGTATGGGACAGATCCGAGCCAAATCCGAGTTGGACTAGAACTAGGATTTTTTAGGACGTGAATTGATGTAATATTCTTGAAAGGAAAGCCTAAATGAATCTTTTACTTGTACGGGAAGTCCAGCCGCCTCTTATATATGTTTGGGGTGACGGCCGATTGAACAACACACAATCGATCTATCAATATATCACCTTTTACCTTTACCTTTATCTCTCTTCCTTGTTCTTCTTCTTCCTCGTTCTTCGTTCGTTCTTCTAGTTGCAAGGCGGCGATCCACGAGGCCCTAGGGGCGATCAGGTTGACCTAGGGCAGCCCATAGCTACCGCGCGCCCTGACGGGGTCCCTCCCGGGCGTGTGGGGTTTCGGGTCCTGAAAAGCACCCGCCGGATTGCTTGCGTACCGTGCTTCCGGACGGGTCTCCTTCGACGTGAGCTGTGGTGCATCACCCCCGGCGTCGAGGGTACACGGTGACGTGTTCGTGTGCGAACACACTTTTTGGCGACTCCGATGGGGAATTTGCTTGCTACATGTTCTTGTTTTTGATGTTCATCGTTAACCGAACTGTGTTCGATCATATTATTTTGTTCTTGATGTTCATCAATTTCTTTAGCATGAAACTCATAGGGTAGCATGTAAGCTCCCTCACATCCAGAAAAATCGAGCACGGCCAATTTGCTGCATTTGTCGTTCCTTTGCTCGGTGAAGCTTGCATCATCTGTTTTGGTACACTTGACAATAACTGGCTCGATGCACTCGACATTAGCCGGTGATGCACTCGGATGACTCAATGCACTCGGCTGACTTGATGCACTTGGCCATAACTGGCTCGATGCACTCGGTTGGCTCGATGCACTCGATATTGACTCTATGCACTTGACCTTGGCCATCTCGGTGCTCAATCCGGTTTCAACCGAATCCATCATTGTCTTGGCTTTAAAGGAATCATTCGACTCGGCTGTAGACGACTTGCTCATATTTGACTCGGTTTCAACCGAATCAACCAGATTAGCCGAGTGAATCCTTTTTTGTTGTTTGGCTTGCATAGCTTCTGTTTTATCTTGCCTCAACATCATGGAAGGGCTAACATGGTTGCTGCATAGAGAAAAGGACTTGACGTACTCTTGCAAATCTTCCTCCTCACGCTTCTTCTTGAGCGCTTCATAAGCCTATTGATATTCTGCTGGTAACTCCTCAAGAGTTGGTGTGATAAAATTGTTGACGCAATTCCCTGTGAGCTTTGGCTTGATCTTGTCCATTCGGGCGACATCTTTTTCGTTAGATTCGGCCCTACTCGGATCCGCTTGCCCCCCAATACTATTAGGATCTTTCGGCAATGAGTCAATGCTGCCGAAGTTTTGCAATTGTATAGGAGGTGCATAACATCCTGCAATGATAGATGAAGACGTATGTACTGTTGTTGAACCATATTTCGTCTCGCCAATTTGGTCAATTGGCAACATGTCGTCTTCTTGCAAAACCCTAGCTCTTATTGCCTCATAATCAGGAACCAACCCTTTATCATGTTGCTCAAGGCAAAGAGCGCTAATCTTCTTGTTTTGCGCTAAGGTTTTTACTGCAGCCAAAGCCACCTCATCTCCTGCAATATTAGGCACATACACTCCTGTAGAATCTCCATTTACTCGGCCATAACCATGAAGGTGAGCCGAGTCATGAACATTTTTATTTGCGTATGTTGCTGAGCAATTAATCTCACGAGGTGTAATATATGATGATTGAGAATAACCGGCCAAATAGCTAGTAGAAGCATGGCCGATTCCCTCATTCATCGGCATGTTTGGGGATAGATCCGCATATCGCGAGTCGGCTACCGATGAATAAAATTTTGAGACATCCTCTTGCACATGAGGTCTCCCAAATTGATCACTCAGAACCATCGTGTTGTTCATCGGCATATTGAAGGAAATTGCCGATGCATGAAAGTTTGGATCCATAAGTTGTTTGTCGCGATTATGTAAACTCCAAGCTTTTCCAATAGAATAACTAGTCGGCCTTTGCTCGTTAGGGCTAGCCGACATGACATGTCTATTGGAAGATCTACCGACACCAACATACTGGTTACTTGCATCTACATAAGGAGATTGATGATACATATTACCGTTGTAGATTGCAGCCTCTTGATGACGCTCCTTGTAGCAAGAACAGGCCGGAGACCGTTCGAAGCTTCGTGTCCCCAGCGGAGTCGCCAAAAAGTGTGTTCGCACACAAACACGTCACCGTGTACCCTCGACGTCGGGGGTGATGCACCGCAGCTCACGTCGAAGGAGACCCGTCCGGAAGCGCGGTACGCAAGCAATCCGGCGGGTGCTTTTCAGGACCCGAAACCCCACACGCCCGGGAGGGACCCCGTCAGGGCGCGCGGCAGCTATGGGCTGCCCTAGGTCAACCTGATCGCCCCTAGGGCCTCGTGGATCACCGCCTTGCAACTATAAGAATGAACGAAGAACGAGGAAGAAGAAGAACAAGGAAGAGAGATAAAGGTAAAGGTAAAAGGTGATATATTGATAGATCGATTGTGTGTTGTTCAATCGGCCGTCACCACAAACATATATAAGAGGCGGCTGGACTTCCCGTACAAGTAAAGGATTCATCTAGGCTTTCCTTTCAAGAATATTACATCAATTCACGTCCTAAAAAATCCTAGTTCTAGTCCAACTCGGATTTGGCTCGGATCTATCCCATACTTCTGTCCTGCTTCTTGCATGAGCTATAGAAATCACATACTAACTCGGATAGAGTCGAGTTCAACA
Source organism: Thinopyrum elongatum (assembly GCA_011799875.1). Lineage (NCBI taxonomy): Eukaryota > Viridiplantae > Streptophyta > Magnoliopsida > Poales > Poaceae > Thinopyrum > Thinopyrum elongatum. The sequence goes on from CM022298.1 coordinate 524,663,549, forward strand.
TCAAACTTGTCCGCCTCGATGATCTGCATAATACATCGTGGTCCACTTCTCCTTTTAAGGCCTTCTTTATGATTTTTAGGGCCCATCTTTAACTGTGGGTCGGATTCAATTATGCAGTTTTCTGAACTGTCTGAGTCTTGTAACAACTTTGCAGGCCGTATACTATATCCGATGATGATGACTCCAAAAGCAAAGTTCACCGTTTCGATGATACGCACAACTTTTGTGTAGAACACTTTTCCATCCGAGGTCGTCTGAATAATCTTTCGAGCCCATCTCCAACTTCTGGTCGGATTGACTTTGACAGCAAGCTTTCCACGCCGGCAAGGCTTCCACCCCGGCAAGCTTTCCACCCCGGCAAGATTTCCACCCCGGCAAGCTTTCCACGCTGGCAAGGTTTGCACCCCGGCAAGCTTTCCATCCCGGCAAGCTTTCCACCCCGGCAAGCTTTCACACCGGCAAGGTTTCCACCCCGGCAAGCTTTCACAACGGCAAGGTTTCCACCCCGACAAGCTTTCCACACCGGCAAGGTTTCTACCCCGGCAAGCTTCCACACCAGCAAGCTTCCACACCGGCAAGCTTTTTCTTTTGCTGGCAAGCTTGTTACTCGGATTTCTCGACTGAAAATATAGCCTGATCTTGATTTGCCTCTCCAGGTCGCATATGACCTCGGATTGAGATGATTTATATATGAAAATCGATCGGCTTGACGAGACGGAGACAATCCATTCAGAATGCTCCTTCATCCAAGGTCATCTTGAAGTCGTAACCGGCCGAAAAGCACTCGGAACACTAAATTCTGCCACTCGGAGCACAGTTTCGGCCCCTAAGATGGGGTTGGACGATGATAACCTAAACATCAAAGTTGTTCCACTCGGCGACGTGAAACTTTTCACGCTGAAAACCCTTTCACTTGTGACCATCTCATTTTCTTTTTATGCCGTGCCAAAATCTGATGTCAACACTGTGCTCCGAGTGGAAGCCTTGCCGGCGTGGATAGCTTGCTGTCAAAGTCAATCCGACCAGAAGTTGGAGATGGGCTCGAATGATTATTCAGACGACCTCGGATGGAAAAGTATTCTGCACGAAAGTTGTGCGTGTCGTCAAAACGGTCAACTTTTCTTTTGGAGTCATCATCATCGGAGATAGTATACGGCCTGCAAAGTAGTTACAAGACTCAGACAGTTCAGAAAACTGCATAATTGAATCCGACCCATAGTTAAAGATGGGCCCTAAAAATCATAAAGAAAGCCTTAAAACGAGAAGTGAGACGTGTTGTATTATGCAGATCATAGAGGCGGACAAGTTTGATGTTGAACTCGACTCTATCCGAGTTAGTATGCGATTTCTATAGCTCACGCAAGAAGCAGGACAGAAGAATGGGACAGATCCGAGCCAAATCCGAGTTGGACTAGAACTAGGATTTTTTAGGATGTGAATTGATGTAATATTCTTGAAAGGAAATCCTAGATGAGTCCTTTATTTTTACAGGAAGTCCAGCCGCCTCTTATTTATGTTTGGGGTGACGGCCGATTAAACAACACACAATCGATCTATCAATATATCACCTTTTACCTTTACCTTTATCTCTCTTCCTTGTTCTTCTTCTTCCTCGTTCTTCGTTCGTTCTTCTAGTTGCAAGACGGCAATCCACGAGGCCCTAGGGGCGATCAGGTTGACCTAGGGCAGCCCATAGCTGCCGCGCGCCCTGACGGGGTCCCTCCCGGGCGTGTGGGGTTTCGGGTCCTGAAAAGCACCCGCCGGATTGCTTGCGTACCGCGCTTCCGGACGGGTCTCCTTCGATGTGAGCTGCGGTGCATCACCCCTGGCGTCGAGGGTACACGGTGACGTGTTCGTGTGCGAACACACTTTTTGGCGGCTCCGCTGGGGACACGAAGCTTTGAACGGTCTCCGGCTTGTTCTTGCTACAAGGAGCGTCATCAAGAGGCTGCAATCTACAATGGTAATATGTATCATCAATCTCCTTATGTAGATGCAAGTAACCAGTATGTTGGTGTCGCTAGATCTTCCAATAGACATGTCATGTCGGCTAGCCCTAACAAGCAAAGGCCGACTAGTTATTCTATTGGAAAAGCTTGGAATTTACATAATCGCGACAAACAACTTATGGATCCAAACTTTCATGCATCGGCAATTCCCTTCAATATGCCGATGAACAACATGATGGTTCTGAGTGATCAATTTGGGAGACCTCATGTGCAAGAGGATGTCTCAAAATTTTATTCATCGGCAGCCGACTCGCGATATGCGGATCTGTCCCCAAACATGCCGATGAATGAGGGAATCGGCCATGCTTCTACTAGCTATTTGGCCGGTTATTCTCAATCATCATATATTACACCTCATGAGATTAATTGCTCAGCAACATACACAAATAAAAATGTTCACGATTCGGCTCACCTTCATGGCTATGGCCGAGTAAATGGAGATTCTACAGGAGTGTATGTGCCTAATATTGCAGGAGATGAGGTGGCTTTGGCTGCAGTAAAAACCTTAGCGCAAAACAAGAAGATTAGCGCTCTTTGCCTTGAGCAACATGATAAAGGGTTGGTTCCTGATTATGAGGCAATAAGAGCTAGGGTTTTGCAAGAAGACGACATGTTGCCAATTGACCAAATTGGCAAGAGGAAATATGGTTCAACAACAGTACATACGTCTTCATCTATCATTGCAGGATGTTATGCACCTCCTATACAATTGCAAAACTTTGGCAGCATTGACTCATTGCTGAAAGATCCTAATAGTATTGGGGGGCAAGCGGATCCGCGTAGGGCCGAATCTAATGAAAAAGATGTTGCCTGGATGGACAAGATCAAGCCAAAGCTCACAGGGAATTGCGTCAACAATTTTATCACACCAACTCTTGAGGAGTTACCAGCAGAATATCAACAGGCTTATGAAGCGCTCAAGAAGAAGCATGAGGAGGAAGATTTGCAAGAATACGTCAAGTCCTTTTCTCTATGCAGCAACCATGTTAGCCCTTCCACGATGTTGAGGCAAGATAAAACAGAAGCTATGCAAGCCAAACAACAAAAAAGGATTCACTTGGCTAATCCGGTTGATTCGGTTGAAACCGAGTCAAATATGAGCAAGTCGTCTACAACTGAGTTGAACGATTCCTTTAAAGCCAAGACAATGATGGATTCGGTCGAAACCGGATTGAGCACCGAGATGGCCAATGTCAAGTGCATAGAGTCAATATTGAGTGCATCGAGCCAACCGAGTGCATCGAGCCAGTTAAGGCCGAGTGCATCAAGTCAGCCGAGTGCATTGAGTCATCCGAGTGCATCACCGGCTAATGTCGAGTGCATCGAGCCAGTTATTGTCAAGTGTACCAAAACAGATGATGCAAGCTTCACCGAGCAAAAGAACGACAAATGCAGCAAATTGGCCGTGCTCGATTTTTCTGGATGTGAGGGAGCTTACATGCTGCCCTATGAGTTTCGTGCTAAAGAAATTGATGAACATCAAGAACAAAATAATATGACCGAACACAGTTCGGTTAACGATGAACATAAAAAACAAGAACATGTAGCTAAGCAAAGTTCAACTGACAAAGAGCGTCCGAGTGGAATCCATTCGGATGGTCCGAGTGAAATCTACACAGGAAATCCAAGTGATGAGACACGAGATCTAGAAGAAGAGGAAGGGGCATTGGAGAATTATTTAGAAGTGGAGCAAGATATTGTTCCAGTTATGCAACCACCTTCTCCTCCCAATGTCTTCACAAAGGTACGCCTGGCTGACAGTTTACTCAATTTTCGATTTGGTCAAAATCATATTGTTGATCCACCCGTTAGCAAGATTCTAATTAATTTTGAAAGACCGGTCGAGATGAGTAATCTGTTTGTTTAGAATAATCTTGTCACTAATCATGCTGATCAACACACGGCACCATTCACAGAAGCTAATAGTGACAACTTATCACAACCAAAGTTGTTCCCGTCATGTCGGCTAAACATTATATTCATATGGACAACTTTGTTTGTTTTATGCCTGGCTAACATTTGGTCTCAGAAGAGACATATATTCTGTAATTATTTTGGTTGCAGAAACATAAAGCCAGGTCAAAAGTCCTCCGAGATCGCCGATTCAAGAGCATCGAGAAAGGAGGACGAAAATCAATGTATAGCCGAGTCGGATGACGTTAAGCCATCACCACTCGGTTGTTTTGTTTCGGAGCCGGTATCTCAGTATCAGTTAATGGATGAGCAGTGTACCTTCAGTTCGAGCATAGGTGATCATGTCGTAGGTGCATCACCGACTAATCCTATTATTATAATTGATCACGATGTCGAGCTATCAAGACAAGAACAAATGAAATGTTCATTTGAACACAATGTCAAAGACAACAATGTGATTTATCAAGCCACACAATCGGCCAACAAAGGACGATTGGACCTCGTTGAGGCATAAGCATACGGCCAGTCGACTCAGATTGGTCTTGATGGCGATCAAGTATTGACTCGGCTACCTCAAGCCGGCTCATCCAAAGACGGACTGGTATATGCTAATGATGATGTGATCAAATCTTCAAGCGAGGTAATCATTCAAGAGTGCATCAACAACAATATTGAAGACGGGAATTCCATCAAAGCTACAACTGACACGTTTAGCACTGGGGGGCAACAAGAAAATTCAAAGACTGATGCACACACAACCAAAGAAAGAAAAGGCCGCGGTAAGCACAAAGGTAAAAAGCCGAAAGTCACTTTCGCGCAGTTATTGGAAAAATATCAGAAGTTAATTGAGGAGAAGAGTGCTTATCGGCCGAGTGAAACAAAGGCATCAAAGTCACCCCCAAAGAATAAATCTGAACACCAGGATTGGCGAAGGAAGAAGTTGACTCTGTATCCTCCTTTTGGGTCACCAATGCCGATGTCATACGTACCTTCTCATGCTGACTATTATTCATATCAATCATGGGACATGTATAAATCGAGGGCACATCATCTATTTTATTCTAGACCGCCTCGCAAAAATTACGCAGCTCCAAGAGGAACATCGTTTGATCAACATCCATATGTTAATGACCGGCTCAACAAAAAAGAATCGGTCCGGAGCTCGGTGGAAAAGATGGACGCGGTCAAGCAAGTTTACCGAGTGAAAAAGGATGGCCGCAAGTGTGCTGTTTCAGATCCGACTTCGGATGACAAAAATTCAGCCGAATCTATGTTGGCTACTAAAGGCAAGGACATGAAGCATGTAATTTTCAAGGATCCAGTTGCCGAATTTCAATAGGCCAAGCCGGAGGTGCCCAAAGCCAGGAAAGAATTGCCAGTGCATAAAACAAAATCACAGTCGGGATGCTCACTCGGCTTATCACATTGGCAAGAGAGACAGTTGAAGTGACTCAAGGCCGAAGAGCTAGAGAAGAGGAATATGGCGTGGGTTCCCAAGGGTAGCCCTCGAGAAGGGAGTGATGTGCCAGCTTTTGTTGCGAGGCTGACAAGAGTAAAGGAGGACAAGTGTGAAACCAGCAAGCGAAGCCGACAGCTTTCGTGTCACTATGGGAGACTCCACACGGCGCATCATCCATGTTCTTCAACCATGCCATCAGAGTTTGTGCCCAACAATTTTTCCACAGCTGAAATATCTAGTTTATTTCGGCTATTCACACTTTGGTGGGAAGGTTCCCCAGATCCTTTGAGATGAGGACGCATGGCCGATATTTTGTTTATCGTCCTGAGAATTCGCCATGTTGGTGCAACAAGCATTCAGATACTATCTCAGCAGAATCTGAGTGGATCATCACTCGGGTAATATCGATAAAACTAAAGATGGACCTATCAGAACTGTTCAAATAACTTCAGATGGGGTTGATCCAACAAGAGGCGTGTTTTTCACATCTGAACAGCCTGATGCTTGGTGTAGCCAATTCACATATGGCCGACTTATTTATTCACTCGGCTTGTGAGGAAAATACGGCTGACTCATCTTTGAATCGGCCAGGAAAACTACATGTGACCGACTCCTTAGTCGATTCAGCCAGTAATGAAGGATCTAGTGCAATTCAGGAAGCTAACTGGAAGAAATCCGAGTGTCAGTCATTTGCAGGATCCAAGTGAAGCAAGATTGTTCGGCACATGGCTTAATATACAGTTTGATCTTTGATGATTTGTGTTGCCGAATAGTTGACGGTATTCCTTTGAGGTGCATGGCCATAATTGTTCGGCAGCCAGAACGATGTATCGTCGAACGGTTCTAATATTCCCAAGGATTACTTGAGCATATGGCTGATAATAATTGTCGTCCTTAGCATGCACAGCCGATGGAGTGTTGACATCGTGCTTAAACATTGCCCTAGGCAAAGTATTTTCTGGCACGCAAGCTCTGCCAGAAAACAGGGGGGCATGTGTTGACATCAGATTTTGGCACGGCATAAAAAGAAAATGAGATGGTCATGAGTGAAAGGGTTTTCAGCGTGAAAAGTTTCACGTCGCCGAGTGGAACAACTTTGATGTTTAGGTTATCATCGTCCAACCCCATCTTAGGGGCCGAAACTGTGCTCCGAGTGGCAGAATTTAGTGTTCCGAGTGCTTTTCGGTCGGTTACGCCTTCAAGATGACCTCGGATGAAGGAGCACTCTGCATGGATTGTCTTCGTCTTGTCGAGCTGATCGATTTTCATATATAAATCGTCGCAATCCGAGGTCGTATGCGACCTGGAGAGGCAAATCAAGATCAGGCTATATTTTCAGTCGAGAAATCCGAGTAAAAAGCTTGCCAGCAAAAGGAAAAACTTGCCGGCGTGGAAGCTTGCTGGTGTGAAAGCTTGTCGGGGTGGAAACCTTGCCGGTGTGGAAAGCTTGCCGGGGTGGAAACCTTGCCGGTGTGAAAGCTTGCCGGGGTGGAAACCTTGCCGGGATGGAAAGCTTGCCGGGGAGGAAACCTTGCCGGCGTGGAAAGATTGCCGGGGTGGAAATCTTGCCGGGGTGGAAAGCTTGCCGGGGTGGAAGCCTTGCCGGCGTGGAAAGCTTGTTGTCAAAGTCAATCCGACTAGAAGTTGGAGATGGGCTCGAAAGATTATTCAGACGACCTCGGATGGAAAAGTGTTCTGCACGAAAGTTGTGCGTATCATCGAAACAGTGAACTTTTCTTTTGGAGTCATCATCATTGGAGATAGTATACGGCCTGCAAAGTTGTTACAAGACTCAGACAGTTCAGAAAACTGCATAATTGAATCCGACCCACAGTTAAAGATGGGCCCTAAAAATCATAAAGAAGGCCTTAAAAGGAGAAGTGGCCCATGTTGTATTATGCAGATCATCGAGGCAGACAAGTTTGATGTTGAACTCGACTCTATCTGAGTTAGTATGCGATTTCTATAGCTCACGCAAGAAGCAGGACAGAAGTATGGGACAGATCCGAGCCAAGTCCGAGTTGGACTAGAACTAGGATTTTTTAGGACGTGAATTGATGTAATATTCTTGAAAGGAAAGCCTAGATGAATCCTTTACTTGTACGGGAAGTCCAGCCGCCTCTTATATATGTTTGGGGTGACGGCCGATTGAACAACACACAATCGATCTATCAATATATCACCTTTTACCTTTACCTTTATCTCTCTTCCTTGTTCTTCTTCTTCCTCGTTCTTCGTTCGTTCTTATAGTTGCAAGGCGACGATCCACGAGGCCCTAGGGGCGATCAGGTTGACCTAGGGCAGCCCATAGTTGCCGCGCGCCCTGACGGGGTCCCTCCCGGGCGTGTGGGGTTTCAGGTCCTGAAAAGCACCCGCCGGATTGCTTGCGTACCGCGCTTCCAGTCGGGTCTCCTTTGACGTGAGCTGTGGTGCATCACCCCCGGCGTCGAGGGTACACGGTGACGTGTTCGTGTGTGAACAGGGCCATCATGTGAATTATTATTTTTACTTGATTTTACATATGCACCTTCAAGAATAATGGTTGTATCCATCCTATCTAACAAAGATTTAGGAACGACAACAATTCTGAATAATCCAACAGGGAGGCCACATTTGTGTTGTGGGCACTTTATTTTGTTGTGATTAAGTTAAGTATTTTGGGTGAATAGGCCACTCAATTAACTGTGGCAAGAATTTTTGCTGCAACTAGAAGATTTTTTTATACATTTGATGTTTTTTTGGGAAATTAGTATTAGTAGCAGGGTAATAATAGTTGACAAAACTCATGTGTACATTGCCTGGGATAGACCTGCCGCTTGAGTCTGAGCCCTGGTTGATGCAGCGGCTCCACGTCCACCCCGCACTGACACTGGTAGGAGTAGCTCACGAGTGAAGAGTAGCTCACACCGTTCAGATTGAAGTTGCAGTTCATAAATCATGTATCCCCCTGCATTGTCCTTCTGTTCTATACTTGCATTAAGAATTATATGGTGTTCCTTTAGTTCTTACCTGGAATTGTAGCTAGGCATGAAGGACAGAAAATCTTGCACAAACAATATTGTGAGGCCTCTTCTTGGTAGCTGATGCTTGCTTCATGTGGGATATAAGATGTTTTTATAGATTGTTGTGAGGCCTCTTTTTGAAGGTTTTTGGCACAGTTTGACATGCATGTAAAATCAGGACAGGTTTACTATTTAACTGAAAGCTTAGGCTGATCCTACTTTTTGGTACGTACTGTTCTGTATCACTACGGGTTTATTATTGTGCTCTTTTGTTTCGTTGCCCCCAGTTAGGTAAAAAATATCTAGCACATGTGTGTGATAGATATGTAGTCCATGGTGCATCCCTTGGTTGTGGTGCTTTGATGCTTTGAACTTTTTAAGAAGTGCTTCTCATATTACAGTTGTTGGTGTTGCTATATCATATCTCTGAAATCTAATTGGTTGTTATTTGTGGTGCTTTTCAGATGAGGGCTCATGCCAATGTTTGTGTTGAAAAGGCTCCACTTCTTGATTATATTGGGACTGAATTGTGATCCATGTCATTTTCCCTTTCAGGTTTGTTCTAACTGATTCTTCTCCTTCTTTTCTATCGTTGTTTTTATGCTTCATGTCCTTTGTTGGAAAAAGCAATGTTTCATACCCTTTGTGGGGATTCTCGTTGTTGTATATGATACATATTTTCCAAGGAATAACTAAAGTCTTTGCATTCTTTTACATGTCGTCATATGCCAATTCAGTGCCATTATACCATCATAATGACTTGGATTCCACTACTCTCATGAGCCCAAGGTTCTGATCCTAAACCTTGGTTGCCTGGCCAGAATCTTAGTCAGACCCACTTCATTTAGTTCTTTAGATGTAGGTTGTAGCTAGCTTTAGATTAACAATCTGCAAACAATGCTCATGCTTCTTACATCCCCCCGACTAATATAAGGCATACATGCTTTTCTCTATGATGTGCTACTAAACCATGTGTGTTTAACAAAGCATGTCATCTTATTTCAGCTAACCGATGATGTAATTTTTCATGCCTTTTAAATGCTACACATGTTATATGAATTAATTGGAATGTGTCAATGTCCATAGTAAGATATGTAGGGCAAAATATCGGCCTATAGGTTACTGTAGTTCTTAGTTGGGCTATGAACACCTCAGCTATTGCAACATCATATACGCTTGATGCGTAGTTGCATATAATCTTGCTATAATCTGTACTGACAAATGATGTTGCTTCCTAATTTTTTATAATTAGAATATGGTCTGATAGACATTTTTTATGTTTCTCTCATTCTCTGGTTTGGTTTTGGACTCAGCTGTATTCAAGATTGTCTTACAACAAATGCATCTTTAGGGACCTGAAGTTTCATCTACAAAGAGAAGCTGCCGATGCTTGTGCTGATTGTTGAACCAATCAAGATATAAGCTGATGCAATTGCCTGTGACCATTGGTACCATTGCATGTGACCACGATGCAGGCATTCACCCTTCCATTGCCTATGATCTGAGATTTTTTTCGCTCATACCCTATACCAATTTTCTTATTTTTTGTGTGTTGGCATATCGTAGTCTGGTTTGAGTTTTTGTAAGCCTGCTGAAGTCCTATTGATTGTGCTCCTGCACCTCAACCTGATGATCCAAGTGTCGTCTCCTGATGCACACTTGAATTATCTGTGAATTATGTGTCTTTGGCTACTGAGGGCCTAATGGAAACTTTGAATTGTATTATGGGTAAACTTTGCTTCTTTTGAGAAAGTTCTCAAAGGATAGGTGATGATCATGTATATGTGGCTAGATGAGGTAGGGCCAGGGGATGCGGCAAGCCGTACTTCCATTTTTCAAATGCTCAAGTATGTGTATATGCATGGTTTGTAAAACTTTTTGCAATAAAGCATGTATATTGGTGTCGGCGTGCGACACCTATGGGACCCTCAAGGAATCCCTTTACGATTCGGCGGGGGGAGAGGTATGCGCAAAGAGCAGAACCAACGATCGACGCGGGGCGATTTTACCCAGGTTCGGGCCGCTGATCAGCGTAAAACCCTACTCCTGCCTTGTTTAATTATGAGTGTTCTTGAGCCCAGGCTCCAGGAGCGCTCGCAATGAACAGTACATTCAAAGAGCAGCTACGCATGCAGAATGGGCTAAAAGATCCTCCCCCCTGTAGTCGTTGCCTTGGGCCTCCTTTTATATCCTCAAAGGGGTCACCATAGTGCTAAAATGTATATACATTGAGGTGTAAAGTAGCTACAGGGTTATCATACCTAACCACTAACGGATTAGGATGAACGCATTTAATGTACCGTGAGGTGTCCGTTTAGGTGTCCTCACTTTCTTGGGGTTGGAAAAAGGGGCCATCCCATCAGCACCGCTTAAGCTCTCCTCCACTAGCGCGTCGCCACGCATCCAAAGAAGGACCCAGAATGTCGGGCTTGTTGCTGTGCCAGAGTGGTGGCACAGCAACAGAATCTTGCCGGGCGCCGAACCTTCCGGGCTTCGCAGACCACCCTGGCAAGATCTTGCCGGGGGAGCTGGCTTTCAGATTCTAGCTCTCCTTATCTGCTGATCCTTAGATCTTTGACTTGAGAATTTCTCTGGTAGCCTGAGTCAACCTCGAACTGTTCCCCGACAAGCCTTGCCGCGGGTATGGCTACAACTGCCCGTGCACAAGTACGGGGTACTAATGGCCCAATACTTAGTACACCGACAGGAGCCCCCGGGCCTAGGCCACACACGAGTGTGAGGCGTTGTTGGGCTAGGCCCAAATAGTGCACGGGCACACGAGGGAGGGAATTAACTGCTCGTAAATATCCCGTTTACTGTGCCCCACTATGTGCGCTGAACGCGTGACGTGGGAAGCGTGCGTCATAGGCTGCAACTGCAACGCACCTGCAGAGGCGCATTCACATTGGGGAGTAAAAGAGGCGGCCCCGCACCTTCCCCATAAAAAGGGAAACTGCAAAGGCACAGCCTATTTACCTCCATCTTCTTCTCAATCTGGTCGCCGCCATTGTCTTCCTTCTCTCGAGCTCAGAGCAAAGCCTTCCCTCATCCGCCCATCGCCTCCACGCCCGCTCCATCCCCGGCTTCCGCCCCTGCATGCATCATGCCGCCCAAGGCCAGCAAAGGCAAGGGCAAGGAGACGAAAGCCGACGTCCCGGAGAACGAGCTGGCAAAGATGCGGAAGAAGCACGTCGTCTTCGCCCCGTCGCTTGATGCGAAAGCTCTGAAGGGGCGGTACCAGTGTATGTGGGCGAGGGAGACCCAAGCTCACCCCGCCACTTGCGTGATTCCAGGTTCTTGCTCCAAGAGCGGGGCAGACAGATATCCCTTCTTTGCTGCTTATTTCTATTGCGGGCTCTGTCCCCCATTTTCTGACTTCTTCAACGACATTATGTACACATACGGCTTCCATCTTCTTGATTTCACGCCGAATGCGGTACTGTGCATGTCCATCTTTGCCCATCTTTGTGAAAATTTTGCCGGAGTGGTTCCCAATACTGCCCTTTTCCGCCACTACTTTTTCCCTCGTATCCAAAAAGGGGAGGCCCTCTCTGGTTCTATCAGCTGGATTCCAAGGGCTTGGAATAAGGAAATATACCCAGAAGGGGTTTACCGCGAGAAGTGGGACGAATGGCGGGCTAAGTGGTGCTGGATCCAGGAGGCAGATCCCCATCCGTTATGTCTGCCTCGACAGCAGAAAGTGGTCCGCGGTAGTGGCTGGAGCGATCTCGCTGCTGAAGATGAAAAACTCACAATCGCCACCACCAGGATCCTTCGCCTGAAAGCTGCCGGGCAAACAATGGAGATGATTGGCTTCGATTTCCTCCGCCGCCGCATTGCCCCCTTGCAGAATAAAGGGAGACCAGCTTGGGAATACCAAAACGCAGCAGACATCATGAGATTGTGCCCCGGATTAAACAACAATTTGACTGCTATGCAACTTGGTTCCCTCCGTCAAAGGCTATTCCAGCGCGACAACAAGCATCGGTTGCCGGCAAGTATTGTTCCTCTGTGCAACAACTCTGCCCTAGGGTCGATTATCGCCACCATGCCACTGTTCAATGCCCACAGTCTCAACGCGACATGGGTTGAGCCATCCGAGGAAGAGGCACAGAAGTTCTTTGATAACTTGACGAAGAGGGCCGTCCGGGAAGAAGCAGACCTCATCCGAGCTACCACCGACGAAGAGGTGGCATATATCGCCACTAGGGCGGAGGAGGCGAATCTTGCCGCGGAGGCTGGCAGCGTCAGCTTCACAGAATGGGAAACCAGTGACGCAGAGGTAGTGGTGGAAGAAAATCCTGCCGGGAAGGATAAGGCTGTCGGGGAACAGAGCAGCACAGCCGCTGAGAGCTCGTCCGACGAAGAGGCGGCCGAAGAAGAACCGCAAGAAGAGCTTCCAGCCCCGAAGAAGACAAAGCGTGTTCTTCGAAAAGCTGCATCTGGCATCCCGGCAAGCCATCCTTCCTCGAGCAGCGAGGTTCCCGGCAAGGAAGCGGCCAGCAAGACTGCGCCGCGGCAAGGAGTTCGACAGCAACTTGCGCGGAGTGCGAGACCCACACCAGCGACAACTGCTGAGGCGGCAGGGGTGTCTCGCACTACCGCACCGGAGGCTGAGGTGGCGGAAACACGCCAACCCCCCATGCCTGCTATAGCCAAGCGACCTAGGACCCCTCCTCCGCCTCCCCACACAGACACTGCAACAGAGGTCGATTTTGACATCTCCGGCTTCAGTCCGGAGCGAGAAGAGGAAGAGTGAGTATCTTGCCACAACTTTTATCTTCCAAATTCTGGATCAGTCTTATTGACTTTCTTGTATTGTCTCTGCAGTGATGCAGAAACCTTGGCGGAGAGGATGGCGAAGAGGGCAAAGACTTCCACGGGCGACGAGCCCCCGGCAAGCTCCACGAGCGCGCCGGAAACTACTACCATCAGCCCGGATCATAGTCCTCGACGCAGCCCCCAGCGTAAGTTCATTACTCTTTTTCCGTTGGGGAACGCTAAGGTTCCTATCCTTGCCGCTGATATCTTTGGGCTTGCAGGAGAAGGACGGCAACAAAGGGAGTTATCAGGAGATACCCTCGTTGCACCACCTCTGTCAACCGCATCGCCCTCAAGCGCATCCCCGGCAAGAGATCACACCGACGAGCTTGTCTTGGTTGAGGAGGAGCCGACAACCATGGATACTGGCATCCTACCCCCGGCAACCGAGGTTGCCGGGAGGGGCAAGGCCACCTCTCGACAGCCCGATGCAGGTAACCAATTGCCTCAGTGCGCTTGCTATTCTGTCCTTTATCTCTCTTTCTTTTGTCTTCTTGAACTTCAATCTTGATCTCATTCTATTTCTCCCCCTTATCTTTTAGAATTCCCTGAGATGGAACACATGGACATCGACGCTGTCATCGAGGAGACCGCCAGGGATGTTGCCGCCAAAGCCGACAAAATCGCTGCTAGCGAGGCCGCCATGGATGCCACCGTAGAAGCAGGCGGTGCTTTTGCCGATGAGGCCGCCAAGACTGCATAGGAGGAACCCGCCAAGGAGTCTACTGAAGAGGGCGGCAAGGAGGCTGGTGACCGTACTGACGGCATTCCTGCCGCAGGAGCGCCAGGCGCTGCGCTGGCCACGAAGCCCCCTGCTACTGGTGAGGCGGTTGCTGAGGATCAACCGTCAACATCCGAAGGCCCCTCATCCAACAAATATCTCAAAGTCGGCGAGAACCTGTTTGTCAACTTGCTGGGGACGGCAAGCATTGGGGCACCGGCCGAAGGGGAAGTCTTCGATGAAGAAGTCATCGCCACTGCTGGGCTCGAGATTGTTGATGATCCAAGCACCAACAGTGGAAAATCTGAAGAGGATCAGCTCCTTCAGGCCATGGGCGAAAATTTCCGCAAGCTCCAGGCACTTCACTGTGCTCGGAAAGAGAAAGCAGATTCCAGAATGGCAGTTGTCGAGGCGGCCAAAGCAGATTTTCAGAGGTGCGTCGAACAAATGCAAGTCTGGTACGCCGAGGCCCTCCTAGAGTTGACTGCCAGCCGGGAGCAAGTGAGCCAAAACTGGACAGAGATCCTTTTGAAACAATCTAACATGGAGAAGGCGCAAGAGGAAGCTACGCAAAGAATTGCTGCTGAAGATGCTCTCCTGACGGCGCGTCGCATTGCGCTTGATGCTCATGAGGAAGACCTTGCCGCACGTGAGCAGGCGCTCGCCGCCAAGCTTCGCAGCAAAGATGAAGATATCGAGAAGCTTGTCGCGCGGCAGACCCAGGAGCTGGAGCAGAAGCACAAGGAGGCGCTCGAAGCTCTAACTGTAGATCACGCCGGCAAGCTCAAGGAGGCCGTCGATGCTGCCGAGGCTGCAGAGGCCGCCAAGAATGAGCTGAGCGACAAAGTCAAGAAACTGGAAGTGGATCTTGAAGAACACGGCAAGGAGCTCTCGACGCTCAAAAGCGACAGGGAAAAAACCCTCCACACCCTGGCGGAGATGCAAGTTGCCATGTCTGACAAGACCAAGCAGCTCTCTTCAGCAAATGACGCCATTGCCGATCTGGGGCTAAAGCTGACCACGTTGGAGAAGTCTCTCAAGGACGGCAGGGCCCGCGAGAAGGCCCTATGCAAAGATCTCCAGGAAGAGAGGAACCTGCTCAAGAGCGTTGCCGCCGCCCAAGTTGACTACGAGAAGGGCGTGCAAATCTGGACTGAACGCCTCGTCGACGCTGCAGAGAAACTCACGGCAGAACTGTCAACCATGGGCCTGTCAAACTTTAGATATTCCTCCGAAGAAAGGATATCTTTGAGTGCCAGGTTGACGATGTTCTTCGAAAGCATCATTGATGCTCTGAAGCTGCTTCAGTCTAACCGGGCGACCCAACTGGCCAACGAATGCCGCCAGCTTTGCCGGGCCGTCCTCCGCAAGGTACTCATTAAGGTGGTGCACAATAATCCTGGCATCGACCTCACCAACGTGCTCGGCTGTCTGCCAAAGGATGCAGACCTCAAGGCACTTGAGGAGCTTGTCGCGCCCATCCTTGAGAAGGTGGACTCAATCAAAAGGGTCGAAGGCCAGCGTAGAGATTAGCTGCTCCACCTCTTCTTGTCGTCGCCATTTCATGCCAAAGACAATTAAGTCTTAAGTTAGAACTGTGGCAACGTATTAGTGTAATATAACTTGCTTATGTTTGGATATACGTATGCTATCTCCCTTGTCTGATTCCTTTATGTATGGAGTTCAACCTACGCTTACTAAAAAACTTGCCGACGCGCAACCTGCTGCAAGCGCTGGGTGCGGGACTTCAGCAGCCTGCCGGAGGTGCAGCGGCCGGCAAGGCTCCTTGGCGTTCTCAGTGCAGCCACTTAAATCATTGAGCGGACTCGAAACAAAATAAGGGCGCAACCGATTACAACAAGGGTTCTTTCGCGTGCAGGTTTTCCATACAAAAGTCAAAATCATCCAAGGAAAATAACTTTGCAATAAAGGGAACTTGCCCTAAGTTTTAGAACTTAGCTTTATGTCGCTGTCCTTCCTCCGGTGAGCGTCAATTCTGAACATCGCCAACTGGTACCCATATCCTCCTTCCCCGCCCCCCCCCCAGCAAACGTGCACGCGAGGAACCCTTCTGTCTTTTGAGAAAAAGAAAGAAGAGAAAATAAAGATATGAAACCTTGGCGGTTCGTTAGAACTTACCGGAAGCAAGTGTCATACAACATCTTAGACAAACATGCATATATATATATATATATAAACATGAAAATCAATAAGGAACTGCACAACACTTAAACTTATTCATCTGTGCTCAGGGTCTGCGCCTGGCTTTGTACAAAGGATTATACGCCTTGCTGGCAAGACTTGTACAAAAGGGTGGTTGCCGGGGGCCCCCGGCAACCGCACCCTATGGGTAGAACTTGCGAAGATGTTCGATATTCCAGGAATTGCTCACTGGAACGCCATCTTCGGTCTCCAAGCGGACAGCGCCGGGCCTGGTGACTCGTACTACCCGATAGGGGCCTTCCCACTTCGGCGTCAACTTGTTTGAATTCTTGGCGGACTGAATCCACCGAAGAACAAGGTCGCCTTCCTCAAGGCTTCAAGCATGAACTTTGCAGCTATGGTAGTGGCGCAAAGCTTGCTGGTAGCGTGCGGCTCGCACAGTAGCCTGAAGATGATTCTCCTCAAGGAGCACAGCGTCATCTTGCCGCAGTTGCTCTTGGTCAAGCTCATCATAAGCGAGCACTCGAGGTGATCCGTATGTGAGTTCCGTGGGGAGAACTGCTTCCGCTCCGTAGACCAGAGCGAAGGGTGTCTGGCCGGTGGCTCGATTTGGTGTCGTTCTGATTGACCAAAGAACCGCCGGCAATTCATCAATCCAGCGTCTTCCGTACTTTCTCAGCCTGTCAAAGGTTCTGGTCCTGAGACCGCACAGCACTTCAGCATTGGTCCTCTCCACTTGACCGTTGCTTCTCGGGTGAGCAACAGAGGCAAAACAAATTTTGCCGCCAAGGTCTTGGACATACTGCATGAAGGTGCGACTTGTGAATTGCGTGCCGTTGTCGGTGATGATACTGTTGGGCACACCGAAACGGCAAACTATCCCTTTAAAGAACTTGACGGGTGATTGTGCTGTCACCTTCCTCACTGCTTCCACCTCCGGCCACTTTGTGAACTTGTCGATAGCAACGTACAAGTACTCAAAGCCCCCGGTAGCACGGGGGAAAGGGCCCAGTATGTCGAGCCCCCAGACCAAAAATGGCCAGGAGAGAGGGATCGTCTGAAGAGCTTGAGCTGGCTGATGCGATTTCTTTGAATGAAACTGGCATGCTTCACACTTGGTTACTAGTGCAGTCGCATCCTGGAGAGCGGTGGGCCAAAAGAAACCTTGCCGGAATGCTTTCCCGACAAGTGCTCTTGATCCTATGTGAGAGCCACATTTGCCTCCATGTATTTCTGCCAACAGCTCTAGTCCATCCTCCCGAGGAATACACTTCAATTTCACACCGTTTGGTCTCTTTCTGTACAGGACGTCATCGACGAACTTGTACATAACAGACCGACGGGCTACTTTTTCCGCTTCTTCCTGTTTCTCTGGGAGTTCTCCTGTCTGAAGGAAATGGACAATGTGCTGCGCCCATGCAGGAGCCTGGGGCTCGACAGCTAGGACTAAAGGCATCTCCTTTGTCGGGGGAACGTTTGTCTCGACGGCAAGGGCCTGAGCCCCTGCTGGAGCCTGTTGTTCCCCGGCAGGCATGTCGTTGATCCCGGCAACTTCCTTGCCGGCAGCTCCCGGTAGCTCTGCCGGGAAGTACTGACCAGAATTCAACTTTCTTCTCTTTTCTTGTCGCATTGATGGCGCCACGGATGGTTGAGTCAAATGGAGCACAAAAGTTCCTGGTTCCACAGGCAACTTGAGGGCGGCACGCTTTGACAGGTCGTCAACAATACTGTTCTCGGCACGAGAGATGTGCTCCATTTGCAGACCGTCAAAGTGCTCTTCCATTTTTATCACTTCATCCACGTAGGCTTGCATCAATGGACTCTGATAACTCTTGTTAACTTGCCTGACGACAAGCTGTGAATCACCTCTGATGACGAGCTTTTTGATACCAAGGTCTGCCGCGATCCTGAGACTGGCAAGCAAGCCCTCGTACTCTGCAGTGTTGTTCATCGAACTCTCCCGGGGAAAATGCATTTGGATTACGTACTTGAGGTGCTCTCCGGTGGGTGCGACAAGGAGCACGCCGGCACCGACGCCTTGCAGCAAAAAAGCCCCGTCAAAGTACATACCCCATTCCTGATCGATTTCCTTGCCGGAGACAGTTGTTTCTTGAACCTCTTCGTCTGGCGTTGGGGTCCATTCCGCAATGAACTCCGCCAAGGCCCTGCTCTGAATTGTCGAAGTGCTTTCAAACTTGAGGCCAAAGCTCGACAACTCCAACGCCCACTCCACAATCTTGCCGGTTGCTTCTGGATTTCGCAAAATCCGTTGCAACGGGAAGTGAGTGACGACGGTGATTTCATGTGCTTGAAAATAATGGCGCAGCTTCCTTGAGGCCATGAGGAGGCCGAAGAGCAACTTCTGCACGCCAGAATATCTTGACCAAGCTCCTTGCAAAAGAGAGCTAACAAAATAAACTGGGCGCTGCACCACCTTTTTCTTCTGCACTGGTTCTTCTGACTGCACAGATCCTGTCTTGCCGGGATCAACCCTTGCCGGGGAAGATCCTGACGCGTCGCCTGACGGTCCTGCCGCTGGTGTTGCTTCCTCATCAGCTTCTCTCTGCGCTACTAACGCAGCACTAACCACTTGATTTGTTGCTGCCAAATATAGCAGCAACGGCTCTCATGGTTTAGGCGCGACTAGCGTTGGCGGAGAAGAAAGGTATTTCTTCAAATCTTGCAGCGCAGCCTCCGCCTCCGGAGTCCATTTCATCGGACCTGCCTTCTTCAAAATTTTGAAAAAGGGCAGGGCGCGCTCAGCAGATTTGGAAATAAACCTGCTTAGAGCAGCAACACAGCCGGCAAGACGACGAACATCCTTGACGCGTCTTGGTGCTTCAATCTGCTCAATAGCTTTGATCTTGTCGGGGTTCGCTTCGATTCCCCGTTGAGATACAAAGAATCCAAGAAGCTTGCTGGAAGAAACACCAAACACGCACTTCTCAGGATTGAGCTTTAAGTTGATCTTGCGCAGATTTGCAAATGTTTCCTCTAGATCTTGTATGAGCGTCGCTTTGTCCTTGGTTTTGACCACTATATCATCCATATATGCCTCTATATTTCTATGGAGCTGAGGCTCAAAACCAATTTGGACCGCTCTGGCAAATGTAGAACCAGCACTTTTCAACCCGAAAGGCATTCGTATAAAACAATACGTACCACATGGGGTGATAAATGCAGTCTTTTCTTCATCTTCTTTCGCCATGAAAATCTGATGATACCCTGAATAGGCATCAAGGAAGGACAGTAGATCACAACCAGTGGTGGAGTCCACAATCTGGTCGATGCGCGGCAAGGGAAAGGGATCTTTTGGACAGGCTTTATTGATATCCATATAATCGATACACAGCCTCCATTTCCCATTCGCCTTGCGCACTACAACCGGATTGGCCAACCAGGTTGGGTGAAGTACTCCTCTGACCAATCCTGCAGCCTCCAGCTTCCTGATTTCTTCGGCAATGAATTCTTGCCGCTCCAAGGCTTGCTTCCTGACCCTCTGCTTGACGGGCCGCGCGTGAGGACAGACATCAAGGTGGTGCTCAATTACCTCCCTGGGAACACCGGGGATGTCAGATGGTTGCCATGCAAACACATCGACATTCGCGCGTAGGAAGGCAATGAGCGCGCTTTCCTATTTGTCATCAAGGGTGGAACTTATGGTGAAAGTTCCTCCCGTTCCATCCTCTTTGACGGGCACCTTCTTGGTCTCTGGTGGAGCAGCCTTGGACCTCTTGTTGGGCCGGATATTATTCAACACGCCGAAGAACAAGTCCGTATTGCCCGAGAAAATCTTAAGGCGGCTCAGGACCGCCAGAAGAGCAACTATGATCGCAAACGATGGGGTTTGACTTATCAACCTGGTGATCGAGCTTATCTACGTGTCACTCCTATGAAGGGCACTCACCGTTTTGGAATCAAGGGCAAGCTAGCTCCACGCTACATTGGTCCTTTCCGCGTTGTTGCTAGACGTGGTCAAGTGGCGTATAAATTGGAATTGCCGCCGCAATTCTCTCATATCCACGACGTCTTCCATGTGTCGCAACTTCGTAAATGCTTCAAGGAATCTCCGCACCGATCTGTGGATCACGAGATGCTTGAATTCCAAGATGATCTTTCTTATAAGGAGCATCCGATCCGCATCCTCGATGAAGCTGAACGTCGGACCCGTCAGAAGGTTACCAAATTCCTGAAAGTGCAGTGGTCAAATCATACTGAAGATGAAGCCACTTGGGAACGCGAGGATAATCTTCGTGCGGAATGCCCCAAACTTTTTCTTTCTACTTCTTAATTCTCGGGACGAGAATTCTTGTTAGTAGAGGAGATTTGTAACACCCCCAGTGGTTAACTACAGTAATCACCCTTTTGATTATGCCATGTCATCATGTTTAACAGTGCATGATCATCATTTGCACCATAATGCATTTCAACTCCTAAGTCAAATTCAAAATTTAAATGAAAGTGAAATTTAAAAGTTGTTCAGATCCAGAAACAAAAATGTACATCATGTTGCAAATAATCCAGAGGCTAATATAAAATTAGCAGCAGTGTTAACAAAAATATTTAAGTGGCTCGAACAACAAGAAACAGCAGCAACATAGCACTATTCAACCCCTTTTCAATTAAATAAAATCCAAACCAAAAAGATATGGACACCAAGCTATTTTATTGCAGTGGCATACAATGCACTGTGAATTATGGGCTAGGTCTCATATTTTACAAAACTCTAATGGGGGCCACACTTTTTGCGAAACAGAAATAATAAAAGAAAATAAAGCAAAACAGAAAAATACAAAAAGGAGCAAACCCCCCCCCCCCTCTTCCCCCCCCCCCCCCGGCGGCCCAACTGGGCCACGGCCTCCCTGGCCGCCCACCCCATCCCATATCCCCCCCCCCCGACCGAACCCTAGCCCCACCCCCACCCTCCCCCTCCCCCATCTCCTCTGTCCGATTGGATCGGGAAGGGAGGAGGCCGCCGCTGCCCGCCGCTCCACCGTCGCCCGGCGACCCCGGCGACCGCGCCGCCCCGCTCCCTGACGCCGGCGCCCGTCCTCGTCCTTCTTCTCCACCGGACCGCCCCCAGCAGGAGCCATTCCCGACCCCGCCGCCCGACGCCACCTCCGGCGCCCCGCGGCCGCACCGTCGGCCGGCCCTGCCGCCCGCCGCCTCAACGGTCTCCCCAACCACCACCGCCGTCGCCCCCTCTTCAGCCCCATGTGAGCCGCTCACCGCCCCGCTCTTCCCCCCCGTTGCCCGCTCGACGCTCTCCCCTGCGCCCCGCCGCGCGCGCGCGCTCGGGCGCGCCTCGGCGTGCTCTGGCCGCCGCCCGACCGCGGTGCCCGCTTGCCTCCTCCGGCCCGCGCACGCGCTCACCGCCCGCGCTCGCCTCGCACGCGCGCTCACGCGTCCCACGCCCGCTGCCGTGGCCTCCTCCCGCGCGCCCCGCCTCCCGCTGCTGCGCTGCCGCTGCTGCTCGCGAACGAGTCGCCGCCGGCCACAGCCACCTCCGCCCCGCGCGCTCGCCGCCGTTGGCGGGCTCTCTGCCCGCGCGCGCGTGCGCGTTAACCCTCCGCGCGGACATGTCCGTCCCTGGACAGGCACAGCGCGGACGAGTCCGGCTGTGCCACTGTCCAGTGGGCCCCCCCCCAAAACGTTTTAATAATAATAAAAAAAAGAAATGTAAATAAAAATAAAAATAATAAAAATTAATAATTAATTAGTTAGTTAATTAAGTTTAATTAACACTGATTAGGTTAATCTAATTAGTTTAATTAAATGTTAATTAATTAGTTAACCCTAATTAACCAAACAGCCTATGACAGGTGGGACCCACCCTGTCAGGCGCCTGCTGACATCAGCATGAGGTCATGCTGATGTCATCGGAGCACTATTCTGGATAATGTTAGGTTTATATAATAAAAATTAAATAAATTCAAAAAAATTAATAAAACTTTAGAAAATCATATCTTTTAATCCGTAACTCCGACGAAAATACTTTGTACATGAAAGTTGCTCAGAACGACGAGACGAATCCAAATACGTGGTCCGTTTGTCTGCCACACGTCTCTAACTATCCGAACATGCAACCGTTCCTCTCCGGTCATCTGTCTGACAAATGCCCGGAACCGGGAAAACATTCCCGGATGGATTCCTCCTTCCTCAGTGACGTGCACCCATATGTTAGGACACACCCGGCACTGCGTATTATCTTGTCATACTTTGTGTTGCTCATATTTGCTGTGTATTTATACTGTTTCCTCCCTCTCTTCTCTCTCGTTAGACCCCGACGCAGTTCCCGGACCGACGCAGCTCCGGAGACCGAAGACCTTGCCCTTGCCGCCGAGCAACCAGGCAAGCCCCCCCTTTGATCATCCCGATATCGCCCATTCTATTTCTCATGCTTGCATTAGAATTGCTGCTGCTGCTGCTTTACCTATTCTGATGCATAGCCTGTTCATTGTAACCTGCTGTTGATAATTACCTACATATCCTAAACTGTTTAGTCTAGGCTGGGTAGAGACCTATCAGTGACCCCACTTATCCCGACTGCCGCGCTGGATCGTCAGAAGACCCGATCAACGGGATTGAAGACCAGACCCCGACACCGCACATCACCCCCTTTAGTTGTAACGACACTGCAGCGTTACTATCGAGTGTCGAGGGTGATACCTCGTCAGCACTCCTGATGTTAACTCTGTAGAGCAGCTATTTGGTCGTGGTCATCGAGGGTGATTCCTCCTTCTCTACTTCCGATACGACCCTGTCGTACAACACATCAAGTGTGAACTCATCGAGGGTGATTCCTCCTAAGTTCGACTTGACGGTTACATCGAGTGGGCATCCGTCGAGGGTGATACCTCGGATTTCCTTGATGTTATGGACACACGGTTACTGTGACTTTACTGCTGAACCTTGATAGAGACGGGTCGGCCCCGAAGGGGGACCCGAGGAAGCTACTTTTACTACAGGACTGAAGGGACAGGCGGTACCACCCAGTAGAGGTGGACCTGAGTTCCCGACAGTCTTTTACGAGACGGGTTGACCTGGATGGTGCCCGAGTGTTGAATACGAGGCGTGGCCGGGCATTCATGGCCCTTGCCGCAAGTCCTCGAGACGGGGCGACGGGGTCACATCTTTCATGAGTCTCTGCTCGTTACCGCAAGCCCTAGTCCTAACGATTTGGATATTTGATCCGAGCAGGCCTCTGGCCTGATAGCACTAACCATCACGTGGGCATAGTATGGGCGTTCTGCATCGTATGCATCAGCCGAAAGCTCTGTCAGACGTCCAGTTCAGCAGTGCGGCATGGAGTGATTGGCGCCATTGCGGTGGTGCTTGGATCTGGGCCATGTGCGCAACGACCCGGAGGGCGAGGGGCGATGGCCAAGACCCCCTTGCGCTTAGGATGTAGACCGGTGGGGACCTCTCTGCTGAGCCGTAGGTAGGGTTGCGATGTGTTGTTTGGCCGAGGCCGGGCATGACCCAGGAAAGTGTGTCCGGCCGGAGATAATCGAGCGTGTTGGGTAAGTTGGTGCACCCCTGCAGGGAAGAACACTTCTATCGATAGCCGGTCCTACGGTAAAGGACACTCGGAGTTGTATCCCGATCGATACAACTAGAACTGGACCCTTGAGACGTTAACAGGTTGATGACTGTATTGGCTCTGGGATCGCTTTCTCACAGGGAGTCGAGAAAGGATCTCAGGACGAGGTTTGATGATTGTATGGCTCTGGGATTGCTTTCTCGCAGGGAGTCGAGAAAGGATCTCTGGGTGAGGTTGATAGTATTACTACTATATTATACTATGTTGTTCTACTCTCTCCTATTGCTGCAAGACCGCTGAAGATGCTAGTCTTCGATAGGACTAGGCCTTCTCTCTATTCTGGCATTTCTGCAGCCCAGTCCACATATACAGCCTCCCCTTGAAAATGTTGCATATGTAGTGTAGATCCTTGCTTGCTGAGTACTTCTGAGTACTCACGGTTGCCTTGTTTTCCTTTTCTCCCCATATCAGTTTGTCGTGACCAAGATGACGGAGCCCCTGAGACAGCTGCCCTGCCGACGATCGCTACTACTACTACCCAGAGGATGGATACTACTATGAGTTGACTGACGACCAGGAGTAGGATCGGAGGGTCCCAGGCAGGAGGCCTTCGCCTTTCGATCGTAGTGTTTTATTTTGCCCCGCCTTTCTAAAGGCCTTTCTGTTTCTATTTCATATCTGTACTCAGATATCTGATGCTTCCGCTGACGCTTGTTCGCAAGCTTATGTATTCGAGCCCTCGAGGCCCCTGGCTTGTAATATAAAGCTTGTATGACTTTATTTATGTTTTAGAGTTGTGTTGTGATATCTTCCCGTGAGTCCTTAGGCTTGATCGTGTGCATTTGCGTGTATGATTAGCGCGCGATCGGGCCGGGGCGTCACACCTTTCATACTCAGCCCTCTGCTTCTCGACAAGCTGTTCAACTTGCCGGCAGTTTTGGAGATCGTGACCCTTGGTGCGATGGATCTTGCAGTAGTGCTTGCCGGAGTTTTCCGACTTGTCGGCAGCCGCCAAGGCCTGACATGAAGAGCACCCGGCAATTTCCTTGCCGGGGTTGTCAACCTTGGCCTTCTTGGCGGTACCGGGGTTGCCGGATTCCTCGACAGCAAGCACGGCCTTGCCTTTGCGCTTCTTGTTCTGCCGCCGGCCTTTCCTTGACGGGGTTGCAGCGTCGTCGTCTTCTGATTCGCTCCCCGCGCCAACAGCCTCACCAGGGAGTTTCCTCCCCTCTTCAGCTCGGGCGCACTTGTCGACCAAAGCGTAAAGCTCGGCAATACTCCTGACTTTGTTCATTGCCAGCTCTTCCCGCATTCTGCGGTTACGCACGTTCTGGTGAAACGCGCTAATAACAGCGGCAGGGTGAACGTCAGGAATATTGTACTGCACCCGGCTAAATCTCTGCATAAACTTGCGCAGGGGTTCGCCCTCCTTCTGAGGGATGATATGGAAATCACTCTCTTGGCCAGGAGCTTGGTGGCCTCCGACAAAGGCGCCAACAAACTGATGGCACAGATCTGACCAAGAAGAAATAGAATTCTCCGGCAGATGCATCAACCACGACCTGACGTTGGGTTTGAGTACCAACGGGAAGTAGTTGGCAAGTATCTTGTCATCTCGGCCCCCGGCAGCCTGCACCGCAATGGTGTAGATGCTTAGGAACTCCGAGGGATGAGTCTTGCCGTCATATTTCTCCGGGACCTCTGGCTTGAAGGTTTGGGAATTGGGCCACTGGACTTGCCGCGGTTCACGGGTAAATGCTGGAGTCCCTACCTCGTAAGGCAAGTCACCTGCGTCCCCTGGCGCAGGCTCGTCGACAGCCGGCCCTGCGCGCTTACCAGATTGATAGCGCGCTTCTCGTCGCCGCTCGATGGTGGTTCGAGCGTCCTCTTTGCCTCGTTCCTGGAGAACTTGACGCTGGTCGCGGCGCATCCGTGGATCGGACGACGCCGTGGAATCATCATCACGGCGATCGACCCGATGGGTTGTCGACCGCCGCTGGTATCGCGGAGGGGAGTGCACCGTGGTTGCACCACCTCCGGTTTTCTCCACATCGGCTCGCGCCGGATCGATGGGCCGCCGCTGTGAGGGCCCTGCCTCCTGTGGTCCATCTTTGTTGGCGAAGCCGATGAGGCTCTGGATAGTAGCTCGCCACTCCTCCATCTTCTCCGGAGCAGGAGGGAAATCGAGGAGCAGCTGCGCACGTGCCAAGGCTTCCGCTGGCGTAGGCGGCGGCGACAGGTGCGATGTACGTGAGGTGCTCTGACTCCTAGCCATGTTAGAAGGAGCACCGTCACGGTCACGCGACCGCGCGCCACCTCCGCCGGCTGCTCGGTGTGCATGCTGGGCCCGCGCACCTTGGGATCGATGCGCAGAAATCTTTTCATGGGGACGCCCTGAACCACTAGCGCCATGACATTGCTCATCGTGCACGGCCTGGGAGGGCCGTGACGCTGGCACCGGCGCGGGAGCCCCAGAAAGCATCCTCCGATCTCTGGAATTCGTTGTGCCACCCGTAGGCAACACAGCTCCATCTCTGGATCCAGCGGCGTGTGGGTTGCCGCTGCCGCTACGAACGACACCGCTCGCCTGGCTTGGATCACCGGAACGCCGTGGAGGCTCTAATCCTCTTCCTTCTGTACCCACGCCATCGCCCGTATGCGAGGGCACAGGTAAAACGGACGTGGATGGTTGCGCCGTTGCGGCGCTCTTCTTCTTGGGTGGCATGATGAAGATGACGAAGAAACTAAGGCGCCGATCACTGGATCAGGTTCACACATCCTACGACCCCCCTACCTGGCGCGCCAAAGATGTCGGCGTGCGACACCTATGGGACCCTCAAGGAATCCCTTTACGATTTAGTGGGGGGAGAGGTATGCGCAAAGAGCAGAACCAATGATCGACGCGGGGCGATTTTACCCAGGTTCGGGCCGCTGATCAGCGCAAAACCCTACTCCTGCCTTGTTTAATTATGAGTGATCTTGAGCCCAGGCTCCAGGAGCGCTCGCAATGAACAATACGTTCAAAGAGCAGCTACGCATGCAGAATGGGCTAAAAGATCCTCCCCCCTGTAGCAGTTGCCTTAGGCCTCCTTTTATATCCTCAAAGGGGTCACCACAGTGGCAAAATGTATATACATTGAGGTGTAAAGTAGCTACAGGGTTATCATACCTAACCACTAACGGATTAGGACGAACGCATTTAATGTACCGTGAGGTGTCCGTTTAGGTGTCCTCACTTTCTTGGGGACGGAAAAAGGGGCCATCCCATCAGCACCGCTTAAGCTCTCCTCCACTGGCGTGTCGCCACGCATCCAAAGAAGGACCCAGAATGTCGGGCTTGTTGCTGTGCCAGAGTGGTGGCACAGCAACAGAATCTTGCCGGGCGCCGGACCTTGCCTGGCGCTGAACCTTGCCGGGCTTCGCAGACCACCCCGGCAAGATCTTGCCGGGGGAGCTGGCTTTCGGATTCTAGCTCTCCTTATCTGCTGATCCTTAGGTCTTTGACTTGAGAATTTCTCTGGTAGCCTGAGTCAACCTCAAACTGTTCCCCAACAAGCCTTGCCGCGAGTATCGCTACAACTGCCCATGCACAAGTACGGGGTACTAATGGCCCAATACTTAGTACACCGACAATTTGTATGGCTTGCGATTCTTATGAGGATCGAGAAAAGTGTATCTAAGAAATTTTTGATGTTTTATGAGGATCGAGAAAAGTAATGGTTTATGTTATGGACCTACTGTGAATGATCATATGGATTATGTTGGATTTGGTTCTGATGTGCATATGCTTTTTTATCTTCCTTTGGCCAGTCAGTTTTATCCATTGTATGAATATTTTGTGTCTTTATGGTGAAAAAACCTAACAGTAACATTTAGACTTCTACTTATATTCTCACTTGACTTATGTGCTACTAAAAAAATATTCGGGTATGAAGCTCTGATGTTGGCTTGAACTACGTCGGTATTTCCCCAAAGAGGAAGGGATGATGCAGCACAGCAACGGTAGGTATTTCCCTCAGTGAAGAGACCAAGGTTATCGAACCAGTAGGAGAACCAAGCAACACTACGAAAACAGCACCTGCACACAAAGAACAAATACTTGCAACCCGACATGTTAAAGGGGTTGTCAATCCCTTTCGGGTAACGGCGCCAGAAATTGGCAAACGGACGTGAGATAAATTATAGTAGATTGGATAAATAGATCGCGAATAAAATAAAGTGAAGCAAAATATTTTTGGGTTTTTAGAAATATAGATCTAAAAATAAAAGTGGCAAATAAATAAAAAGGCAAATAGCAAAATAGATCTGAAAGTATATGATGAGAAAATAGACCTGGGGGGCGTAGATTTCACTAGTGGCTTCTCTCAAGAAAAATATCATACGGTGGGTAAACAAATTACTGTTGGGAAATTGATAGAACATCAAATAATTATGACGATATCCAGGCAATGATCATTATATAGGCATCACGTCCAAGATTAGTAGACCGACTCCTGCCTGCATCTACTACTATTACTCCACACATCGACCGCTATCCAGCATGCATCTAGTGTATTAAGTTCATGGAGGAATGGAGTAATGCAATAAGAACGATGACATGATGTAGACAAGATCTATTTATGTAGAAATAGACCCCGTCTTGTTATCCTTAATAGCAACGATACATACGTGTTGGTTCCCCTTCTGTCACTGGGATCAAGCACCGTAAGATCGAACCCATCACAAAGCACCTCTTCCCATGGCAAGAAAAATCAATCTAGTTGGCCTAACTAAACCAAAGATTCGAAGAAGAAATACGAGGCTATAAGTAATCATGCATATAAGAGATCAAAAGACTCAAATAACTTTCATGGATAAAAACATAGATCTGATCATAAACTCAAAGTTCATCGGATCCCAACAAACACAACGCAAAAAGAGTTACATCAAATAGATCTCCAAGAGACCATTGTATTGAGAATAAAAAGAGAGAGAGGAGGCCATCTAGCTACTGCCTACGGACCCGTAGTTCTACAATGAACTACTCACACATCATCGGAGAGGCACCAATGAGGATGATGAACTCCTCCGTGATGGTGTCTAGATTGGATATGTGGTTTCTGGAACTTGCAGCGGCTGGAATTGATTTTCGTCGACTCCCCTAGGGTTTCTGGAATATTGGGGTATTTATAGAGCAAAGAGGTGGTGCGGGAGGTGGCCGAGGTGGGCACAACCCACCTGGGCGCGCCTGGGCCCCCAGGCGCGCCCTGGTGGGTTGTGCTCCCCTCGGAGCCCCCCTGAGGTACTTTCTTGGCCCAACTTGTGTCTTCTGGTCCAGAAAAAATCACCAAAAAGTTTCGCTGCGTTTGGACTCCGTTTGGTATTGATTTCCTGTGAAGTAAAAAACAACAACTAGCACTGGGCACTATGTCAATAGGTTAGTCCCAAAAAATGATATAAAGTTGCTATAAAATGATTGTAAAACATCCAAGAATGATAATATAATAGCATGGAACAATAAAAAATTATAGATACGTTGGAGACGTATCAGCATCCCCAAGCTTAATTCCTGCTCGTCCTCGAGTAGGTAAATGATAAAAACAGAATTTTTGATGTGGAATGCTGCCTAACATGTTCATCACATATTCTTTTCTTTGTAGCATGGACATTTGGACTTTTATATGATTCAAAGCAATAGTCTAGTTTTGACATGAAGATTTCAATACTCAAGCATACCAAAAAGCAACCATGTCTTTCAAAATATCAACACTAAAGCAAGTTATCCCTAGCCCATTATGCTCAACCATTGATCCATTCATGAAACACACTCGCATATTAGCTACACCCAATGCTCAAGTACGATCATAGTGCCCCTTAGTTGGTGCTTTATAAGAGAAGATGGAGACTCAAAATCAAAATTGCATAAAGTAAAAGAAAGGCCCTTTGCAGAGGGAAGTAGGGATTTGTAGAGGTGCCAGAGCTCAAAGCAAGAAAAGTAGAGATAAAACATTTTGGGTGGCATGCTTTTCCTGTCAATGAAAACGATCGAGTAGTTCCCAATACTTTCCATGCTAGATATATCATAGGCGGTTCCCAAACAAAAAATAAAGTTTATTCCTTTTTCCACCATACTTTCACTTTCCATGGCTAGCCGTATCCACGGGTGCCCTCCATACCAACACTTTCCAAGGAATTTATTATTTGACAACATAAAGTAAATTCATTTTTCATTTCGGGACTGGGCATCCCTAATACCTTTTCCGTACTCTCGTGCAATGACAAGTGAATAAACACTCATCTTGAGAATAACACATCTAACATGGAAATATATCAGCCACCCCCTACCGTTTCATGAGCGGTACGAGCACACAAAAGAGAAATTTATTTTGAAATTAGAGATGGCACATACAAATTTGCTTAGAACGGCACGGAAATACCGCATATAGGTAGGTATAGACGACTCATATGGCAAAACTGGTTTAAGGATTTTGGATGCACAAGTAGTGATCATACTTAGTGCAAATGAAGGCTAGCAAAAGATTAAGAAGCATCCAACCAAGAAACAAAAAATCTCATAAGCGAGCATTAAGCATAACTAACGCCGAATAATGCACCACAAGTAGGATGTAATTTCATTGCATAACTATTGACTTTCGTGCTTGCATAGGGAATCACAAACCTTAACACCAATATTCTTACTAAAGCATAATTACTCATCAACATGACTCACATATTATATCAACATATCGCAAAACTATTACAAGGAATCAAGTTTATTTTGCCCAATGATCTTCATGAAAGTTTTTATTATATCCCTCTTGAATATCTATCACTTTGGGACTAGTTTAATGTGTTGCTTTTGATAGCTCAAACAAATCTAAGTGAAGAACATGAGCATAAAAATTTCTTCTCTCGAAATAATTAAGTGAAGCAAGAGAGAATTTCTAAAAAAATTCTAAAGCACACCGTGCTCAAAAAGATATAAGTGAAGCACTAGAGCAATCCCATAGCTCATAAAGATTTAAGTGAAGCATTGAGAGCAATTCTAACAAGTCATAGCATAATTTTGGCTCCCTCAAATATGTGTGTCCAGCAAGGATTCATGACTTAAAATAAAAAACCAAAACAAGCAAAGACTCATATCATACAAGACGCTCCAAGCAAAACTCATGATATGTGACGAATAAAAAGATAGCTCCAAGTAAAATTCCGATGGTCGCTAGAAGAAAGAGGGGATGCCACTCGGGCATCCCCAAGCTTAGTTGCTTGCTTATCTTTGGATAATGGCTTGGGGTTCCATGGGGCATCCCCAAGCTTAGGCTCTTCTTACTCCTTATTCCTTCATCCATCGTGATCTCACCCAAAACTTGAAAACTTCAATCACACAAAACTCAACAAAACCTTCGTGAGATCCGTTAGTATAAGAAAACCAATCTTTACTTTAAGTACTGTAGAAAACCCATTCAAATTTTGTTCTTGCATTATATCTACTGTATTATAACTTTACCATGGCTCATAACCTCCAATACAAACCATAGATTCATCAAAATAAGCACACAATGCAAAGAAAACAGAATCTGTCAAAAACAGAACAGTCTGTAAAGATGTGAATTGTTCTCATACTTCTGTAACTCCAAAAATTCTTAAAAATTAATACAACAGATTAAATTTGTATATAAATCTTGTGTACAAAATTCAGAATTTTTCATCACTCCTGTGAAATTTAAAAATTGTTTTACTGGACGCAAAAGTTTCTGTTTTCCAACAAGATCAAATCAACTATCACCAAAGCTATCCTAAAGGCTTTACTTGGCACGAACACTAATTAAAATACAAAAAACACAATAATAACAGTATCATAATTGTGCAAACACCCAAGAACAGAAAGAAAAATACAAAAATAAATTTTATTCATTGGGTTTCCTCCCAACAAGCGCTATCGTTTTACGCCCTTAGCTAGGCATAATGCAAAGATCTAAGTATTGTCATATTTGTTTCTAGATCCATAAGATGCCCTCATGATTGATTCATATGGTGGCTTAATTCTTGTTCTAGGGAAGTGTTACATACCCTTTCTCAAAGGAAATTGGAATTTGATGTTCCCTTCTTTCATATCAATCACGACACCTATAGTGCGCAAAAACGGTCTACCAAGAATAATTGGACAAGACGGATTGCAATCAATATCAAGAACAATAAAATCTATGGGCACATAATTCCTATTTGCAATAATAAGAACATCATTAATTCTTCCCATAGGCTTTTTAATAGTAGAATCCGCCAAGTGCAAATTTAAAGAACATTCTTCAATATCGGTAAGGCCAAGCACATCACATAAAGATTTCGGAATTGTAGAAACACTAGCACCCAAATCACATAAAGCAAAACACTCATAATTTTTAATCTTGACTTTGATAGTAGGTTCCCATTAATCTTGTAATTTTCTAGGAATTGAAATCTCCAATTCCAACTTTTCTTCCAAAGCTTTCATCATAGCATCAACAATATGTTTAGTAAAAGCTTTATTTTGTTCATAGGCATGGGGTGAATTTATCATGGATTGCAACAAAGAAATACAATCAATCAAAGAGCAATTATCATAATTAAAGTCTTTGTAATCCAAAAGAGTGGGCACATCACTAGTTAAAGTTTTGACCTCTCCAAGCACACTTTTATCAATTTTCTCAACAAGATTTTCACCCTCCAAATTATCGGGACGCCTTCTAGCTAAAGTTGAATCTTCTTCAGTCCCTTTTTCATCAATTTTAATTTTACTAAACAAGGAATCAATAGAAGAAACACCAATCACTTTAAGATCTTCATAATTTTTATGAAAGCAATCACTGGAAAACGCTTTTTCTAAAAATTCTCTTCTAGCTCTAAGCATAGCGGTTCTTTTCTTACTTTCATCCATAGAAACATATAAAGATTTAATTGATTCTTCAACCTTAGGCACAAAAAATTTCATGAGATTTTCTACATCATGAGAAATTCTATCAACGCTTCTAGACAAATCATCAATCTTACTCAATTTTTCTTCCATCGTAGTGTTAAAATTCTTTTGAGCAATTATAAATTATTTAATATTATTCTAAAAATCGGAGGTGTTCCTATTATTATTATTATAAGAAGGATTACCATAGGAATTACCATAATTATTAGAGGAATTACTAGGAAAAGGCCTAGGATTAAAATTACCTTTATAAGCATTGTTATTGAAATTGTTTCGAGAGATAAAATTCACATCTACGGCATCACTATTTTGCTCAATCAAAGTAGAAAAAGGCACATAATTAAAATCAATAGAAGCACTTTTATTAGCAACCAATTTCATAAGAGCATCAACTTTTTCACTCAAAGAAGAAATTTCTTCAACCGAATTAACCTTTTTACTGGTAGGAGCTCTTTCGGTATGCCATTGTGAATAATTTGCCATAATATTGTATAGAAATTTAGTAGCTTTACCCAAAGTAATTTCCATAAAAGTGCCACCCGCGGCGAAATCTAAAAGATTTCTAGAAACAAAATTCAATCCCGCATAAAATTTTTGTATGATCATCCAAAGATTTAAACCATGAGTAGGACAATTTCTTAGCATCAATTTCATTCTTTCCCAAGATTGCGCAACATGTTCAAGCTCAAGTTGCTTAAAATTCATGATTTGCGTCCTAAGGGAAATAATTTTCGCGGGCGGAAAATATTTAGTAATAAAAGCATCTTTGCACTTATCCCAAGAATTGATACTATTGCGAGGCAAAGAAGAAAACCAAATTTTTGCACGATCTCGCAAAGAAAACGGGAATAATTTCAACTTCACAATATCATTGTCCACATCTTTTTTTTTGCATATCGCATAATTCCACGAATGCGTTAAGATGGGACGCGGCATCCTCACTAGGAGTACCAGAAAATTGATCTTTCATAACAAGATTCAACAAAGTGGCATTAATATCACAAGACTCCGCACTAGTGGCGGGAGGAGCAATCGGAGTGCTAATAAAATCATTGTTGTTGGTATTGGAGAAATCACACAACTTGGTGTTCTCTTTAGTCATCGTGACTACGCAACAAGATTGCACTAAAAAACAGATATGACGAGAAGACGACGAACGAAATTGAGGGCGAATAAAACGGTGATTTTTTGTGAAGTGGGGGAGAGGAAAACGAGAGGCAAATGTCAAATAATGTAAATTGCAAGGAGATGAGATTTGTGATTAGGAACCTGGTAGATGTTGATGATGTCTCCTCGGAAACGGCGCCAGAAATTCCTTTTGATGTTGGCTTGAACTACGTCGGTATTTCCCCAAAGAGGAAGGGATGATGCAGCACAGCAACGGTAGGTATTTCCCTCAGTGATGAGACCAAGGTTATTGAACCAGTAGGAGAACCAAGCAACACTACGTAAACAGCACCTGCAGAGAAAGAACAAATACTTGCAACCTGACGTGTTAAAGGGGTTGTCAATCCCTTTCAGGTAACGGCGCCAGAAATTGGCAAACGGACGTGAGATAAATTGTAGTAGATTGGATAAATAGATCACGAATAAAATAAAGTGAAGCAAAATATTTTTGGGTTTTTAGAAATATAGATCTGAAAATAAAAGTGAAAAATAAATAAAAAGGCAAATAGCAAAATAGATCTGAAAGTATATGATGAGAAAATAGACCCGGGGGCCGTAGATTTCACTAGTGGCTTCTCTCGAGAAAAATAGCATACGGTGGGCAAACAAATTACTGTTGGGCAAATGATAGAACTTCAAATAATTATGACGATATCCAGGCAATGATCATTATATAGGCATCATGTCCAAGATTAGTAGACCGACTCCTGCCTGCATCTACTACTATTACTCCACACATCGACCGCTATCCAGCATGCATCTAGTGTATTAAGTTCATGGAGAAATGGAGTAATGAAATAAGAATGATGACATGATGTAGACAAGATCTATTTATGTAGAAATAGACCCCGTCTTGTTATCCTTAATAGCAACGATAGATACGTGTCGGTTCACCTTCTGTCACTGGGATCAAGCACCGTAAGATCGAACCCATCACAAAGCACCTCTTCCCATGGCAAGAAAAATCGATCTAGTTGGCCTAACTAAACCAAAGATTCAAAGAAGAAATACGAGGTTATAAGTAATCATGCATATAAGAGATCAAAAGACTCAAATAACTTTCATGGATTAAAACATAGATCTGATCATAAACTCAAAGTTCATCGGATCCCAACAAACACAACGCAAAAAGAGTTACATCAAATAGATCTCCAAGAGACCATTGTATTGAGAATCAAAAGAGAGAGAGAGGAAGCCATCTAGCTACTGCCTACGGACCCGTAGTTCTACAATGAACTACTCACACATCATTGGAGAGGCACCAATGAGGATGATGAACCCCTCCGTGATGGTGTCTAGATTGGATCTGTGGTTTCTGGAACTTGCGGCGGCTAGAATTGATTTTCTTCGACTCCCCTAGGGTTTCTGGAATATTGGGGTATTTATAGAGCAAAGAGGCGGTGCGGGAGGTGGCCGAGGTGGGCACAACCCACCTGGGTGCGCCTGGGCCCCCAGGCACGCCCTGGTGGGTTGTGCTCCCCTCGGAGCCCCCCTCAGGAACTTTCTTGGCCCAACTTGTGTCTTTTGGTCCAGAAAAAATCACCAAAATTTTTTGCTGCGCTTGGACTCCGTTTGGTATTGATTTCCTGCGAAGTAAAAAACAAGCAAAAAACAGCAACTGGCACTGGGCACTATGTCAATAGGTTAGTCCCAAAAAATGATATAAAGTTGCTATAAAATGATTGTAAAACATCCAAGAATGATAATATAACAGCATGGAAGAATCAAAAATTGTAGATACGTTAGAGACGTATCAAGCTCTGCCCATAAACCTGGATTCAAGTGATTTGCGGCGGGTTCTGGGTTCAATGGAGAAGGCTATCTATCTAAAATAGTTAATTATATTGTTTACTCATATGCTTTATTAAAGTAGTGTAAATTAGTTACAGTGAACAATCTTTGTACAGTGTACTAAACCCTAATGTGTTTAGTATAGAAAAATGCACCATTGGCATGTAATGAACTATAGCGCTATGGATACCATGACATGTTTAGTATAGAAAATTGCACCATTGGCAAATAATGAACTATAGCGCTATGGATGATTTTGTTTTTTGAACATATGGAATATGAACCATGTCTTGCAAGTTGGATATGGTTGGGAGAGGGGTGCGACAACCTGCAATTCCAATTTTTCTTGGGTCATATGTAATGTTTTGGTGTGTTGTTGTACTGCACTGAAACTATATCCCTATGTTTATATTTTATATGCAATGCTTTAGTTGCTTTGCTTTTGGAGGCTCCACCAGAACAAAGGCATCGTAGTTGTCTACACTTTCTATCTTGAGTCTCCATAAGAAGAGGCATCATAGTTTATCTAAATTTTTCTTGTGTCAGTTCATAGATAATGATTCGTGTATGGCACTGTACTGGACCCATATCACTTTATTTTTTAATATTTGCAATGCTCCAAAGATGATTGTATTATCGGATTGGATGTGACTGTACCCGGCAGGTAAGCCGCACTTCCTACCTAGTAAACCACATAGCAATCAACTACTAGATGTAATCAACACTACTAGTCACCCACAGGTACCAATCTTGTGACGCCCCCGGCTCAATCGTGCACTAATCATACACGCAAATGCACACGATCAAGCCTATGGACTCACTTGAAGGAATCACAACACAACTCTACAACATAAATAAATGCATACAAGCATTATATTACAAGCCAGGGCCTCGAGGGCTCGAATACATAAGCTTGATGTCAACAAGCATCAGCGGAAGCGTTAGATATCTGAGTACAGATATAAAAGAGAAACAGACAAACCTTTAAAAAAGGTGGTGCAAAACAAAAGCTACGATCGAAAAGGCGCAGGCCTCCTGCCTGGGACCCTCCGAATCTACTCCTGGTCATCAGCCAACTCGTAGAAGTAGCCATCTAGTAGTGATGGTCGACAGGGGCAGTTGGCTCCGGGGCTCCGTCATCTGGTTGCATCAAACGGATATGGGGGAAAAGAGGAAGCAAAGCAACCGTGAGTACTCATCCGAAGTACCCAGCAAGCAAGGATCTACACTACATATGCAACATTATCAAAGGAAGGTTGTATATGTGGACTGGACTGTAGAAATTCCAGAATAGAGAGAAGGCCTAGTCCTATCGAAGACTAGCATCTTCAGCGGTCTTGCAGCATTAGAAGAGTGTAGATTAGTACAGTATAAAGTAGTAGTAGCATTAAGTATCAACCTCGGCCAGAGATCCTTTCTCGACTCCCTGCGAGAAAGCAATCCTAGAGCCCTAATATTCATATCTCATCACAAGTATCCAGTTCTTGTTGTATCAATCGGGATACAACTCCGAGCATCCGTTACCAAGGATCCGGCTATGCATAGATTAGTTCTTCCCTGCAGGGGTGCACCAACTTACACACCACGCTCGCTTAACTCCGGCCAGACACACTTTTCTGGGTCATGCCCGGCCTCAGCCAAATGACATGCCGTAGTCCTACCTAGGCTCAGCAGAGAGGTCCTCGTCGGTCTACATCCTAAGCGCTCAGGGGTCTTGGGCCATCGCCCTGTGCACTTCGGGTCGTTGCGCACACGGTGAAGCCAGGCACCACCTCTGCCTGGATGGCGCCGGTCCGTCCGTGCCGCTATGCTGAACTGGACATCTGACAAAGCTTTCGGAAGAAACGTACGATGCAGAGTGCCCATACTTATTCCCGCGTGATGGTTAGTGCTATCGGGCCAGAGGCCCACTCAGATCAAATATCTAAATCGTTAGTGTATTGGTAGTGCGGTAACGAGCAGAGACTCACGATCGATGTGACCCCGTCGCCCCGTCTCGAGGACTTGCGGCAAGGGCTAAGAATGGCCGGCCACGCCTCGTCATTATCACTCGGGCACCCTCCAAGTCAACCCGTCTCCACATCACTCGCATCTTATTCTCGCTCGGGTACCCCTCAGGGTCGACCCGGCTTTCCAAGTAACACTTGTAAAGTCCAAATAACCGTGTGTCCATAACATCAAGGGAATCTGAGGTATCACCCTCGTTGGATTCCTACTCGATGTATCTATCAAGGTGAACTCAGAGGAATCACCCTCGATGGGTTCACACTTGAAGTGTTGCACGATAGCGTCGTTATCAGGAATGGTGAAGGAGGAATCACCCTTGATGACCACGACCGAATAGCTACTCTACAGAGTTAACATCAGAAGTGCTAAACGAGGTATCACCCTTGGCACTCGATAGTAATGCCGCAGTGTCGTACAACTAAGGGGGTGATGTGCGGTGATGGGGCCTGGTCGTCGAGTCTTCCGATGATCCAGCGGGGGCAACTGGGACAAGTGGGGTCACTGGGGTTCACTCACCAGCCTATTCTAAGCAGTTTAGGATAAGCAGGTAATTATCAAAAGCAGGTTACAAAAATCAGGCTATGCATCAGAATAGGTAAAGCAGTAGCAGTAGCAATTCTAATGCAAGCACAAGAAAGAAGAGAATAGGCGATATAGGCATGCTCAAAGGGGGGTGCTTGCCTGGAAGCTCTGCGGCAAAGGTCTGGTCGTCGGTAGTGTAGCCAATCACCGAAGCTGCGTCGGTCTCGGGGACTAAGTCAGTATCGGGATCTACCGAGAGAGAAGAGGGGGAGGAAACAGATAAATACACAGCAAACAGAAGCAACACAGAGCATTCTATGCTAACGTGCAGTGCAGGGTTGCCTAAAAGCATGTCTAAACCATTTTAGTTATTTTAGGATTAAAGTTGGAATTATTAACCGGTATATATGCACTATTCATCTACCGGAAATAGGATAAAAGTTGCGGGTTCACCTCCGTAGATGGTCCCGACAAGGAAACAGATGGCACGGTTGGATTCGTCTCGTTGTTCTGAGCAACTTTCATGTAGAAAGTTTTTCCATCCGAGCTATGGTTAATTTACTATGAATTTTCAAAGGTTTTAGACATTTTCTAGAATTTATTTTAAATTAACAGAATTACTAAATTAGATATATGATGTCAGCTCTGCGTCAGCAGCCAACTGTCCAGTTGACTGGTCAATTCTGGCAGGTGGGACCCACCTGTCATACTCGATGGGCTAACTAACTGAGTTTAACTAATCTAACTACCTAACTAATTAGCAGGGGGGTCAGTGTCTAACTAATTAGTGATTTAACTAATTTTACGCCATTAACCACTAATCAACTTTGTGACGCGGGGGACCCACCTGTCAGGGGGTCAGAGGTGAACAGTAAAGTTGACCGCGGTTAACTTGGTCAAAACAGGCGCTGGGGCCCACAGTCAGCGTCACAGGGCGGGTCCCACACCGTGCCATGCTGGCGGCGGTGCCGGAGATGGCTCCGGCGAGCCCAACGCGGCGGTCGAACACCCACTACAGAGCTCCATTTTGCATGATTCTTCGCGCGTTCGAACGGCCACTCGCTGCTGCGTCGATCTACGGTCTCAGGACGGACGGAGGAGGCCGTTAGGCGCGCCAGTGATGAGCCGTGGCGGCGGTGGTTTCGGGTCAGAGAGGGGAAACGGCTACGGGCCGTTTCTGAGCGTGCAAGCTAGCTAGGGTGGAGCAGGAGCTCACCAGGAGCACGCTCGTGCTCTTGGTACGGTCGTTGGGCGAGCGCAGCAACAACGGCGAGCTCCGCAGCGGAGCAAAGTCCGGCAATGGCGGCGGCGATGTGCGCAACTAGCTAGGAGGGAAAAAGGGCTCGGGGAGGGAAACGAAGAGAGGCGGTGGCTCACCGAGTGGACACAAGGGGGTCCGGCGACAGATTAGTAGCGTAGGGCCGCGGGGTTCGTCAGAGCAGATGCGGCGGCCGGAGATGGGGAAGATGGCGATGGCGGCAATGCGGCAGTTCCCGGCGTCGATCTGGGGGCGGAGAAGATGAGGACGAGCCCGGCGAAGCTGCTGGACTTCCAAGCGCAGCTCGAGGTGGCCGGTGGCCGCATCAATGGCGACGGCGCATCGGCGATCGTGTCAGGCGCGAAGAAACGGAGGGGGCGAGCTAAAGAAGGGGAATGAGGGGGAGTGGAGCTAGGGTTCGATTGAGGGGGCAGCTAGGGTGCTTTTCTAGCCGATCCAGACGGCCGAGGCGCTGCCGTGTCGAAGATCCAGCCATCGAGGGAGCATGCGAACGCTGCCGGCTCGACAGCGCGATGAAGATGATGACTGTAGCGCCGAACTGGGCCGAGCACACTGTGGGGTGCTGGGCCTTAAGTGTATAGTATCCTTTTTGTCTTTATTCTTTTTCGTTTCTATTTTCTGTTTCTAATTCTGTTTTGCAAATTCTTAGGCCACTAAATGACTTTTACAAAATGTGTGACTTAGCTCATAAATTGCAGAGCCTTATTCTCTACCACCAAAAACTTGTTTGGGTAAAATACAATTTCATTTGTAAATTGGGTTATTTAAAATGGATTAAAATGTGTTGTTTGACTACTGTTTTAGGTTGTTAGAGTCACTTAAGTATTTTAGGTGATATTGTTTTCCTGAACATAATTAGAAAGAGATTATTTACTATTTAATGAACATTTTAGTTTCTGATTTGAACAACTTTTATTTTTCACTTTAAATCTGAATTGTAATTTGCATTGGAATTTGAAATGAGATATGATGCAATGATGATCAAACATTGTTTAATCCTGCTGACATGGCATTATCAAAAGTGATTACTGTGGCTAATGACATGGGGTGTTACAATTCTCCTCCTCTAACAAGAATTCTCGTCCCGAGAATTAAGAGGTGGAGTAAGGGAAAGAGTTCTGGTTACGAAATTCTAACGAGTCTCCTTGTTCTTGGTTGCTCTTCTCGAAGAAGTTGATCCCTTCGTTGATGTCTTCAACTCTCTGCTTCAGGTCATCATGATGAAGTCAGCATCCTTTCTTCGGGAACTCCATCGTACTTACGAAATAATAAAGGGGGTATTCCGGGAGAACGGACCTCTGTAAGGTTGACTATCTGGTCGATAACATCGGGGAAGGTGGCGGAAAGTAACTCTCGAATTGAAATGTAAGAAAATATCGAGAGCAAAGTAAGGAGGTATCAAGGGAAGTTTCGAGCGGGCAGGCAATCATTCGATGCCTAAAACAGGGCGTGAAAGGGGTTCAAAGTAATGGGAATAAGCATTGTGTCTGATACCAGAATTGATGATCTTTCGGAAGGTGGCTTGTGAATTACGCACGAGGAACAACCTTGGGAACATGGGGTGTACAGGAGAGCCAGGTTTCGATCCTGTGGAACTATGGGTTATGGGCCCACCATGTGGGTTAAAAGTAGGAAGGGCGGTGACACCATGCACAGTCAGGATAGCAAGGCCTGTCAGAGGATAGCCTGTTAGTTATGTCGTCAACAACGTCAGCACCAAGGGTGAGGGACGAAGAGAACCATTTTCCTGCTCGTTGAACGAGGCAGACCAATAGGCAAAGTTCTCGTCCATCGGTGGTTACCGGAATGTCATCAACAATAATAACAGGGTCTCACCGACAAGGTTGCACATCGAGGTGTTTTTCATAAGCAGGGAATTATTTCTACTTATATCATACATATCACAAGAAAGGTTAAACAAACCAATGGAAAGGAAAATGAAATTATCGGATTAAACAGACCAATGAAAAGTAAAAATGTGTCTATACACAAGAATTAGGAGTATATCCTTTCCAAGGAAAAGAAGAACATGTTATACCTGATAGTACAGTAGGTACAAAATCTTTTAGATAAAGGGGCGAGGGAAAAATCAAGATGTTACCCGTACAACGGTGGCCGAATAATAGATCAAGAAGCATTTGGCCATGCACTTCCAATGTTCTTGTTGTTGTTCAGCGTACCACAGTCATGCTTCGAGGTAGCATTAACATGGTGTTTCAAGCAAGATTGAATCTGAAAGTCACAAGAAGTACAAAGGAATGATTCCAACAATGTCGAGGAACGTAAGATATACCCAAAACATGACCTAGTCTGTATTGGCAGGAAGTCAAGGATGTTATCGATGATAACACAAATCATCGGGGGACAAGGATGGTATTTCGCATCATGAATTCGATTGATATCCTAGAACAAGTCAGTATATTGATGGTGATCACGACTAATTTGTCGAGAGGCTCTATGAAGATGCCATCGAGCAGCAACGACATCAAGCAAAAGGAATGATGAAGCGAAGGCTATTGGAACCACGAATACGACACAAGCTCGAAATCAAGGTTGTTGTTCGAGGTGAAATGATAAGATGAGGAAGATCGACGCAAGCTTAGCTCATCGTCGAAAATTGTGCTCCAGGAAGAAGGACCAGGTAGCACGGTAAAAAAATCGGTATGATAATGGTATAGCCGATCAGCCTAGGAATAATGTGATGGAGTATTATTCCAGAAAGAATTTACAAGAGATGGTGCAATGACACAGTATCCTCGAGATAACATGAGGCAATAGTTGAGGGTAGATCAGAATAGAGGTTGGACGGGTGAAATGATCTGCAGAGCGGCAAGTAATTTAACTTGTCCGGGTAATGGAATCAAGGAGAAAATATGGCCGGAACCATGATTGCAAAGGATCAATTCGCGGATACAAGATGAACTTATACCAAGGGGGGATTATTTTTATGAGCAGCTCCCATGATAAGTTCTACATCGGGTCCATGGGCATGAACACAAAGGTTCAAGGTCGACTCCCACTTCTTCAATGCATAACCTTTCATTCACTCCTCATTTTCGAAGAAATTGTAGTGCGGAAGATTTATCCGATGGATCGCGAGTAGATATAACCCGCATAACTTTTGGTTCACCCATATTAGGGAAGGCATATGTTCAACCCATCAGGGCATTTTTACGAATCTATACAACCATCAACCAAGCAAGAGATACGAGTTCGAAAGCAGAGTTTCAAAGTCAAAGCAGATGATTCAATTTACCGAAGGTATTATGTATCAGGGAATAACTCACAAGATTTTGGATGTGAAAGACACTGTTGGATAACAACCCATCAATGGATCTGGTGATTCACGACTGAGTTGATGTGAGTATCGATAATCAATCAGATGAAGAAGGGGATGCAAAGGCATCGGCTTATAGAAACGTCTGAATAATTTGATGCTTGAGTACAAAGGAATTATGATTTCAAGACGAAGGATCAGAAGCAGAGGCTCTGATCAAAAGATGAATAAGTTGAATAGACTTAGAGGTGCACCCGATCAAATCTTGATTGGGCAAGAACCAGCTCATATCCGGAATGATGTCTGAGCCGGAAAGAAAGATTCCAAGGATTAATTGATGATTGCGAGTATTCGCACACACGTTGAATCCATAGGAACAGAAGGACAATCACAAAGAATTTTTAAAGAATATTGCTAGACATATGGAATTAATCCTAATGCAAGCAGGCAAGGAGAATCAAGAGCAATAGGCTGCAGAGGATTTTTGGAAGATCATATAGCATTTCCAAGTATTTTGAAAAGCATATGAACAACTGGGGATGAACGGACCCCGGTTAAGTAAATTATCCGCAGTGCAAAAAGAAGCTGCAAAGCAGAAGGCACAAAGGATTCTCGGAACAACGGAGAGTATTAGGGGTAACTTGTAACAACAGGAGCAACTAGGGATGAAGGTACAAATGGCAAGGATGTTATTCATGGGGATTTACCGGTGGTCAGGAACTGCAAAGTAGTGGGCACAGGGTCTCGGGAAACATCGAGAAGTATTTTCATAGTCTTCTGATGAACCAAGCGATCATCTTGCATGAGGGGCTCTCTGGGAGGAAGCAGTTACGAGAACCTAGTGTTAGAGTTAGCAAAATCTTTAACCCAAATAGAAGAGAGATCACAGTCCCAGAGTAAAGACGAGGAATAAAAGATCCTAATACCACCCAATTGGCGACGTGGGTCCGTAAGCCACACAGCCTTGTTAGTAAAACGGTTTTCATTGACTAGACTCAACTTCGGCCAAGGAGTTAGAAAGGGGGGGTTTCTACAGGCAGTCGACTCTGATACCAACCTGTGACGCCCCGGGCTCAATCATGCACTAATCATACATGCAAATGCACATGATCAAGCCTAAGGACTCACTTGAAGGAATCACAACACAACTCTAAAACATAAATAAAGTCATACAAGCATTATATTACAAGCCAGGGCCTCGAGGGCTCGAATACATAAGCTTGATGTCAACAAGCATCAGCAGAAGCGTTAGATATCTGAGTACATATATAAAAGAGAAACAGACAAGCCTTTAAAAAAGGCAGTGCAAAACAAAAGCTACGATCGAAAAGGCGCAAGCCTCCTGCCTGGGACCCTCCGAATCTACTCCTGGTCATCAGCCAACTCGTAGAAGTAGCCATCTAGTAGTGATTGTCGATAGGGGCAGTTGGCTCCGTGGCTCCGTCATCTGGTTGCATCAAACGGATATGGGGAAAAAGAGGAAGCAAAGCAACCGTGAGTACTCATCCGAAGTACTCAGCAAGCAAGGATCTACACTACATATGCAACATTATCAAAGGAAGGCTGTATATGTGGACTGGACTACAGAAATGCCAGAATAGAGAGAAGGCCTAGTCCTATCAAAGACTAGCATCTTCAGCGGTCTTGCAGCATTAGAAGAGTGTAGATTAGTACAGTATAAAGTAGTAGTAGCATTAAGTATCAACCTCGGCCAGAGATCCTTTCTCGACTCCCTGCGAGAAAGCAATCCCAGAGCCCTAATATCCATATCTCATCACAAGTATCCAGTTCTAGTTGT
Source organism: Thinopyrum elongatum (assembly GCA_011799875.1). Classification (NCBI taxonomy): domain Eukaryota; kingdom Viridiplantae; phylum Streptophyta; class Magnoliopsida; order Poales; family Poaceae; genus Thinopyrum; species Thinopyrum elongatum. The sequence continues at coordinate 524,707,954 of CM022298.1, forward strand.
ATCGATCGGGATACAACGCCGAGCGTCCGTTACCGAGGATCGGGCTATGCATAGATTAGTTCTTCCCTGCAGGGGTGCACCAACTTACCCACCACGCTCGCTTAACTCCGGCCGGACACACTTTTCTGGGTTATGCCCGGCCTCGGCCAAATAACACGCCGTAGTCCTACCTAGGCTCAGCAGAGAGGTCGCTGTCAGTCTACATCCTAAACGCTCAGGGGTCTTGGGCCATTGCCCTGTGCACTCCGGGTCGTTGCGCATACGTTGAAGCCAGGCACCACCTCTGCCTGGATGGCGCCGGTCCGTCAATGCCGCTATGCTGAACTGGACGTCTGACAAAGCTTTCGGAAGAAACGTACGATGCAGAGGGCCCATACTTATTCCCGCGTGATGGTTAGTGCTATTGGGCCAGAGGCCCACTCAGATCAAATATCCAAATCGTTAGTGTATTGGTAGTGTGGTAACGAGCAGAGACTCACGATCGATGTGACCCCGTCACCCTGTCTCGAGGACTTGCGGCAATGGCTAAGAATGCCCGGCCACGCCTCGTAATTATCTCTCGGGCACCCTCCAGGTCAACCCATCTCCACATCACTCGTATCTTATGCTCGATCGGGTACCCCTCAGGTCGACCCGACTTTCCAAGTAACAGTTGTAAAGTCCAAATAACCATGTGTCCATAACATCAAGGGAATCTGAGGTATCACCCTCGTTGGATTCCTACTCGATGTATCCGTCAAGGTGAACTCGGAGGAATCACCCTCGATGGGTTCACACTTGAGGTGTTGCACAACAGCGTCGTTATCGGGAATGGTGAAGGAGGAATCACCGTCGATGACCACGACCGAATAGCTACTCTACAGAGTTAACATCAGAAGTGCTAAATGAGGTATCACCCTTGGCACTTGATAGTAACGATGCAGTGTCGTACAACTAAGGGGGGTAATGTGCGGTGCTGGGGCCTGGTCGTGAGTCTTCCGATGATCCAGCGGGGGCAACTGGGACAAGTGGGGTCACTGGGGTTCACTCACCAGCCTATTCTAAGCAGTTTAGGATAAGTAGGTAATTATCAATAGCAGGTTACAAAAATCAGGCTATGCACAGAATAGGTAAAGCAATATGTAACACCCTGGATTTTGTCCTTTTCTTTTTCTGATGATTTTCTTGGATTTCTTGTTTTGAATTGTTTTTCTGTGGTTATGTGGTTCTGAAACTTGGGAAGATCATGTCTTCCTAGGTTTTATAGTGGCTTGTCATCCTCATCATCATCCCAAGATCATGTCATTTTCATCCTTGACCCAATTCCAATATTCATTTTCTTGGGAATATTCCTTTTCTATTAAAGGAATAATTCTTTTTAACCATAGGTTGTGAAGCAACCTATATTTTTGTCACTCCCAAAATTCCCAAGTAATTCTCATAAATTGTTTGGGTCATATCTTCCTCAAATATGTCAAAATCCTTCCTTGGCATCATCAAAGATAATTCACAAATATTCCCTTTCTAATTCTGCCCGAAGTGGCTTTTTGAAAAGGAAGTGTCATTTATCTTTGCTTGTTTGACCCCAAACTTTTTGGACACCTTTTCTAGTCCATATAATTGCCCCATGCCAAAATTCAACATAATTTGCCTAGTAAATATTCCTGAGCAATTTTTCAAAGTTCCTGTCTGAGGGAAACCTGTGTGAAGGAAATACAAGCTAGGCATATCCAAACGAGTTGAAATTTTGCAAGGTCCATCATATGATCAAATCATCACGCTCCACCAAAGTTGAGCTCATGTAACTCATCTATGTGAGCCCAGCTCCAAATCTTGGTTTCTGGTCAGATTTTCAGTTTGTGAAGCAACCATATTTTATATTACCTCATTTAAGCTAAAAATTTACCAGGATATTCTCCTATCCATATCAACTCTCTCCACCAAGTTTTGGCCCATTTCATTTAACCATTTTCCCTGTGCAATTTTCCAAGTTTCTGTCCAGGGAGATGCTTTATAAAGCAAGTGCTAGTTTGGTTCATCCAAATGGCATGAAACTTTTTGAGCATCTTAATTTCTCCAAATCATTATGCCATGCCAAACTTTCAGCTCATTCCCAGCAATTATGTGAGTGCTACTTCATCATCTCTTAATCTGGCCCTTATGATGCTTTCTACAGCAAGTTCCCTCTAAACCCTTCCTCTTAAGCTGATTCTTGGTAATCTCAGTCATCTTAGCATGTGATCATCACCAGACAAATCCATTCCTTCGTTCCCAAGCTTGTGTCCCCACAGCACAGCACAAACACTTTATTGCTGAGATGTTTTGGAACCTCCTGCCAATCTCTTCTTTGCCCCTGGACCGAATTATTTCTTCATTTGGACTAAGGGTAGCAAGGTCCATCCACTGGACATGGTCGGCCCGGCCAGAACACGCAGCTTGCACCAGTGCATGCGGTGATCATGCTTGCGTCACGCTAATGGCAAGCTCTGGCTTGTTCCGACCACTGTCTCGTCCGCTCCCTCGTCGTCTCGATGTCCAACCTTGTCCAGGAGCTCCCCCGTGAGCCACTGCATCATCCCGTGCCCGGGCCCCCTCCTGGTTCACCAAGAATGCACCGCAAACGCCATGCCCGTGCCGCGTCCAGCTCCTGTCCTCCATTAGAGCACTGCTTGAGCCCGCCCGTGATGCTCTAGAGGCTTTCTCCGCGCCTATATAAGCTGCCCCGAGGTCCTCCGCACCTCACCCACTCCTCCCTTGCCTCATTTGTTCACCGGAGTCGCCACATCTTGCCGTTTCCTCGCTGTTCGTCCTTGGTGGTCACCGGAGTTTGAGCTACCCCGACCACCACCGGCCCCCTCTCCTCCTCCCGAGCCCCCCACCAACTCCCTCTCCTCTCCGTGGCTTGCCCCACCCCCTCTCCCCTCGCCGGAGCGCCCTGCTTCACCGAGCACCACCCTGATGCAGTCTACTGTCATGCCTCTCACCAGTGCCTCCAACAAGGGAAGGTTATGGGCGCGCGCTACCCTGATCAGGTAGGCAAACATAAACCTTGTGTGCCCGTTGTTGTTGTAAGGATCCTTGTCCTCGTGTGGGACCGTTTATGTTTTGCCACGATGGTGGCCGTTGGATGTCACGGGTTGACATCGGGGCCACCCAGGACTTAGCCCAAAGGGGAGTTTGTCGGAGTGGCTGGGAGAGTGTGATGGCAATAGATCGGTTTTGTTAGAATGCCGTTGGTCCACCCGAATGGGAGTTCGAGGTCATGGATTCTGTGGTGTGGGTACAGTGTACTAACCTCTGCAGAGTGTGTGTTTAATCTATCGATAGCCGTGCCCACGGATATGGGCCCAGTTCGTAGTCGGTCACACTATGAGCCAACTATAATAATAACTTGATTAATAATAACAACCCCGGTTCGATGATGAGAAAGAGATTGGTTGTGATCGAGAGAGGATCACGGAGGTATCGTGGATACCGAAGTTGGTTGATCTTTATGTGATCACGAGATGACCACGGAGGTATCATGGATATCGAGGTTGGTAAGTGGATGTATGAGATTGTTACGAGGTATCCGCCGAGCAAGAGTAAGTTGGTGCATGATAATGTTAACCTGTTACATGTAGTATCATCATGTTCATATGCTCATGCTATGCTTGTTCTAGCCGTATCATGTTTAGTTTGTGCATGCCATGTTGTTCTGTTAGTATCATGCTCATGATTGCTTTAACCTGCTAATGCCATGCTGTTGTTTGTCTTGACTGCTTTTGGTTAATTGTGAGCTTGCAAGTACATTCAATGTACTGACTGGCGTGTAATGCCAGTTTGCAGGTCATGCCTGGTTTGACCACTTGTTTGGTGTGGTTCCTATGTTCGCGAGCTAGGATAAACGTTCCAGCCAAAGTCCCTACGGATTGGAGTCCATCATCGTCGTTCGTTGTTCCGCTGCCAGTAGAGGTTCCGTTGCCTCGAGTTGTTATGCTGCTTCCATAGAGCAACTGTGGTTGGCGTAGCATCGCCGTGCCGGTGTTATTCATTGTAATATCGGAGACCTTGTATTCATATTCATGTTGTAATACAAAGCTGGTTTGTTCTATGCTAAGCAGTGCCATATTCCAGAAGACTTCACCTTGATCTCTGGGCTGGAATACGGGGCGTTCCGGTTTCCCTGAACCGGGGTGCCACAGGGCTTGGTATCAGAGCAGGTCTGGCTGTAGAGCGTCCTAGTCCGCTGGAACGTTAGAAAACGGTAGTATAGGGTCTGGTTGTTGCCCTTGCTTGCTGCATTTGGTTGTTGCATTTGTTTGCTGCATATAGTCTTATTCGGTTACCCCTAACCCCTGTTTCGTGCGTAGATGGCGGTCAGCTTTCATGAGTTCAGTGCCCTCCCCAGAGCTCCCGGTGCTGTTCCTATTGCGTTCAGTCCCACTCCTGCACCTCTCAGCTTTGCCACCCTCCTTGGCGATATGTGGCGTAGCATTTATCCCCATGGAGATCCACCCCATTACCAAGTATTCCAGTTTTCTGCCGGAGGAAGAATTATGGAGTATGTTGCTCATGTCCATCTGTCAGCCTCGATTCCTGTTGGTAAGCGCACCTACAGTTTCCATGGTGGTTATGGCACTACTCCCAAGCGTGCCGTTCAGATTGCCGCAATGGCAGGAATCACCGGTCTTCATCATCAAGAAAGCATGGTGCAAGAGAACCGTGCTTATCAATATTATCCCACCATCATCGAGAATCCTAAGCGGGTCAAGTTCCCCTCTGTCAACCCTCAAGATGACCCGGCTATCCTTGCCATGTCCCGCTACATGACGGCCGAGTGTCTTCTTATTTCCGAGTTAGTCCAAGACACCATTCGAGCCAGGAGATTGCTTGGTGCTTCCCTACCTCAATCTCCACCAGCTTCTCCAACCCCTCCGCTTCATCCCTCCGGAGTTTCGGAGTCAGTAGTTCCACTCGCTACTCCCTTAGCTTCTTCGTCAGCTCCCAAGCGTTTGCTCAATCGTAGGGTGTAGTCCTTCGTGTGGTGCATGTGCATCTACTGTAGTATCATGCTTGTGTGTGCCTGTGTGGAGTAGTTTTGTAGCTTGTTTGATATGTGTTTTGTTGCAATAAATCATTTTCTCGTGCTTCTTTATTTGAATCTTCGGTGTTACCCCCTTATGGAAAATTGCTCATCAACCGACACCGGATCAGAAGAAGCCGTGAGAAGTACAGATATACACCAAGGAACTCAGTTAAAAGCAATGAGATTTTCAGCTAACAACATTGTATTGCAGACATCCGGTCTGGATACAAAGTATATTCTGCTCAGACTTTCAGTAACAAGTACCCGTCAGAGATACACCCTTATTGCAGCAATGATTAAACCAGCAGGAGAACAAAATTGGATCCAAGTCCAACATGCATTTCAAGTCAAAGCAAGAAGGACGGTCAGACAATTCTTGTCATACGAGTAATCAGTTGCCGGAATGACAAGAATGTATATATGATATTCCGTTCACCAAGAAAATCAGTCCAGTCCTTCTCCACAACTTAACAGCGAAGCGTACAAGACACGATTCCCCAGTCTGCATCAGTAAGGTATGAATGATTTCCCGTGCAAGATATTCAGTCTTCTTCGATAAGGTACTGCAAAAGCTTCTGGCATAAGGTACCGAGTCTTCCTCAGCAAGTCTTTAAGGGGATAAGCTTCTGAGGTGCGCTATCTAGCCTTCCTTAGCAAGATATCTGTAGAAGGCTTCGAGCACAAGCCATCCAGCCTTCCTCAGCACGATATCCCGATGGTTTCCAACGCAAGCAATCCAATCTTCTTCAGTACGGCACTGGTACAAGATATTAAGCTATGAGTTGTCAGCATATGACAGTGTCTCCAAGTGGCAGATCTGCAACAGTTAATTCAGAAACAAGAATCAGTCAGAACAAAGGTATGCCTCGAGAATCAGATAGTTCTTCATACAATGAGTATGCTGTCAAGTTCATGCAAGTCCCTCGCACAAGGAAGAATTCATGGTACGCATCCGACAACCTCACTGGATATGCAAGTGAAGGAAAACCAGTGGGTGATGCAAGAATCGACAAGTCTTGAAGAAAGATAACATTGAGACACCATCTCAGCAGTAAATATCAAGATCAGCCCCGCGCATCCGACAAGGTGATGTTATTAATCCTGCCACTGCCAGGCATAGTTGACAACAGTAATGAGATCCGTACAATCGCACGTGAACCGGATAAATATCCCGAGACTCGAGACCAAAGTATGAATTGCAAGATATTGCGCATGACAGTACTCAGGGCCGCGAAAATAGTCAAGGATATATAAGGGCCCACTCTTTCAGTTAAAGATCCAGATAAAGAAAATGAAAATGAAGAATCAGAGTATTAAATCACAAAGCATGTGCTCTCACATATGGGAATAGATTAAAGAATAGCCTGCCGTGAATGGGATCACCGCCAGTCAAGTCTGCAAATGTTATCATCAGGAGATGGTGCATTTTTCTATCAGTCACGTCAAGCGACAGTCAAACCTTTGTTATAGATTGGATACTCAAGACTGTGAAGCCAGTCAAGATAAGTCAGAAACTCCTGCAAGATGTCAGAATCCATTAGAAGAACAGGTATGATTCACATCACTGTTTTGAACCCAGAAGGCATGCATATATTCGAGGAACCCGATACCTGGATAGAAGAGATTCTTTGTTCCACGGGAAGATGTGTTCCCCACTCCGTGGAATATTCTCGGTACTCGATACGAGAATAACATCTCCAGCAAGGATCAATATCGGGAAGGACATGTATGTCAGTAATGATAATTTTTCGGACCTCAGCTAAGCCAGCAGATATGAAAGAAAATTTGGTTCAGTATGAACAGGAACATATGAGGGAAGTCCTGTCAGTATGTCAGATAAGGTGAAGCAAACCACCCCAGATCAAGGCAGTCAGTCAGATGCAATTCGGTGGGAACATAATATAAGGAAATAGGAGAAGCCCGAGTTGGAAACGGTTTCTTCAAGTCAGAATATTTATTTATCGCTGAGCAACCAAATCTCGAGGACGAGATTTCTTTAACGGGGGAAGGTTTGTAACACCCTGGATTTTGTCCTTTTCTTTTTCTGATGATTTTCTTGGATTTCTTGTTTTGAATTGTTTTTATGTGGCTATGTGGTTCTGAAACTTGGGAAGATCATGTCTTCCTAGGTTTTATAGTGGCTTGTCATCCTCATCATCATCCCAAGATCATGTCATTTTCTTGGGAGTATTCCTTTTCTACTAAAGGAATAATTCTCTTTAACCCTAGGTTGTGAAGCAACCTACATTTCTGTCACTCCCAAAATTCCCAAATAATTCTCATAAATTGTTTGGGTCATATATTCCTCAAATATGTCAAAATCCTTCCTTGGCATCATCAAAGATAATTCACAAATATTCCTTTTCTGATTTTACCCGAAGTGGCTTTTTGAAAAGGAAGTGTCATTTATCTTTGCTTGTTTGACCCCAAACTTTTTGGACACCTTTTCCTGTCTATATAATTGCCCCATGCCAAAATTCAACATAATTTTCCTAGTAAATATTCCTAAGAAATTTTTCAAAGTTCCCGTCTGAGGGAAGCCTATGTGAAGAAAGTACAAGCTAGGCATATCCAAATGAGTTGAAATTTTGCAAGGTCCTTCATATGGTCAAATAATCACTCTCCACCAAATTTGAGCTCATGTAACTCATCTATGTGAGCCCAGCTCCAAATCTTGGTTTCTGGTCAGATTTTCAGTTTGTGAAGCAACCATATTTTATATTGCTTCATTTAAGCTGAAAATTTACCAAGACATTCTCCTATCCATATCAACTCTCTCGACCAAGTTTGTGCCCATTTCATTGATCCATTTGCCCTGTGCAATTTTTCCAAGTTTCTGTCCAGGGAGATGCTTTATGAAGCAAGTGCTAGTTTGGTTCATCCAAATGGCATGAAACTTTTTGAGCATCTTCATTTCTCCAAATCATTATGCCATGCCAAACTTTCAGCTCATTCCCAGCACTTATGTGAGTGCTACTTCATCATCTCTTAATCTGGCCCTTATGATGCTTTCTACAGCAAGTACCCTCTAAACCCTTCCTTTTAAGCTGATTCTTGGTCATCTCAGTCATCTTAGTATGTGATCATCACCAGATAAATCCATTCCTTCGTTCCCAAGCCTGTGTCCCCACAGCACAGCACAAACACTTTGCTGCTGAGATGTTTTGGAACATCCTGCCAATCTCTTCTTTGCCCCTGGACCAAATTATTTATTCGTTTGGACTAAGGGTATCAAGGTCCATCCACTGGACATGGTCGGCCCGGCCAGAACACGCCGCTTGCACCAGTGCAAGCGGTGATCATGCTTGCGTCACACTAATGGCAAGCTCTGGCTCGTTCCGGCCATTGTTCTCGTCCGCTCCCTCATCGTCTCGACGTCCAACCTTGTCCAGGAGCTCCCCTGTGTGACGCCCCCGGCTCAATCGTGCACTAATCATACACGCAAATGCACACGATCAAGCCTAAGGACTCACTTGAAGATATCACAACACAACTCTAAAACATAAACAAAATCATACAAGCATTTATTACAAGCCAGGGCCTCGAGGGCTCGAATACAAAGCTTGATGACAACAAGCATTAGCGGAAGCGTTAGATATCTGTGTACAGATATAAAACAGAAAACAGAGAAGCCTTTAGAAAGGCGGAACAAAAATAAAACACTACGGTCGAAAGGCGCAGGCCTCCTGCCTGGGACCCTCCGTTTCTACTCCTAGACGTCGGCCATCTTGTGGAGGGATCCACTCTCGGGGAAGTATTGGAAGTCGTCGGCGGGGCAGCTATCTCAGGGGCTCTGCCAGCTGGTTGCATCAAATGAATATGGGGGAAAAAGAAAGTAAAGCAACCGTGAGTACTCATCCGAAGTACTCAGCAAGCCAAGGATCTACACTACATATGCAACATTATCAAAGGGAGGCTGTATATGTGGACTGGGCTGCAGAAATGCCAAAATAGAGGGGGGAAACCTAGTCCTAGCGAAGACTAGCATCTTCAAGCATCTTCGAGCATCTTGCAGCATGTAGAGGAGTACAGAATAGCATAATGTAAGTAGTAGTAGAATCAGGTAACAGTCTCGCCCAGAGATCCTTCCTCGACTCCCTGCGAGAAAGCGATCCCAGAGCCACATAACCAGGTATCATCTCAAGTTCTAGCTGTATCGATCGGGATACAACTCCGAGTGTCCTTTACCGTAGGACCGGCTATCGATAGATGTGTTCTTCCCTGCAGGGGTGCACCAACTTACCCACCACGCTCGATTAACTCCGGCCGGACACACTTTCCTGGGTCATGCCCGGCCTCGGCCAAACGATACACCGTAACCCTACCTACAGCTCAGCAGAGAGGTCCCTGCCGGTCTACCTCCTAAGTGCAAGGGGGTCTTGGGCCATCGCCCCTCGCCCTCCGGGTCGTTGTGTGCAGGGTGGATACCAGCACCGCCTCGAAAGGCCGGTACGATCCGACCGTGCCACAATGCTGAACTGGACGTCTGACAGAGCTTTTGGCTGATGTTACGATGTAGAACGCCCATACTATGCCCACGTGATGGTTAGTGCTATCAGGCCAGAGGCCTGCTCGGATCAAATATCCAAATCGTTAGGACTAGGGGCTTGCGGAAACGAGCAGAGATTCACGAAAGATGTGACCCTGTCGCCCCGTCTTGAGGACTTGCTGCAAGGGCTAAGAATGCCCGGCCGCGCCTCGTGGAATAACTCACGGGTATCTATCCATCATTCGCGGGTACCCCTCAGGGTCGACCCGCCTTTCCAAGCATCAGTGTCAACCGTAATGTAAGGCATCCGTGTGGTCACCATATCAAGGGGAATCCGAGGCATCACCCTCGTTGGACTCCCACCTGATGCAACATCTAGATGGACATAGGAGGCATCACCCTCGAGGTCCACAAGTGGGGTGTTGCGCGGCTTTGTCAGTATCGGGGGTGGTGTAGGACGTATCACCCTCGCTTACCACGACCGATCAACTAACCTACAAGGTTATCATCAGAAGTGCTGACGAGGTATCACCCTCGGCACTCGATAGTAACCCAGTAGTGTCGAGCAACTAAGGGGAAAGTGAGGTGCGGTGCCGGGGTCTGGTCTTCGATCCCGTTGATCGGGTCTTCTGAGAATCCAGCAGGGCAGTCAGGACAAGTGGGGGTCTCTGATGGGTCTCTACCCAGTCTATTCTAAACAGTTTAGGAAAATATTAAGGTATCAACAGCAGGTTACAATGAACAGGCTATGCAGCAGAAATAGGTAAAACAGTAACAGTAGCAAAATCTAATGCAAGCAGGGGATATTAGAATGGGTGATATCGAGATGATCAAAAGGGGGGGCTTGCCTGGTTGCTCGGCGGCAAGGGCAAGGTCGTCGGTGGTGTAGCCAATCACCGGAGCTGCGTCGGTCTCGGAGGCTACGTCAGTACCGAGATCTAACGAGAGAGTAGAGGGGGAAGAAACAGTAAATACAGAGCAAACAAGTGCTATTCAATGTATGACATGGCAATACGCAGTGCCGGGTGTGTCCTAACGTATGGTTGCACGTCACCGAGGAAGGAGGAATCCATCCGGGAATGTTTTCCCAGTTCCGGACATTTGTCAAACAGATGACCGAAGGGGATCGGTTCCATGTTCGGATAGTTAGGGACGTGTGACGGACGAACGGACCGCGTACCGGCTTCGTCTCGTCGTTCTGAGCAACTTTCATGTTTTAAGTTTTTCGATCCGAGCTACGGTTTATTTTCTATGAATTTATAAAGATTTAAACAAATTTCTGGAATTATTTTTATTAACAGAAATTGCCAAATCAAGAATATGACATCATGCTGATGTCAGCCCTGCGTCATCAGTCAACTGGGGCTTGACCAAGTCAACTGGGGGCCCACTAGACCCACCAGTCAGTGACTGGACTGGTCCAGTCAGCTGGTTGACCAGTCAACTGGGTCCAGTGGGACCCAGTGGTCAGCCTCTGATTATAATATCAGTATTTAGGTTAATCTAATTAGGCTAATTAAGACGGTGGGCCAGGTTTGTCAGTGGCACTGTTAGCCAACGGGTTAATTAGTAGTTAAGTTAAACGCTACAGTAGTCGGGCCCACTAGTCAGCGGCTATTAGAGCGGGGGTTAACTGCTAATGACCTGGGCCCTCATGGCAGTGGCCCAGGGGGGTGGCGCGCCGGCGGCAGCCCTCCGGCGACCTCGGACACAGCGGAGGGGCTCGGGCATCGCCGGAAAATGCCCACAGCAGCCCAAATCGAGCGCGGAGAGGCGCGTTCGAACGGCGATGAGGCGACTCGTCAAAAGGAGGCAGTGTCTCGACCAGACGTGCCCGGTAGCGGCGTCGGCGGTGATCCGAGGCGGCGGTCGGAGTCGGGCGAGCACGGGCGTGGTGATGCGGGGCTTTATCGATCAAACTAAGCGGCTAGGCCGCAACTAAGAAGCACCAGGAGCACTACGGCGTCACTAGCGCGAGCAGAGAAGCACGGGAGCACTAGGCTGGCCAGCCATGGCGGTGGTCGGAGCTCAGCTACGGCGGAGCAGCTAGCTAGAAGGCACGGGAATAGAGAGAAGAGGTCACAGGGGACTGGGAGCTCACAGTGGAGTTTGGAGAAGGGCTCGGGGAAGTCGGGCTGGTCGGGGTGGCGCGCACCGGCGTCGTGCAGCGGCGGGGATCCGTCGGAGAAGACGGGCCGATGGCGGGGCTCGGAGGCGTCCGGCTCGCTCTGCTGCCCGCGATCGAAGGAGTCGACGCCGGCGGTCCTTACGGGCAATAGCAGGAAGTGCGGGGCGGCCGGTGGACACACGAACTACGACGGCGCGGCGAGAGCAGCGCTCGAAACAGAGGGGAAGAACGAGGGCGAGCGCGTCCGTGGGAGAGGAGAGGGGAGAATGGAGGGAGTGACCAGGGGAGATGAACGGGGAGGGGAAGCTTATCCCCTCGCCTGGCCGCTGCGTCGCGGTGTCGAGCGGCGAACGGCCGAGGCGCGAGCGGCCATGGCGATGCCGACACGGCGGTAGGGAGCAGGTGAGGGAGTGGGCTGGCTGGGCCAGCGCCAGGTAAGTGGCTTCGGCCTTTTTCTTCTGTTTTACTTTTATTTAATTAACAGGGAAGGTAAAAGATTTATGTAGGCATCCAAATGACTTTGAAAAAAATATGGGTCTAGGTCCCATAAATCCAATACACTTTTAGGCTCTGGCACAAAAAGTTCCAAGGCAGAGGGAAGTGACTAGGTATTTTTAGAAATTGAATAGGGCAATTTAAATGCTGCTGGACCTCAAAAATAAAATCCAGGGCATTTTGGGAATTTTGGTAAGGTTGGTTACAATTTTACAATTGCCTTGAGATTATTTTCTAGCTAATGAACATTTTAGTTTTCAATTTAGAGCAACTTTTATTTTCATTTTGAATTTGAATTTATTTCAGAGAGGAGTTTGAAATGAAGTGTCTAACCACTGTGATCTAGCATTGCAAATGGGTATGACTTGGCATGATTATCATTAGGTCACAGTGCTTATTACACAGGTGTGTTACACCCTGTGAGCCACTGCATCGTCCCGTGCCCGGGGCCCCTCCTGGTTCGCCATGAATGCGCCACAAACGCCATGTCCGTGCCGCGTCCAGCTCCTGTCCTCCATTAGAGCACTGGTTGAGCCTACCCGTGATGCTCTAGAGGCTTCCTCCGCGCCTATATAATCTGCCCCGAGGACCTCCGCACCTCACCCACTCCTCCCTCGCCTCATTTGTTCACCGGAGTCGCCACATCTCGCCGTTTCCTCGTCGTTCTTCCTCGGTGGTCACCGGACTTCGAGCTACCCCGACCACCACCGGTCCCCTCTCCTCCTCCCGAGCCCCCCACCAACTCCCTCTCCTCCCCGCGGCTCGCCCCACCCCCTCTCCCCTCGCCGGAGCGCCTTGCTTCACCGAGCACCACCACCACCGCCCTCATCTCTCTGTCCTCCTCCTGGTGCCGCCCGTCGCCGTTGTCCCGCTCCTCCCCGGCGCCATCCAACCCTCTGAATGGGACCCCCTCGCCGCCACGGTCCCGCCGGTGCCCTCAGCCGGGCGCGAGACGGCCAGAGCCGGCCGGCCCCCTCGCCGCTCCCTCCCCTGTTCCTCCTCTGCTTCACGAGGGGAACAGGCGCGGGGAAGAAGACGAGCGCCCGCTCGGGCCCCCCTGCCAGTGGGCCTCCTCTGTAAGTGGCACAACCCTGGGTCCACGTGTTTTAAGTGGAAACGGGTTTTTCCAGAATATGTTTTCAGTTTTTGAAAGCGTATTTCTTTCCTCTGTTGACTAAAGTACGTTTTCCAGTTCAGAAAACGTATTTTCTCAAATCCGTTTCTGTCTTATCCACTCAGGGACCCGTTGGTGATAAAAATATTCATAGATTGGTCCCTCTCCTTCATCACCTCGTATCTCCGCGACCGTAACTCCGATCGAGGTGAAACCAACGCCCACTTCTTCGTCTTGTCGAAATCTTTCTGTTGGTAACATTTTCACTAGGTGGTCCCATAGTGAAAATGACCATTTTTCCCTTGCTCTTAATCAGCCCCCTTCGAGAGAGAAGAACGTCCGGCAAATTGTTCCGCGGCTTCACCGCACTTCTTCCCGGAGCCTCCGTCACCCCCAGGCAAGCCACAACAGCCACTTGCATGATAGCCATGCAGTAGCCATGGTTTCTACTTGAATATTTAATAAAAGTTTGCCCGTTATCTGTCTGCTTGTTTGCTACTACTGTCGTTGTTTCGGTTATGCTCGTGGATTCATGTTCACCTTCATGCTATGTTCCGATGCATCTGGTTATCTTGTACTACTTGCTAGTATCATGTTCACATGTTATGCTTGGTAGTAGTATTACATGCTGGTAGCAGAGGTGTTCATCCCGATGCATGCTGGTCGTCTATTATCTAGTACCGTTGCTATGCATGTCCCTTTGCATCTAGCTGGTTACATGCTTACTTGGTAGTGTTCTTGCTATGTTCTTGCATGGTATTTATTTATGATGCTAGTGGTCATGCTATGCTCATGTTTAATGTATGCTTATGCTCGTCAGTATGCCATGTTCATTTGGTTAAATGCTTTATTGTGGGTATGCTCGATGATTGTGTTGCACCTCCATGCTTATGTTGATATCATGCTCGTGCATTATAGTTGCATCATATTTTACTATGGCTCAGTTCATTGCATTCAAGTTTAACCAGATAATAATGAACTTGAACAACTGTTGGCTGAGTCATGGTGCCACCAAATCGAGCTGACCAGTGCAGCCACATTTGCCTTTTATGGGAAGGCCCTAATGCGGTCTATTGTCATGCCTCTCGCCGGTGCCTCCAACGAGGGAAGGTTATGGGCGCGTGCTACCCTGATCAGGTAGGCGGACATAAACCTTGTGTGCCCGTTGTTGTTGTAAGGATCCTTGTCCTCGTTTGGGACCGTTTATGTTTTCCACGACGGTGGCCGTTGGATGTCACGGGTTGACATCGGGGCCACCCAGGACTTAGCCCAAAGGGGAGTTTGTCGGAGTGGCTGGGAGAGTGTGATGGCAATAGATCGGTTTTGTCGGAATGCTGTTGGTCCACCCGAATGGGAGTTCGAGGTCATGGGTTCCGTGGTGTGGGTACAGTGTACTAACCTCTGCAGAATGTGTGTTTAATCTATCGATAGCCGTGCCCGCAGATATGGGCCCAGTTCGTAGTCGGTCACACTATGAGCCAACTATAATAATAACTTGATTAATAATAACAACCCCGGTTCGATGATGAGAAAGAGATTGGTTGTGATCGAGAGAGGATCACGGAGGTATCATGGATACCGAAGTTGGTTGATCTTGATGTGATCGCGAGATGATCAAGGTGGTATCATGGATACCGAGGTTGGTAAGTGGATGTATGAGATGGTTACGAGGTATCCGCTGAGCAAGAGTAAGTTGGTGCATGATAATGTTAACCTGTTACATGTAGTATCATCATGTTCATATGCTCATGCTATGCTTGTTCTAGCCGTATCATGTTCAGTTTGTGCATGCCATGTTGTTCTGTTATTATCATGCTCATGATTGCTTTAACCTGCTAATGCCATGTTGTTGTTTGTCTTGACTGCTTTTGGTTAATTGTGAGCTTGCAAGTACATTCAATGTACTGACCTGGCATGTAATGCCAGTTTGCAGGTCGTGCCTGGTTTGTCCGCTTGTTTGGTGTGGTTCCTGTGTTCGCGAGCTAGGATAAACGTTCCAGCCAGAGTCCCTGTGGATTGGAGTCCATCATCGTCGTTCGTTGTTCCGCTGCCAGTAGAGGTTCTGCTGCCTCGAGTTGTTATGCTGCTTGCATAGAGCAACTGTGGTTGGCGTAGCGTCGCCGTGCCGGTGTTATTCATTATAATATTGGAGACCTTGTATTCATATTCGTGTTGTAATAGAAAGCTGGTTTGTTCTATGCTAAGCAGTGCCGTATTCCAGAAGACTTCACCTCGATCTCTGGGCTGGAATACGGGGCGTTCAGATTTCTCTGAGCCGAGGTGCCACACAGTAGCAGCAGCAATTCTAATGCAAGCACAAGAAAGAAGAGAATAGGCGATATAGGCATGCTCAAAGGGGGGTGCTTGCCTGGAAGCTCTGCGGCAAAGGTCTGGTCGTCGGTAGTGTAGCCAATCACCGGAGCTGCGTCGGTCTCAGGGACTACGTTAGTATCGGGATCTACAGTGAGAGAAGAGGGGAGGAAACAGATAAATACACAGCAAACAGAAGCAACACAGAGCATGCTATGCTAACGTGCAGTGCAGGGTTGCCTAAAAGCATGTCTAAACCATTTTAGTTATTTTAGGATTAAAGTTGGAATTATTAACCGGTATATATGCACTATTCATCTACCGGAAATAGGCTAAAAGTTATGGGTTCACCTCCGTAGAGGGTCCCGACAAGGAAACAGATGGCACGGTTGGATTCGCCTCGTTGTTCTGAGCAACTTTCATGTAGAAAGTTTTTCCATCCGAGCTACGGTTAATTTACTATGAATTTTCAAAGGTTTTAGACATTTTCTAGAATTTATTTTAAATTAACAGAATTACTAAATTAGTTATATGATGTCAGCGTGATGTCAGCTGTGTGTCAGCAGTCAACTGTCCAGTTGACTGGTCAATTCTTGCAGGTGGGACCCACCTGTCATACTCGGTGGGCTAACTAACTGAGTTTAACTAATCTAACTACCTAACTAATTAGCAGGGGGCCACTGGTCAGTGTTTAACTAATCAGTGATTTAACTAATTTTGCGCCGTTAACCACTAATCAACTTTCTGACGCAGGGGACCCACCTGTCAGGGGGTCAGAGGTGAACAGTAAAGTTGACCGCGGTCAACTTGGTCAAAACAGGCGCTGGGGCCCACAGTCAGTGTCACAGGGTGGGTCCCATGCCATGCCACGCTGGCGGCAGTGCCGGAGATGGCTCCGGCGAGCCCAACGCGGCGGCCGAATGCCGGCGAGGTCAGAAATCCACTACAAAGCTCCATTTTGCATGATTCTTCGTGCGTTCGAACGGCCACTTGCTGTTGCGTTGATCTACGGTCTCAGGACGGACGGAGGAGGCCGTTAGGCGCGCCGGCGATGAGCCGTGACGGCGGTGGTTTCGGGTCAGAGAGGGGAAATGGCTACGGGCCGTTTCCGAGCGCGCAAGCTAGCTAGGGTGGAGCAAGAGCACGCTCGTGCTCTTGGTACGGTCGTTGGGCAAGCGCAGTGACAACGGCGAGCTCCGCAGCGGAGCATAGTCCGGCAATGGTGGCGGCGACGCGCGCGACTAGCTAGGAGGGAAAAAGGGCTCGGGGAGGGAAATGGAGAGAGGCGGTGGCTCACCGAGTGGACACAAGGGGGTCCGGCGACAGATTAGTAGCGCAGGGCCGCGGGGTTCGTAGGAGCAGATGCTGCGGCAGGAGATGGGGAAGACGGTGATGGCGGCGATGCAGCAGTTCCCGACGTCGATCTGGGGGCGGAGAAGATGAGGACGAGCCCGGCGAAGCTGCTGGACTTCCAAGCGTAGCTCGAGGTAGCTGGTGGCCGCGTCAATGGCGACGGCGCATCAGCGACTGCGTCGGGCGCGAAGAAACAGAGGGGGTGAGCGAGAGAAGGGGAATGAGGGGGAGTGGGGCTAGGGTTCGGTCGAGGGGGCAGCTAGGGTGTTTATCTAGCCGATGCAGACGGCTGAGGCAACCACCATGTCGAAGATCCAGCCATCGAGGGAGCGCGCGAACGCTGCCGGCTCGACAGCGCGATGAAGATGATGACTGTAGTGCCGAACTGGGCCGAGTGCACTGTGGGGTGCTGGGCCTGAAGTGTATAGTATCCTTTTTGTCTTTATTATTTTTCGTTTCTGTTTTCTGTTTCTAATTCTGTTTTGCAAATTCTTAGGCCACTAAATGACTTTTACAAAATGTGTGACTTAGCTCATAAATTGCAGAGCCTTATTCTCTACCACCAAAAACTTGTTTGGGTAAAATACAATTTCATTTGTAAATTGGGTTATTTAAAATGGATTAAAATGTGTTGTTTGATTACTGTTTTAGGTTGTTAGAGTCACTTAAGTATTTTAGGTGATATTGTTTTCCTGAACATAATTAGAAAGAGATTATTTACTATTTAATGAATATTTTAGTTTCTGATTTGAACAACTTTTATTTTTCACTTTAAATCTGAATTGCAATTTGCATTGGAATTTGAAATGAGATATGATGCAATGATGATCAAACATTGTTTAATCCTGTTGACATGGCTTTATCAAAAGTGATTACTGTGGCTAATGACATGGGGTGTTACAAATCTGAGGTTCCGGTACAAAGATTGAACACAAGAGATGAACTAGGGTTTGAGATGAGATGGTGATGTTGAAGATGTTGTTGGAGATTGGAGGGTTGTTGGTGATGACGATGGCTTCGATTTCCCCCTCCGGGAGGGAAGTTCCCCCGGCGGAATCGCTTCGCCGGAGGGCAAAAGTGCTCCTGCCCAAGTTCCGCCTCGAGACGGTGGAGCTCCGTCCCGAAAGTCCTCTCCTTATTTTTTCTAGGTCAAAATACCTTATGTACCAGAAGATGGGCACCGGAGGTGGGCTGGGCTGCCCACCACCCACCAGGGCGCGCCAGGCCAAGTGGCCCCCCTCCGGTAGCTCTTTTCTCCAGTATTTATTAAATATTCCAAAATAATTCTCCGTAAATTTTTAGCTCATTTGGAGATGTGCAGAATAGGTATCTCTGACGTAGCTTTTTCAGGTCCAGAATTCCAGCTGCCGGTATTCTCCCTCTTTGTGTAAACCTTGCATATTATGAGAGAAAAGGCATTAGAATTATTCCATAAAGCATTATTATGCGTAAAAATATTATAAATAACTATAGAAAAACATGATGCAAAATGGACGTATCAACTCCCCCAAGCTTAGACCTCGCTTGTCCTCAAGAGAAAGCCGATATCAAAAATCATGTCCACATGTTTAGAGAGAGAGAGGTGTCGATAAAAACAAAATACAGACATAGTAGCATCATGCTTATTATCATAACAGTAACAAACTTTATTATAAAGCTCTATCATATAACTTCTCATGAACAAGTAACAATTCATCACAACATCAAAGTAAAAAGCATAAACTTTGTTGAAAACCAACAAACTATGTTCTCAGTCAACTTTGCAACTACAATTCATCATATTTTCAGGAAGGGTCTCGTATCGGAGCCTTTTGGCAAGTCCACATACTGAACCATCATTTCATCTTTTATGATTGCTAACACTCACAGCATACATATGGGCAAAAAGTTTCAACCGGACACATAGAAAGATAGGGGCTTATAGTTTTGCCTCCCAACTTATTCACCTCAAGGGTGATGTCAACAATAATAACTCATGCTCACTCATATTCAACTGGATATATGTGTCTAGATCTTTCCCCACCACATGATGCTTGCCAAAAGAGAAAATAAAAAGGAATAGAGAAGAACACTTTGACTCTTGCATAAAAAGTAAAGACATAAAAGTAAAAGATAGGCCCTTCGCAGAGGGAAGCAGAGGTTGTCATGCACTTTTTGGTTTTGTATGCACAATCTCTTAATGCAAAAGAACGTCACATTATATTGCCCCTTATGATAGCAACCTTTATTATGTGGTCCGTTGCTTTTATTACTTTGCCATCACAAGTTCGTACAACGCTTAATTTCTCTTACACTAAATGACCAAACACATTTAGAAGCAATTTTTATTGCCTTATTGCACCACTGACAACTTACTTGAAGGATCTTACTCAATCCATAGGTAGGTATGGTGGACTCTCAAAACATGATTTTGGGTTTAAGGTTTTTGGATGCACAAGTAGTATCTCTACTTAGTGCAGAATTTTTGGCTAGCAAAGATATTTGAGCAAGCACCACATATTGAAGGATCTGTGACAATATAACTTCTATGTGAATATGAACAAACATAAATCATTACGTTGTCTTCCTTGTCCAACGTCAACAATTTTGGCATATAATATTTAATGGGGGCTCACAATCATAAAAGATGTCCAAGATAGTATATTTGCATTTGAATCTTCTCTTCCCTTATTAACTCTTTCATGAATTGCATCATTGACCAATGCTATGTGTGTCAACTTCCAACAAATTTTACCACTTATACTTTTCCTTATGTGATGTCATTACTTACCATAAGAAACATAAAAGTAAAGAAGCAAAAACTCAAACTAACTTTATTATATAACTCTCACTCGATTACATAGATAGATAGATAGATCACGAAACTAGCACTCGAAAATAGATCATACTAAAATTTTATTCAACTAAATCATGAAATAGATAAAGATCGAACTAAGATAGGTAAAGGTAAGAAAAGTGATGGTGATACGATACCGGGGCATCTCCCCCAAGCTTGGCAAAAGCCAAGGGGAGTGCCCATACCCGTGTACTCAAGTCTCCTTTGGTGGGGGTGATGATGATGGTGGTGGTGATGATGAGGTAGTAGCGATATTATCATCCGGCTTCCATGGCAGCGACTCACCATCATAAGAGGAAGCATGAGTCTCCTGAGTCCTGCAACTGGCAGCAAAACTCATACCTTTAAATCTTGCCTCATACTCAAAGACTTGATTTTGAAGATCATAGATTTGGCTTTGTAGAAAGTTGATTTGCTCGTTGAAGGTGAAGATGATGTCCTTCATAGACCGGCCATCCACCTTGTGATCACGGGTGAATTCCGTAATCATGAGTTGATTGGCACTGTCCACGCTCCACCATCCCTTGGCACTTGAAGATCTCCTGCTCCACCACCTCGAGCTTAGCCTCCACGGTTCCCGTCTTCTTAGGCCCTTGAACATCCCGGATGTGGAGCACCCCCTCACGCATCTCAATGGCTTGAGGGTGCTTCATCACCTCCGACAAGTAGGGATTGATTACCCTCTCGAAGAACTTGTCCTTGGAGGAGCTTGGTGCGGCCATGGTGATCTAGATCTGTCAGAAAAATATCACGAAACAAGAACAGAGGATTTCTCCGCGGTACGGTG
The DNA here is from genome assembly GCA_011799875.1 of Thinopyrum elongatum. Taxonomy (NCBI): domain Eukaryota; kingdom Viridiplantae; phylum Streptophyta; class Magnoliopsida; order Poales; family Poaceae; genus Thinopyrum; species Thinopyrum elongatum. The sequence continues at coordinate 524,728,513 of CM022298.1, forward strand.
GTCAAATCATCCGGGCGTATATATAAAGATTTTTTATCTTGGGAAACAAGCATACGGAAGAAAAACGGAGTCCGGAAGGTGACCGAGGGCCCCACCACCCACCAGGGCGCGCCAGGGAGGGCAGGCGCGCCCTGGTGTATCGTGGTTACCTCGCTTGCCTTCCTGGTTATTTCTTATTTTCCTATTTTTCTAATATTCCAAAACTGATAGAAAATATTTTTGCTGATTTTTTGGAGTCTGTTTACTTACCGTATCATGTACCTCTTCCTTTTCAGGGTTCTGGAGCGTTTTGGAAGGTTTCTCTTATGTGTTTCTCTAGTGTCATGGTTTGAATAATGTTAGTTTCAACATTAACGGGCGTACCTGAGATATAGTGCTTAATTCTTTGTACATTGACCACCTTCGGGTTAGTACCTTTGGCATTATTAATCTTGATAGCTCCAGAGCGATAGACTTCTTCGATAATGTATGGCCCTTCCCATTTAGAAAGAAGTTTTCCTGCAAAAAACCTAAAACGAGAGTTGTACAATAGAACATGTTCACCAACTTTGAATTCCCGCTTTTGGATTCTTTTGTCATGCCATCTTTTAACTTTTTCTTTAAACAGTTTGGCATTTTCATAAGCTTGGGTTCTCCATTCATCTAGTGAGCTAATATCAAATAACCTCTTTTCACCGGCAAGTTTGAAGTCATAATTGAGTTCTTTAATTGCCCACTATGCTTTATGTTCTAACTCAAGAGGCAAATGACAAGCTTTTCCATAAACCATTTTGTATGGAGACATACCCATAGGATTTTTATAAGCTATTCTATACGCCCAAAGTGCATCATCTAATTTCTTAGACCAATTCTTTCGGGACCTATTAACAATTTTTCGTAATACTAATTTTATTTCTCTATTGCTAAGTTCAACTTGGCCACTAGATTGAGGATGATAGGGTGATGCAATTCTATGGTTAACATCATATTTAGCAAGCATTTTACGGAAAGCACCATGAATAAAGTGTGAACCACCATCAGTCATTAAATATCTAGGGACTCCAAACCTTGGGAAAATAACTTCTTTAAGCATTTTAATGGAGGTGTTATGATCAACACACTGGTACAGCGAGGTGCTATACAAACGGTTTTTAACCCCTTTCCGCGACGGCATTTGGAACCGTCGCCTAGTGAGTGTGGGCGATAGGGGGGTCCTTCCCACACGACCCAGAAACCGTCGGGATAGGGAGCCTTGATGCATACAGTTTTCCCTATATAACCATTTCCGATATCTCGAATATCCCAAATGCTTCATCCTTGCTACTCGTTTGTGCTCGCATTGCCATCGCAGTCGGAGTTTTGTGGTTTTACCTAAAACCAGGCACATTCCAGGTACGGGAGTTTTCCAGGCACATACCAAACTGGCTCTACGTTTATGATGCCTGGCACATCACAAACAGTTCATGATTGTAAACCGTGTACGATAGGTAGACAATCACACACATTTAGTTTTCCCGCACCATTTGTGATAGTGTCTGACATCACACACGCTTTGCAAACGGCAACTGTGTGCATTGTTACACATGTTTCCTCTCCGTGAACCTTGTCGGATTATGATGTATATCGCACACGCTGTGCTTTATAGACCGTGTGCGCCGTAATGACCTGCACACCATAATTTCACCCTAATTTATTGCTGCTATTTAAAATTGTACCTAATTTGAACTTGAAAGTAGGCTATAGCTTTATTCATATCCATCGGGTTCAAACAACCATTGCATTATTCAATTCACAGGTACATATGTTTAAGAATTACATAAGCACCAAATAAAGAATGATGAACCAGGGTTCTATACTTGTACTATTACAGATGGTAAAGAAAGAGGCGACAGACTTTCTGGTTGTTGAACAAGGTGAAGCGGAATGGCCCTATTGTGCTCTCCTGGATGCAGAAGGCACGCACGACTCTAGTCCAACCCCTTGTGATGGTCGGCCGCCAATCATGTAGTTTGAGAGGTAATCTTGAGTAAACTGCTTCAGGATCCACTGCAAAGGAAAAAAGATTCAGACATTGTCATCTAACACAACTCATTACGGGCAGTAAAAAGAAGGCTACAGAGTTCTTACTTACCATCCTGCAGTTCACTGTTGTCTTGCATAAAGTGTAAACAAATAGTTCGATTGACATCTTTTGACCCATTTTAATAACAATCTTTATCAGTATCCTCACTTGATGCTGGTTCATGAATATCTTCTTACCCCATACGCAGAAAGGGTCAAAGTGTGGATCTTTGGCAATGACATATGTACCTAAAAGCACCAAGTTAATATTAGAAGCTAAACAACAATTGCAAAATGATGTAGTACAACACTCCCTTGTAACACCCCAAAAATCAGGTTATCGATTTTTGTGCTGTATTCCTTCCTAGCTTTTCTTTCCCGAATTTTTCCTCTGGAATCTGGTGAGTGACCAGGTGAATCCAGACAATCCTCAGCCCCTCAGTGCATTTTCCATGCTCTTGTGCCAGTCAAGTTCCCGTCTGTAAACCCCGAACCTCATTTAAACCCTAGTTCCAAAATATCGGAACTGGAAATCCTGCCTTTGCGTTTACAAAGGAACTATCATTTTCTTGCTCAGTTGATCCTCCCAAAATTTCCGGAGATCATCCTTCACTCATAAACCCTAGATGTGCTAAAATATTGCCAAGTCATATGCAATATTTCTCATCTAGAATTAATTCCTTTCTCTGCCTTTCGGAGGAATTAAATCCAGAATAATATCTATCCATCTCCAAAGTTCATGAAAACTTGTGGAGATATTCTTTGTGATCATATTGAGCTCTCATAAAAATATTGGCCATAATTAAATAGGGGAAATTGCATTTTCCTATTTAAAGCCAATATTTCAATTTGGGGCCTTTCCAAAGGAACTACCATTTTGGTAGTTAGGAAAAATCCCAAATAAATTGTGGAGTTTTTCCTATCCATATATTCACCATTTCCATCAATATATCAAGTTCCACCCATTAAATTTTGAGCACAACACCACTTTGCAAATTCTGTCCAGATTTTCAGTTTGCAAAGGAAGTGCTTGATTCCTTGATCTCCTTGGGCTGAAATTTTGCAGGGTGATTCATTATGATATATTACCGCTGGATACCAAAAATGAGCTCATTCCATCAAGTCAATCTTCCTCAGTAAATTATCTAAGTTTCTGTCCAGATTGCATCTCTGTGAAGGAAGTACCCTCATAGATGATCAATTTGAGCTGAAACTTTTCCAGACAGTTCCTATGACCATATCATCACTCTACACCAAGAATAATTCAAATCCATCTAGCCATTTGACCCCAGCATCATCATTTGCATTTCTGGTCAGTGGGCATGGTTACAAAGGAAGTACCAGCTAGCATTGTCCATTTGTGCCCAAATTTTGCCAGCATGACTACCTTAGTGGATGACTTACCCCTGCCTAAGATCATACCAATGGGTGCACTTTGGTGGCCACACCACATGACAAACACCTTGCTGCCATTTCCTATTTGACCATCGTTCGGTCACACCAGAGCTTCCTGTTCCTGTATGAAGACTCACATCAGCTGTTTGAGGTCTGACCCAGGCGGCAGACATGGTTTTATGGCGTTTTGGTGCCAAGTGCACATGGTGCCGGTGGTGACCACGGACGTTGTCGGCAGAACCAGAGCCCTGTGCATTGGACGCTTCGGGAGGCCGTCTCTAGCGAGCTCCGGCTTGTCCGGGAGCGCCGGAGAGCTCCCTACCGCTCGTCTACGCCGTCCGGTCACATCTCCCCCTCGTCTTTTAGCTTTTGGACGGCCGTGCCGACCTCGGTGCTCCACCGGAAGGCCACCACCTCGCCGTGCGTCTCGAAGCTCCGGTCGCCGTCGCGAGACCTCCTCCCCGAGCCTATTTAAGGCGTGCCCGAGCCCTCCTCCACACCAACAACTCCCCAGCCCTCTCCCTCGAGCTCCCCTAGCTCTCCTTCTCACCCTTGGCCACACTCTGCCGCCAACCTCCCTCGGTCGTCCCCGCGCCTTGGCCCTTCCCCCTCCTCCTTCTCTCTGCCCTCAGCCTCTACGGAGCCACCGCAAGCCGCCGCCACTCTCCATTTCGCCGGGGAAGTGCTGCCGCCCTGGGTCCCCCTGAAGCTCTCGGGTCGCCCGCCATGAGTGGTGGGGGCGGCGCTACGAGCCGCCGGGCGCGGCCCCGCGAGCATCTCCAGGCGCGGCGAGGAGCGACGGTTCCAGGAAGCTCGTCGGCTGGTCCTCCCGCGTTCCCCTGCCGCGGCTACGCCGGCAGCCGGCCCGCCTCTGCTCTGCTCGGTCGGGGGGAAAGAGAAGACCAGAGGAGGAGAGAGAGAGTAGGAGAGAAAGAGAAGGGATTAGGTGGGCCCTGCTAGAAAGTCAACCCGGGCCCGCGCGTCAGTTTAAGTGGAGGCGCATTTCACAAAAGGCATTTTCGATTTGTCGAAGACGTATTTCCGAAAAGGCGCTTACACTTTCTCAGCCACCGGCCGAACCTATTATATAGTGAACGTTCACTCGTTAAGGGCCAGAATGGACAGGTTTTGTCTGTTTTATCGCTTAACGAACGAATGGCCGTTTCTCCGCGACCGTAACTCCGATCGAGGTAAAACCAACGCCCACGTCTTCAGTTCGTCAAGCCCGTTCCGATGGCATCATTTTCATAATGTTTTCACACTGTGAAAATGACCATTTTACCCTTGCCCTTCGATCAGCCCCTCCGAAAGGAAACGTTTCCGGCAAATCTTTCCGGAGTTTTATCGCACTTCCTCCAGGCGTATTCATCGACTCCAGGCAAGCCAACCTCTTCCATGTGCTCCGGACTTGCGTGATGACTTTGCTTGCACCCTGTGTGTTCATTGTAGTACATCTGTATCACCTATTAGCCTGCACTTGCATACACGTGTTATGTCATCTGTTTTAGAGGTTAGCGTTACGTTTCACCTAATATCATGCCTTGTTTCCATGCCATGCCCTGCCATGCTAGTAACAATATTTTGGATACCGTTATCATGTGAGTACCATGATCTGATATCTTGCCATGTTTGTCAACGTTGTAATAATTCTGCTATGCTGATGTTAAGTGGCTGTTCACACTTATAATTGTTAAGGTAATGGGGGGATGATGGAGATATATTGATAAACCTAGTCGGTTGATCAGAGTCACCTGTCCGGGCTTATCCGTGCAACCACATTTGCCGGTATGGGATGGCCTTGACTTGGTCTGATCGCGTGCTCTTTCACCGGTACCTCCAAAGAGGGAGGGTTATGCGCGCGCGCTGCCCTGGCCCGGTAGGCGGCGATAACCCTGTGAGCCCAGTTGAGTTGTTTGGGTACCCGTCCCCGTTTGGGACAGTTTAGTTTGGCCAAGACGGTGGCAGGGTGTCACGAGGTGACACGGGGCCACCCAAGGCTTGACTCCGAGGGAGTGTGATTGCCGGTGGTACGATGGAAGAGTCACGGGTCAAGCGGGTTTCGTTGGAGCACCGCTGGTCCACCCGAATGGGATCACGAGGTCAGTGCTCCATAGTGTGGGTAAAGTGCGCAACCTCTGCAGAGTGTAAAATCTATTCGAATAGCCGTGTCCACGGTATTGGACAGCCCGTCCAGACCTCGTTAGGCGATCAACCATAATGATGATAATGATAGTGAAAGGACCTGTCCTGCATGGACAGTAGATGTTGTCAGGAGTATGGTATGTTAGCCATGAGATGGCTATGGAAGAGATGGTCAGATGACCGAAAGACTTGGATTTGGATCAGGTTCAGACTGGATCATGAGATTATTCGGAATATGGATTATTTACTTGATGCATGCTTTACTTCACTATACTTTACTTCAGTAGTTATTTTGCTAGATAACCCCGTTATATCGTGATGATCAATGCTGCTAGATGTTTAATCATGCCAGATAATCTTGCTACGACATGATGATAAATAATTCTAGAAGGGTATGCTATGCCATGTTGATTCACATTTTCCTGTTAATTCCCTGCCATATTTAGAATAAATTCTGGCATAGCATATGGCTTGCTTTGTCATCTGCTTGTTTGGATGCTATGTATTTGGTTGTCTTGCGAGTACATTCAAAGTACTCACCTGGCCTTGCACGTGGCCAGTTGCAGGAGAAGATTTGTCGTGCTAGATCGTAACCCAGCCAGTCCTGTGAGTTATGGAGCCCAGCCAGAGACGTTGATGCCGCTAAACCAAGACCTTCGCTGCCATCTTAGTTAGCCTTGGAGCTATGTAATATTGTTGTAAGCAACAATATTGTAATACTCCATTCTATTTAATAAAGCCATTTTGTGCCTGGAATTGCTGTATCATGTCTTTGACGTGCGCCAGGTCTTATCCTGGGGCTGGTGTACGTCGGCCCTCTATCGGGGTGCCACAAGACTTGGTATCAGAGCCAGGCTGGCTATAGGTTACCCTAGCACCAAACCATCCCTATCTTTTACCCGGTAGTGAGCCCAATAGATTTGACCCATCCCTGGCATCCGACATGGCCACTGTTGATCAACATGCGGCGCAGTCGGAATGGACGTGTCCCTGCTCAGCTGTCCATCCACCCAGCCGTCCCTGGATTAGACCGCGACCCTACCCAGTTGTCGGCCGTGCCGGCATATCTTCTGCTCGGCACGAGAAAGATCCAGGCCATGCTGGTGTGTTCCAGCCGACTGCCTATTAAATCCCCACCTCTGAGTCGCAACTCTCTCCATTCAGCAAGCCAGATCCCCGTAGAAGAACCCAGGCCATTATTCGCAAACCAACAGCCATGGCTAGTTCCTCCAAAATGCACAAGTTCCATAGCCAGACCGTGGCCAAAGGGTATGACGGATTTCCACCTATCCTTTCCAATATGCTCACCCAAGCCCTTGGCTGTAATACTATCCCAGTGTATTTGGTGTTCCAATCGGAACCCGTCCCTCACCTTTGCCGATATGAGGCAAAGGTGCTTCTCCGCCCAAGTCCAGCAAAGGATGGGAAGCCCTTGGTTTTTAAGGGCAAACCCATGCCCACCACTGCTTTGGCCGTCCAGACAGCTGCTGTGGAAGCCATCACCCGTCTTCGCTTTCCAGTTTCCGCAAGTAGCGGAGATGAGGGAGTTCCGCTATTTTCCCGCTTCGTCCAATACAGGTTGCGAGTTCTTCAGCGCAGTTGGTGAAGCCGACCCGGCAGTAGCTCGCCTGGCTCAGTTCATTGATGCCCAGGGACTACTAATTGCCGGCATTATTCGAGAGTTCCAATCCATTGACCGTGACACCACCCGGGTTGTTACGGAAGCATACCGTGATGCCCGTCAAGCTGCATCCCAAACCACCCTTCCCCTGCTGCCAAACTCAGTGCCACCTTCTCAACTAGTGCCACCCTCTCAGCCAGTGCTACCCTCACAGCCCGTGAACCCATGGCAACCTGGCATCATCCACCCAAGTTATGTTGCCAGAGCTATTCGTCGTCTTCGTCGTCAAGATGTGTTCCGCCAAGTTCCAGCCGCAACCCAAGCAGTTGTGCCCCAACCCATTGTGGTGTCCGACGATGAAGATGGGAGTTGGCTCAGCCTTCGTCCCCCAGGAGAGCCCCAGTAAGAGTAGGCCTATTTGTGGCTCTGGCAGTGAGTGTAGCCAGTTGAGGCCGCAAGTGTGTGTGTTGTGAAGACTGTTTCTTCGTCCTCGTCTAGGATTAGGATCCTGTAGTTCGGAGTGAGTTGTTGCTTTTAGCTGCTTAGTAAGGTTGTGTTTTGTTGTAATGCTTGTATTGCTTGTGCCTGTGAGCTGTTGTAATATTATGTATGTTTGTTTGCTCTGTGTGTTTAGTTCATCTGTCTCTCTGTTAAGCAGAAATGTTTAACAGAGCAGGCAATAGATTTTAACAAGACTTTAGTCAGTAGAGCACTTACACCTAATAACATTGGACTCGCCCAGAGTCCCTAATAAAATGCGAGCTGGTGTAGGTGTATGTATACCAGGAGTACATACACTCACTAGCATTAAAACACCCTAGTGTAGTCTGCTCAATATGTTTCTTTCATCTGTCTGTATTCTGCTACTGTATGCCTTCTGCATTTGCTTGCATATGAATTTGAATAGATTGCTTGTGCATCGTATGAGCAATGTATGCACGCCAAGTTCTTTCTCCTGAGTACAGCCGCCGTGGTACTCGGGTAGAATGCAAAGCTGCCCACCCCCACCCATCTATGCATACTCCATTTGTCAGTTTTCCTGAACTCAGTGTTCTGGAAAACCAGCTCTATCCAATATTTTTTCCCCGGTCCCAAAATCTTTTCCCCGAACCCAGCTGCAATCTCGGAGAAATTCTGAGAAATTTTATTGCAGCACAAACCATTACATCCCCTCTAGTCCAAGATCTAAATCCTGATTCTACCTCAACCCTCACTCATTGTGGATGTCGATCAGCGAGGAGCAACCCGCAGTGTGGCTTCCACACTGGTACAGCTCCGCTAACCACACTGCACTAACCCTAGACTCAACGACGCTTCTGGCACCGTCCTGTGTGATGCTGACCAGCCACCCCCTTCGCCCCGCCGCAGCCCGCGCTCATTCCGCCGGCCTAAGACGGCGTGGATGATCACCAGCTACCGCTCGGTTAGCAGCATCTCGACGATCATCGAGGATCATCGCACACAGCAGCAGCGAGGAGCCAACCAATGCCGCCAGCAGACCCACTAGGAGGATGAAGATCAGCTCCGAACCCATGTCCGCCATTAAAGCCTCGCCTCGCGCCCCTGCAACCCGAAGGAAAAGGAGAAGAGGAAGAAGAAGTGAGGTAAGATGCGAGGTGTAAGGAAGAGGAAGACTGCCGTCATTTTTATAGCCCAAGTCCGGTGTACGGTGAGCAAGGTCCAGGAGAACCGCTCGTCGCTCGATCACCGGCATCCAGGAGGCGAATCCGCGAGCAGTGCCGACCGGCGCTGACCCGCGATGGGAGTGCTCTCTGCATTGGCCTCGTGCATGCCGCGCACTGTTGTTGTAGGGTGCTCAGTACCCTGGGAACAAGGCGTGCACAGTGCCTAGCCGCACTCAGGACAGCGCGGGAGCGAGAGAGAGAGAGCCGTGGGCCGGAGGAAGAAGAAGCTGCTAGTGGGCCCTAGGCCCACCTGCCAGCGAGAGAGGCCACAGTTCATTGTGGTGTCCCGAGCATTTTTGGAAGAAGGAAATTCTGCTTTTTCTAAAAATGTCAGGGCTACCCAGCGGCCCCTAACCATGGAGTAAATCCCGCGATATCCGTACCTCGATCTGGGTGTACCAATTTTCGGTACGTTTAACTCGGTTGTTTTCAACAACATGGTTAAAATTCAACCCAGAGATTTTTTTTAGGAGGCGTAATTTTTGTTCTGAGCTAACCCTAGGAATCTCGAGGACGAGATTCTCTTAAGGGGGGAAGGTTTGTAACACCCAAAAAATCGGCTTATCGATTTTTGTGCTGTTATTCCTTCCTAGCTTTTCTTTCCCGAATTTTTCCTCTGGAATCTGGTGAGTGACCAGGTGAATCCAGACAATCCTCAGCCCCTCAGTGCATTTTCCATTCTCTTGTGCCAGTCAAGTTCCCGTCTGTAAACCCTGAACCTCATTTAAACCCTAGTTCCAAAATATCGGAACTGGAAATCCTGCCTTTGCGTTTACAAAGGAACTATCATTTTCTTGCTCAGTTGATCCTCCCAAAATTTCCGGAGATCATCCTTCACTCATAAACCCTAGATGTGCTAAAATATTGCCAAGTCATATGCAATATTTCTCATCTAGAATTAATTCCTTTCTCTGCCTTTCGGAGGAATTAAATCCAGAATAATATCTATCCATCTCCAAAGTTCATGAAAACTTGTGGAGATATTCTTTGTGATCATATTGAGCTCTCATAAAAATATTGGCCATAATTAAATAGGGGAAATTGCATTTTCCTATTTAAAGCCAATATTTCAATTTGGGGCCTTTCCAAAGGAACTACCATTTTGGTAGTTAGGAAAAATCCCAAATAAATTGTGGAGTTTTTCCTATCCATATATTCACCATTTCCATCAATATATCAAGTTCCACCCATTAAATTTTGAGCACAACACCACTTTGCAAATTCTGTCCAGATTTTCAGTTTGCAAAGGAAGTGCTTGATTCCTTGATCTCCTTGGGCTGAAATTTTGCAGGGTGATTCATTATGATATATTACCCCTGGATACCAAAAATGAGCTCATTCCATCAAGTCAATCTTCCTCAGTAAATTATCTAAGTTTCTGTCTAGATTGCATCTCTGTGAAGGAAGTACCCTCATAGATGATCAATTTGAGCTGAAACTTTTCCAGACAGTTCCTATGGCCATATCATCACTCTACACCAAGAATAATTCAAATCCATCTAGCCATTTGACCCCAGCATCATCATTTGCATTTCTGGTCAGTGGGCAAGGTTACAAAGGAAGTACCAGCTAGCATTGTCCATTTGTGCCCAAATTTTGCCAGCATGACTACCTTAGTGGATGACTTACCCCTGCCTAAGATCATACCAATGGGTGCAATTTGGTGGCCACAACACATGACAAACACCTTGCTGCCATTTCCTATTTGACCATCGTTCGGTCACACCAGAGCTTCCTGTTCCTGTCTGAAGACTCACATCAGCTGTTTGAGGTCTGACCCACGCGGCAGACATGGTTTTATGGCGTTTTGGTGCCAAGTGCACGTGGTGCCGGTGGTGACCACGGACGTTGTCGGCAGAACCAGAGCCCTGTGCATTGGACGCTTCGGGAGGCCGTCTCTAGCGAGCTCCGGCTTGTCCGGGAGCGCCGGAGAGCTCCCCACCGCTCGTCTACGCCATCCGGTCACATCTCCCCCTCGTCTTTTAGCTTTTGGACGGCCGTGCCGACCTCGGTGCTCCACCGGAAGGCCACCACCTCGCCGTGCGTCTCGAAGCTCCGGTCGCCGTCGCGAGACCTCCTCCCCGAGCCTATTTAAGGCGTGCCCGAGCCCTCCTCCACACCAAAAACTCCCCAGCCCTCTCCCTCGAGCTCCCCTAGCTCTCCTTCTCGCCCTTGGCCACACTCTGCCGCCAACCTCCCTCGGTCGTCCCCGCGCCTTGGCCCTTCCCCCTCCTCCTCCTCTCTGCCCTCAGCCTCTACGGAGCCACCGCAAGCCGCCGCCGCTCTCCATTTTGCCGGGGAAGTGCTGCCGCCCTGGGTCCCCCTAAAGCTCTCGGGTCGCCCGCCATGAGTGGTGGGGGCGGCGCTACGAGCCGCCGGGCGCGGCCCCGTGAGCATCTCCAGGCGCGGCGAGGAGCGACGGTTCCAGGAAGCTCGTCGGCTGGTCCTCCCGCGTTCCCCTGCCGCGGCTACGCCGGCAGCCAGCCCGCCTCTGCTCTGCTCGGTCGGGGGGAAAGAGAAGACCGGAGGAGGAGAGAGAGAGAGTAGGAGAGAAAGAGAAGGGATTAGGTGGGCCCTGCTAGAAAGTCAACCCGGGCCCGCGCGTTAGTTTAAGTGGAGGCGCATTTCACAAAAGGCATTTTCGATTTGTCGAAGACGTATTTCCGAAAAGGCGCTTTCACTTTCTCAGCCACCGGCCGAACCTATTATATAGTGAACGTTCACTCGTTAAGCGCCAGAATGGACAGGTTTTGTCTGTTTTATCGCTTAACGAACGAACGGCCGTTTCTCCGCGACCGTAACTCCGATCGAGGTAAAACCAACGCCCACGTCTTCAGTTCGTCAAGCCCGTTCCGATGGCGTCATTTTCATAATGTTTTCACACTGTGAAAATGACCATTTTACCCTTGCCCTTCGATCAGCCCCTCCGAAAGGAAACGTTTCCGGCAAATCTTTCCGGAGTTTTATCGCACTTCCTCCAGGCGTATTCATCGACTCCAGGCAAGCCAACCTCCTCCATGAGCTCCGGACTTGCGTGATGACTTTGCTTGCACCCTGTGTGTTCATTGTAGTACATCTGTATCACCTGTTAGCCTGCACTTGCATACACCTGTTATGTCATCTGTTTTAGAGGTTAGCATTACGTTTCACCTAATATCATGCCTTGTTTCCATGCCATGCCCTGCCATGCTAGTAACAATATTTTGGATACCGTTATCATGTGAGTACCATGATCTGATATCTTGCCATGTTTGTCAACATTGTAATAATTCTGCTATGCTGATGTTAAGTGGCTGTTCACAATTATAATTGTTAAGGTAATGGGGGGATGATGGAGATATATTGATAAACCTAGTCGGTTGATCAGAGTCACCTGTCCGGGCTTATCCGTGCAACCACATTTGCCGGTATGGGACGGCCTTGACTTGGTCTAATCGCGTGCTCTTTCACCGGTACCTCCAAAGAGGGAGGGTTATGCGCGTGCGCTGCCCTGGCCCGGTAGGCGGCGATAACCCTGTGATCCCAGTTGAGTTGTTTGGGTACCCGTCCCCGTTTGGGACAGTTTAGTTTGGCCACGACGGTGGCAGGGTGTCACGAGGTGACACGGGGCCACCCAAGGCTTGACTCCGAGGGAGTGTGATTGCCGGTGGTACGATGGAAGAGTCACGGGTCAGGCGGGTTTCGTTGGAGCAACGCTGGTCCACCCGAATGGGATCACGAGGTCGGTGCTCCATAGTGTGGGTAAAGTGCGCAACCTCTGCAGAGTGTAAAATCTATTCGAATAGCCGTGTCCACGGTATTGGACAGCCCGTCCAGACCTCGTTAGGCGATCAACCGTAATGATGATAATGATGGTGAAAGGACCTGTCCTGCATGGACAGTAGATGTTGTCAGGAGTATGGTATGTTAGCCATGAGATGGCTATGGAAGAGATGGTCAGATGAGCGAAAGACTTGGATTTGGATCAGGTTCAGACTAGATCATGAGATTATTCGGAATATGGATTATTTACTTGATGCATGCTTTACTTCAGTAGTTATTTTGCTAGATAACCCCGTTATATCGTGATGATCAATGCTGCTAGATGTTTAATCATGCCAGATAATCTTGCTACGATATGATGATAAATAATGCTAGAAGGGTATGCTATGCCATGTTGATTCACATTTTCCTGTTAATTCCATGCCATATTTAGAATAAATTCTGGCATAGCATATGGCTTGCTTTGTCATCTGCTTGTTTGGATGCTATGTATTTGGTTGTCTTGCGAGTACATTCAAAGTACTCACCTGGCCTTGCACGTGGCCAGTTGCAGGAGAAGATTCGTCGTGCTAGATCGTAACCCAGCCAGTCCTGTGAGTTATGGAGCCCAGCCAGAGACGTTGATGCCGCTAAACCAAGACCTTCGCTGCCATCTTAGTTAGCCTTGGAGCTATGTAATATTGTTGTAAGCAACAGTATTGTAATACTCCATTCTATTTAATAAAGCCATTTTGTGCCTGGAATTGCTGTATCATGTCTTTGACGTGCGCCAGGTCTTATCCTGGGGCTGGTGTACGTCGGCCCTCTATCGGGGTGCCACATCCCTCCATCCCATTATATAAGATTTTATTACATGTATATCTAGACATCATCAGAACATTAAGGTAACACTCTTCCTTGTTGCTATGTAGCCTGGGATTGCATATTTAGTCATTCAATACAATGCATGTTGCTATGTAGCCTTAGATATATTAAATATGGCCCTAGTTAACCTACTGATAAATGGGTTACAGATATATTCAGTGAAATGTCCGATTCGACGATTAATCCCTTATCAGCCCCCAGGCTATATGGTACCAGCTACCGATATCCTGAACAGTGAGTACATATAAGCAATGCGATAAAACTAACCTCGATGGAAAACAGCACTGTTCTCAATATTGTCCTGTATGAGTACATATAAAGGCATGTTAAGCACAACAGGCTAAACATCAACCAAATATATCCATGGTAGACAACATAATCTACAAATGATAGCTTCAGTGTGTAGGTTTAAGCACGCTAGTTAAGCAAAACAAGAAGTGGAAAGGCGTGTTAACTGCATCAGGCATAACATTTAAAAATAAGCAAATAATCATTCAAACTGGTATTGTGCAGGTCTAAAGTACACTAGTTATTGTTAAAAAAATGAAAAGGCATGTTAACTGCAACATCCTTAATAGCAACCAAATATCATAATTCATAGTGGTATTGTTGAAACTGTTATTGATGAAATTGAACTGCACGGTAAATAGTTGCACATATAGAGCATCACATTGTGAAGAACAGAAATAAACAAGGCATAAGGCCATCTCTAGCCAATCCTTTAAAAGTTAACGAACTAAAACCCTTAGTGGATATATATATATACTCCAACAATTTTTGGCCGTTTCTAGTCGATCCCCTAAACTTAATGTTGTAAACTTCAATTTGATCAAGTTCAAAGCAGGTTCAACCGAAAGTAGCATGCATTCAAACATAAACATAGATAGTTTTGCATAACCGAACATAAAACATAAATTTAAAATAAGCTAAACTACTTTCGGTCAAAGTAGAGGTCGAGCCAATCCTTCCTCGTCAGGTACGGTGTGCCGCGAGCCGGGTCCGGGCCGGTGCCGTCGTTGGGGAAGACACTCCTCCACTCGTCGACGTCGATCTCCTCGTCCTCGCCGCCCACCTCGACGCCCTCCGTGCCGCCGTCCTCTAAACCTTCGACCTCATCATCGAAGGAGAGCACGATAACCTCGTCGCCCTCCGCGCCGGCAAAGATCACCCGCTCCGCCTCCATGAGCTCCGGGTGCTGCCGGCGGAGCTCTTGCATGTAGGCCTCGTCGGCGGCCTTGGCCTCGAGGCGCTCCCACGCCTCGCGGTCCTCCCGCGCCAGAGCCGAGCTCACCACCCCTGGTTCCGGCGGAACGAGGTCGACCGGACGTGTGCCGAAAGGGAAATTGAGCTTAGCCGCCACGCCGTGGTAGCGGACCTGCCAGAGGTCGTACTCCATGGCCGCGAGCTCGGCCGTGTGGAAGCTACCGAGCCACCGGCGGGTGTGGGTCTCCCGATCCGTAATCTCGGCGACCCACGTCCCCCACCGCCGCTGCCGGAACCCGAGGTAGGACCTCGTAGGCGGCCAGGCCCGAGGAAGGACGGGGAAGTCCTCGAACCGGCGTAGGGGCACGGCAGCGAGCGGATCGGGCGACCGGCGACGGCGGATCGATAAAGAGCCCGCGGAGGACGACGGGGACACCTCGGCGGCCACCTCGCCGGCGTCGGGCGAAGAGGCCACGATAAACCTCTTTTTTGCCATTGGCTCCTCGAGCTCCCCGCCACACAGGCAGAGGTTGAGGATGGAGGCGGCGGCGGTGGCGAGCGAGAGAGGGGTGGTGTGTGTCTGTGTGAGCGGAGGTTTTGGGGAGTGTGTGGTGTGTGTGGAGGGGGCGGAGGGCAAGGTGGTGTTTGAGGAAATACCGCGGCAACTGAAAATTTTACTAGGCGGGAGTAACAAGGCAGGGCTACTGAAAATTTGGATCAAGGGCGAGCAGATATTTTTGAGATTGCGAGGGATGCAGAGGCGGGAGTAAAATTCCGGGACAACTGAAAATTTGAATCAAGGGCGAGCAGATATTTTTGAGATTGCAAGGGATGCAGAGGCGGGAGTAACAAGGCAGGGCTACTGAAAAATTTAATCAACGGCGAGCAGATATTTTTGAGATTGCGAGGGATGCAAAGGCGGGAGTAAAATGCCGGAGCTACTGAAAATTTGAATCAAGGGACTGAAGCAGAGCGGGAGTAACAGACATCGCACACGGTCCGCACATACTAATCATGTGCTATCAAACATTAAAACCTTCCAGGCGGTAGATATTTTCGAGATTACGAGGCAGTAGATATTTTCGAGACCGGGAGGCAAGCCTTGTGGAGCCTAATCTAACTGTGCTGATGTGAGGGACTGCAGGGCATGGGCGTGGTACACAGGTTGTCTGACCGAACTGTGTCTGTTGCGTACCCAATCGCAGACGGTTTCTACATCCAACTCGTGTGCTGTTTATAAATTTGGCAAAAAGAATAACGCGGGAGAGGGTCAGAACACGAACACACTTGCATGTGGACCAAATATATGTACGAAAAGGGTGGTTTGATGTTTGAATACCCGATGCACAACTTTGATGTGGCACCTATCACACAAAAGCACAGTATTGCTAGTGAGCCATCCCCTATGAACCCCACTTCGTGTCGGCGGTAAGGGAATCCTAGCTACGAATGCATGCCCCCAAATAGCTACATCTGAAATCTCACCCTACCGTAACACAAAACCTATAGGGGTCCATCATATATATATGGTCAAACTTCCCCTTTCGCTTCGCGACAAAGGTGGACCGTGTGCCGACCCACAAATGTGTGCTTGTGGCGCGAGATGGGTGAGACCACATACGAACCACATGCGGGTGGCCCTACTATATGTATGAAAAGGGTGTGGTGTGATATTTAACTACCATTCACAACTTTGATGTGGCAAGTGTGCCTCGCAAATTAACCAGACTTCCCCGACCCCACGGAGGTTGTGATACGTCTCCAACGTATCTATAATTTATGAAGTATTCATGCTGTTATATTATCATTCTTGGAAGTTTTACAATCATTTTATAGCAACTTTATATCATTTTTTTGGGACTAACATATTGACCCAGTGCCCAGTGCCAGTTGCTGTTTTTGCTTGTTTTTTACATCGCAGGAAATCAATATCAAACGGAGTCCAAACACCGCGAAACTTTTTGTGGATTTTTTATGGACCAGAATACATCCAGTGGGCTAGAGAAGCACCCGGGGGGTGCCCCGAGGGGGACACAACCCACCAGGGCGCACCTGGGGGCCCAGGCGCGCCCAGGTGGGTTGTGCCCACCTCGGTGGCCTCCCGCACCCCCTCTTTGCCCTATAAATCACCAAATATTCCAAAAACCCTCGGGGTAACCCTAGATCAGAAGTTCCGCCAACGCAAGGCCTCTGTATCCATGAGATCCAATCTAGACCCCGTTCCGGCACCCTGCCGGAGGGGAGATCATCACCAGTGGCCATCTTCATCATCCCGGCGGCCACCATGATGAGGAGGGAGTAGTCCACCCTCGGGGCTGAGGGTTTGTACCATTAGCTATGTGTTTAATCTCTCTCTCTCTCTCTCTCTCTCGTGTTCTTGAGATGTCATGATCTTGATGTATCGCGGGCTCTGTTAATATAGTCGGATCATATGGTGTTTTCCCCTCTCTATCTTGTTGTGATGAATTGAGTTTTCCCCTTGAGATTTCGTTTTATCGGATTGAATACTTTTATGGATTTGAGAACATTTTATGTATGTCTTGCTATGAATACCCGTGGTGACAATGGGGTATCGTATTGATTCACTTGATATATGTTTTGGCACTCAACTCGCGGATTCCCGAGGTGACATTGGGGTAATCTATGCATAGGGGTTGATGCACGTTCTTGTCTTTGTTTCTCCGGTAGAAATCTTGGGGCACTCTTTGAGGTTCTTTGTGTTGGATTGAGCATTACGAATCTGAATTTGCTTTGGTGTTATTTTAGTACGAACTCTTGGATAGATCGATCGGAAAGAATAGCTTTGAGGTGGTTTCGTACCCTACAAACAATTTATTCTTATGTTCTCCGCTAGATAGGAACTTTGGAGTGATTCTTCATCGCACGTTGAGGGATAGTTATATGATCCAATTATATTAACATTGTTGAGAGATTGCACTAGCGAAAGTACGGACCCTAGGCCTTGTTTTCAAGCATTGCAATACCATTTGTGCTCACTTTTGTCACTTGCTACCTTGCTGTTTTTATTTATTCAGATTATAAAAATATATTTCTACCATCCATATTTCACTTTTATCACCATCTCTTCGCCGAACTAGTGCACCTATACAATTTGCCATTGTATTGGGTGTGTTGGGGACACAAGAGATTTCTTGTATTTGGTTGCAGGGTTGTTTGAGAGAGACCATCTTCATCCTACGCCTCCCACGGATTGATAAACCTTAGGTCATCCACTTGAGGGAAAATTGCTACTGTCCTACAAAACTCTACGCTTGGAGGCCCAACACGATTCTACAAGAATAAAGTTGCGTAGTATACATCAAGCTCTTTTCTGGCGCTGTTGCCGGGGAGGTGAGTGCTTGAAGTTATATATTTAGATCTTGCAATCGAATCTTTTAGTTTCTTGTTTTATCACTAGTTTGGTTTATAAAAATAAAAGTACAAAAAAAATGGAATTGAGGTGGTCTCATATTATTCATCTTTATAATGTCTTTCATGAAAATGATGGAAAGGAAAATTGTGCTCAATTGATAGAAGAAGAATTAAATAAAATGTTTGTCATAATTGATGAGCATGATTGCAATGTTGCTAGTATGAATTCTTTTAATATCCATGATGTTAATGATATGCAAAGCCACAAGCTTGGGGATGCTATGTTTGATGAAGATGATATTTTTAGTCCCCCAAGTTTTGATGAGAAAATTTATTATGATGATAGCATGCCTCCTATCTATGATGATTATGGTGATGACATGTATGCCATAAAGAATAATGATAACCATGATACTTGTCATCATGATTTTAATTTTCAATCTCATGATAGTTATTTTGTTGAGTTTGCTCCCACTACTATTCATGAGAATAAGTTTGCTTATGTGGAGAGTAATAAAATTTCTATGCTTGTGGATCATGAAAATAATGCTTTATGTGATAGCTATATTGTTGAATTCATTCATGATGCTACTGAAAATTATTATGAGAGAGGAACATATGCTTTTACATATTGCAATAATATCAAGTTTCCTCTCTATGTGTTGAAAGTTTTGAAGTTATACTTGTTTTGCCTTCCTATTTTATTTGATTCTTTCTCCTATAAATTATTTGCTCACAAAATCCCTATGCATAGGAAGTGGGTTAGACTTAAATGTGCTAGTCATATGCTTCGTGATGCTCTCTTTGTGTTTCGGTTCTTATCTTTTATGTGAGCATCATTGAAATCATCATGCCTAGCTAAAAGGCATTAAAGAAAAGCGCTTGTTGGGAGACAACCCAACACTTTTACCTATTGTTTTTGTGTGTTCACATGGTTAGGCTACTGTAGTGATCTTTTTTTATAGCTTTTGTTTCAGTAAAGTGCCAAGTAAAGCCTTTGGGATAGTGTGGATGATAGTTGACTTGATTCTGTGCAAAAACAGAAACGTTTGCGTCCAGTGCAGAAATTCCTGTATTTTACTAGAACGTGTAAATATTCTGAATTTTTTACATTTTATGGGTATACAAATTTTCTACGTTGTCCAAATTTTTCAGAATTTCTGGAGTTACAGAAGTATGACCTTAATTCAGATATTTACGTACTGTCCTGTTTTTGACAGATTCTATTTGTAATGCATAGTTTGCTTGTTTTATGGTCTCCATGGCTTATATTGCTTATTATAAATTGTGGAAATTGTAGAGTACAGTAGTCATTGTGTGAGAACAATTATGAATCTTGTCTTTGACAGTACCAAAGTGAATGATTTGTCTTTATCATACTAACCCATCTCACGAAGTTCCGTTAAGTTTTGTGTGATTGAAGTTTTCAAATTTTGGGTGAGATATCGATATGAGGAGAATAAGGAGTGACAAGACCCTAATCTTGGGGATTCCCAAGGCACCCTCAAGGTAATATTCAAGGAATATCCAAGCAACTAAGCTTGGGGATGCCCCGGAAGGCATCCCCTCTTTCATCTCCAACATTATCGGTAACCTCACTTGGAGCTATGTTTTCATTCGTCACATGATATTTGTTTTTCTTGGAGCATCATTTTATTTTATTAGTATTTTCTTGCTATTATCTATAATAATGTTTTGCATATTTTACTTCAATAAAAATGGCAAGTATAGCCTTTTCCATGCTTATTTTGCAAGTATATGAGTTGCTGTTTCAAAACAGAAAGTTTATTGCTGTTGCAAAAATTCTCTAGAAAAGTAAGAATGTGATAAAAGGTTGATTTTTTTTGAATAGTGATCTATAATCAATTTTATACAGTGTGGTAATTTTTTCGAATTTTTGGAGTTAGGGAAGTATGATGAATATTGCACTCTTTACATACTGTCCTGTTTAGACAGATTGCTGTTATGTTTGCATTGTTTGCATATGTTTGCTTGTTTAATGATTCTATTTGAGGATAGGAGTATTAAATATGCAGAGGCATTTAGTATGAAATGTTAAATAATAATTTTAGTGATTTTCTACAGTAGAGAATGATAAGGTTATGCATTGATTTATACTAACTTATCTCACGAGTTCTTGTTGAGTTTTGTGTGGATGAAGTTTTTAAGAATTAGGGAAACCGTGTTATGAGAAGAATGAAGAAGACACAAGAGCTCAAGATTGGGGATGCCCAAGGCACCCCAAGATATTATTTCAAGAAGTCTCAAGCATCTAAGCTTGGGGATGCCCCGGTAGGCATCCCACCTTTCTTCATCAACAATTATCGGTTAGTATCGGTTGAGCCTAAGTTTTTGCTTCTTCACTTGAGTTGTGCTATTCTTGGAATGTCATTTTGTTTTGTTTTACTTGCTGTTTTAATAAAATACTTAGATCTTAAAGTTTTTAAATAAAAGAGAGTTCTCAAATAGCTATCCATTTACTTGACTACTCGTTTGATCTTCACTTATATCTTTTTGGAGTAGTTTGTCATTTACTCTCGTGCTTCACTTATATCCTATGAGTAAATTATTGAATGAATTGAATATCCTAAAGTTGAAATTATATGTGCTTCATATGTTCATATCATGCCTAGTGGTAGCTTCACATTGGGTTTAGAAAGTGAAATCTTTTGAGGCATGACAATCACAATATTGGTCATACAAGCAATTCATGAATGATTAGTAGAAGGAAGAGAACTTTCACATGCAAATACACTATCTTGGAAATCTTTTGTGATTGTGAGCCCCCATCAAAATATTATATGCCAAAATTGTTGACGTTGGACAAGGAAGACAACGTAATGATTTATGTTTGTTCATATTCACATAGAAGTTATATTGTCATAGATCCTTCAACATGTGGTGCTTGCCCCCCATCTTTGCTAGCCAAAAATTTCGCACTAAGTAGAGATACTACTTGTCATCCAAAAACCCTTAAACCCAAATCTTATTTTCAAGAGTCCACCATACCTACCTATGGATTGAGTAAGATCCTTGAAGTAAGTTGTCATCGGTGCAATAAGGCAATAAAAATTGCTTCTAAAAGTGTAAGATCATTTAGTGTAAGAGAAAATTGAGCGTTGTACGAACTTGTGATGGTAAAGAAATAAAAGCGACAGACTGCATAATAAAGGTTGCCATCATAAGGGGCAATATAACGTGACGTTCTTTTGCACTAAGGGGTTGAGCATACAAACAAATAAGCGCATGGCAACCTCTGATTCCCTCTACGAAGGGCCTATCTTTTACTTTTATGTATTTACTTTTATGCAAGAGTCAAAGTTTTTCTCTCTATTCCTTTTTATTTTTCTCCTTTGGCAAGCATCATGTGGTGAGGAAAGATCTAGGAACATATGTCCAGTTGGATATGGGTGGCATGAGTTATTATTGTTGACATCACCCTTGAGGTGAATACGTTGGGAGGCGAAATTATAAGCCCCTATCTTTCTATGTGTCCGGTTGAAACGTTTTGCTCATGTGTATGCGGTGAGTGTTAGCAATCATAGAAGACTATATGATGGTTGAGTATGTGGAGCTCTTACTTAGACTCTGTTGAATAAGTTGAATTGCAATTCTTTGGTGACTGAGAACATAGGTTGTTGAGTTTCAAGAGAATTCATTGTTTGAACCTTAACATGTGAATTGGTTGCCACTTTAACATGAGAAGTTTTATAAGAAAGAATTGCTGTTATGATGCTAGGAAAAGTGATTGAAATTGTCATTGATCAAACTTGTGCACTTTGCTAGCATTCACACTTCATAAATTATTTCTTTTATCATTTACCTACTCGAGGACGAGTAGGAATTAAGCTTGGGGATGCTGATACGTATCCAACGTATCTATAATTTATGAAGTATTCATGATGTTATATTATCATTCTTGGAAGTTTTACAACCATTTTATAGCAACTTTATATCATTTTTTGGGGACTAACCTATTGACCCAGTGCCCAGTGCCAGTTGCTGTTTTTGCTTGTTTTTTACATCGCAGGAAATCAATATCAAACGGAGTCCAAACACCGCGAAACTTTTTGTGGATTTTTTATGGACCAGAATACATCCAGTGGGCCAGAGAAGCAGCTGGGGGTGCCCCGAGGGGAGCACAACCCACCAGGGTGCGCCTGGGGGCCCAGGCGCGCCCAGGTGGGTTGTGCCCACCTCGGTGGCCTCCCGCACCCCCTCTTTGCCCTATAAAACACCAAATATTCCAAAAACCCTCGGGGTAACTCTAGATCAGAAGTTCCGCCGCCGCAAGGCCTCTGTATCCACGAGATCCAATCTAGACCCCGTTCCGGCACCCTGCCGGAGGGGAGATCATCACCGGTGGACATCTTCATCATCCCGGCGGCCACCATGATGAGGAGGGAGTAGTCCACCCTCGGGGCTGAGGGTTTGTACCAGTAGCTATGTGTTTAATCTCTCTCTCTCGTGTTCTTGAGATGTCACGATCTTGATGTATCACGGGCTTTGTTAATATAGTCGGATCATATGGTGTTTTCCCCTCTCTATCTTGTTGTGATGAATTGAGTTTTCCTTTTGAGATTTCATTTTATCGGATTGAATACTTTTATGGATTTGAGAACACTTTATGTATGTCTTTCTATGAATACCCATGGTGACAATGGGGTATCGTATTGATTCACTTGATATATGTTTTGGCACTCAACTCATGGATTCCCGAGGTGACATTGGGGTAATCTATGCATAGGGGTTGATGCATGTTCTTGTCTTTGTTTCTCCGGTAGAAATCTTGGGGCACTCTTTGAGGTTCTTTGTGTTGGATTGAGCATTACGAATCTGAATTTGCTTTGGTGTTATTTATTACGAACTCTTGGATAGATCGATCGGAAAGAATAGCTTTGAGGTGGTTTCGTACCCTACAAACAATTTATTCTGATGTTCTCCGCTAGATAGGAACTTTGGAGTGATTCTTCATCGCACGTTGAGGGATAGTTATATGATCCAATTATATTAGCATTGTTGAGAGATTGCACTAGCGAAAGTATGGACCCTAGGCCTTGTTTTCAAGCATTGCAACACCGTTTGTGCTCACTTTTGTCACTTGCTACCTTGCTGTTTTTATTTATTCAGATTATAAAAATATATTTCCACCATCCATATTTCACTTTTATCACCATCTCTTCGCTGAACTAGTGCACCTATACAATTTGCCATTGTATTGGGTGTGTTGGGGACACAAGAGATTTCTTGTATTTGGTTGCAGGGTTGTTTGAGAGAGACCATCTTCATCCTATGCCTCCCACGGATTGATAAACCTTAGGTCATCCACTTGAGGGAAAATTGCTACTGTCCTCAAAAACTCTGCGCTTGGAGGCCCAACACGAGTCTACAAGAATAAAGTTGCGTAGTAGACATCAGGTTGCAGGTAGCGCGAAGTAGCCCCCCCCCCCCCCCACACACACACACACACGTCGGGGGGAGGGCATCTCACCAAGACGTACTGTAACACGGACCAAGCAGAATCCAACTTGGTCGTACAACCTCTCCCGCTCGTTGTTGGTCAAAGTGATGGACGTCCACACGGCCCCGCAAAATGGGCTAGCTTGTCGCCGATAACCTCGTGAGGGAGTACTATATGAAGACAAACCCACTCTGTGCATGTGGCCCAAAGTATGTATATGGAAGTGGTGTGTGTGGTGTTTGAATAGCCAATGCGCAAATTTGATGTGGCACCATGCTTTGGAACCATAAAATCCCCACACTGAGCGAGGGTTCACGACATTGATGTGGTGCATGCGTTGAAAATCGCAAAGGTCCCCACACAGAGCAAGAGGTCGTTCATGACGTGTCGTGTGCTCGCCCCCCCCCCCCCCCCCCCTTCGATCCAGCGGGATGGATTCATGTGTACACATGCACTATTATATATATGTAATCTCACATCATGATCTATATCACGAGACAAACAAAAAATTAATCCCCTCCTAAGTCAAATTAGTTAACCTCTCTTTCGTTGTCGGTGAAAGTGATGGACCAAGCGGGCCGACAGATGGAAGCATCGCTGATAACCGCGTGAGTGAGTGCCATATATAGGACAACAACCATTGCGATTGCACGTGTGCCAGAACATATATATGAAGAGGTGTGTTGTGGTGTTTTGAATACCTAATTAATGCAAACTTTGATGTGGCATTTGCCTCAAAAACCGCAAGGTCCCCACACAGAGTGAGGTTCATGTGACACCTAGTATATATATATATATATATATATATATATATATATATATATATATATATATATATATATATATATATATATATATATATATATATATATATATATGCTGGTCACCTCCCCCCCCCTTCGACACGTACTATACACCTAGTAACACAACCCTAAAAGAATTAATCCTCCTTGTTCATCAAACGTACCTCTCTCTCGCTGGGTCAAAGTGATGGACGACGAACTCGCGGGCCCAGCACAGAAGCGAAGCGTACGTCGCACGTGAGTGATCATCCTATATAGGACTACGTACCACCGTCTGCATGTGACCCAAAGAGGTGTTTGTGTGATGTTTGAATATGCAATGCACAACTTTGATGTGGCACCACATATATAGGAAACCAAAAAGTCCCCACAGAGAGCGCGAGGTTCATGATGCGTGGTATGTGCTATATGTACACCCCCATTCGACCCGTGGTATATATGTACTTCTACTGTATAGCACAAACCAAAAAAGAATCATTCCTTGATGGTCAAATTAACCTCTCTCTCGTTGGGTCAAAGTGATGTGGAGGACAACCTCGCATGCCCACGGATGGAAGCGCCACACGCGAGTGAGTTCCTATAGGGCAACCACCGCCTACATGGTATTGCGTGATGTTTGAATACCAATATAATGTACAACTTTGATGTGGCACCTGCCTCGGGAACCGGAAAGTCCCCACATGGAGCGAGGTTATGACACGCATATATATAGAGTATTCATGTTGCCCCCTCTTTGACATGTACATACTCCTACCGTACATATACGTAACACAAACCAAAAAAGAACCATCCTTGTTGGTCAAATTAACCTCTCTCTCATTGTATGTTCAACTAGTCGACGACGACCTCGTGGGCCCACAGAGAGAGGCACACGCGAGTGATGTCATAGGACAAAACCACCGTGTGCATGCGCCCGTGTGTTATGTGATATGTTTGAATACTACCCAGCGCACAACTTTGACGTGGCACATGCTTCGCAAACCGGAAACGCACTACACCATGATGCGTGTAGCCCCCTCACTTCAAGCCGGTGGGAGGGTGTGTACGCACGTGCTCGAACTTTGATATGGAATCTCACCATGATCCACACCACACACATGCCAAGATGAATCCACCTTTTGATCAAATGCCTCTCTCATTGTCGGTGGAAACTGAAAACCTTTGCGGGCTAACGAATGGGCACGTCGCTGATATTGACATATCATGGAAACTGAAAATTCAGTAAATCCAAAACTTAGTTGAAATTCATGAAACTTATCGTGGTGTCATATATGGACACCAGTAGACTGTGATATTGTATTTTTTTCATCAAATTTGAGACCCGTTTTGATATAATCTTCTTACAAATGGGAGATTATAAAAAACTGGCAACCAATATCTCATACGGATTATTTTTTCGGACCGTGTGCGTTATACCGTGCCATGCTTCGGTTAAGCAGTAAAGCGGCAGAATGAATCATCAATAAACCAAAAAATATACGTGCTGCCACACGCCCCGTGTGCCGTGCGAGCAGGCGTGAATTGACAAGACGCATGCGAGCAGTCCGCCATGCAGGCATATTGGGAGACGTGCGCGCAGGTGCGCTTATTGATGGGAGGCGTGCGAGTAGCTGTGTGACATGATGGTAGGAATGGCAGAAGTCTGCCGCGCAGGCTCACCGGGAGGCGAGACAGCCTTTGACCGCCGCCCGCCTTGCTCCCACTGGTCCGTATTAATTGCGCGCCTGAGCCGCCGGCCATAATAGGCGGCCCCACTGTAACACCCCTGTGTAATAAGCACTGTGATCATCTGTTAATTATGCCAAGTCATCTTCATTTGCAATGCTTGATCATAATGTTTAAACATTTCCATTCAAATTTCTATCTGAAAATCAATTCAAATTCAAGTGCAAAATGAAGTTGCCCAAAAGTTGCTAGAAAAATGTTCATCTTTTAGCAAAAATTCCATAACGATTACTTGTTAAGGAAAACAACATCACCCTTATGCAAAAATGAACAATAGCTTTCAAAACAGAGCTATTCCAGCAATTTAAATCTGCAAATCCATTTTTGAAAAATGCAAATGAACTCCAATGATCTCCAAAATATTTGGGGCAGTGCATGAAAATGCTCTGGAATTATTGGGCCTAGTTCCATATTTTTTCAGAACCATTTGACTGCCCAAATAATTACGTCTCTCTCTCTCTCTGTTATTTAAATAAAAAGAAAAACAGAAAAACTGGAGAAAAAAAAGAGAGAAATGCCACTATGCACTGGGCCTAAGTGCACAGTGCCTGAGGCCCAGCCCACCAGGCCTCTTTCTCCCTCTTCCCTCTCTCTCCTTCGCCGTGTCAGCACGGCCATGGCTGGGCGCGCGCGCACCGGCGAGCTGCCGACACCGCGACGCAGCGGGCGCCGTGAGGGGATAAGGACCCCCTCGTCCATCCCCTTGACTCCTCCTCGCTCACTCTCTTCTCTTTCCTCTCCCTCTCCTGCGAACTGGAGAGGAGACCGACGCGGTCACCACCGTGTCGCGCTCGTCCTCGCGGCCACCGGAGCCGTCCCGTCCTCCTACCTGTCCACCGGCACCGTCGTCGACTTCTCCCTCTTTCCCGGCTTCGCGTCCGAGCCGGAGGCCACTGCATCGCCTGGATCGAGCCGGTGACCATCGTGGATCGCCAGAGCTCCTCCGCTCCGTCTGTCGCCTCCTCTGCTACTACAAAGCTTCCAAGGGCCTCCGTGTGCCGCTTGGTGAGCTCCTTCCCCTTTCTCTCCTCTCCGTTCGCCCGCGCGAGCTCGCTAGCCAGCATCTCCGCCATGGCCGTACTCGCCGCTGCCGAGCACCTCGCCGCTGCGGCCACAGCCACTGTCATGCTCGCCTGAGCACACCGCCGTGCTCCTCGTGCTCCCAGGAGCACAACGAGCACGCGCACGCGCTCCCCCGAGCTCCCTAGCATCGTTCCCGTCAAGAACCCGTACACTCCGCCGCCCACCTCGTCGCCGGCGAGGCTTCGGTGACCAAATGGTCATGGGCGTGCGTCCAGTAGCTTCACCGCATCGCGTAGAACATGCCTAGCCCTCTGGCTCGAGCCGTAGCACGCTACAACACCGATTTCGTCGACGCCCGAAACCACCCCGCCGCGGACCTCGTCGCCGGCGTCGCTCCGGCCACCTCCGCGTCCAACCGCTGGCACCACGCGACGCGCGCTGCTCCACTCATTCGAACGCAAGAAAAACCACGCGAAACAGTGAACCGTAGGCGATTTCCGACGCCCTCCAGCGAGTTCGCCGCCGCGGGAGGCTCGCCGGAGCCCTCTCCGGCGCCGCCGCCTACGTGGCCGACCGGGCCCCACTGTAGAGTCTCTGCCGATGGGCCCCATGGGCCCTAGTTGACCCAGTTGACTGGGTCAACTGCTGACTGGGCACTCTAGCCCACTGACATGCGGGACCCACTAGTTTAAAAACGTTTTTATAAATAAATAAAACTGTTAATTAAAATCTGTAATTAAATAATTAGTTAGTTAGTCACTGACAACTGGGGCCCACACCACTAATTAGTTCTGTTAGTTTAGTTAATCCACTGTTAGAAACACAGAGGCTGACAGGTGGGCCCCACCTGTCAGTTTGACCAGTCAGCAGCTCAGTTGACTGGCTGACGCAGTGTTGACATCAGCATGACGTCATAATTCATTTCCACCTGTCAGTTTGACCAGTAAGCAGCTCAGTTGACTGGCTGACGCAGTGTTGACATCACCATGACGTCATAATTCATTTTGACAATTTCTGTTAATTTAATTAATTCCCAAAAAAATGCCAAAACTTTGAAAAATTCGTAGAATTTAAACCGTAGCTCGGATCGAAAAACTTTATACATGAAAGTTGCTCAGAACGACGAGACGAATCCAACCATGCCATCCGTTTCCGTGTCGGGACCCTCTACGGAGGTGAAACCACAACTTTTAGCCTGTTTTCGATAGATGAATAGTGCATATACACCGGTTAATAATTCCAACTCTAATCCTATAATAACTAAAATGGTTTAGACATGTTTTTAGGCAACCATGCACTGCACGTTAGCATAGCATGCTCTGTGTTGCATATGTTTGCTGTGTATTTATTTGTTTCCTCCCCCTCTTCTCTCTCGGTAGACCCCGGTACCGACGCAGTTCCCGAGACCGACGCAGCTTCGGAGATCGACTACGCCACTGACGACCAGACCTTTGCCGCAGAGCTTCCAGGCAAGCACCCCCCCCCCCCCTTGAGCATGCCTATATCGCCTATTCTCTTCTCTCCTGTGCTTGCATTAGAATTGTTGTTGTTACTGCTTTACCTATTCTGATGCATGACCTGATTTTGTAACCTGCTTTTGATAATTACCTGCTTATCCTAAACTGCTTAGGATAGGCTGGTTATTGAACCCCAGTGACCCCAGTTATCCCAGTTGCCCCCGCTGGATCATCGGAAAACTCGACGACCAGGTCCCAGCACCGCACATCACCCCCCTTTGTTGTACGACACTGCATCGTTACTATCGAGTGCCGAGGGTGATACCTCATTTAGCACTTCTGATGTTAACTCTGTAGAGTAGCTATTTGGTCATAGTCATCGAGGGTGATTCCTCCATCACCACTCCCGATAATGACGCTGTCGTGCAACACCTCAAGTGTGAACCCATCGAGGGTGATTCCTCCGAGTTCACCTTGACGGTTACATCCAGTAGGAATCCAACAAGGGTGATACCTTGGATTCCCCTGATGTTATGGACACACGGATACTTGGACTTTACAACTGTTACTTGGAAAGGCGGGTCGACCCTGAGGGGTACCCGCTAGTGATGTGGAGACGGGTTGACCTGGAGGGTGCCCGTGAGATAAATACGAGGCGTGGCCGGGCATTCTTAGCCCTTGCCGCAAGTCCTCGAGACGGGGCAACGGGGTCACATCGATCGTGAGTCTCTACTCGTTACCGCAAACCCCCCAACACACTAACGATTTGGATATTTGATCCGAGTGGGCCTTTGGCCCGATAGCACTAACCATCATGTGGGAACAGTTATGGGCACTCTGCGTCTTATGCATCAGCCGAAGCTTAATAGACGTCAGCGATTGAGCGGCGCGCACTGGGTTGGACTGGTAACACCCTGCACTTGTATAAGGGGGGCTAGGTCTGCTCACTGGCCGCGTTCGCAACATGCAGGAGTTCCCGGGGCGATGGCCCAAGACCCCTGGGCGCATAGGTTTAGTCCGGCGTGCTGACCTCTCTGTTAAGCTTATGTCGGGTTGCGGAGTATCGTTTGGCCGAGGCCGGGCATGACCCAGTAAAGTGTGTCTGGCCAGAGTTAATCGAGTATGGTGGGTAAGTTGGTGCACCCCTGCAGGGAAGAACTAATCTATGCATAGCCGGATCCTCGGTAACGGACGCTCGGAGTTGTATCCCGATCGATACAACTAGAACTTAATGATGAGAAATGGTTATTAGGGCTCTGGGATCTCTTTCTCGCAGGGAGTCGAGGAAGGATCTCTGGGCGAGGTTGATACTTAATGCTGCTACTACTTTATAACGTACTAATCTACACTCTTCTAATGCTGCAAGACCGCTGAAGATGCTAGTCTTCGATAGGACTAGGCCTTCTCTCTATTCTAGCATTGCTGCAGCCCAGTCCACATATACAGCCTTCCTTTGATAATGTTGCATATGTAGTGTAGATCCTTGCTTGCTGAGTACTTCGGATGAGTACTTACGGTTGCTTTGCTTCCTATTTTTTCCCATACCCGAATGATGCAACCAGATGACGGAGCCCTGGAGCCAGCTACCCCCGCCGACGACTACTACTACCACCCCGAGGGTGGTTACTACTACGAGTTGGCTGACGACCAGGAGTAGGTTCGGAAGGTCCCAGGCAGGAGGCCTGCGCCTTTTTGATCGTAGTGTTTTATTTTGCCTCGCCTTTTAAAAGGCCTATCTGTTTTATCTTTTATATATGTACTCAGGTATCTGATGCTTCCGCTGACGCTTGTAAACGAGCTTATGTATTCGAGCCCTCGAGGCCCCTGGCTTGTAATATAAAGTTTGTATTATTTTAATTTGTGTCTAGAGTTGTGACGTGATATCTGCAAGTGAGTCCTTAGGCTTGATCGTTGGCATTTGCGTGTATGATTAGTGCACGATTAAGCCGGGGGTGTCACACGCACCCTCGGTCCACAGTGGTCACCAACGTCTGGACTCTGGAGTGTATGAGGATGCCGCCGAAGCACACCATCGGAGGGAGTGGCGACGCTGGGGCTGGTGAAGCACCCGCGCAACGCGTGAAGCTGGGCACAGAGGTTGCCGTCGCCGCCGACGAGCTCTCGCGTGGGCAGCAGCACGACCTTGACTTTGTCGGCGCCGTCGTGCCCCCCCCCCCCAGCCGGAGCTGGAGGTCAACAGCAACTTCGGCAACGACTGCGACTCCGACGAAAAACCGTTTAGTCATCTATATACCCATTTGTGCGGCAAACATATCATGTGTTTTCTCTGGTTACTACCCCCCCCCCCTCTATATTTTTTTTGGAATACAAATCCTATGGTTATGTTCTCTCAGTCCATGAAATCAGAGTAATTAAGATCCGTTACATGCACATAGTGTATTGATTGTTTGAATGTTATCTGTATAGAGTTAGTGATTAATTGTTTGTTCTGTACAAATGAATTTTGCTAATAATCCGACTAGGGTTAGCTTGCATGCTAATAATTCCTGGCCAGATCTTGAGAATTGATTTTGAATGTCCTACATATATGTTTGTGCCTTTTTTCTTTCAGATCTTGAGAATTGATTTTGAATGTTCTACATGTATGTTTCTGCCATTTTTTTTTCTTTCAGATTGGTATGTACACAGATGAGGCTCTGGCCAGCGTCGCCGCCGGATGTAGATCTTGGACCCAGCTGCGCGGCCAGAAGCGACCACGCCCCCTGGACCTGAGGAACCAGTAGAATCTCCGGCGGACCGCATCAGCGATCTCCCGGACGGCATCCTTGGGGAGATCATCTCCCTTCTCCCCACCAAGGATGGCTACCGCACACAAGTCCTCGCATCTCGGTGGCGCACTCAGTGGCGCGCCGCGCCTCTTAATCTCGACTGTCGTCAGCTATCTGTCGATGATGATTCTGAACTCCCTGGAGCCATCATCTCCTCCCACCAGGGCTCCGTTCAACGCATCTGCATCCCGGCATGCTACCTGCTGGACATACCCTGCACGGTGGCTGCCTGGCTGACATCCCGTCAATTCTATAAACTCCAGCAACTTGAGTTCTACCATTACTACAGCGATAGGTTACCACCAAGAGTTGCATCTGTGCCCTCACCATTGATGCCCATCTCATGGTTTTCCTCCTCTCTCCACACCGCCACCTTGACTCGGTGCCATCTAGTAGACAATCTGGTACAAATGCTTTGACTGCCACTGCTGAAAAAACTTGCGCTTGTGTTGGTTGATCTGTCGGTGGCCTCACTTCACAGCATCATCCACTCCAGCTGCCCTGCACTGGAGCGTTTGGTGCTTGTTTTTGGACTAGGAATCCATATCCCTTGTCTCAAAATAAAGTCGCCTCACCTTGTAAGCATTGGAATTCATTTTGAAGGACAGGAGCTCATCATCGAAGATGCCCCTTCACTTCAAAGGTTACTCCTTGATTGTTGTTATAAACCTTCGCAAATAACTATGGTCTCTGCGCCTAAACTGGAGACCTTGGGTGCAATTAGTGATCCGTTTGAATTGTTCGAGATGGTGTTTGCCTCCACACCTATTGAGGTACTGTATATTATTCATGTACAATTTTGTAATTTGCGTTTTTCGTTGGTGCGCATAAGTTAAGTATCATCTTGGAGTACACTTTCAGTGCTAATATTATGTTCTATGCTCAATGAAGCGCTTGTCCATCCTATCAGTGGTGGTGGATTCTGTCAAGACCTTATATATCAGTATGTGGTGTTTTGATCTCAACATCATTATTGCCTTCCTGCAATGCTTTCCATGTCTGGAGAATTTGTATATAAAGGTGACAATTTCACGCACATTGAAAGCCCATATATAATGTACTATAATTAATCGTTCAGCTATCGCTCTTTCAACATAATCTTTTTTAGACATTAACTGTTTTCAATCTTCATCTCTATTTAGGCACTAACACATGGAGAAAAAGGTATAACAAATCGATGGTTCAAGAAGCACCGGAATTTTCTCATATCTCATGACATTCGTTTGAAGATAGTAACGCTGGAAGGATATGCATCCAACAGTGCAAACACTAGCTTTGTCACATTCTTCATGTTGAATGCGAGGGTGCTATTGTCCGTGAGGATTAAGTTTGTCAACAAGAAATTTCTCACGGAACTGTATGTGGAACATCATAAAAAGAAGTTTCAGGTGGACCTAAGGGCTTCTGATCGTGCTCGGCTTATATTTACAACAACTTGTCGTCATCATGGAGCAGTAGAATTATTGTACTGGGATCTTGATTTTATGGATCGGACCGATCCATTTGATTGTGACTGCCAAAAACTTTGGTTGGGTTAGATATTATTATCCTATTCAATCCGGGTTATGTGTAAACCTGATGAACAATTAATCCTCGTGCTTTTGTACTTTTTGTAAGATGGACTTAGACATTGTTGCCCTTTTCAACTAGGGTTTGACCCACATTTTCTTTCATACTGGGTGTCTGTGTTCCTATAGGTACTACCTCTGTCGTGGTTTATTCTTTATTGGCCCCCTTCGTATTTTGTAGTACCAAACTTTGACCTTAGATTTAACTAAGAATATATTAATGCATGTCATCGAAAATAATATTGTTGGACGGCTATTCCCAGCTATGTTCATCTGCTATATGCAATAATTATGCATGTGCTTGCTCGCCGTTTAGGCGGCCGCGGCGCGCTCTGCTCGCGTGCCTCCGCGCGCTATGCTCACCGTTTAGGCGCCCTCGGGCCGCGTCCCTCTGTGCGCTCTGCTCGCCGTTTAGGCGCCAAGTCTCGCTCGGGTCGCGTCGTCCCTCCGTGCGTGCTCTGCTAGCGGTTGGGGAAGCTTTAGTTATTTGATCTTAGATTATGTTAATTAATTATACCTCCAGAGCCGGAATCATCCGGCTTTGGAGGTATAATTAATTAACCTAAACTATGATCTCCAGCGCCCGTTCCCGTCACGCAACTCCATCCTGTCGTCAGTCGTAGGGGGTATGCCGGTATGTGTGGGTAATTAACTAGCTAGCAAGTGGATCAGTAGCGAGTCATCGCCGGTGGCCATTGCTGTGGTTATTTATAGCTAGCAGCTAGCTAGGGGATTGGGGATTTTACAATTCACCCCTGTGGAGCGCGGGAAGCCTTCCCTGGAGCGCGGGAAGACTTGAGCACACAACCCGACAACCATATGCGTTGTCACGTGTTACCGGACACGTGTTAACATAAGGAAACGTATGTGTAACCTACTAATCATCGCACACGAGTACTCGCACACGCATCATGTGCGATACTCCTAGCCATCGCAAGCAACTAGTATGCATTTTCAAAGTTTTTAGTACACACATAATCGCACACGAATTAACTCTAGTAACCGTGTGTGTTATATTTTCTCATCGCAAACAGTTCATCCGAGTGGGCTGTTTGCCGCGTATCACACACATCTTGTTTACACGAATCGTTTGTGTTTTTTTGGCTCATCGCAAAGAGTTCATCTATGTGAACCGTCTGCTGCATATCACACACATCTTGTTAAGTTGAACCGTTTCTGTTGTGTTCCCTAATCGAAAACAGTTCGTCCGAGTGAACCGTATGTCGTATATCACACACACACCTTGATCTGGCTGACCATTTCTGTTGCATTCCCTAATAGCAAACAGTTCATCGCAGCGAACTGTATGCCGTATATCACACACACATTGATATGACTGCCTGTTTCTGTTGTTCTGTCTAATCGCAAACAGTTCGTATGGATCAACCGTATGCCCCGCATCGCACATGTAACTAAAATCTAAACCGTGTTTGATGTCTCCACCATCGCAAACATTTTGCATCTTTTTGACGGTTTTTTTACATCCCCGTTTGTGATTAATGCATCGCACACAGTTTCGTCAAAGGGTCTCTGATCGTAGTGTCGCGTTAGCAGCATCCTGCAGTAGTGACACTACTAGTTGGTATAGCTTCTACCCACTTAGTAATATAATCAACAGCAACCAAAATATGTGTATACCCATTAGAGGAAGGAAAAGGTCCCATATAATCAAAACCCCAAACATCAAATGGTTCAACAACAAGTGAATAATTCATAGGCATTTCATGACGCTTACCGATATTACCAATTCTTTGACATTCATCACAAGACAAGACAAACTTACGGGCATCTTTGAAAAGAGTAGGCCAATAAAAACCAGATTATAATACCTTGTGAGCAGTTCTATCTCCTGCATGATGCCCTCCATAGGATTCAGAGTTACACTTCCGCAGGATTCGTTCTTGTTCATGCTTAGGTACACAACGTCTAATAATACCATCTACTCCTTCTTTATAAAGATGTGGGTCATCCCAAAAGTAATGTCTTAAATCATAGAAGATTTTTTTTTCTTTTGTTGGTATGTGAAACTAGGTGGTATAAATTTAGTAACAATATAATTAGCATAATCAGCATACCAAGGAGTATTATGAGAAGCATTTATTATAGCTAATTTTTCGTTAGGAAAACTATCATCAATAGGTAGTGGGTCATCAAGAATATTTTCTAACCAAGACAAGTTATCAGCTACGGGGTTCTCAGCTCCTTTCCTATCATTAATATATAAGTCAAATTCTTGAAGCAAGAGAACCCACCTAATGAGTGTAGGTTTAGCATCTTTCTTTTCCATAAGATATTTTATAGCAGCATGATCAGTGAGAACAATTACTTTGGAATCAACAATGTAAGATCTGAATTTATCACAAGCAAACACAACTGCTAAAAATTCTATGGGCACTGTCTAGAGTTTTGCTAGCATAATGGATAACATTTAATTTCTTATCAACTCTTTGTCCTGGAACAGCACCAACAGCATAATCACTAGCATCACAGATAATTTCAAAAGGCAAGTTCCAATCAGGTGGTTGAACAATAGGTGCAGAAGTTAAGGCTTTCTTAAGCGTTTCAAAGGCTTCTACACAATCATCATCAAAAACAAATGGAACATCCTTTTGTAAAAGATTAGTAAGAAGCCTAGAAATTTTAGAGAAGTCTTTAATGAACCTCCTATAGAAACCAGCATAACCAAGGAAACTACGAATACCTTTGATATCCTTAGGACATGGCATTTTCTCAATTGCATCAACTTTAGCTTTATCCACCTCAATACCTCGTTCAGAAATTTTATGCCCCAAGACAATGCCTTCATTAACCATAAAGTGGCACTTCTCCCAATTCAAGACAAGATTAGTTTGCTCACATCTCTGCAAAACTCAATCAAGGTTGCTTAAGCAAGCATCAAAAGAAGTTCCGTAAATGAAAAAATCATCCATGAAAACATCAACAATCTTTTCACAAAAATCAGAGAATATAGCGGTCATACATCTTTGGAAAGTAGCAGGTGCATTACATGAACCAAAGGGCATACGTCTATAAGCATAAGTTCCAAACGGGCAAGTAAAAGTGGTTTTCTCTTGATCAGGTTGTGAAATAGGTATTTGAGAGAAACCAGAATATCCATCAAGAAAACAAAAGTTTGTGTGCTTAGATAATCTTTTTAACATTTGATCAATAAAAGGCAGAGGGTAATGATCTTTTCTAGTAGCTTTATTTAATTTTCTAAAATCAATTGCCATTATATAGCCAGTAACAATTCTTTGTGGGATAAGTTCATTTTTATCATTACGGACAACAGTAATACCTCCTTTCTTAGGGACACAATGAACAGGACTTACCCATCTACTATCAGGTATGGGATAGATTATACCTGCTTCTAGAAGCTTTAGTATTTCAGTTCTTACCACTTCTTTCATCTTAGGATTTAAATGTCGTTGGTGATCAACAACAGGTTTAGCATCAGGTTCCATATTGATTTTGTGCTGACAGAGAGTGGGACTAATGCCCTTAAGATCATCAAGAGTATATCCAATAGCAGCATGGTGCTTCTTCAGAATTTTTAATAATCTCTCTTCTTCATGTTCTGAAAGGTTAGCACTAATAATACAGGATATATCTTTTTCTCATCAAGATAAGCATACTTCAGAGTGTCAGGCAATTGCTTTAATTCAAACACAGGATCACCTTTAGGTGGAGGAGGACCTCCTAGAGTTTCAATAGGCAAATTGTGTTTAAGGAGAGGTTGTTGTTCAAAGAATATTTTATCTATTTCATTTCTTTCATGCAAGTGCATATCATTTTCATGGTCTAGCAAATATTGTTCTAGT
Source organism: Thinopyrum elongatum (assembly GCA_011799875.1). Classification (NCBI taxonomy): domain Eukaryota; kingdom Viridiplantae; phylum Streptophyta; class Magnoliopsida; order Poales; family Poaceae; genus Thinopyrum; species Thinopyrum elongatum. The sequence goes on from CM022298.1 coordinate 524,765,244, forward strand.
GGATCAGTAGGATGTACGGCAATAGAAGAAAGACCAATTATTTCATCCTTACTAGGTAATTATTTATTAGGAGGTTGTCTATGAAACTTAGAGAAATTAAATTCATGAGACACTTCACCAAAACTAACACGGACAGTTTCTTTTTCACAATCTATCTTAGCATTGACAGTGTTCAAGAAAGGTCTACCAAAGATAATGGGACAAAAGTCATCTTGTGGGGAACCAAGAACTAGAAAATCAGTAGGATATTTTATTTTCCCACACAAGACTTCAACATGTCTAACAATCCCAAGTGGTGTGATGGTATCTCTATTAGCAAGTTTAATAGTGACATCTGTGTCTTCTATTTCAGCGGGTGCTATGTCATTCATAATTTCTTGGTATAAGGTAAAAGGAATAGCACTCACACTAGCACCTAAGTCACATAAACCATGATAGCAATGATCTCCTATTTTAATTGAGACAACAGGCATGCCAACAACAGGTCTATGTTTATCTTTTTCATCGGGTTTGGCAATTCTAGCAGCTTCAACATAGAAGTAAATAACATGCCCTTCAATATTTTCTACCAAGAGATCTTTAACCATAGCAACACTAGGTTCTACTTTGATTTGTTCAGAGGGTTTAGGTGCTTCAATATTACTTTTGCGAACCACGGTTGATACCTTAGCATGTTCCTTTATCCTAACAGGGAAAGGTGGTTTTTCAATATAAGCAGTAGGCACAACTGGATCAATATTGTAAATGATAGTTTCATCTTTAGCTACAACCGGTTCTTTAATTTCTTCTTTAATAGGGGCATGGTATTTAAACCACTTCTCCTTAGGGAGATCAACATGAGTAGCAAATGATTCACAAAAAGAGGCTACTATCTCAGAGTCAAGTCCATATTTAGTGCTAAACTTGTGAAAAGCATCGGTATTCATAAAAGATTTAACACAATAAAACTCAAGCTTAATACCTGACTCTTTACCTTCATTGAGTTCCTAATCTTCAGAGTTGCGTTTAATTCTTTTTAAAAGATCCCACCTGAATTCAATAGTCTTCTTCATAAAAGAACTAGTACAAGAAGTATCGAGCATGGATTGATCATCACGAGAAAGCCGAGCATAAAAATTCTGAAAAATAATTTCTCTTGAGAGCTCATGATTGGGGCATGAATATAACATTGACTTAAGCCTCCCCCAAGCTAGAGCGATACTTTCTCCTTCACGAGGACAAAAATTATATATATAATTCCAATCACGATGAACTAGATGCATAGGATAAATTTTTTGGTGAAATTCCAATTTCAATCGATTTCAGTTCCAAGATCCAATATCATCGCATAGCCTATACCATTTCAATGCTTTTCCCTTCAAAGATAAAGGGAAAACCTTCTTCTTGACTTCATCTCCGGGTAAACCTGCAAGCTTAAACAATCCACAAATTCCATCCACATGTATAAGATGCATATCGGGATGCTCAGTTTCGTCTCCTGCATAAGGATTAGCTAGCAGTTGTTCTATCATACCCAAAGAAATTTCATAACCAATACTTTCAGTAGGTGAAGTAGGTTGAGGGGCAACTCTTTGTGTTTCCATTCGAGGTGAAGATACCCCGAACAAATCCCTCAAAGGATTATCTTCCATAGTAACAAGTGACAATAAATTTCAGCACGTAATAGAAGTTTTTCCTTACCGATTTCCACTTACCAAGAGCGCTTCACTCCCCGGCAACGGTGCCAGAAAAGAGTCTTGATAACCCACAAGTATAGGGGATCAATCGTAGTCCTTTCGATAAGTAAGAGTGTCGAACCCAACGAGGAGCAGAAGGAAATGACAAGGGGTTTTCAGCAAATTAATTCCTGCAAGCACTAAAATTGTCGGTAACAGGTAGTTTGATAGCAAGATAATTTGTAACGGACAAGTAACAATAACGGTAAATAAAGTGCAGCAAGATAGCCCAATCCTTTTTGTAGCAAAAGACAGGCCAAAACGGTCTCTTATAATAAGCAAAGCGTTCTTGAGGGCACACGGGAATTTCATCTAGTCACTTTCATCATGTTGGTTTGATTCGCGTTCGCTACTTTGATAATTTGATATGTGGGTGGACCGGTGCTTGGGAGCTGTTCTTACTTGAACAAGCCTCCCACTTATGATTAACCCCCTCGCAAGCATCAGCAACTACGAGAAAAGTATTAAGATAAAATCTAACCATGGCATTAAACATATGGGTCCAAATTAGTCCCTTACAAAGTAGCGCATAACCTAGGGTTTAAGCTTCTGTCACTCTAGCAACCCATCATCTAATAACTACTCCACAATGCATTCCCTTAGGCCCAAAGATGGTGAAGTGTCATGTAGTCGACGTTCACATGACACCACCAAGGGAATCACAACATACATATCATCAAAATATCGAACACATATCAAATTCACATGATTACTTTCAACATGACTTCTCCCGTGACCTCAAGAACAAAAGTAACTACTCACAAATGATATTCATGCTCAAGATCAGAGGGGTATTAAATAGCATAATGGATCTGAACATATAATCTTCCACCAAATAAACCATATAGTAATCAACTACTAGATGTAATCAACACTACTAGTCACCCACAGGTACCAATCTGAGGTTCCGGTACAAAGATTGAACACAAGAGATGAACTAGGGTTTGAGATGATATGGTGATGTTGAAGATGTTGATGGATATTGGCCTCCCAAAGATGAGAGGGTTGTTGGTGATGACGATGGCTTCGATTTTCCCCTCCGGGAGGGAAGTTCCCCCGGCGAAATCGCTCCGCCGGATGGCAAAAGTGCTCCTGCCCAAGTTCCGCCTCGAGGCGGTAGAGTTCCGTCCCGAAAGTCCTTTTCTTATTTTTTTTCTAGGTCAAAAGACCTTATGTACCAGAAGATGGGCACCGGAGGTGGGCTGGGCTGCCCACCACCCACCAGGGCGCGCCTGGGGGGCCTGGCGTGCCCTTGTGTGTTGTGGGTACCAGGTGGCCCCCCTCCGATAGATCTTTTCTCCAGTATTTATCAAATATTCCAAAATAATTCTCCGTAAATTTTCAGCTTATTTGGAGATGTGCAGAATAGGTATCTCTGACGTAGCTTTTTCAGGTCCAGAATTCCAGCTGCCGGTATTCTCTCTCTTTGTGTAAACCTTGCATATTATGAGAGAAAAGGCATTAGAATTGCTCCATGAAGCATTATTATGCATAAAAACATTATAAATAACCATAGAAAAACATGATGCAAAATGGACGTATCATCCAGCATGCATCTAGGGTATTAAGTTAATAAAAACAGAGTAACGCCTTAAGCAAGATGACATGATGTAGACAAAGTAAACTCAACTAATATGAATAAACCCATCGTTTTATCCTTAATGGCAACAATACAAATACATGCCTTGTCTCTTTCTGTCACTGGGATAGAGCACCGCAAGATTGAACCGATCACAAAGCACCTCCCTCACTTAATATAAATCAATCTAGTTGGCCAAACCAAACGGATAGATCGGAGAGAAATACAAAGATATAACAATCATGCATAAATAAGTTTAGAGAAGACTCAAATATTTCTCATGAATATCCATATCATAAACCCACAATTCATCGGATCCCAACAACCACACCGCAAAAGAAGATTACATCGGATAGAACTCCAAGAACATCAAGGAGAACATGGTACTGAAGATCAAAGAGAGAGAGAATAAGTCATCTAACTACTAGCTATGGACCCGTAGGTCTTTGGTAAACTACTCACGCATAATCGGTAGGGCACCAAGGTTGATGTAGAAGTCCTCCGTGATCGATTCCCCCTCCGGCAGAGTACCGGAAAAGGCCTCCAGATGGGATCGTGGAAGAACATAGACTTGCGGCAGTGGAAAAAGTGTTTCGGGTGGCTCTCTATTGGTTTTGGAATATTTGTAAATTTATAGAGGCACAATTAGGTCAAGAGGTGCCACGAGAGGCCCACAAGCTCAGGGGGCGCCCCTGGGGGCGCGCCCTATGAGCTTGTCGCTCCCTCATGACTCCTCTGGCCTTCTCTCGAAGCTTCTAGGGTCCCTTCTGGTCCAGAAAAAAATTAATCCAAAGATTTTTTTTCAGTTTGTACTTCATTTGATATTGATTTTCTGAAAAGCCAAAAACAAGCAAAAAACAGGAACTAGCACTAGGCACTGAGTTAATAAGTTAGTCCTAAAAAATGATATAAAATTGCATATAAAACATCCAAGATTGATACTATAATAGTATGGAACAATAAAAAATTCTAGATACGTTGGAGACGTATCACCGAGCATTGGTAAAAGCAAGAGGTTGTCCCGTGAGATATTTCGCCCGGCCAATATCCAACCATAATCCACCTTCATTATTAGCAATGCGCCACAACCATTTGGTTAGGAGTGTGATGTTCATGCGCTTGGACGACAACATGATTCCAAGACCACCCCGGTCCTTAGGATTGCAAATATTAGTCCAACGGACCATATGGTGTTTTGGCTTATCCCCGTCGCTGGCCTAGAAGAATTCGGGTTGGAACTTCACAATCAAGCAATGAAGGGTTTCGTGGAGGCTATAAAAGCTCATGATAAACATGAGAAGGCTCGACAGGGACGAGTTAATATCAACACTGTCCAAGCCGCCTTGGAGAACCATCAGCCTTGCCAAGACTCAACCCTATGTTGGATCTCGACCACGACCGGTCTGCCACAGATAGTCTCGAGTCACTAATAGGAATCCCCAAGTATGAGGTGGCCAAAGTCCCAAGTCTGCAATTGAGGCGGTTGGCAATGCGTTGTCACTCGTCCTCCGGAATAACTGAAGAACATCACTTCACTCTTGGAGAAGTTGATGGTTAGTCCCGACATCTGTTGGAAGTAGAAAAGGAGAAACTTGAGGTTCACAATATCCCACTCCGAGCCTTCGACCATGTAATCGTGTCGTCAACATACTGGAGACGGGAGACCCCAATTCACTACATGGGGGGCCACACCCCAGATGTGGCCGCCCCCCTTGGCCGCATCCAGGATGTCGACGAGGGTGTCAACCACCATGTTGAAGAGGAATGGGAAGAAGGGATCCCCTGCCGAACCCCACAAAATGTGGGGAAAACGGACCCACTTCACCATAAATATTAACAGTGGTGCGCCCACTAGAAACCAGTTGCATGACCTTGGTAACCCAGCGGTCAAAACAGGCTGGAGCGGGAAACTTTTGACAAACAACCACTGACAACCTATCACATGAATTAGTGACGGACGGCATGCCCATCACTGGAGGGGGTTTCTGTCCATAAGTAGAGGCCTGCAGTAGCGGGAGTGGGAAGTCGGCGTTGCCGTCACCAACACCAATCTAGCAGGCTTATGTGGCCAAATTTGGTGTTTTGACCCTTTTGAGAAAGTTACACAAGATTCGACCCTGCTCTCAATTTTTTTTTGGAACCTGACCCTTTTCCTATCGCCGGGGTGGATGGCGGTAGGGTATAACTGCCTACCGCTGAGGTCCCTGGCGGTAAGACTTGATTGCGTCGTCACGTCCGTTTGACATAAAATATCCTACCGTCGAGGCCTTTGGCAGTAGGTTGTGCAACCCTACCGCCAAAGAGCATGACGGCAGGCTATGCAACAGGCATCGATCCTGCAACCTTTTACTCGGTGTAGTTTAGCTAGTGGTACAGTACTAGTACTATACTAGTAGTACTACTCAGTATAGTGAAACCCATACACGGTCATGAAGAATCCCACTTGTGGCATGCATGACCAATGCCACATGCTATTATGTTGCATTGCCTACCACCAGGCTCTTTGATGATAGGGTTGCACAGCCTATCGCCAAGGGCCCTGGCGGTAGGGTATTTTTCACGTTAAACGAACGTGACGGCGCAGCTAAGTCCTACCGTCAAGGTCCGTGGCGCTAGGTAGTTATACCCTACCGTTATGCACTATGGCAGTAGGAAAAAGGGTCAGATCACGAAAGAAATTTAGACTAGGGTCAGATCATGCTTAACTTTTTCAAAAGGGTCAAACCAAGGAATTTGGCCGCCCTATGTCGCTTTTTGACATTACTAAGTATGCTTAAAGTTTCTCGTCTAATTCACCTTATCTACATATAGACTTGTCTATATGCAAACTATGTTTAAATTTCAAATTCCAAATTTGCAATGTTGTTGAAGCGTGTGACGTTGAACCATGATTTCTTGTTGTGTGTGTGGTTAATATCTATGCCAAACTGAAGTTCAAATATGTGCGCATAGGAGAAATTTGGATGAGAAATTATAAAGGCTGCAGTTTGTGGAATCTGACACTGCACGGTTGCTCTGGAGACTCTGCTAGAGTAGCTCTTGCCGCGAATGCACGGTTCCAACTTCATTTTGAGTGGAGCAGCCAGAAAGATACATTTCTGCGGTGGCAGTATGCAATGCAGATCCAATTGGAAGGACATCCTCGTCGACGAAGAAATGCGGATTGTGATAACAGTGCACCGAGCCGACTTTCTCATTTCTAATACCGATACCAAAGATGACGCCAGGAACCAACTGTTGGTAGAAAGCAAAGTCTTCCCCTGCCATGATCTTCTCCCCGGGCTTCACATTGTCTGGACCAAGCAAACTTCTGCCCACATTCTCTACATGGCGATGCAGCCTCTCATCATTCACGACTGCAGGATACATCGGGTAGGAGGGAGCCCCCAATATCTCGGTAACTCCCGTGCATCTATGCACAGCTGCCTGCCCTTCTACTACCTGGAAAAAGCAAGAGCGTTTTATTCAGGACCCTTCAATTTGCATTATTACACCCAGGGTAAAGCTATTTAATAGTTTGAAGTTATCATTGGGACAAAGAATTAGCCATATACATACAGACAGTGTTAACTCCGTGCTGTTTGCTGTACAAAAAGAATAGAAACATGAATTGCTAACCATGGAAACAGGGCCAATAGATCATGGCATAAATGTGTTACAATTGCAAGTTGTGTAGTTAAAAACTGAAAGCACATTCAACTTTTGAGAGAATGCATAGAAGGTGCTCTCAGTGATATAAAAGCTCTTTGCTCATAGAAAAATAAACTACGAAGGTACTGGTGAAGTGGTGATTGCAGCATACCAATATTATCATCAAATGCTACTACCTCTTAGTGAATTAATTTGTGCCATAATGCTAACCTCCTTAAGCCTTTTCTCTAGTCGATAAAGTCCTTCAGTAGTGAGGCTCCTCAAAGTACCTCCGAATTCAACAACTGGAGGTGTGGTATCAGTAGAATTCCCAGCTTTAATATAGGTAACAGAGAGCACCTGAAGAACACAATAAATAGACAGATCAACCCAAGCATGTTATTGGTATGGGCTGTATGGCGGAGCAAAAATTCGGGGAACAACATTTAGAAGCGTGTTCAGCTGCCTAAAGTAGGTTGGTTGAATGTATACAGTCATACTAGCGACTCTAAAGAAATTCATTTAGGTGTATAACACTTGACTGATGCTAAAAATATGTATCAAAATGAGTATCACATCCTTAGCCAAGATGTTATTTCCCCATATGAAATCATCACTGGAGTAGCATTTCAGGTGCCACTTCAGTATGTTCCATATGCCCAAATTTATTGTGAGAAAAAAACTTCCGTTTGTTGGCATGATCCGCTACGTTTTCTTTCTAGATGACATGTTTGAAGAAAATCAGCTAAGCAAAGTAGTATAGGGCAATGTCGTACTTGGCTGTGAAGAGGATCGTCTTCTCTTGAAGTGAGCTGTTGCAGGGCCAGGATGGTAAATGCCACAGCAACAATAGGATCCACATTCAAGTGTGGTGTTTCAGCCTTCCCGGTTTTACCTTCTATTTTCACTACATAGAAACACACGGCTGCATGTGTCGGTCCTGCATGAGCAGCTATTGAACCCGTCGGCTTCTGACAAGCGACGTGCATGGCGAAAATAGCTTCAACACCATCCAGAACACCTTCTTTTACCATATGAGATGCACCAGCACCGCCCTCCTCAGCAGGTTGAAAAAGGAGCCTCACTGTTCCCTTCATCATACAAGACAAATGTTACATAAAGTGTATATACGTTAATCTTTGTGACTTCTGAAAAGAGTGTGCTCGCAGAACTGACAGCAACCAGCAATTTATATATGAAATTGACATGAAATTTCCGATTTAATGTCCATTCTACTTTTTGAGGGAATGGTCATCCTACTTTGCTGAGTCAAGCCATGACATCTGACTACTCATGCTATAACTCAACACAATACAAGGGGAAAACATTGGGGTTGTATTCTCTTGGACAAGCAACAAGAGAATTAGTAAATGGCATGTGTTAACATGAAACTGAAGAACTCCCCCCGCAAAAAAAATTGAAACTGAAGAACTGAAACCAGGGAGGTAAAGTGTTTTGTCCAGCGACCTCGCCCAAACACAACTGAAGTACTACTAGATTGTGTCAAACTTAGAGCAGAACCATAGGCAAGCACTCACCTTAAGCTGATCCTTGCGCTCATGCAGCAGCTTTGCCGCTCCCAGGAGCATCGCTGTGTGCGCATCATGACCACAGGCGTGCATTATGCCATCAACTCTGCTCTTATGCTCCCACTCTACCAATTCCTGCCATCCCAAGTGCGCACAACCAACAAAATGTGATCCCTCCAGCAAACAATGTCATACGTACTATCCGACAGCAAGAGACAGTCACATGATTGAGAGCACACGAATCAAGCAAGCACGATCAGTAGTACGTAGTACAGTACCGAGAAGATACAGTTGTGCCGTTCAGCACCAACCACCGGTCACACACACCGCGCCAGACTACCGGAGTAGCATCGGAGGGGAAGGGCACCCTGCGCCAGCCCACAGTGTAGCATCGGACGGGAAGAGAAGAGGGGAACGGACCTGGATGGGCAGGGCATCCATGTCGGCGCGGAGGGCGACGATCGGGGGCAGGCCCGAGCCGACGTCGGCGACGACGCCGGTGCCGGCAACGGCGCGGGCGGTGATCCCTAGCCCCTCGAGCTCCTCGCGGACGAGGGCGCTGGTGCGATGCTCCTGGAACGCGAGCTCCGGGTGGGCGTGGATGCGCCGCCGCACGTCGATAATCCAGTCTCGCTCCCCCTGGGCGCGCCGAAGCAGCTCCTGCGCGTACTCCGCCGAGGCGGTGGAGAGGAGGACGACGGCGAGGAGGCAGAGGAGCGGAGCGGCCATGGTCAAGTGGAAGGTGGGAGAAGCTCTCGTTGACGGAGCGAATGCTCAACAGACTCTAAAATTAAGACGAATGGATCACCCGAGAGCAAGAAAAGGAACAGCCTGTAGAACGGACAAAGAGACTTTTTTATATTTTCGCGGGAGAACGTTCAAAACCATGTACAGCTGTGAGTGAGCTGAATGAACCACTATACTTCATATCTGGGAGTGAAAAACTGAAAATCACTCACAGGTCACAGCTAATGACAATACTATTTAAAACAAAGGTAAAAAGGTAATATGCTGGACATAAGAACATGTTGAGCAAGCACCAGTCTGTCTGTTTATCATTCTGATGTCAGATGATAGAAGGAACACGAAGTACAGGACAGGTGGATTAAGCCCGTTTGTTCAGAAACAAAACTACAGAAGGCCCGAAGCATTCTACCGACATCCCACTCTGATCTCAAGTGTCTCAGATTCTCGTTGTATTCATATATTTTTGCTGTGCAATCTGTTTGAAGAACAAGATGACCAAGGTGCCGCGGCCGGTGCTCATCACTTTGTTCCTATGGTACTCATGATTAATGAACCCTGCAGCGGAAAATGTGCGAAACAAATTAACATAAGCGTTGAAGGTTTCATTTAATGGGAAAAGGAAAGCTAAGCATTATTTACAGATTAGTATATTTGCAAGCTTATTACTCTGCAAATATCAGCTCTTGATGGGACTGTGCAGTCTGATTGTGTGCTGTCAGATATGGTATATTTACAAGACTTTGCAGTATTCATGCTGGAGGAACTTAGATCAAGATAATGATCATGCATCACATGATGCTTACGATAGTACAGTTCTACCAATACAGATGGACTCATCTAATGTACTAGCTTCCAGAAGATATCTGTGTACCATAGCATGCTACAGCCTATACATAGTGCATTAGTTGCTAGCACAAATGAATTCTTGGAGAAATAGGCTGATAACTAAGTTTTCTTTTAAACCTTAAAAGTTATTTCTAAAAAAATAAACTTCAACATCTTCCCAATCAGCAACTAACAGGACTTCCTACATAAGTGCTATACTACGTAGCATTGATGCATTTTATTTTATTTTTTTGCACAAACTGATGCATTTGATGTTGTTCCTTGCTAATTGACAAATCATGTCTCAACTGACAAGCACAAACTGAGACGCTTACAAATCGACTAACAAGCCCTTTCTTTTTGCAACATTTCTCTTAGTACCTTTTCTAGTAAACTTTGGACAAAGTGATACCAATTTGTTTATGTTGCAATGCTTGAAATTCCCATATTTCAGCGTTCAACCTCCTATATTCCAATGAGATTGACTATGTATAGTTACCAACAACAAGCAATACACATATTGAAGATTTATATTCTCAGTTATCAACTTATCATGTGCATATCAAACTGGACATTTCCTTACTTCCCTTCACATTTTTTATCAAGTCATCATGCTAGAGAGATAAACAGTATAGGCTAGTTACAAGGACAGTATCCTACAAATGGGATAAGAGAATTCGTAATGCTACATTTTTTTTCTTCTCAATTGAAGTATCTGGACTGGAAAATAAAACATCAAGTATAAAAATTAGTAATAAATCCCAGTACAGACTACTAGAGTAATTTCATCTTGGTCATCCATGTTTGATTGCGTCATAGTTTTAGAAAGAGAAATGTTGGTTTATCTGGGCGGACTACATTGCTGATATAGACGCCGAACTTCAGCGGGCACAACAGTAACGAAATCATTCTGTCACCATGCTCATTCCGCCGTTCCCCTCTCATCGACACAGCCCAAGCAGACAATTATTCGCGTGGTTTCTTCATCTATGGCTAATCCAAAGTAACCTGGTAATAAATCAATTAAATTCCCATCACCACGTCAAAGCACCAAGAGTCACCTTCATCCTACGCATGGAACTGCAGCAAGAGATCCATGGCGGCGCCCCGCCGCCGTTGCACGTCCAGCACCGGCTCGGCAGTGGCCTCCGGTGCCACGCAAGCGCCAATCGAACGGGGCCCGAGGGGCCACGAAGGCGGGACGGGCCGCTTCCGGCGCTTGTTCCCATGCAGGGCGCACTCCCGGAGCCCGTCCTCCACCTCCCCGATCATCGCGTCCCCCGCCTCGCCGCCATCCGCCATGGGCTGATCGCTGTCGGACGGGACAGGGGCGGGCGCGTCGAGGCGGGAGAGGAAGCTGCCGATGGCGGCGTGAGCGTCGCGGAGGGTGGCGGCCGCGGCGGCTGCGGCCGATGAGGATGATGGCGCGGATAGCGCGGCCGCGGCCTCGGCGGCCAGGCGGATGGCGGCGGCCAGGTCGGTCAGAGGCGGTGCCTGTCGCGGCGGCGGGAGATCGAGCTCCATGGCTGGCCCAGCGAGGTGTGGCGAGTCGTGACGGCGGCGGCGGCCCGGCCGATGCGAACAGATGGAGGAAAGAATCGTCGCGCTGGCCAGGTTTGGCGTTGTTGCGGCGGGGATAAAACTTCCAGAAGGGTCGACATAATGATCAGTTACGTGGTGCTTACGTGTACACAAATATAGTAACAAATGAAACGTGTGCTAGCAAATCAAAACGTTCCTTCTTGTCACTTAAAATTCCTTTTGGGTATGGGTTGTCAACAACATTCATCTCGCGAACCAATTTATGGTTAGATTGTTAGGAGGACAATGGTATTCTCAGCCCATCAGGATTCAAGTCCTAAACTTACGCACAGTTCTGTCGTAGACAATAACGCTTCAAGCGGAGGTGGTTAGCCGGGTGAGCAACGGGTCCCTTTTGTGCACCGTCGGCGCTGCCGCTGGTTCCCTCTCCCTACGTCAACCGCTCCAGTGGCGGGAGGGAGGGGGAACCTCAGATCTGTGTGTCCGATGTGTTCTCAGTAGGGTTAGGGTTGAGGGAGTCGCTGCCGAGGCCGTCGCGGCAGCGGCGCGCCTGAATAAGTTTCTCCAGGCTTTGTTCACGATTAGACGGGGCTCTTGCCTTCGTCTAGGGGCCAGCGGGGTGGGGGACCCCCAGATCTCGTTGAGGTGCGGGCTATGGTATCTGGAGGTCGACCGGCACTGGCCGGTTCGATCCACGGATGGGTAGTGGTTGTGTGAAGACGAAGATTCTTCTTCCTTATCGGTATGATTTTATGCCGTTGTTCTTCCTCCTTCTTTGTGTTGTTGTTGCAGGGATGTCCTGCTTTGCTCGAGCGATTGGCCCGGCTACGGTGCCGGTTTAGTTCTCTTCCATATGGAAGGGGCACATATAGCGATACTCAAAGCCACAGATGACGAAGGTTGCTGCAGGCGTGTTGGATGCACATGTGTGTCCTTGTTATTTCTGCGCCAGAGCGAAGGAGTGGGGGAGTAACATGGCGATGATTATGTCGTGGTTGAAGATGAGGACCTGCTTGGGTCTAGATACAGATTATTGTGTTACAGGGGTCTCCCTGCAAGGTTCAGTGATAATGACACAGAGCTTCAAAGGGCTTTGTCTTTTGCTGGTTGTTTTAGGGTGCTCTTTGTTATCTTGGTTTTTATGTGTGTGTTAGGATGTGCTTGTTCGGGCTAAGAACATTGCATTATGTTCATACTTTCTCAAAAAAGTCATAGACTTACATTGGTGCTCGGCTGCTCGTATTTTTCTGTATTTATTTCAGGCCTTCCGAAGGGGACGTTCAGTGGGAGGAGACGTTCTCGTCGACTACGAAAGCATCTATGACGACTTCATCAGTCTCAAGATGATGTGCATGCTCAGTCTCTCGAAAATGCTCATAGGGGTAGGGTGTGTGTGCATGTGTTCAAATAGGTGAGCGGATATGTGTATTTATGAGCGTTTGCTCTGTACCGTGTTAAAAAAACATCCATTTGAATATAACATTGTTCTGCCTTTCCTCGTGTTGTTGATCTTGATACTAAATATTGAGTTTGTGATAGCTGAGGACCTGCGCAATTTAGTTATTTTTTATTATTCTTTAAATTTGTCGTTTTTATAATTCTCCTATGCCTAAAATTGTTTTTTTTTGTCAGTCGATTTTCTGCAAAGCACTGAGACCGAAGACTGCAGAATCGCAAGTAGGTATATAGGAGGATGATTAGACTACTTGACCAAATAAAAATTTAACATTTTCTCAATTTTAGTTGTAGGCAAATTTTAGCAATTATCACAAGTCAAGCAACACACTACACATGCAAATCTAAAGAGTATGCAGCAGAAAGTAAAGACTTTGCATATGAACATAAAGGAGGGATCGGAGAAATTAAACGCACTGAAGGCACGGTGATTTTTAGCGTAGTTCCGATGGGTGGTGCTATCATACGTCCATGTTGATGGTGACTTCAACCCGCGGGAGGGTAACGACTACGCGAGTCCACGGAGGGCTCCACCAATGAAGGGTCCACAAAGAAGCAGCCTTGTCTATGCCATCATGGCTTCCGTCCACGAAGGACTAGTCTCACTCGGGGTAGATCTTCAGAAGTAGGCGATCTCCTTGCCTTATAAACTTCTTGGTTCAACTCCATATGATTTGGAGGCTCCCAAGTGACACCTAACCTATCTAGGAGACACCACTCTCCGAAAGGTAATAGATGTTGTTGTTGATGATGAACTCTTTGCTCTTGTGCTTCAAAAGATAGTCTCCTCAACACTCAATCACTCTCACACAGATTTGCCATGGTAGTAGGAGAATGATCGGAGTGGAAAGCAACTTGAGGGGGCTAGAAATCAAGGATCAAATGGTTGGAGTAGAATCTCAACACAAGTGTAGGTGATTCTCTCTCAGAAAATGGATATGGGAAGTGGTACTTTCCATCCTGGTTGCTCTCTCTGAGAGTGGTGGTGTGGGTGGGGTATATATAGCCTTCACCAAAAATATAATCATTCACACCTTTATGCACAACTCGGTGGGACCGGGTGAAACCACTTGGTGAGACCGACCAGTGCAAAAGATTTGAACTTTAGACGTTCCCATGAGACCGAATGAATCCACTCGGTGGGACCGATTGATGACGACCTAAGCACTTTCCACGCTTCGATGACACCGATCGGTTTCCATCGAAAATTCCGAAATGAAAACAATGGGTTATAGAAGGTTGGCACGCGCACTTCGGTGGGACCGGATGTCATCTCGGTGAAACCGAGTTTCTAGGGTTTAGGCAGTGGTTCTGTCAAGTGTATCTCAGTGAGTCCGGGTAGGAATGAATCGGTGGGACCGAGATGGGCTTTAGGGTTTTGGACAGATAGAATTATGAGGGTGTAGTTAAGGGTTTTTGGAGCAATATCTCTAAGCACTTTGAGCAAATGACTTATGATCAAAACCTCATCCCCATTCAATAGTATTGACTTTCCCATGGACTCAGTGTGTTCTTTGATCACTTAACAAAAAATGTAGAGTGTTGGAGCTTTTGCCAAAGCTTTGTCCTTTGCTTTTGAGGGGTCCACATTCACATCTCATTGTCATACCTAAATGAACTTTCCTGAAATATTCTTTGTATAGACATTAGTTCAATGATGTATATGTTGTTATGAATGACCAAAATCACCCAAGGATTAGTTGCACTTTCAAAGACGATGGTGCCACGACGAGCGTAGCTATGCGCGAGAACATCGCAGAGGCCTCGGATAGAAAGATTCTGAGCTGGCGATACCGCCATGTGGAAGGGCGGAGATTTAACTGCTTCGGGTGAGGGATGAGGGCTAGTTAGAGAAAATCCGATGTCAAGGATGTTTAGAGGGATGGTCGAGGACCACAACAGGACGACGGCGAGGCACGCTGGAGCACTGCCGATCGCGGGTGGCGGTAGCAGGCGAGCCAGCCGGCAGTCTGTGGGTGAGGTGTCTAGAGGATGAAGAAAATCGACTGGCGCTAATTTTCTTTTTTCAGATGCTTAAGGAATAGATGGCCCCTTAAGTTTGTGTTTGGGTTTTATCAGATCCCCTTGTGTGTGTGGAGAGCTAAACATGACTTGATTCAAAAAGGACATTTAAAGGAATGGATGAATTTTTCATATATGTCATTTGAATTCTGTAGAAATTATCCCTAAGTATTCCCTTGCACATAAATCTTTTATTTTCCTTGCGATGTAATCATACAAACCAAAACCTTGTAGGATCATGAATAGACATGAAATTCGAATCCCACTATTTCTCTATTCCAACATTGTGGTCTTTTTTCTCTCTTTTTTTTTTATGTTTTTCTTGGACGTGTTTGTGCTAATGCCCTAGGTACTTAAACCTTTTGTATGGACGTGTTGATGACTTTTATAAAGCGGGGTGAAAGCCTATTACGAGAGTATCTTAACATTGTAAGAATCCTCTGACCTCCAATGATTTTGCTAGGCGACATCTGTATGCTCTTGATGCATTTTTCCAATATATGGTGGGTGAATCAGGGCAACTGGACATGTGTGCTCCAGCATATTCATGGCTCGTGAAGTCGTGATCATCCTTGTTCATGAGCATTCAGCCTTTGTTCTTTCTGACAAATGTACTGTATCTCATATGCTACATGCACATCTGCTTGCATAGGAAGAGTATAATCAGGTAAACAAGGCCCACCTGAACCGAAACATCCTGGTTCAAATTCTCAGTTCTCTTAAGAGATGGATGGGCAAACTACGAATGCAATGACGCGCAATCAGCTGCCTCCGGAGTCTGGACCAAAGACTCAATGTGGGAAGCACGAGACAGCACAGCAATGAGAAATGGCAGTTGCACATACCCTGAAACTGAATGTACATACGGCTATGGGGCATACAGATAAATTATAAAGCCCACACTGCGGAAATTTCCTACTGCAAAATAGGAAATGCGCCAGTAAGACTACTTGTCAGTGGCATTTTAATCCGGGCCACAACAGCAGAAGATCGAAACTCCATATGTACAATTAATTTGATTACGACCCGTTACAGCTGCATGCATTATATGCTTTCCCTGATCTATTGAGTTCTCTGGTTTCTGGAGGTGGCGCTCAGCGTCAGGCATCAGCGAGCTGTTAGAGGATCGTCCTCCTCACCACCACAAGCTGATACATCATATAGATCGGTTAAGATGATGTTAGACAAATCTCTAGACAATATAATGATCATGAATCAGAGAGCAGACGTAGCAGCTTTTTTTAGGTGAAAAAGAACATGGTGATGACATGGAACAGCATAGAGGATGTAAATTTGTGATCTCCTAAAGTGCTGAAGATATGTGGAAAGGGGCAAGGAATATCAGCTGCAGCTCCAACTTATTTGTAACAAAAACAAACTGCATAATTTGAAGACAGGACGGCAATTAGCTACAGCTAGTATTTTGTGTGAAAGAAGATAAGTAGATAACATAAAAAAGTTGAAAAGAAGAAGATTATTTTTTTTTTCAAATATTCTGAACAGACAGAGACAAACCAAAGGTTCAGTGACCAGATTACACTATTCATGTACGTATATGTTATGGACCTTAGTCCGCAACGAGTAGTTGGGATAGGATAATGATCAGAGGACAGGGGATTGGGCACTCGCCCTCTTCAATTCAGCGGCAGGGCTCATCCCTAATGCGGAAGAGAAATTCCGAGGCTTATTCGAACTTTTGTTCAATGATTGCACGCAAAAAAGGTTAAAATGCTAGCTTGTTTATGCAGCACAGCCCAAACTACCTGAACAGCCAAACTGGGTTCTAGCTCACTGGATGCATATGGAGTAACCAACCGACTCAAATTATGTCTTACCTAAAACAATTCAAACTACCTTCTCTGTCTCTAACCTGTCTGTCTATCTAGATACATAGACCTGCTATTATCCCGTCATACAAGGATACAACTCTTCAGTTCCTAAACATCTCATCTCCTAATGACTATCCTCCACCTGTCCTAATCTCCTTGATATTCACGAATAACTTAGGTGTTCCTCCTGCTTCTTTTTGTACGGCCGACCGACCAGCCATAATTTTTGTACAGATAAAGCGGTGTGTTTGACCTAAAGCTCATAGCAGTATACCAAGATAGCCCTTGCAATTTACATATCCAGGGTGTGGCAATTCTTTCCACAGCTCTTGCTTAGAAGTTTATTACTCCACAAAACAACTTCACATTGGACAGCATACTAATTTTGAAACGAGAATAGGTAGGACGAACTGCCTATATTGGACTCTTTTTTTGTATGGAGCCTATCTTGGACTTATAGAAGAGTGTGGACTTGACCACCAAGATCCTGTACGATACCACTAAGCCACGTAAGTGTCACCTGGACAACACTTTATGAACACCAAAATTTTGGACCTTAGCTGCTTGTGACAATCAGCTCATTGTGGAACCAGATGCTAAGTGTTCAATTGATGTTATGCACATAGTTTTTAGGATGAGTGTCCATTTTGCATATGCATATTTCAAAGCTATTTGCAGGGTCTATGTCACTACTCATGCCTGGCTAGGATCTGAAATTGAGTTGTTGAAACTCTTCATTGTAAGCATTTCAGGATGAACGAGGCATGCCTATGAGGCTATGACCTGTAGCAACTTATGATTTTCCTACCGAGCAACAAGAGTATCCTCTGTCCTCCAGAAATTACCCTTCAATCCAGTCTATGTACAATTTCAACAGGCATGGGAGAAAACTATATACGTTTCCAATGCCACTGGCCGGAATCAGGAGGTGCTAAGGCTGCTTGGTTAGGGGGGTATCCCTGGATGGGCCGCGGTTATCCATCTCGTATCAAAAGTATTCAGATTCTTCATGAGAAGTATCCAGGTTTCAGAGGAACATGCAGGACATGAGAAGTATAGTCATCAATTTTTTAGTCTAGGATGTAATCTGGCTACGAGGATTTCAACAAAAAATGGATAACCACATGATGATTAGAAAATGATGATTTTATCCTCAACATATTAATTCATTATGTTAAACTAGAAATTTGGCAAGTTCACTAATTGTATCCTGAAAATGGCCTGACCCACATTAACATATTAAGGGATGACCCCCTGCAAAAAAATTCCGAAGGGAAAAGGGAGAACCATCAAAGCTGGTGAGTGAACAATGCAATGATCAAATCATGCATCCAATCCAAAAACGTCGTATGCCCTACTTCCAAAAGAGTAAGAGCACAAACTCAGGTGGTTCTAATAGCCTACTTTCACAGTTTCAGTATCAACGTAAATGTAGCTAGGAAAGCTAACTACAATCAGGGTCAAAATAATATGCTGCTCTTCAGTATAGATTGTCTCCACAAGGATATAAGGAGTAACACTACCATATCCCGTCACCACTCTTCTTATAATAGTTCAAAAAAAACCCCATAAGTTGCAACAGTTTTAATTATTTGATGAACGAAACAGTGACCATGATGAGAGCTGCAGATTACATCTACTGTTCCCTGTGTCTGCTGGATTATGTTATTCGATTGGTAGGAAACCTATCCAAAAAGTTGAGTGCAGTTTCAGGATATGCTTTCTTATACCTGATTAATATAAGCATAAGCATAATCCGACGCCCTAATAAGCTAACGAAGCAGAACCAATTAAAATTGATCAGAAAGTGAACCCCGATACGGCGATACCAAATCATGGTATTAAGGCATCAGATTGCACATTCCAGTACCATCTCAGTCCTAAGCGATTTCATCATCAACCACATCCACATGTGAGTTTTCTTGTACTTCTTATTTGTTTTTTAATTTGGTTGCCAGGGCAACAACATGCATAATTTGGCAATGAAATGCTAAACTGTAACGCATTGTGGTTAAGAAATGGCATCAGCAAGACGTACCGCCGCAGCAGAAGCAGCAACAGCAGCACGAAAGTAGCATGGCGGCGTCGCAGGCAAGCTCGAACGCGGTGGCCACCATCGACGACGAGCGGCCCTCGAGCAGAGGCGCCTGCTGCGGGCCCTCGTCCTCGTCCTGGCCCTGGCGACCCTGCCCCTGCCCCTGCGCGCGCTTCTTGTGGGCGAGGTTGAACTCCAGCTTCTCCAGGTAGGCGTGCTTGAACGAGTCCCGGATCCGGAGCGACGGCCACAGGTGCATCTTCGCCGAGCGTGGAGGGGGAGGGGGCGGCGGCGGTGGCTGGCCGGGCTGGGGATTGTCTTGATCTTAGGGATCACGGGGGTCGGCGCGGAGGAAGACGGAGGAGAAGCGTGAGATTTTGGCTTCGCCTTGATTGGGACGGTGTGGGTGGCGAATTTGGGATCGGATGACGGGACGGGACGGCACGGCACGCCGATGGCGAGCATGCGAGAGCGAGACCTCCTCTTCGCGCTCACGCGCTGCTCGCCTATGCCTGGCCCAACAAAGGCCGATGGTCCCTCGCGTCGCTCGCTCGGGTCGATGGTTGATCGGTCAGCGTTAACGCGTAACCTGTGACCAGTCAACCGTTTTCACTTTTGCAAAAAATAAATATAAAAATTTCGGGAAAATGAATAAAACTTTTTTTAAAGAAAAACATATATTTGCAATAAAAACTTCACGAGTATGGGAAAAAATATATTTGAAAATGTTTATGAAATTTGGAAAATGTTCATAGATCTTTTGAAAAAAATCGCAAATTTAAAAAAAAGTTCCTTGATTTTGGAAAAAGTTCATCATTTTTTTTGAAAATTTCACAAATTTGAACAAAGTTCATTGATTTTGAACAAAAAACATCAATTTTGAAAAACAAATCACGAATTTGAAAAAGTTCATCGATTTTGAAAAACAAGATTCATGAATTTGAGAAAAGTTTGCCGAATTTGGAAAAAGTTCATAAAATTTAAAAGAGTTCATGGATTTGAAAAAAGCCCACTGGTTTTGTAAAAAGGTTCACGAATTTGAAAAAGAGAAAAGAAAAAGGATAAATAAAACAGAAGAAAACCGGTCAAGAAACCAAATAACAAAATAAAAAGAGAAAACTTGCTGAAAGCTTCCCAAAACCGGCCTAGGGAGCTTATGGGAGCTTCCCAAAACTTGGGAGGGGAGATTCCTCTAGTGCACTAAGATGGGCCGACCAATTTAGATCAAGAGAAGAGGGGGGGGGGGGGGGGGAACCGGCGTACCCAATAACCAATAACGGGCACATAAGGCGTCGAATAGGATTTGGCGGAATCTGCACTGGTCACTGGAAAGTATTCGCCGACAGAGTGGAACACAAACCTGGGGAGACTTGTATAGGATCTGACCTTTAGGTGAGATCGTAGGATCAACATCAAAATTTCATATTTAGACAATTCAAAATATTCTGATTTTTTTGACAACATAGTTGCTGGGTATGTTTACAACTCTAAAAAAATCGGCTTCAAACTCGGTCTACAGTAAGAGATTCAAAAAAGACAAATTCGACTATGAATAGTGTCATGTTGGGGTGAATAGTATTGGGTACTATTCATATCCGATTTTGTCTTTTTTGGTTCTCTAAGTGTACTTCGAATTAGGAGCTGAAACTTTTTGAGGTTGTACATCAAACATGGATGTGTGTCTACAAATTTTTTCAGAATTTTTGAACATGTTTTGAGTCTTCCAATAGATTGATCTCATTGATCTCACCTAAAGCTAGATCTCATACAAGTCTCCCCCGTCATATGGGCCATGCCTCCCGGGCCAGCCCGTGGGCATAGATTTTTGGCCTGACATTGGCCGAGCATGTGATGCGAGTAAAAGGGTTGGACTGGCCGACCTTCGACCGGCCATGGAACAAGGCCGATCCTCGAAGCCAGACCTTAAGGTCAGGAACGACATGCCCCTATTAGAATTTTTCTATTTTATTTCTTAATTTTTTGGATCATTTTAATTTTTAAGTTTATTTTATTTTTCTTAGCTTTTTAGACTGAAACACAACACTGGTCGGCTTGCAGCCATGTTGTGTCGGGCTGGTTTTTTATCTGGCGTGCTAGGCCAATCCTTGTGGCTAGGCCTTTGGGAGTGCCAGCCCATATGACCATGTTTTGTGGGACTGTAACGGGAGGAAATTTGACGGCTAGGACATGAGGATATAATACTTTATTTATTATTTATAAATCTTCTAGTGACATTTCAATTAGTGATATTCTCAGCCTTAGTTTGTGGTTGTTGAATGTTATGAAAAATAAGCACAGGACTAGGCAAAAGCATAATGGTGTGATTCAAGGGTCCAAATGTGAGTCTTTGAGAGACGTCGATGATGAGTGGAGCAAGAGGATTTGGTGGGATGCCTGGATCCATCTGGTATATGTATTGGAAATAGGAGAGTTACCCGCAGTAGAACATGGGCAATTCATTAGTCATTGACATGATCCAACCATCATACTCAAAGCGATTTCATCCAAAGATATATCGATTTGGATTTCTCCTTTGGGATGCCTAGCTCAAGCAACTAGATCAATGTATTGTAAATATATCCTCTATTTGTAAGGGTAGTTGCAGTGGGAACTCCACCATGCAACTTCAAAGTCAATGGTCATGACTATAATGTGGGATACTACATGAAGATGCCACCTATTCCGCTTGATCAAACTTTTTCGAAACAATATCAAACCCTCAAGGTAACAATAGAGTCCATAATGCAAGGTTTT
Source organism: Thinopyrum elongatum (assembly GCA_011799875.1). Lineage (NCBI taxonomy): Eukaryota > Viridiplantae > Streptophyta > Magnoliopsida > Poales > Poaceae > Thinopyrum > Thinopyrum elongatum. The sequence continues at coordinate 524,786,906 of CM022298.1, forward strand.
GTGGGAACAACTGTGATCCATGAGAGGGTTACTAACTGGCACCAGAGATTTATTGAGATCCACCAAAGGATAGAAGACATGTCATCAGGCGAGTATCTTCACGACGACCTTGTTGAGCATATATGCATACGTGATAGCAACATGTGCAATAGTTTCGTGATGTTTCATCACTTTTATTTGGATTACCTAATACATTTTGGAGCTTATGGTATATTTGAATTTGAAAAACTCAAAACTATGAATTTGAGAAGTTGTTCAATTATGTGTCGTAGAAACATACAAGTTTGAATTATTAGATGTAAAATTGGAGTTTAAATGTAGTTCATATGCATGGACAGTAAATAAATGGAAGATAATGCAATATAGGCGCAAAATTACTAGGACTTTTCAAAGGAGTGCTCCCTGAAAAGATGATTTTTAGGGGCTCCACTTGTAAGTGCATCTAGTGCCACCCCTAGTTCATTTTGGAGTATTGACGACAAACGTGGTTGAGGGACTAATGTGTTTGTGAGAATTGCAGGATAACACAGGTAGAAGTCCCTCGTTGATTCGGTTTTCCTACCAAAGATGACCCCTAAAAATGTATGATGACATTGAAGACAATGGTGGTTCGTGAAGACATTCACGTCGAAGATAATGACGTGTGAAGACATTCACTTGAAGACAATGGAGTGCGAAGACATAGTTTCTTTCGTAGTTTCATTTTCTTCTTTCTTGAGTCATAGGAACCACCAAACTGTTAAGTGGGGTCCAAGTGAACAAAGTCAGAAGACTGACGTGATGCTCAACCCAAATCCTATGTCTTCGAGTGAAGACAATGAGAGTAAATCTTATCCAGAGTTGGATGAGTCAACTTTACTTGTAGCCCAAGTCAAGCTGCCGCGTGTGTTTGAAATCCGATCGTTGGACACGTGTCGGTTCCTTAGTGACCCAGGGTCATTTCGGACATATCATGTCGGGTTGCCTCCTGGCTATAAATAGCCCACCCCCTACACCATAAATGGGTGGCTGCTCAGAGTTAGTGCATGGCTTTTGTCGTTTGAGAGCAACCCACCTCCGAAGCCTTTGAGAGAGAAATCCTTGCGAGGACCAAGCCCAAAACACCCAGAGCAAAAGAGTGTTAGGCATCACTGAAGTCTTTCTGTCCGCGTGATCTAAAGACTTATTACACTTGAGGACTGTGCATCCTCCAGCCGGTTAGGCGTCACGTTCTGAGGATCCAAGATTCATTGTGGATCACCGGTGAACGGAGTCTACGAAGGTTTGGAAGTCTACCTTGAAGACTTACCTGAGTGATTGGGCGAGGACTAAGTGTCCTTAGCTCAAGAGGAATAAGGTGAAGACGTGGTCTTCTGAGTTCAATCTCAGCCTCCCTAACCAGACGTACAGTTGTCACAGCAACTGGAACTGGTCTACCAAATCCTTGTCTTCACCAAGCAACTGGTTTTATCCCCTACCTCCTTTACATTTCAGTTTGTTTTCGTGAAGTCATTGCTTGTTTGCCTAATCTGTTTGACTTCATTGTGTGAAGACGTTCATTAGTTTGGCTTCATACTATTTTCCTTTCCGATCTGTTCTACCTAGCTGCTATTAGTCTTCGTGCTTTCATTGTATTGTTAACTTGACTATGGCATGTCTAGTGTAGCTTATCTTCCGCTGCATACCAGGTGTTGATTGACTGTCTGTCTTCGAAGATCTTCATCTTCTGAAGACTTCATAAAAATCGCCTATTCACCCCCCCTCTAGTCGATAACTAGCACTTTCAATTGGTATCATAGCAAGGTGCTCCCTTGTTCTGTGTGATTTGGTTTAACCACCTGGAGTTTTAGCTATGTCGACTGCAGGGATAATCAAGGTCTCCACTGCGTGCCCCGTCTTTGATGGCATTGATTACCCCTACTGGAACAATAAGATGCGCATGCATCTTGAAGCCATTGACAACGACCTCTGGTATGTCATCAGGACTGGCGTTCCCAAAGTCGGTGAAGGCGTCACCGCTGCTGATGTCAAGAGGTTCGCGCAACTGGACTCAACCGCCAAGAACATCATCTGTGGTCATCTGACCAAAGGGCAGTATGGCCGTATGAGTGCTCTGGAATCTGCGAAGCTAGTATGGGATTGGCTGTCCAAGGTCAACGAAGGCGTCTCAACTCAAAGAGATTCCAGAATCGATGTGCTTCATAACCTCTTTAATCGATTCAAGAGGAATGACAATGAGAATGTCCAGCTCACCTTCGACCGCCTCACTGATATCACAAATGAACTTCGTGCTCTTGGCGCCACTGAAATCACCAAGCATGAAGTCATGAAGAAGCTACTGAGATCACTTGACAGCTAATTTGACACTCTAGCATTGATGATCCAAGAACGGCCTGACTTCAAAGATCTCGATCCGTCTGACATACTTGAGAGGCTCAACACATATGAGTTCCAGCTATCTGAGAAGAGAGATATCTATGGCCCCAATTATGGCCGATCCCGTGCTTTGAAGGCAAAAGTTGTTTCCTCATCTGAAGAAGAATCTGACTGCAGTTCTGATGATCCTGAAGACATTGGCAAAGAGCTAGCAATGCTTGTGAGAAAGTTCCAAAAGTTCTCCAAAAAGAATCGCTTCGAAAATTCTTCAAGATCCAGCTCCAAGAATGATGAGGCCTCCACTCGTGACTACAAGAAGAGAAAATTCCACAAATGCAAGAAGCCAGGCCACTACATATCTGAATGTCGTCAATGGGACAAGGAAGTAAAGAAAAAGAAGAAGAGCAAGGAATATGACTCTGACGACAAGAAGAAGAAGAAACCCTCAAAGTCGTCTTCAAAGTCTTCATCATACAAGAAGAGCTCATCTGGCAAGGCTCGTGCATTCATTGGCAAGGAGATGGATTCAGAGGAGGAGTCTGCTTCTGAGGAGGTGGAGGTGGAGTCTGAGGAGGAGTATGATTCAAGAGTGGCAAGCCTGGCTCTGGCTTCTTCATTCGTCGCCAAGTCCATCTTCAACCTTGAAGACAATGGTCAGGACGTCGGCGCCGAAGCCAATGATGACGATGACTCTGCTCCCACCTACTGCTTCATGGCAAGAGGTGCTAAGGTAAACTCACGCGATGCTTACTTTCAGACCTCCAGCGAAGATGACTCTGAATGTGAATCCAAACCCAGCTATAAGACTCTTGCTAAAATTGCAACTGAACAACAAACCGCCATGGAAAAGATTCAAAAATTGCTAGACAAAAGCGATGACTTGTTGGACGAGGAAATGAATCAAACCCAGTCTGTCGGGGATATACCTTGCGGTATGACCCGGCCTGATGTATGACCCGGCCGGAACGTGGCGACTCACTGATGTATGACCCGGCCTGGACTTGGCGACTCAAGGATGACCCGCCCAACTTGGAAACTCATTGATGACCCGGCTGAGTCTGGTGACTCACTAGTGACCCGGAGGGCAGGTCAGACGAATGACAAGGCCCAAGGCCCAGAAGGCGACTTACGAGAAGACCGGCTCAAGGCACGGTATCCGATAGGCCGTCTTGAGAAGGAAGGCATAAGGAATATTTCCCTTACAAGGGAAGCAAGACTAGGATTCTACTTGTAATAGAATAGTCATAATCCTACTAGGACTCCACATGTAACCCGCCCCTCCAACTTATATAAGGAGGGGCAGGGCACCCCAAGTGGGACAAGTTAAGACAGACAGGTCAATAGCTCTCGAGGGAGAGGTAGTGAAAGAGCACCCTTGTAATCGTGAGCATCACCATGATCAATATCAATGAAGCAGTATGTAGGCTTTTACCTCCACTGTGAGGGGCCGAACCTGGGTAAAACCTCGTGTCTCTAGATTCTGACCAACCCCATTCAAGCTACTACCTAATTGCGATGGCCTCACGACAAGTCCTCACACTAGGACATCTTCCTTGGGTGCTACACGTTGTTGCTCAAGTCTACATGATCATATCTACAAATTCCCTGCTCATTATTGCATAATGACCTGGCACTTGGGGGCTACACATGTGAAGTACAAAATATTCAGTTTATGACTGGCGACTTAGATGAACAACTTGGATTTCTTCAAAGTTGCAGTATTGAAGCAAGTCTTAAGCTGTCACTTTGTTCTACTCAAGACTTGGGGGCTACAGGTAATATGGATATAAGGGAGGTACACTTTCAAGTTCTCAGCTTTGAGCAGACCGGGTATCATATTCATAGTGGAGAAATTTGCAAAGTTTATCCCCTCCGAGCTATTCATAGAAAGGCACGGAGAGCCGACTCAATGATTGGAAGCTATATTTACAGAAAGCGAGCACCAAGTCATCATAAGATTGACCCGGGCTGAGAAAACCCGGACTGTGAGGATTCATCTTATAAGGATTTGGCCTGAAAAACTCAGGAAGACAAATTACATAACCCGGCGTTGGCAACAATCATGACCCGACGTCTATAATAGTCATGACCCGGAATCATCAGTTTTTATAACCCGACAATTTTGGAAATCATAACTCGGCAAGCTCTACATCTTCAAACCGGCTGAATATCAGTTGAATATTTCAAGACCAATATTTTTGTCAAGTCCGAGCATTGGAGGCCGACTCAAATGGGTTCTTTTTTACAATATTTTTCTACAAGCAAATTGACTATGAAGTTGGCCTATTCACCCGGACTTTCCAGGAGAAGGAAATGACAAAGACTTAAGGATGAACAGAAGCCGATTCAGAAGAATGTTTGACCCGGCGCACAACCTGTCAAATTTGTTCATGTGTTTATTTTGCAAGATGTGTTTAACATGGATAAATCCAAATTAAACTGAGGGCTAATGTCGGGGATATACCTTGCGGTATGACCCGACCTGATGTATGACCCGGCCGGAACATGGCGACTCACTGATGTATGACCCGGCCTGGACTTGGCGACTCAAGGATGACCCGCCCAACTTGGAAACTCATTGATGACCCGGCTGAGTCTGGTGACTCACTAGTGACCCAGAGGGCAGGTCAGACGAATGACAAGGCCCAAGGCCCAGAAGGCGACTTACGAGAAGACCAGCTCAAGGCATGATATCCGATAGGCCGACTTGAGAAGGAAGGCATAAGGAATATTTCCCTTACAGGGGAAGCAAGACTAGGATTCTACTTGTAATAGAATAGTCATAATCCTACTAGGACTCCACATGTAACCCGCCCCTCCAACTTATATAAGGAGGGGCAGGGCACCCCAAGTGGGACAAGTTAAGACAGACAGGTCAATAGCTCTCGAGGGAGAGGTAGTGAAAGAGCACCCTTGTAATCGTGAGCATCACCATGATTAATATCAATGAAGCAGGATGTAGGCTTTTACCTCCATCGTGAGGGGCCGAACCTGGGTAAAACCTCGCGTCTCTCGATTCCGACCATCCCCGTTCAAGCTACTACCTAATTGCGATGGCCTCACGACAAGTCCTCACACTAGGACATCTGCCGTGACAAAACCACGACACAGTCCTTAATCGAAGACATAAAAAATCTTCGCGTTAAGTACGAGGAACTTGAAAGTCGTCATGAAACCCTCTCAGGTACTCATGAGAAGCTTTCCTATGATTATCTTCAACGGAAGCAAGATCTAGAGAAACTGAGAGCGTCTCATGAAGATCTTCAAAAGGAAAACGATTCACTACTCGCTCAACAGATCAGTTCCGCTCAGGAAGATTTTGTGCCACCTTGTTTAAAATGCCTTGAGCGTGACAATGATGTCTCTATTGCTGAATGTTCTACTGCTTCAGAAGTTGCAATATCTTCAACTGCTGATGTGGTAACTAACCCCTCTTCTGAGGATGCCACTACTATGGCTGATGAGAGTGCCAGGTTGAAGACATTGCTTGAAACAGGCATGTACAAAAGCCTCAAAGGGCATCAGACACTATGTGATGTCCTCAAGAAATAGATTCTGAACCGAAACCCTAGGAAAGTGGGTGTTGGTTTTGAGAGAAAAATGAATGATGATGGTTCTTACTGGAAGCCTGAGCAGTACCCCAAAACCACATGGGTTGCTGCACATCGCCCTTCAGTGGATCCATCCACTTTATCTGGCTTCACTTGTGCTAACCCTATTATCATTGATGAGTCACTTGACTCAAACTATAAACTATTCAAAAATCAGAACGGTGAAGTGTTTGCCAGGTTTATTGAAACTAACTGCAGGAATGGGTCACCTATGAAGAAGATCTGGGTTCCTAAAAGTTGTCTTGAGAATCTTCCTGTGAATGTCATCATGACACCACCAGGGAAGAAGACAAACCCCAGACCAAAGGCTTCATATGGCCCAAAGGCTTCATACAGACAGAGGACCTCATATGCTCACCCTAACGCCAATGTTTTGCAGGGAAACTATCATCAGAATCATGAATATGAGCGGGTTTCATCAAACTGCTATGTTCACAAATCAAAGAATTTTTCTGCATATTCTTTTGAGTACTATTCACCTCCTACAAAACTATTTGCTAGGGCTCCAAAGTCAAAGTTCTCAGATGCTGCACTTAGACTCATTGCTTCTAAGCCACCCCTTAAGATGTGGGTGGTTAAGAAGAATTAACTTCTCTTGCAGGGAAAGGTCTCTAGCCGGAAATCATTGACTTCTGAAGACAATGTTGGGGACCTAAAACATCTTGTGGGACGCAAGATAAAGTGCCAAAATGGTCTTACCATTTATTTCGTCCCTGGATTTCTTGATGAGAATCCTATCACACCATCCAAGAATCTTAATTTTGATAGTATGCTTGTACGTCAAATGTTTGTGCTTCACAATACTCTTGGTGAAGCCTATCCCGCTAACTGCACTGTAGGGTACGACTCCGAAAGCTACTGAATGGATTCAAGCTATGCAAGAAGAGCTTCAACAATTTGAGCTCAACAACGTCTGGGAGCTAGTCAAGCGTCCTGATCCTCGCAAGCACAATATTATTGGCACCAAATGGATCTATCGTAACAAGCAAGATGAACATGGTCAAGTTGTCAGAAACAAAGCTCGTCTCGTTGCTCAAGGTTACACACAAGTAGAGCGAATTGACTTCGATGAAACCTTTGCTCCTGTGGCTAGGCTTGAAGCCATTCGCATACTGCTAGCCTATGCTAATCACAACAACATCCTCCTGTACCAAATGGTTGTGAAGAGTGCCTTCCTCAACGGCAAAATTGAAGAAGTATATGTAGCTCAACCACCTGGTTTTGAAGATCTAAAGCATCCTGAGATGGTCTATAAGCTCAACAAGGCACTGTATGGCCTCAAACAAGCACCACATGCTTGGTATGACACACTCAAAGACTTCCTGAAGAGCAAAGGCTTCAAAACTGGTCCTCTAGATCCCACTCTCTTCACGAAGACTTATGATGGAGAACTGTTTGTATGCCAAATCTATGTGGATGACAATATCTTCGGCTGCACTGACAAAAGATAGAGCAATGAGTTTGGGCATATGATGCAAGAGCAATATCAGATGTCCATGATTGGGGAGCTGAAATGCTTCCTTGGTCTTCAAATCCGTCAACAGAGAAATGGCATCTTCATATAACAAGAAAAATACCTCAAAGATTGCCCGAAGAAGTTTGGAATGCAAGATTGCAAAGGGTACACGACGCCAATGCCAACCAAAGGTCAATTGGGCCCCGACGACAATGGTAAATAGTTCGATCAAAAGGTATACCGCTCCATGACTGGTTCTTTATTGTACTTATGTGCATCTAGGCCAGATATAATGCTTAGCGTTTGCACGAGTGCCTGATTCCAAGCGGCACCAAAGGAGTCGCATCACCTCGTGGTGAAGCGAATACTTCGATATTTGGCTCACACCCCAACGCTAGGATTATGGTATCCAAAAGGCTCCGAGTTTGATCTAGTTGGATTCTCAGATGCTGATTATGCTGGTGACAAGGTTGGTCGCAAGTCTACATCAGGCACATGTCACTTTCTTGGACGATCTCTTGTCTGTTGGTCTTCAAAGAAGCAGAACTGTGTATCGCTCTCCACTACTGAATCTGAATACATTGTTGTTGGATCTTGTTGCGCTCAGCTTCTCTGGATGAAGCAAACTCTCAAGGACTATGGCATCAACAAGAAGAAGGTGCCCCTCTACTGTGACAATGAGAGCGCCATCAAGATTGCTCACAATTCAGTTCAGCACTCGAAGACAAACCACATTCAGATCCGTCATCACTTTCTCAGAGACCATGTGTTGAAGGAAGACATTGATATCATTCACGTCAACACTGAAGAGCAATTGATAGATATCTTCACAAAGCCCTTGGATGAGAAAAGGTTTTGCAAGCTGTGGTGTGAGCTAAATATCTTAGAATCCTCAAATGTCCTGTGAATGGACACACATCCTAACGATTATGCGTATTGATGACTCAGGTGCACAACACACAAAGTAACGTATGTCTTCAATTCATGAAGACATACACTCTAAGTGTGAATACATTAATGTGGAAATTGACTTCGGAGCGCCACGATAATTGTGCGCCGTGTCTGGGTCTAATACTTCCTATACGGTGGGTAACGCCACCACCAACCTTTCTTGAAGATTTTTGTTTGGCGTCATGTTGCATTATCTTCAAAGTTGGTTTGTCTTCAACATTGGTTTATCTTCATGATTTATCCTCACAATGTTTGATTTGGTCTTCATTGCCTCATATATATATGTTCTGTCCTCTACAACATTCACTTATAGCTATGTCTTCAAGTTGCTATTTTCTGCACTAAGTGAATGTGATCGGACCCTAACCCCTTCTGTGCTCATCCCTCTAACTCTCTCTATCTCTTCATATGCATTCTATTGACACATGTCGATTGTCTTCACTGTGTCCTTGTCAGTCGAAGATATAGAGACAAATATTTAAAATGCTTTTATTATCTCTATCCTTTTTGCCTGAATCCGGAGAAGCCGGAACGACCACCCGACAAACCAGGCGTGCGTGGGGTCGTGGCACAACATTTAAGCTGTTGCATGCATACCACGTGTCCTTCAGATGTGAACCGCCAGGGGCAGCTGAGTAAATTCACTCAGCCATTGCCCTTCCTTATAAATACACACCCCCGTGCGGTCATTATTTCCTACTCCCCTCACCTTCTCGCTCAAATCCTAGCGCCATCGCTAGCTTCCGTCGTCACCGGAGACGAAGCGCTTTGCTGCCGCGACTTCTCCGCCGTCGTCGTCACGCCGGTCGCGGATCTTCTTCCATCCGCCATCGTCGTAGGTGTCTTTCGCCGCCAAGTTAGGGCGCGGAAGATTGGACTGCTCGGCCTCCATCCACAACTCGTCTAGCAGTCTCATCTGTTCTTGAGCGGTAATTAAAAGTCTATTTTTACCGCATGTTTGATCCGTTAAAATTTTCTATATCTTCAGAAAGTTGTTTCTTCACTTCCAAATCTGGATCTTTACTTCTATGCATCTCATGGCTCGCAAGTACCTTCACTTATGCTTCATTACTAGTTAGATTCCTCACTTGTACTTATTCATGGATTCATACAAATCTGGGACCAACTCACATCTATAAGTGAATGTCTTCGCGGTATGAGGTCAATGTAGTCAAACTGATTTATCTTCAAAATCTTCTGAGAATGCATATGACCTCCTCCCCTTCCCTCGCATCTCTAATGCTGTCACAAGTACATGTCCGTGGGAGAGTCCCTTGGTTCTCATAGTCTGCATTCATTTGCAGAGTTTTTACAGCATCATATTGAATCACCTGAAGCCAGTTCCTGTTTGACAAGCAGACTGAAGCCCAATACAGTTGTGAAGCCTTTCAGTCTGAAGCCAATGGCTGGTGGAAAATCTACAAAGAAAGGTGGCAGACAGCACCGTGACAATACTGCATTGAACCTGCCTCCTGATCTCTATGAGATGTATAAATCTGATCCTGATGAAAGCTACGGTGAACGCAAATCTCGTGTCCAATGGATTCGAAGATATTAGGCAGAGCAATGGTTCCTGTATCATTTTGTGACTCCTGAGTATGCAGACAAGAACGCTGTGAGGCCACTATGGGCTGACATCATATACAAGAAGCTTCAACCCAAGACCAAGGCTGAAGCCATTGTGAAAGGCTTCTTTCCTTGCATGGTTAGAGGCCCAATGCCTGAAAATGCCGACCCATCAAGTCTTCGATGGTGTCGTGAGGATGACCTGTTTGAAGCCAATCTTTAATTTGTTAAAGCTTCAGCAGTTCAGAACAAGAAGGACTTTGGAATTGACTTCAACTCAGGTCCAGCTATTCCAAGGCCAGATGGCAGTCGCGAGGCTAAGTAGAATCTCATTGGTCCTTTCAACAGACTTGATGGGCTTCTCACACATATCGCTGAGCAAAGGGCCAGTGTTGCTGCAGCTCAAGATGAGCAATAGTCTGAAGACTCTGAACATCCAAAGCATGAAAAGAAATCAAAGGCTTCAAAGTCTTTTGCTGCACCAAAAGCTTCACGAGAGAAGCCATTGAAATCTGCACCTCCTGAATCCAATGTGCAGTCTGAAGATCTGTCTCGTACTTCTACAAAGAAGAAGAAGAAAATCTCTGGGCAAGGCCTTACTCCAACAAGCATTCTTCGCAATGATGAAGATATTGTCGATCTATATAGCGACGAAGATCTTGATGATGATGCCCTTGAGATGCTGATCAAGAGCAAATAGGAGGCCAAAATCTTCAATGATTTGCCTCTGTTTGACGCTGACATTCTGAACAACTTCATTGATGAATGGTTTGACGATACCTCTTTTACCATCGATGATCTGCAGCTTCCCATTGGCATCAGCGTGACATTTCAGGGCTATATTGCCAAAGAGCTTGCAATCGCTCAAAAGGTCATTGAGCAGAAAAACAAGATTGACCATGAAAAGGCTCTACTCAAGAAGCACATGGCCAAGCTCAGTGTCACTGAAGTGCAAAATTTCAAGCAGATGATGATTGATCTCAAGGCTGAATTTGTCAAGCGTCGTGATGAAGCCAAAGGCTCTCGAGAGCGCCTCAAGCATCATGCTGAAAAATGTGTTTAGGCTCATAATGAAGCCTTGAAGAGGAAAGCACTTGGGCGTCCAGGCATTGACCCCAAGTTAGCTGCTAAGAAGAAGAAGAAGCCAATCTAAGCTGAAGCTGAAGCTCCAAGGCAGGAAAGACCAAGCATTGTCTTCCCTGCCAACATGACTGGCTCGAAGCCAAAGGTCCCATCAGCTGCTTCTGAGAAGAAGAAGACAAAGCAGTCTGAGGCAGAGGCCAAGAAGCGAAAGCATCAAGAAGCCTCTGATGCCGCTCCATCAAAGAAGAAGCTAAAGACAAAATCTTCAAGAAAAGATCAAGCTGCACCTCAAGAGCCCCTGATAGTTGAGACAATTTCTGTTGGACTACCAGCTTCGTCCAACAGAGATCGGCTTCTGATTGTTCATGAGCCTGCTTCCACAGAGGCTCATGACTCTGAAGAGATACCAACTATTGACACCACCTCAGCTGAAGACATTGGTCATGAAGCCAATGTAGTTGATGATGTAGTCCTTCCTCAGTTCCCCCAGATCATGCCCAAGCCGGTATCATCGCCTGCTCCCTCGAGCAGTGAACAGATCAGTATTGGTGGTCCTATGACGCCAATCATTCATGATGATTTCTGGGAAGAGCAACACCCCAATACTCCGCTCCATGAAGTCATTCCTCGCACTCCACCAGCTCAAGTCACCACTCCAGTGATTGAGACTCCACAAGACACCCCTGAAGACTGATGACCCACAAGTATAGGGGATAAATCGTAGTCCTTTCGATAAGTAAGAGTGTAGAACCCAACGAGGAGCAGAAGGAAATGACAAGCGGTTTTCAGCAAGGTAATGTCTGCAAGCACTGAAATTATAAGTAACGATTAGTTTGGTAGCAAGATAATTTGTAAGGAGCAAGTAACGGTAATGGTAACCAAAGGGCAGCAAGGTAGCCCAATCCTTTTGAGGCAAAGGACAAGCCAAAATGGTCTCTTATGATAAGCAAAGCGTTCTTGAGGGTACACAGGAATTTCATCTAGTCACGTTCATCACGTTGGTTTGATTTGTGTTCGCTACTTTGATAATTTGATATGTGGGTGGACCGGTGCTTAGGTGATGTTCTTAATTGAACAAACCTCCTACTTATGATTAACCCCCTTGCAAGCATCTGCAACTACGAGAAAAGTATTAAGAATAAATCTAACCATAGCATTAAACTTTTGGATCCAAACCAGTCCCTTACGGAATAGCGCATAAACTAGGGTTTAAGCTTCTGTCACTCTCGCAACCCATCATCTAATAACTACTCCACAATGAATTCCCCTAGGCCCTAATAAGGTGAAGTTCCATGTAGTCGACGTTCACATGACACCACTAAGGGAATCACAACATACATATCATCAAAATATCGAACACATATCAAGTTCACATGATTACTTGCAACAAGATTTCTCCCGTGACCTCAAGAACAAAAGTAACTACTCACTAATGATAATCATGCTCAAGATCAGAGGGGTATTAAATAGCATAATGGATCTGAACATATAATCTTCCACCAAATAAACCATATAGTAATCAACTACAGGATGTAATCAACACTACTAGTCACCCACAAGTACCAATCTATAGTTCCGGTACAAAGATTGAACACAAGAGATGAACTAGGGTTTGAGAGGAGATGGTGTTGTTGAAGATGTTGATGGAGATTGCCCTCCCCAAGATAGGAGAGTTGTTGGTGATGATGATGACGATGATTTCCCCCTCCGGGAGGGAAGTTCCCCCGGCGGAATCGCTCCGTCGGAGGGCAAATGTGCTCCTGCCCAAGTTCCGCCTCGAGACGGTGGTGCTTCGTCCTGAAAGTCCTCTCCTTATTTTTTCAAGGTCAAAATTACTTATATACCAGAAGAGGGGTACCTGAGGTGGGCCGAGGAGGGCACAACCCACCAGGGCACGCCTGGGCTCCCTAGCGCGCCCAGGTGGGTTGTGCCCACCTGGTGGGCCCCCTCTGGTACTTATTGGCTCCAATAATTCTTATATATTCCATAAAAATTCCTCGTGAAATTTTAGCTCATTTGGGGTTGTGCAGAATAGGTAGCCTGACGTAGCTTTTTCAGGTCCAGATTTCCAGCTGCCAGAATTCTCCCTCTTTGTGTGAACCTTGCATATTATGAGAGAAATGGCATTAGAATTACTCCAAAAGGCATTATTATGCATAAAAACATCATAAATAACAGTAGGAAAACATGATGCAAAATGGACGTATCAACTCCTCCAAGCTTAGACCTCGCTTGTCCTCAAGCCAAAACCGAAATCGAAAAACATGTCCACATGCTTAGAGAGAGAGGTGTCGATAAAAACAAAATACGGACATAGAAGCATCATGCATATTATTATAACAACAACCAACTTTAACATAGAACTTTATCACATAACTTTTATCATAAACTTCTCATGAATAAGTAACAATTCATCAGAACATCGAAGTATAAAGCATAAACTCTATTGAAAACCAACAAACTATGTTCTCAGTCAACTTTGCAACTACAATTCATCATCTTTTCAGGAAGGGTCACATATCGGAGCCTTTTTGGCAAGTCCACATACTCAACCATCATATAGTCTTCTATGATTGCTAACACTCACCGCATAGACATGAGCAAAACATTTCAACCGGACACATAGAAAGATAGGGGCTTATAGATTCGCCTCCCAACACACCTCGAGGGTGATGTCAACAACAATAACTCATGCTACTCATATCCAACTGGATATATGTGCCTAAATCTTTCCTCACTACATGATGCTTGCCAAAAGAGAAAATAAAAAGGAATAGAGAGAAGAACTTTGACTCTTGCATAAAAGTAAATACATAAAAGTAAAAGATAGGCCCTTCGCAAAGGGAAGCAGAGGTTGCCATGCGCTTATTTGTTTGTATGCTCAATCTCTTAGTGCAAAAGAACGTCACGTTATATTGCCCCTTATGATAGCAACCTTTATTATGCAGTCTGATGCTTTTATTCTTTGCCATCACAAGTTCGTACAACGCTCAATTTTCTCTTACACTAAATGATCCAACACTTTTAGAAGCAATTTTTATTGCCCTTTTTGCACCAATGACAACTTACTTGAAGGATCTTACTCAATCCATAGGTAGGTATGGTGGACTCTCAAAACAAGATTTGGGTTTAAAGGTTTTTGGATGCACAAGTAGTATCTCTACTTAGTGCAGAATTTTTGGCTAGCAAAGATGGGGGCAAGCACCACATGTTAAAGGATCTATGACAATATAACTTCTATGTGAATATGAACAAACATAAATCATTACGTTGTCTTCCTTGTCCAACGTCAACAATTTTGGCATATAATATTTTGATGGGGGCTCACAATCACAAAAGATGTCCAGGATAGTGTATTTGCATGTGAATCTTCTCTTCCCTTATTAATTCTTTCATGAATTGCATCATTGACCAATGCTATGTTTGTCAATCTCCAATGAAATTTTCTACTTATACTCTTCCTTATGTGATGTCATTACTTACCATAAAATTAGCATATGATCTTTTTCATTTATTTCCTTTCTTTTTATTGAACATGAAAGTAAAGAAAACAAAACTCAAACTAAACTTTATTATATATATCTTGCACACGATTACAAAGATAGAATATTAAGCAAACTCTCGAAAAGAAAGGATCGAATTAAATTTTTATTCATCTAAAGCAAAAGATAACTATGGATCGAACTAAGATAACTAAAGGCAAAAGATAGTGGAGGTGATACGATACCGGGGCACCTCCCCCAAGCTTGGCACAAGCCAAGGGGAGTGCCCATACCCGATTACTCAGTTTTCCTTTGTTGATGAAGAAGGAGGTGGTGGTGATGAAGTAGTGGCCCTCTCCAACAGCTTCTCCAATCTACGGATGATGCTCCGGAGGGCAATGATGTGCTCTTGTAATAGAACATTTTCACGGGTGAGATATTTATTTTGCACACGAACCGTTTTGATGATCTGAAAGGCTTCAATCTCAGTGGGGGTAAGATGATCATAGTAAGGTTTAAGGATATCTTCTTCTTCCTCCTTGGCAGGCAAAGCTTGCTCGACCACCGGCGCTTGATCTCTGGTGACCTCCTTGCTCTTGTCCCCTTTGATGACTTCTTCGGGCTCTTCTCTCTTCAACTCAATTTTCATCAACCAAGCATCCTCTTCCACGTTGTTGGAGGGGGAAGAAGACATGATGCCTCGCTTAACAGATCTGACCGGGAACAGCAAGAAAAGAAAACAAAAGATTTCTCCGCGATACGGTGGTCAATAGGTTTGGGGGGTATATAAAGATTTTTTTATCTTGGGAAACAAGCAAACGGAAGAAAAACGGAGTCCGGAAGGCACCCGACGTGGGCACAACCCACCTGGGCGCGCCTGGCGGCAAGCTAGGCGCGCCCTGGTGTCTTGTTCCCACCAGGGTCACCTTCCTGGTAGTTTCTTATTTTTATAATTTTTTAAATATTCTAAAACTGACAAAAAATATTTTTGCGGATTTTTCGGAGTCCGTTTACTTACCGTATCACATACCTCCTTTTTTTCAGTTGTTCTGGAGTGTTCCGGAAGGTTTTCTTTATGTGTTCTTCCGGTGTCATAGTTTGGATAATATTGCTTTCAACATTAATGGGCGTACCTGAGATATAATGTTTTATTCGTTGCCCATTAACAACCTTCGGGTTAGTACCTTCGGCATTATTTATCTTGATGGCTCCGGATCGATAAACCTCCTCGATAACATAAGGTCCTTCCCATTTGGAGAGGAGTTTTCCTGCAAAGAATCTGAAACAAGAGTTGTACAAAAGAACATATTCTCCAACTTTGAACTCACGCTTTTGGATTCTTTTGTCATGCCATCTTTTCACTTTTTCTTTAAATAACTTGGCATTTTCATAGGCTTGGGTTCTCCATTCATCTAGTGAGCTAATATCAAATAACCTCTTTTCACCGGCAAGTTTGAAATCATAGTTGAGTTCTTTAATTGCCCAATATGCTTTATGTTCTAACTCAAGAGGCAAATGACAAGCTTTTCCATAAACCATTTTATACGGAGACATACCCATAGGATTTTTATATGCTGTTCTATAAGCCCAAAGTGCATCATCTAACTTCTTAGACCAATTCTTTCGGTACCTATTGACAGTTTTTTGTAATATTAATTTTATTTCTCTATTGCTAAGTTCAACTTGACCACTAGACTGAGGATGATAAGGTGATGCAATTCTATGGTTAACATCATATTTAGCAAGCATTTTACGGAAAGCACCATGAATAAAATGTGAACCATCATCAGTCATTAAATATTTAGGGACTCCAAACCTTGGGAAAATGACTTCCTTAAGCATTTTAATAGAGGTGTTGTGATCAGCACTACTAGTTGGAATAGCTTCTACCCACTTAGTAACATAATCAACAACAACCAAAATATGTGTATACCCATTAGAGGAAGGAAAAGGTCCCATGTAATCAAATCCCCAAACATCAAAATGGTTCAATAGCAAGAGAATAATTCATAGGCATTTCCTGACCCTTACCAATATTACCAATTCTTTGATATTCATCACAAGATAAAACAAACTTACGGGCATCCTTGAAGAGCGTAGGCCAATAAAAACCAGATTGCAATACCTTGTGAGCAGTTCTATCTCCCGCATGATGTCCTCCATAAGCTTTGGAGTGACATTTCCGTAGGATTTATCCTGTTCATGCTCAGGTACACAACATCTAATAATACCATCTACTCCTTCTTTATAAAGATGTGGGTCATCCCAAAAGTAATGTCTTAAATCATAGAAGAATTTTTTCTTTTGTTGGTATGTGAAGCTAGGTGGTATATATTTAGCAACAATATAATTGGCATAGTCAGCATACCAAGGAGTGTTATGAGAAACATTTATTGCAGCTAATTGTTCATCAGGAAAACTATCATTAATAGGTTATAGGTCATCAAGAATATTTTCTAACCTAGACAAGTTATCAACCACGGGGTTCTCAGCTCCCTTTCTATCAGTGATATGTAAATCAAATTCTTGTAGCAAAAGAACCCACCTAATGAGTCTAGGTTTAGCATCCTTCTTTTCCATAAGATATTTTATAGCAGCATGATCGGTGTGAACAGTCACTTTATAATCAACAATGTAAGATCTAAATTTATCACAAGCAAACACAACTGCTAAAAATTCTTTTTCAGTAGTAACATAATTTCGTTGAGCACTGTCCAGAGTTTTACTAGCATAATGAATAACATTTAATTTCTTATCGACTCTTTGTCCTAGAACAACACCAACAGCATAATCACTAGCATCACACATAATTTCAAAAGGCAAGTTCCAATCGGGTGGTTGAACAATAGGTGCAGAAATCAAGGCTTTCTTAAGTGTTTCAAAGGCTTCTACACAATCATCATCAAAAACAAATGGAACATCCTTTTGTAAAAGATTTGTAAGAGGCCTAGAAATTTTAGAGAAGTCTTTAATAAACCTCCTATAGAAACCAGCATGACCGAGGAAACTACGAATACCTTTGATATCTTTAGGGCATGGCATTTTCTCAATTGCATCAACTTTAGCTTTATCCACCTCAATACCTTGTTCAGAAATTTTATGTCCCAAGACAATACCTTCATTAACCATAAAGTGGCACTTCTCCCAATTCAAGACGAGATTAGTTTGCTCACATCTCTGCAAAACTCGATCAAGGTTGCTCAAGCAATCATCAAAAGAAGTTCCGTAAACGGAAAAATCATCCATGAAAACCTCAACAATCTTTTCACAAAAGTCAGAGAATATAACAGTCATACATCTTTGAAAGGTAGCAGGTGCATTGCATAAACCAAAAGGCATACGTCTATAAGCATAAGTTCCAAAAGGGCAAGTAAAGGTGGTTTTCTCTTGATCAGGTTGTGAGATAGGTATTTGAGAAAAACCGGAATATCCATCAAGAAAGCAAAAATGTGTGTGCTTTGATAGTCTTTCTAACATTTGATCAATAAAAGGCAGAGGGTAATGATCTTTTCTAGTAGCTTTATTTAGTTTTCTAAAATCAATTACCATTCTGTAGCCAGTGACAATTCTTTGTGGAATAAGTTCATTCTTATCATTAGGAACAACGGTAATACCTCCCTTTTTAGGGACACAATGAACAAGACTGACCCATCTACTATCAGCTATGGGATAGATTATACCTGCTTCCAGAAGCTTCAGTATTTCTGTTCTTACCACTTCTTTCATTTTAGGATTTAAACGTCGTTGGTGATCAACAACAGGTTTAGCATCAGGCTCCATATTAATTTTATGCTGACAGAGAGTGGGACTAATGCCCTTTAAATCATCAAGAGTATATCCAATGGCGGCTTGGTGCTTCTTCAGAACCTTCAATAATCTTTCTTCTTCATGTTCTGAAAGGTTAGCACTAATAATAACAGGATAAATCTTTTTCTCATCAAGATAAGCATATTTCAAAGTGTCTGGCAATTGTTTTAATTCAAACACAGGATCACCTTTAGGTGGAGGAGGACCTCCTAGAGTTTCAATAGGCAAGTTGTGTTTAAGCAGAGGTCATTGTTCAAAGAAATTTTTATCTATTTCATTTCTTTCATGCATATGCATATCATTTTCATGGTCTAGCAAATATTGTTCTAGTGGATCGGTAGGAGGCACAGCAATAGAAGCAAGACTAATTATTTCATCCTTACTAGGCAATTCCTTATTATGATGTTTTCTACTAAACTTAGAAAAATTAAACTCATGAGACTCATCACCAAAACTAACACCGACGATTTGTTTCTCACAATCTATTTTAGCATTGACGGTGTTCAAGAAAGGTCTACCAAAGATAATGGGACAAAAGTCATCTTGTGGGGAACCAAGAACAAGAAAATCAGTAGGGTATTTTATTTTCCCACACAAGACTTCAACATCTCTAACAATCCCAAGTGGTGTGATGGTGTCCCTATTAGCAAGTTTAATAGTAACATCTATGTCTTCTATTTCAGCGGGTGCTATATCATTCATAATTTCTTGATATAAGGTAAAAGGAATGCACTCACACTAGCACCTATGTCGCATAAACCATGATAATAGTGATCTACTATTTTAACTGAGACAACAGGCATGCCAACAATGGGTCTATGTTTATCTTTTTCATCGGGTTTGGCAATTCTAGCAACTTCATCACAGAAGTAAATAACATGCCCATCTATATTTTCAACCATGAGATCTTTAACCATAGCAACACTAGGTTCTACTTTGATTTGTTCAGCAGGTTTGTAAGTTCTAATATAACTTTTGTTGACCACAGTTGAGACTTTAGCATGTTCCTTTATCCTAACAGGGAAAAGTGGTTTTTCAATATAAGCAGTAGGAACAACTGGATCAACATTGTAAATAATAGTTTCATCTTTAGCTATTACTGGTTCTTTAATTTCTTCTTTGATTGGTGGGTGATATTTAAACCACTTCTCCTTAGGGAGGTCAACATGAGTAGCAAATGATTCACAAAAGGAGGCTACTATCTCAGAGTCAATTCCATATTTAGTGCTAAACTTTTGAAAAGCATCGGTATTCATAAAAGATTTAACACAATCATACTTGAGCTTAATACCTGACTCTTTACCTTCGTCGAGTTCCCAATCTTCAGAGTTGCGTTTAATTCTTTCTAAAAGATCCCACCGGAAGTCAATAGTCTTCTTCATAAAGGAACCAGTACAAGAAGTATCAAGCATGGATCGATCATCATGAGAAAGCCGAGCATAAAAATTTTGAATAATAATTTCTCTTGAGAGCTCATGATTGGGGCATGAATATAACATTGAATTAACCCTCCCCCAAGCTAGAGCGACACTTTCTCCTTCACGAGGCCAAAAATTATATATATAGTTCCGATCACGATGAACTAGATGCATATGATATTTTTTTTGGTGAAATTCCAATTTCAATCGATTCCAATTCCAAGATCCAATATCATCGCATAGCCTATACCATGCCAATGCTTTTACCTTCAAAGATAAAGGGAAAACCTTCTTCTTAGCTTCATCTCCGGGTAAACCTGCAAGCTTAAATAATCCACAAATTTCATCCACATATATCAAGTGCATATCAAGATGTTCGGTTCCATCTCCTGCATAAGGATTAGCTAGCAGTTGTTCTATCACACCCGAAGGAATTTCATAACCAATATTTTCAGTAGGTGCAGTAGGTTGAGGGGTAACTAATTGTGGTTCCGGTCGAGGTGAAGATACCCCGAACAAACCCCTCAAAGGATTGTTCTCCATAGTAACAAGTGACATTAAATTTCAGCACGTAGTAATAATTTTTTCTTACCGATTTCCACTTACCAAGAGCGCTTCACTCCCCGGCAACGGCGTTAGAAAAGAGCCTTGATGACCCACAAGTATAGGGGATAAATCGTAGTCCTTTCGATAAGTAAGAGTGTAGAACCCAACGAGGAGCAGAAGGAAATGACAAGCGGTTTTCAGCAAGGTAATGTCTGCAAGCACTGAAATTATAAGTAACGATTAGTTTGGTAGCAAGATAATTTGTAAGGAGCAAGTAACGGTAATGGTAACCAAAGGGCAGCAAGGTAGCCCAATCCTTTTGAGGCAAAGGACAGGCCAAAATGGTCTCTTATGATAAGCAAAGCGTTCTTGAGGGTACACAGGAATTTCATCTAGTCACGTTCATCACGTTGGTTTGATTTGTGTTCGCTACTTTGATAATTTGATATGTGGGTGGACCGGTGCTTAGGTGATGTTCTTAATTGAACAAACCTCCTACTTATGATTAACCCCCTTGCAAGCATCTGCAACTACGAGAAAAGTATTAAGAATAAATCTAACCATAGCATTAAACTTTTGGATCCAAACCAGTCCCTTACGGAATAGCGCATAAACTAGGGTTTAAGCTTCTGTCACTCTCGCAACCCATCATCTAATAACTACTCCACAATGAATTCCCCTAGGCCCTAATAAGGTGAAGTTCCATGTAGTCGACGTTCACATGACACCACTAAGGGAATCACAACATACATATCATCAAAATATCGAACACATATCAAGTTCACATGATTACTTGCAACAAGATTTCTCCCGTGACCTCAAGAACAAAAGTAACTACTCACTAATGATAATCATGCTCAAGATCAGAGGGGTATTAAATAGCATAATGGATCTGAACATATAATCTTCCACCAAATAAACCATATAGTAATCAACTACAGGATGTAATCAACACTACTAGTCACCCACAAGTACCAATCTATAGTTTCGGTATAAAGATTGAACACAAGAGATGAACTAGGGTTTGGGAGGAGATGGTGCTGTTTAAGATGTTGATGGAGATTGCCCTCCCCAAGATGGGAGAGTTGTTGGTGATGATGATGACGATGATTTCCCCCTCCGGGAGGGAAGTTCCCCCGGCGGAATCGCTCCGCCGGAGGGCAAAAGTGCTCCTACCCAAGTTCCGCCTCGAGACGGCGGCGCTTCGTCCTGAAAGTCTTCTCCTTATTTTTTCTAGGTCAAAATGACTTATATACCAGAAGAGGGGCATCGGAGGTAGGCCGAGGAGGACACAACCCACCAGGGCGCGTTTGGGCTCCCTGGCGTGCCCAGGTGGGTTGTGCCCACCTGGTGGGCCCCCTCTGGTACTTATTGGCTCCAATAATTCTTATATATTCCATAAAAATTCCTCGTGAAGTTTTAGCTCATTTGGGGTTGTGCAGAATAGGTAGCCTGACATAGCTTTTTCAGGTCTAGATTTCCAGGTGCCGGAATTCTCCCTCTTTGTGTGAACCTTGCATATTATGAGAGAAAAGGCATTAGAATTACCCCAAAAAGTATTATTATGCATAAAAACATCATAAATAACAGTAGGAAAACATGATGCAAAATGGGCGTATCAAAGACATGGAGAAGACCACACCCTCACCGTAGGCATCGCCCTCTTTTTGAAGGCTTCGCCGAGGCCCAAGGCCACCGGTATCCATGTCGAGCATTCCTGAAGAGGATGTGCAAGCCACAAGCTCAGTAGCACGTCAAGTGTTCCCTGAAGCCATCCCTACAGAAATTGCTCAAGAGTCCGAAGCCAAAGAGGCTGAAGATATTCCGGCTGCATCAGCCGAGGAAAGAGTAGAAGAAGATTAAGCTATTATTCCCCATACCACTGAACCAAGTGTGAATCAAGATGTGATTGTGCCTGACCCACCAGTTCTTGAAGCCACTGAAGACACTGCAAATGAGGCTGCTAATGCCACTACTACTAAAGCCAATGACGTAGTCATGGCTGAAGACAATACGTAGCCCGAAGCCACCCTTCAGACTGAAGCCCATGATGCCACCGAAGACATTCAGCCATCCACCTCAGATGTTGCTGCTACTCCTTCTATACCCCACACCATGGCAAGGGCCTTCAATCATGAAGGTGAGCTCATCAGCGTCAGATGGCCCATCATGACACCTCCGGCAGCTCCTGGTCCTCAATATGACTATCATATCAAGCAAAGGCCTCAGACGCAGAAGCCAAAACCCAGATTGCCAAGGCTTCCTAGTGCTGTCACTACCCAGGGTGATTTCAGTGTATTAAGCTTCAGAGAGCACACCACATTCTTTGACAAGGCCAAGAATCCCTACAAGAAGCCCAAGATATCTTCAGACAGGTTCCAAAGTCATCAGCAACGAAGCTATTACTCGTGCATCTTGTACAACCAGGACATGATCTTCCCTCATAAGCGCCTGTGTTGTGATGCCATTGCTGGACTGCCATGCCTTGAAGAAGCTCTTGACTACTTTCGTGAAGTTGGCCTGCTCCCATTTGTCGTCGACAAGGAGCACTGGAATGAGGAGCTCTTGCTTCAATTTTATGCCACGCTTCATATCTCAGGCTACAAGAGGGATCTGAAGACATGGGTCCTTGAGTGGATGACAGGTGATGTGCATCATGAAGCCAAAGCTCAAGACATCATCGAGCTTACTTCCCTGCCCACTCCTGGTGATCTCTATGAACCAGGTTGTCAGCGCTATGACCAAGAAATGGAAAGCATCTTTCAGAAGCCAGAGCCCAACATGATCCAAATGCTCAGCATGATAAAGCCATTGCCCGTCGATGCTGAATACCCCAAGGAATTCTTCGTCAATGACCTCGAGTACCTGCCCAGCACCATATATCACATACTGAGGCATACTCTATGGCCAATCAAAGGGCATTCACCTCACGCCAAGATTGAAGGCACTATGAAGACATTGGTCTTCTACATCATCAATGGCATCAGGCTCAACACTCAAGATTTCTTCATCCGTCAGTTGGCAGCCTCAGGCATTGATCTGTTTGGTCTCAAGTTCTATGCTCCATGGGTTATGCGGCTGATTAAGCTTCACTCCACCATCAATTATCAAGATTCAGCGCGCAACCATGTTGTCTTTCTGCCTGAAGTGGATATGTCTCATGAAGCCATATATCCTGAGCCGGCCAAGGAACATGTTCGTGAAGACAATGCTGCCTTCCAAAGCTTCACTCAACCTCTTGAAGGCATTCATGTGCCCAATCCGCCTATTGCTGCTGGTCCTCTTGTCGGTCAGTTTAGGCTGCCGCATCGTGCTCCCACTGATGCAACAGCCAGCACAGTAGCTCAAAGGCCTCAGAAGCGTGCTCGTGTGCTTAATGACAGAGAGCTTCTTGTTTCTCTTCATCAGAAGCAGGATAGGCATCATGACTGGATGAAGCGTCAGATGCAAAGTCTTCTTGTGGATGTCAATCGCATACGCAACCTCTCCACCAAGAATTCTTTTGTTGCTCATGAAGCCTGTCGTCGTGCCTGGAAGAGCCTCACTCTGCTATGCTCTGAAGATGAACTTCAAGCAGATGGCTTCACTGAACGTTTCAAGTTTGACTCCAGGCCCCCACAGTCAGCAAGTTGGCGCCCAACACCATCTATCGAAGACTCTGACTACTCCTCTTCGACTCCAACTATTGTTGCGTGAGTAATTGATGAGGAGGATGACACCACTTCACCAGCCATGGCTTCACTTCATCAGGATTCTGCATCAGGTCCTTCTGCACCACCCAACTCCACCATCGACCCGGCTGCCCCAACATCTTCACCAACACCTCATGGGAACGCTTAGACACTCTATGTCTTCACTCCTTTTTGGTCATTCCTGACAAAAGGGGGAGAAACATATGAGTTGATAGTCTTCAAGTGGGTTTATATGGGTCGGGTGCTTATTTTTGCTAAGTTTTGCAACTCTCGTTCTTGAACTGTTGGTTTTGAGTTGTAACACTTAAACCTTGATGGTCGTCTGCCACTTTTGTTGCTACCTTTAATTGCGATGATAAATTCCGCATGAAGTCATTCCGCAGACGCCCATTTTTCATTGTGCATGTCATTATCTTCATTATGTTCTTGTATGCACGATGAATTGTTTTCATGAATTGAAGGAGATCTCCACAAAGCAGAACCTGCCATGTGCATTTGCATTCAAAGGCAAATTACTTATGTGCACATCTTCATGGGGAGCCCTTTCAACTTCATGAAGTCTATGACCGCGTTCTTTAACTTACACATATTTTTATCCCCGTTGAAAACTTCAACCAGTTTGTCATCAATCACCAAAAGGGGGGAGATTGTAAGTGCATCTAGTGCCACCCCTAGTTGGTTTTGGAGTATTGACGACAAACGTGGTTGAGGGACTAATGTGTTTGTGAGAATTGCAGGATAACACAGGTAGAAGTCCCTCATTGATTCGGTTTTCCTACCAGAGATGAACCCTAAAAATGTATGATGACATTGAAGACAATGGTGGTTCGTGAAGACATTCACGTCGAACATAATGACGTGTGAAGACATTCACTTGAAGACAATGGAGTGCGAAGACATAGTTTCTTTCGTAGTTTCATTTTCTTCTTTCTTGAGTCATAGGAACCACCGAACTGTTAAGTGGGGTCCAAGTGAACAAAGTCAGAAGACTGACGTGATGCTCAACCCAAATCCTATGTCTTCGAGTGAAGACAATGAGAGAAAATCTTATCCAGAGTTGGATGTGTCAGCTTTGCTTGTAGCCCAAGTCAAGCTGCCGCGTGTGTTTGAAATCCGACTGTTGGACACGTGTCGATTCCTTAGTGACCCAGGGTCATTTCGGACATATCATGTCGGGTTGCCTCCTGGCTATAAATAGCCCACCCCCTACACCATAAATGGGTGGCTGCTCAGAGTTAGTGCACGACTTTTGTTGTTTGAGAGCAACCCACCTCCGAAGCCTTTGAGAGAGAAATCCTTGCGAGGACCAAGCCCAAAACACCCAGAGCAAAAGAGTCTTAGGCATCACTGAAGTCTTTCTGTCCGCGTGATCTGAAGACTTATTACACTTGAGGACTGTGCATCCTCTAGCCGGTTAGGTGTCACGTTCCGAGGATCCAAGAGTCATTGTGGATCACCGGTGAACGGTGTCTGTGAAGGTTTGGAAGTCTACCTTGAAGACTTACCTGAGTGATTGGGCGAGGACTAAGTGTCCTTAGCTCAAGGGGAATAAGGTGAAGACGTGGTCTTCTGAGTTCAATCTCAGCCTCCCTAACCAGACGTACAGTTGTCACAACAACTGGAACTGGTCTACCAAATCCTTGTCTTCACCAAGCAACTGGTTTTATCCCCTACCTCCTTTACATTTCAATTTGTCTTCGTGAAGTCATTGCTTGTTTGCCTAATCTGTTTGACTTCATTGTGTGAAAACGTTCATTAGTTTGGCTTCATACTGTCTTCCTTTCCGATCTGTTCTACCTAGCTGCTATTAGTCTTCGTGCTTTCATTGTAATGTTAACTTGACTATGGCCTGTCTAGTGTAGCTTATCTTCCGCTGCATATCATATAAGTGTTGATTGACTGTCTCTCTTCGAAGATCTTCATCTTCTGAAGACTTTCGTAAAAATCGCCTATTCACCCCCCCTCTAGTCGATAACTAGCACTTTCACCACTAAGATCATTTTAGGGTCACTCTTTTCTGGGAATCTCCTAGAGTTGCTTTTACCAAGTCATATATTGTGTCGCTCAAGCCGAAAGATGATAATGTCCTCCAAACCTTTCCTCCATCCGAGAGGGAGGGGGGTTGCACACCAACTTTAGGAGAGGTGGGGGAACCTGAGCTAGCAGTTGGAGTCCTTAAAATGGGGCAACTTTTCCTTCTTTTTACAATACTTCTTTGTTTGAGATAAGTTTTATTTTTAGTTGTCCTCCATTTTGTTCATGGTGATAAGGGTGATGGTGGCACATGCAAATGCTACTTCTCAATAACTCTTCAAACAACACAAGGTACTTTCGGGTATTGGTGCTGGTTTTATGGGATTAAATTCCTAGATGTGCATCCTTTAGATTATGACCCAATAGATCGGTTTTAGCCTTCTCACGCTAATCGGGAGGAGAATGCCCTTTATAATAATGACCCCGCTTGCTCCACCGAGAACTTTGTACATTGAAGACGCATGGTGGTTGCCTTTTCCTAGATACTATGTTGATACTCTAGGCCGTGTCAAAAATTTGTTTTACTTATTCTGTTTTTAATGTACTCTGTATTTCTGTGGTAACACATGGCCATTTAGTTAGATTATGAGTTAATTGATGAATCAAGCGGGGGACAACGATCGTTTTGTGAGAGAGGTCCAGGCGGATGACCAAAATCCGAGCCACTGTCCCATCTACTCCATCTCTTGTTGTCTCCTCGCGGCCTACTCGTGGAGGAGTTGAAGGGATGGCGAAGGAGATGTGTGCTCGAGTTGCGGTCTTCATCAGGCGGTGCTCGACGGCAGTGTTAGTGATCTAGTGCGGCGATCTTCAATGGCGCCCGAGCCTGGCTAGGTCATCGGGAAAGAGAAAGTCGGTGCATGGTCCTCGACGGCGGCGAGCTTGACATCAGTCACAAACCTGGTGTGCAATGACATTGGTGTTTTCTTTTCAGGTTTACTTTAGGAAGCCTTCGAGTTTGGTTTGGGACAGTGAGACGGCAAAGCTGTTTCAGTGTAGGAATAATGTTCTGCCGCTCTTTCCCCATTTTGTTGGTGTGCTTATCGCCGGAGGAGGGTGTGTGGAGTCATGTTTCTATATGAAGTATTTGTAAGGACATATGATGCTTCATATTTGGCCTTAGACAGTTAGACCCTTTCAAAAAAAAAAATTGATGAACTATTGGAGCTATTGGAGTTTTTGGAGTGAAGACACCCGAGCTTTATTAATCAACGACCATAAAGGTACCACATGGTATGTGTGGTAAGGATATCTCCAACAACGACCCATAAATTTCCTCTCGCATCCGTCTGCGGACAGGGGGGCCAGTCCACGGACACGGATGCGGGAGGCCGCCATCCAATGCTATCATGTATATATCCGTCAGCAAAGGGTAATTTGAAATTCAAATTTTGTCCAATCCACAGAGCGCGCCGAATCCCACCAGCGCCGGATCGCATTCCCGATGACAACCAAAAAGAGGCAAGTATGCTTAGTTTTTACATGCCCGAATCCAAAAGAACATTAGTCTGGCAGTCTGTGCAATTTTCTGCCCTTCCGGAGAGACAATTCCAGCCATCTACTCTCCGATTAAGGTGCTGTCGCCGTCGCGTAGGTAGCCTACACCTCTGCATCCGCCTCCACCTCCGCCATGTCCTCATTGTCCGCCGCTATTAACTCATCTTTCTGCCGCTACAACATCAGATAGCGGACGCATTCAAAGAGGCCACATTCAAGGACAACATCTTGGCATCCTTCGCATTGGTGGCGGTCTGCAACTTCTTTTCCTTGAGCGCGGCCTTCCTCTCTTAGATCACGGTCCTCCTCTCTTCGAGCTTGAGCTTCTTATCCGTCGCCTCCATCAACAATTTGAACCTCTCCGCCTTCTTCTCCTCCTTGAGGCCTGAGCGCTTCACGCATGTCTCCTTCCACTACTTCCCCTATAAAAATCTTCTAACCTTCTTCGGCGGATCTTGGGTTGGGTCGGTAGGGTCACCGGTTTCTTCCTCATTGGCTTGGGCGGCGGTCTTGTCTATGAAAAGGTTCCACTTCGGTTGCCCATTCGACTTCAACCAACAATTCATGATGGTGAAGATTTCTCGGCGGGCGCGCCCTTTTGGCGGTGTCCGCCACGGCCGCCACGACCAATGCCATAACCAAGCCCACCGGCGGCCATCCGCTTCTTGAGCTTCTCCTCCTTTGCAACCTTCACTTTGACGCGGCGAGTTTGCCGCGTAGCCGAGCTGATCTTCCGGGCGAGCGTGATGCTCGGATCCTCCGGCAGCTCTGCCACCTCCATCTCTGATAGCTTCTACGACGGTTCCATGCGTCGGCGGTGGAAGGAAGGAGAGGGTGGGAGAAAAGGGCGAGAATTGGGTGGAGAGCGGCGGGGGATGGAAGAAAAGAGTGAGGGATTTTGGCGTGAAAATAGTGCGGGTTGCAACAAAAGCGTGGACTCCACCGTACTTTCGGGTGGGCCAAGGGGCAGAGAGCGACGTTTCTCGTATCTGGACTCCCGCACACACCCCTGCCCAACATTTGGTTCCGGTTTGCGGGAAAATCATGATCCGAACAATGCCGCGGACCGATACAGGACCGCGTGGATAGCTTCCGCGGTCCGGACAGCTGAGTCCGAACGGATGTGGGTAGTTTAAGGGTCGGCGTTGGAGATGCCCTAAGCAACTCCATATTTGAAATGATGAAATTGAGCTATGATGCTTTAGGTGATTATTAGATAATAGATAAAAAAGATAAAACAAAGAAAATCCAAAAAATAAAACCGACCATAAAGCACTATTCGTAGTCCAACACGTTGCACCCATCCGGCCATCGGCCCATGCCGTCCATGACGACCATGCCGAATGCAAGTCGAGGCACCCGTGGACGGAAAATCCTATTTGATGCTCTCTACATTAAACAGTCGGCCGATCGCATAGGGGCGCGATCAACTGGGCCGACCCATCTCCCGCTGTAAGCAATTCCAGTTTTGGGACCTTTCTAGAAGTTTCCCAGCCGGTTTTTATCGGTATTTTCCTTTTTTCTTCTATTTCTGCTTCCTTTTTACGTTTTCCTTTCCATTTAATCCGTTTCATATTTTCTTTTTTCTTTTTTCCATTTTTTCATTTTTATTTCAAAATAAGTTCGAGAATTTCAAATATTGTTTGAAAATTCAAAAAATGTTTCTTGTTTTTCGAAAATTGTTCAGAATTTCAAATAACAGTTCCCATTCAAAAATTGTTCTCCTATTTAAAAAAATTGTTCACAAATTCAAAAAATGTTCGCACTTTACAAAAAGTGTTTGAGAATATAAAAAATGTTCCCGTTTTCAATTTTTTTCACAAATTGAAAAATGTTCAGGAATTATAAAAAATGTTCGCATTTTTCATAATTTGTTTGCTTTTTCAAAAAATTGTACGTGTATCCCTCAAAAAAATTGTATGTGTTTTAAAAAATTGTTCATAGATTCAAAAAATGTTCTTATTTTAGAATTTTTGTCACAATTTAAAAAATGTCAGGTTTTTACTTTTTATCCGGAGTTTAAAAAAATGTTCGTGTTTCCACTTTTATTCCCAATTTCAAATAATATTTCCATTTTTTTAAAAAAATTACAAAATCGAAAAATGTTTAAATTTCTAAAATTTAGTTCGATTTTTCTTAATTTTTGTGTTTCAAATAGTATTTACTTCCTTAAAAAACATGTTTGAATTTTCAGAAAATGTTCGATCTAATAATACTGCGTTATTTAAACCCCGAGCTAGATATTGAAAAACAAGTTTCTTCAGCTGCGCTGGATATTATCTCGCGTGTAGTACGTGAACCCGACAGAGCGCATTATTTTTGGATTTTGCAGGTGCGCTTCCCTCTGCTGGGCCGGCCCAGTTCGCTGCCTCTGTGTGCGTCCCGCAAGATGCGGCACATAGAGGCTCCCCCTGGACCGATCTTACATTCTTAAGAAGTTGGTCCCAATTCTCTCAACATGCAAAGTGTCCACCTCAATGTCCCATTAAGCAATGCATTTAAGTCTTCTCTCCCACTAAGCCATACAAAATCTGTCATATCTTACATTCTTAAGAAGTTGGTCCCAATTCTCTCAACATGCAAAGTGTCCAGCTCAATGTCCCACTAAGCAATGCACTTAAGTCTCCTTTTCCACCAAGCCATGCAAAATCTGCCACATAAGCGAGTCATGCATTTAACTTATAAATTATAATTATTTTTGCATTAGTCTATGCATGTAACGCTGCCACATTATATATTCATTTTAGTGATTATTCACATTTTTGCTCGAAACGACATTTTTAATTGTAATTCAAAAGCTTTTATTCTATTTTTAGACACTTTCTCTTATTGATTTTCAAGTTTCTACTTTCTTTTCAGTATATTTAGCAACTACTTGCGCATTTTTTAACAAAGTTACCGCAACAACGCGCGGGGAGAGAGTCATCCTCACTACTCATGTCCAATTTTTCTTCAATGAAGAAGACACCCGCGTGGACAACTTCAACGAATTTTAAACTCACATTATGTTACGTATGGTCCAAATCTATTTTGCAATAATAAACTAATCAAGTATAATAAATCTCATATATTTGTATATTCATGCTCATATTGTTAATTGTAATATTCACGTTCCATATAAGCAAGTATCATCTAAACATATTGCCAACAATTCCCGCAGCAACGCGGGGGGAATTGTCTAGTTTGATCAGATTTGCTGGTATAGGGACGAGTACGAAACATGCAAGCAGCTCACAGACCGAATCTTACGTACACATTGCATTTCAAATTTCCCCCCAAATTATCTGGATGCATACATGACAGATTGACAGTACATCATCCTCATCGTTCACAGATAGTAGTACATTGAAGCAAACACTAACGAAGACAGACACACTCGATCGCTAGAGAAAAACAAGCAGCAAACGCGACGAGCTGAGGAAAACAGAGACGCGTGCAGAGACCAGCAGAATCCACGACCCGAACACCAGCACACACTGGAGGCCCCTCTGTCCTCTGATATATCTACAGTTCAGTGCCTCCGACCATCGAGACGGCGGCCGGCCGATCTAGCGGCTGCCGAAGGAGGCGGACGAGCCGAACTTGGTGGCGCTGGCCCTCAGCACGTACTGGTGGTACAAGGCGGCGATGGCGGCGCCGATGAATGGCCCCACCCAGAAGATCCACTGCAACGACAATGGCCACATATGTAAGTAACATGCCTCAGAGGAATTTGAATCAGTACTAATTCCCACCCAATTGCACTCTCAACAAAACTGTGGGCATATGTATGTAGAACTAGATGGTGACTAACTAGCCAGGTGCAGTAGTGGTAGCAGAGTTTCTGGCGTGGTTGGATGGTAGGTGGGAGTGGGAGTGGGAGTGGGAGTGGGAGCAGGACGGGATTAGGCGGCGTGTACTGCTGCGAAATTAGTTTTGTTTGCATATGTCATGTCACACATAAGCTACAAGAGTGCGCAAAAAAAATACTTCAAGGCTAATCAGTGGGGAGTGACATCGCTTGAGTTTATTATAAGCGATCCTTATCCTGGGTCCTTCGTCAAAATAATAGACCCGCTCAACGTTCTGATTGCTACTTTTGAACTTACGGACGAGGAATACCACAAAAGTTTTATGTCTAGTTCTTTTAAGCTTGAGTCTGCAAGTGATCTAGAACCAGTCATTTGGGATGACATAGTGCCGCATGGGTTTAATAAAGTTATCCTAGCTATCTTGTGCCGTTCGATAAGATATATATTCTATCTGTTCATATGGATGATGAACACCACACACGTCCACACAAGCTCTGTTTGGGTTTTCTAAATTTTAATTAGTCTTCGAGGGGATTGTGACCACTGCTTACTAAAACAGTAACTGCGAGACCAATATTAATTAGCAGAACTGTACATACGTGGTCGTCCCAGGCCTTCTCGTTGTTGTAGATCACGGCAGCTCCCAAGCTCCTTGCCGGGTTGATGCCGGTGCCGGTGATCGGGATAGTGGCCAGGTGCACCATGAACACCGCGAAGCCGATTGGCAGAGGAGCCAGCACCTGAACAATTCATTCCAGCATCCATGTTATTAATTAGCCACTTCTCGATGACTTAACTCTATATACATAAACAAACTGAAAATAAGAGCCGCCTTTGTATTTCAAAACCATATAGGAGTATGCAGCAAAATGGAGAGCTGGCTAGGAAGAAGACATGAATGTTTTCATATGCTGATATGCCGCCTTGAAAAGGACGGTTCACCAAATCTAAGCAATCATGTCAGCGAAAATTCATGTTGGACTTTCGCACCATGTCCCTATCTAGAATCGAAAGTGCTTGTCTAATGCTAATCACAGGCGGTTTGCCACCTCACAGTTGCTGCACATAAGAATCAAATTAACTAGCTAACTAGGGACTGGACTAGTGAGTGGTACTAGTGGGTACTGATGAACTACTTCAGTATCGGTAGCGAATATCCGGAGACCTGCTTTGCTTTATCATGCCTAGCTATTTCCATGCAGCATCACTGGTTCGTGGACCAAAGAATATGAAATCAGTTGGTGAGCATGCTGAGAGGAGGGTGATAACTTACCGGGACGTGGGAGTCACGGGCGCTGCGCTTGGGGTCGGTGGCGGAGAAGACGGTGTAGACGAGCACGAAGGTGCCGATGATCTCCGCGGCGAGGCCCGTGCCCGTGGAGTAGCCGGAGCTGAGCTCGTTGGCGCCGCCGCCGTAGCGAACGTAGAAGGCGCTCTGGAACCCCTTGACGAGCCCCACGCCGCAGATGGCGCCCAGGCACTGCGCGATGATGTAGAGCAGCGCGCGCACCAGCGACACCTTGCGCGCCAGGAACAGCCCGAACGTCACCGCCGGGTTGATGTGTCCCCCCGAGACACCGGCGGTGCAGTAGACGAGCACGAAGATCATGCCGCCGAACGCCCAGGCGATGCCCAGGATTCCCACGCCGCTGCAGGCCGCGTCGGCGGCGTTGGGGCCGGCGGGGTCCGCCTGGTGCTTGTACCCGATGACGGTGGCCACGGTGATGTAGAGGAAGAGCAGCGTGGCCACGAACTCGGCGATGACCGCGCGGTACAGGGACCACTTGGTCAGCTCCTCGGCGTCGAAGAGCGGCGCCGGCGGCGGGTCGGAGTAGTCCTTGGCCGCGTACTCCCCGCCTGGTGGCGCCGCCTCGATGTCCTTGGCCATCGTCGCCTCCTCAGCCGATCGACAAGGGTGGGTGTGTGTGGTTATGCCCACGGTGCGAGTGCGGTGAAGCTCTGTGTGGTGGTGTGAGGCGACGAGGACACGACCGGTGTGGTATTTATGGCGGCGAGGCGCGGGCCGGCTACTGGCTCTCGGCGAAAGGCCGGCGTAGGGCGCTCCCTTTGCGAAATAATTAGTCTGTTTGTTTAGTGGCTGGGTTTATTAGTGGAAGATAAGGGCGTCTCCCGTTGGTGTCTTGTTTCTAGGTTATAAACTTTGCCGCCCACGGCCCTCATCATTGCATCACTCCAGAGCAGATGGCTCGCTGCTGGATGCGCCTAATACGGTGGAGCTTACTTTCTAATTTTAATTAGTGGCCCATTTTCGTCTGGCGACGGTGTGTGCACATACGTACACGATCGATGATTTGAGGTCATGGCAGATACGTCGTCAGCTTAATTGCCTGCTGAGCGTGCTGTGTGAAGCACTAGTAAATTGGTAAAAGCAATCGAAATGTAGGCACCAAGTCAGCAGTCACTGGATTGCTACGAGCATTTGGCGGCAAATTTTGTATTGTTGGCATTTGTCTGGGCTCTCCACTAATGAACAACTGCTTATTGGTTGCTAATCATGCGCAGGCACGTCACAGAAACCACCCTCTAATCAAAGTTCCTATCCGGAACCTTGATTAATCCAAAAATGTTGCATGATGCGCCGGCATCGGCTGTGTGTAACAAGCTGTACGCGTCTGGTGCAGATTCCAGAAGATGCGCGAGGGTTCGACCGGATCGCGACCCGATATCCCTCCCGGATTCGCATGCCGGGAGACTGGAACCGCCCGCATGATGGGCGCGCGACGATCTTTTCCAGCGTGCCCGTTGTTCCGTGCACGAGTATGGCTTCCGGCTCACCTCGCTTTCCATCCATCCATGACGGCGGGCGGGCCGCAACCGCACGGAGCCGAAAGTGAAGAGGCCTCATCAATGACCGTTCGCCTCCCCCGTCTTCTCCAGATTTCCATTCACGGGACGGGACGGCGGACGAGCTCTTTATTTTTCCCTCCTGATGAAGCGCGCGACGCCCATGCGGGACTCACGGTGGTGGTTAGCGAGTGCGTGCGCGGTGGTGCACCCTGGCCATAGATTACCCCGGCACCGTGCGCGAAAGAACAAGGACCGACCAATCCACGGGTGACACTGACGCGTATATGATTTTTGAAGGGGAATGGATGGGATGAGCTGGGCGGCTCTCGAGTCCTATTCAGGCCGAATTATTTGCTGTGTTCCGAGTTTTCAACAACTGAGCTGGCATCTCAGGTTGATTTGTTACAAAACAAAGGGGGAATTCGCTTCCATGGACAAACAAACAAACGGATCGAATGGGCGGTCCATTATTCGACCAACCCGCAGCAATCAGGCTTGCAGCATTGTTTTTAATAGAAAAAAGGGCAATATTTTATTATCTCATGATGAAGCGTCAAGGAGAAAACACAATGAAGGATGCACACACACAACATCAATGCACATGCATGAAATGATCACGTTGTTAAAGAGCAAAGCCATACAAGATAAAATATGCCTAGGTGGAGAAGAAAGTAAAAGAAAAAAGAAAAATAGCAACATTTATCCCTGCGAAGAAGTTGATGATGCAAGCACACATGATCCTGACGTTGCCCATGCCAATTGAAAATCGTGCACACACTAGACAAGCAGCTAGTCGCCAAGAGTTGTCTGCGAAACCAAGAATATCCATCGACGCATATACGACACAAATTGTAGGGCGAGAAATGACGCCACCACTGAAATCACACATTGGAGACGCTACCGCGATCTCATGCCCCCAATGCAAGTGTATTTCAATGGTAAATTTAGCCATGACCTTAGACAATACATCACGAGCTGTCACTACCCTGCCATGACCGCCATATGCCGCTACCAGCACCATAGAACAACCATGGCCCGATAATTCACACCGCCGGCCAACAACAACGTCAATGTCGCCACGTATCGTCTCCGTGATGTGCGGCCGCAACGAAGGATCACCACTACTCGCCACCACACACCGTCTCCATGCCTCAACCAACCAAATCATGACACCCGAGAAGCATGGAAGTGCCAACTGCAACACAAACCTCCCAAACATTGCCCCCAAGAGGGTACACGGACTAGGAGATGTCATCCTCTAGTTCGAGGTAACTGGACGTAGGGTTTCCCTTGGAGCCATCAGAGGTGGTAAGAGAGAATTGCGTCTATGATGCCTTCATGAAGGTAACGATGATCACATGCGCCATCATCGTCGACTTTCATTGGCAGTCTCACCACCCAAACCTCAATCCGATTGACCCGCTACAATCACCACCGATGCCAACCCCTCATTGCAGAGAAGACTCGCACTACCGACCTCATACTTCCTCACACAGAGAGTAGCCGTCGGACTGCCACCCTCGGATCCAAGAACCACGTCGACCGCCACTGTCGAACGCACTCCGACCGCTGAACAGAGCCGACCACCATCGTCGTCAACACCATGTTTGGGAAGCACTAATACTCCCAACACTCACAACATCAACGGCCTCCTCAACACAAAGCCGCCATGGCTCCAGGCCACCTCCACATGTTGCATCCAGATCTAGCAAGGGCCCAGAACCGACGACACATGAGCTGCCCACATTGGTCGCCATCGTAGGTAAGGGATGAAGGATCACCTCCCTAGCTCCCGTGCCATGAAAATTTGCGCTAGGGCCCCGGAACCACCGCCACCAGCCACACTGGCCTCCATCATAGCAATAACAATTGCCAAGAGGACGAAGGCAGACCCCGGCCTTGGTTGTTGCGCCAGCCACCGCTGGACACCGCAGTAAGGGAATGTGCCACCACGCGGGCTTTGCCCTCTTGCACCTTCCAGCAGCGTGTGGCGGCAGGATGAGTTGCGCGAGGACTTGGGCTTGGTGGCGGCGGGATCCCGATCAGCCCAAGCTGCCCCGATGGCAGCAATGTGGGGGACAAGCAAAGCATGCAACATTTATATGCACATGGAAGGATGGCTCGGCAAGGAAACAATGTTGTTTGAATTCAATATAACTAGCCATATAACCCACACATTTCTGTAGTTATATTTCTTACTTGTTATAGGGTAGCTCTCAAGCATATATTTGAAATCCAGCCGTCGCACGCTTTTCCCACCTCTCTCAAACCCTAATCCCTTGATTCTCAAGAAAAATCTTGTTGACATTATAGAGCGAAGCATCCTAAAGCAAGATCCACTCATTCCTCCACACTTTGACCAATCACTTTCATGTTTGAGCTTCATTCAAATTCTTCGTTGTTCTCTTATTACTCTTGGAGTTTGGAGGCTCATAGGCGTAAAAGTTCTAGGTGAGGAATCAATTTGTGATTTACCCCTGCGAGTTTGTGATGGTTTGGAGGCCACCTCAAGGTCTACTACTAGTGGTTGGGGATCATGTTCGTGGTGATATCTCAAGGAGAATAGGGTGAGCCTTCATGATGTTGGTGTGCCTTCACGGTAACACCCACCTCTCTAACGGTTACTTGCTTCCCTTCAAGGAAGTGAAAATCGGGATACATTTTCATCTCCATGGTATTCGGTTATCCCTAACCCTAACTCATTTACTTCTGGTTTACTTTGGTCAGTTGACCTTGCAAGCATCATATAGGCTGTATATCAAACTTTATCATTGTTTCGGCTCACATTTTATATTTCACATAGTCTAAACTTGCTAATAACTGAAGTAATTTTTAGTTGACCCTATTCACCCCTTTAGGTCCATCTTGATCCTTTCAAGCGCTCCTGTTGAGAGTCGAGAGAGAGCCAATTCTCTACCCAATCCCCAATCTTCCCTGGCGGTGTTGTATGCCGGACTGAAGGGAAGGGACTTCGAGAATCCTTCTAAATACTAGGTCTAGGTTCCGTCCTGCCCCTGTGGTGTTTGGCGTTGTGCAATGGTGGAGCGTGTCGTCGCCGTTATTGAGCAGTGGTCGGTGGCTAGCGACAGTTGTAGTCCTGGCTATGCTGGTGTTGGAAATATGCCCTAGAGGCAATAATAAATTGGTTATTATCATACTTCCCTGTTCATGATAAATGTCTATTATCCATGCTAGAATTGTATTGATCGGAAACTCAGATACATGTGTGGATACATAGACAACACCGTGTCCCTAGTGAGCCTCTACTAGACTAGCTCCTTGATCAAAAGATGGTTAAGGTTTCCTAACCATAGACATGTGTTGTCACTTGATAACGGGATCACAGCATTAGGAGAATGATGTGATGGACAAGACCCATCCGTTAGCATAGCATATGATCGTTCAGTTTTTGCTACTGCTTTCTTAATGTCAAATACATATTCCTTCGACCATGAGATCATGCAACTCCCAGATACCGGAGGAATACCCTGTGTGCTATCAAACATCACAACATAACTGGGTGATCATAAAGATGCTCTACAGGTATCTCCGAAGGTGTATATTGAGTTGGCGTGAATCGAGATTGGGATTTGTCACTCCGTATGACGGAAAGGTATCTCTGAGCCCTCTCGGTAATACATATCACAAGAAGCTTGCACGCAAAGTGACTAAGGAGTTAGCACTAGTAGAAAACAGGGCTTTGGTCCAGGCCAGAAAAGGGCATTAATCCCAGTTCTCCTACGAACCGGGACCAATGGGGGCATCAGTCCCGATCTGTGAGGCCAGGGCGTCGGCTGGGCCTCAGGGGCCATTGGTCCCGGTTCGTCTGACCCCTTTGGTCCCGGTTCCAGACATGAACCGGGACCAATGGGCCTCGCTCCTGGCTTAGCACCTTTAGTCCCGGTTGATGGCTGGAACCGGGACGAAAGGTCAGTCTTCTGTCCCGGTGCTAGCCACCAACCGGGACTAAAGAGATGAGTATATATACCATCGCCCCTCCTGCTCACTCCTCTGTTTTTTGGCCGTGTGGGAGGTGTGCATGCGTTGCTCTGTTCTCACTTCTATGCATGCACATGAGGTGTTCGATGAAATGCCCAAGCCACACTTAAGTTTTCTCCTCTCCAAGCTCGACCTCCAAGCTCCATTTTCCTCAAGATTTTTCTAGGTTTGGCGGTCCGTCCCGTCCCCGTCCTCACCGACATCGATCGCCCGCACCGATCTCGTCGTCGGCACCACTGTGTGGTGAGCCTCTTGTTCTTATCTTCTTTGTAAAAGAAAAAAAATGCTTACTTGTATGATTTAGATAGATACTTGTATAATTTTCTTACTTTTATTATTGTTTGTTATTATATAGTGCCATGGTTTTGGTATCCGCCCCCGTCGGCCCTCGTCCTATCTATGATTTGGATGTGGTATATTATCTTTTATAACTATTTGTTTCATTTAGTATTTAGGACAATTATGCCGACCAACGTGACATAGATGTTTTTATCTAGGAGGTATGTGAACCGGAAATTCCAACCGACCCTCTTGTCGAGAGGTTAAATTTAGTTGAAAAAGAAAACAATTACTTGAAGAAAAAATTGAAAAGAATTGAGGAGGAGAAGATGGAATTGGAGTTGCATGTTGCGGATGTCATCGATGATCACAAGATCAAGATGGATGCAACGCGCTTGCAGATTCGAAAGATTACAAAATATGCCATTCATACTGAGGCTTGGTATCATTATGCCGTTGGATCAATTGTTACCTTAGTTGCGATTATGATCGCATTTGTTGTTGCATTGAAATGTTTTACATAGTTTCAATGTATGTTTTAATTAGATGCTCTAGAGAGCTATATGTTGTTCAATGAGAACTATGTATGAACTTTATGTATTTATTTTTTCAGTAATAACATTTGATCACTACTGTACTTTGGTTTTAATGTGATGATGAACTTGTATTAATTTGGTCACTTCTCTATTCATGATGTTCT
This sequence comes from Thinopyrum elongatum, assembly GCA_011799875.1. Lineage (NCBI taxonomy): Eukaryota > Viridiplantae > Streptophyta > Magnoliopsida > Poales > Poaceae > Thinopyrum > Thinopyrum elongatum. The sequence goes on from CM022298.1 coordinate 524,825,981, forward strand.
GTAATGGTTTTTGATACACTTAATTATATAATGCACGCAGATGAACCGGCAATGGATGTACGGTGACCGACGCACCTCCGAGTACATTGAGGGCCTGCATAATTTTCTCGAAGTGGCTGAGGCAAATAAGCAGAATGGTTTTATGTATTGTCCATGCCCTATCTGTGGAATACGAAGGATTACTCTGACTTGAAAACCCTTCACGTCCACATGCTTGAGAAGGGTTTCATGCCACACTATAATGTTTGGACCAAGCACGGAGAAACAGTGGTTATGATGGAAGACAATGAAGAAGAAGAGGATGATGACAACTATCCGCCCCCTGAATATGGTGATACTACAACGGGGGAAGCTGAAGATCAAGAGGACCCAGATGATGTGCCCGATGACGATCTTCGCCGGGTCATTGTTGATGCAAAGATACAATGCCAAAGTGAAAGGGATAAGTTGAAGTTCGATCGCATGTTAGAGGATCACAAAAAAGGCTTGTACCCAAATTGCGAAGATGACAACACAAAGCTCGGTACCACACTGGAATTGCTACAATGGAAGGCAGACAATGGTGTATCTGACAACGTATTTGGGAAGCTACTGAAAATAATGAAGAAGAAGCTTCCAAAGGATAATGAATTGCCCGACAGTACGTATGAAGCAAAGAAGGTTCTATGCCCTCTAGGATTGGAGGTGCAGAACATGCATGCCCTAATGACTGCATCCTCTACCGCGGTGAGTACGAGGATTTGAACGCATGCCCGGTATGCGATGCATTGCGGTATAATATCAGACGAGATGACCCTGGTGATGTTGATGGCGAGCGCCCCAGGAAGAGGGTTCCTGCCAAGGTGATGTGGTATGCTCCTATAATACCACGGTTGAAACGTCTGTTCAGAAACAAAGAGCATGCCAAGTTGATGCGATGGCACAAAGAGGACCGTAAGAAAGACGGGAAGTTGAGAGCGCCCACTGACGGGTCGCAGTGGAGAAAAATCAAGAGAAGGTGGGGGGATTTTGCAGGTGACGCAAGGAACGTATGGTTTGGTTTAAGCGCAGATGGCATTAATCCTTTTGGGGAGCAGAGCAGCAATCATAGCACCTGGCCCATGACTCTATGTATCTATAACCTTCCTCCTTGGTTGTGCATGAAGCGGAAGTTCATTATGATGCTAGTGCTCATCCAAGGCCCTAAGCAACCCGGCAACGACATTGATGTGTACCTAAGGCCATTAGTTGAAGAACTTTTACAGCTGTGGAATGGAAAAGGTGTACGTGTGTGGGATGAGCACAATCAGGAGGAATTTGACCTACATGCGTTGCTGTTTGTAACCATCAATGATTGGCCTCCTCTCAGTAACCTTTCAGGACAGACAAACAAGGGATACCATGCATGCACGCACTGTTTAGATGACACCGAAAGTATATATTTGGACAAATGCAGGAAGAATGTGTACCTGTGACATCGTCGATTTCTTCCGACCAACCATCAATGTCGAAAGAAAGGCAAGCATTTCAAAGGTGAGGCAGATCACCGGAAGAAGCCCGCCCTCTGTACTGGTGATCACATACTTGATATGGTCAATGATTTACAAGTAATCGTTGGAAAGGGTCTTGGCGGACTATCTGTTCCGAATGACGCTGAGGGACGCGCACCCATGTGGAAGAAGAAATCTATATTTTGGGACCTACCCTATTGGGAAGACCTAGAGGTCCGCTCTGCAATCGACGTGATGCACGTGATGAATAATCTTTGTGTGAACCTGCTAGGCTTCTTGGGCGTGTATGGGAAGACAAAAGATACACCGGAGGCACGGGAGGACCAGCAACATGTGCACGAAAAACACGGCATGCATCCAAAGCAGTATGAAGGTACTGCCAGCTACGCTCTTACCAAAGAAGAGAAGGAAATCTTCTTTGAATGCCTGCTCAGTATGAAGGTCCTGTCTGGCTTCTCGTCCAATATAAAGGGAATAATAAATATGGCAGAGAAAAAGTTCCAGAACCTAAAGTCTCATGACTGCCATGTGATTATGACGCAACTGCTTCCGGTTGCATTGAGGGGGATTCTACCAAAAAACGTTCGATTAGCCATTGTGAAGCTATGTGCATTCCTCAATGCAATCTCTCAGAAGGTAATCGATCCAAAAATCCTACCAAGGTTAAAGAATGATTTGGTGCAATGTTTTGTCAGTTTCGAGCTGGTGTTCCCACCATCTTCTTCAATATCATGACGCACGTCCTAGTTCATCTAGTCGACGAGATTGCCATTCTGGGCCCTATATTTCTACACAATATGTTCCCCTTTGAGAGGTTCATGGGAGTCTTAAATAAATATGTCCGTAACCGTGCTAGGCCAGAAGGAAGCATCTCCACGGGCCATCAAACAGAGGAGGTCATTGGGTTTTGTGTAGACTTCATTCCTGACCTTAAGCCGATTTGTCTCCCTCAATCGCGGTATGAGGGGAGACTGACTGGAAAAGGCACGCTAGGAGCGGACTCAATAATATGTAGGGATGGGCATTCTTGGGCTCAAGCACACTACACAGTTCTACAGAATTCTACCTTGGTGACCCCATATGTCAATGAACACAAGAATATTCTGCGCTCCAAACACCCGGAGCAGTGTGACGACTGGATTACATGTGAACACATCAGGACTTTCGGCAGTTGGTTGCAAACACATCTCATGGGTGACAAAATTGTTGGAGATGAGCTGTACTCGTTGGCCAGGGGACCATCTTCGACTGTATTGACTTACAAAGGGTACGAGATAAATGGGAATACATTTTACACGATCGCCCAAGATCAAAAGAGCACCAACCAAAACAGTGGTGTCCGCTTTGATGCAGCAACCAACAAGGGAAAGGACACATATTATGGTTGCATAGTGGACATATGGGAACTTGACTATGGACGTGATTTTAAGGTCCCTTTGTTTCAGTGCAAATGGGTCAATCTGTCAGGAGGCGGGGTACAGGTAGACCCGCAGTACGGAATGACAACAGTGGATCTCAACAATCTTGGGTACACAGACGAACCATTCGTCCTAGCCAATGATGTGGCGCAGGTTTTCTATGTGAAGGACATGTCTAACAAACCGAGAAAAAGAAAAGATAAGGAAGTGAATACATCATACAATCAGCCAAAGCGCCACATAGTTCTTTCAGGGAAAAGAGACATCGTTGGAGTGGAGGTCAAGACAGACATGTCTGAAGATTATGAAAAGTTTCATGAAATTCATCCCTTCAAAGTGAAGGCTGACCCAAGCACCTTGTTAAACAACGAAGATTATCCATGGTTACAGCGCAATAAGCAAGGGACACACGCGAAGAAAAAGTGAAGGAGGATACGATGATGGCTGTGACGATGTCTCTGATTACGCGAAGAAAAAATGAAATGCCTTTTGTAACAGATGAGTTTTCGTCCGAAACCCTGATACTTTGAAAGAGATTGTCCATTTTGTACACGAAGTGCATCCATCTTTCCCGTAACCCTCTCAGCTTTTTAGCACATGCTATGTGGGTGAAATGATGATACCATGCCAACTTTCAACCTTTTCAGAGTTCATTTGTATTGCTTTTCAATTTCAGGGTCATTTAGCTAAAAAAATCAATAAATGCATGAAAAATACCAAATGAAGCACAAAAAGTTTGGAGTTGAAATTAGTTCAAAAAAATGAAATGCCTTTGTAACAGATGAGTTTTCGTCCGAAACCCTGATACTTCAAAAGAGATTGTCCATTTTGTACACGAAATGCATCCAATTTTTGCCATAGCCCTCTCAACTTTTTAGCACATGCTATGTGGGTAAAATGATGATACCATGCCAACTTTTAACCTTTTCAAAGTTCATTTGTACTGCTTTTCAATTTCAGGGTCATTTAGCTCAAAACAATCAGTAAATGCATGAAAAATACCAAATGAAGTCAGAAAGGGTTGAAAATTGATGATGTGGCTTTGAATGGTGCATGTTGAACGCACAAAAAGTTTGGAGTTGAAATAAGTTCAAAAAAATGAAATGCCTTTGTAATAGACGAGTTTTCGTCCGAAACCCTGATACTTTAAAAGAGATTGTCCATTTTGTACATGAAGTGCATCCAATTTTTGCCGTAACCATCTCAACTTTTTAGCATATGCTATGTGGGTGAAATGATGATACCATGCCAACTTTCAACCTTTTCAGAGTTCATTTATACTGCTTTTCAATTTCAGGGTCATTTAGCTCAAAAAAAAAATCAGCAAATGCATGAAAAATACCAAATGAAGTCAGAAAGGGTTGAAAATTGATGATGTGGCTTTGAATGGTGCATGTCGAACGCACAAAAAGTCTGGAGTTGAAATAAGTTAAAAAAAGAAATGCCTTTGTAACAGATGAGTTTTCGTCTGAAACAGTGATACTTCGAAAGAGATTGTCCATTTTTTGTGCATGAAGTGCATCCAGTTTTTGCCGTAACCCTCTCAACTTTCTAGCACATGCTATGTGGGTGAAATGATGATACCATGTCAACTTTCAACCTTTTCAGAGTTCATTTGCACTGCTTTTCAATTTCAGGGTCATTTAGCTCAAAGAATGAACTAATAGCAAAAAGAATGAATTAAAAAGCTTTTATAAAACTCTAATAGCAAAAAGAATGAACTAAAAATAATCAATTAAATATAATATTCTTCAATAGCAAAAAGAATCAACTAAAAAGAATCAAAATAATATTAACTAAAATTATCAAAGTATTTACTTGTTATAAACTTTAATAGTAAAAAGAATTTTCATAAAGTATTTTTTGTTACAAACTTTAATAGAAAACTAAAAAGCTTTTATAAAACTCTAATAACAAAAGGAATCAACTAAAAAGAATTAATAAAAAAAACTTATGCAACTAAAATTATATAAAATTTATGCAACTAAAATTATATAAAATTTATATAACTAAAAATAACATATGCAAAAAAACATTAAAAATTTAAAAACATAACAAATGCAAAACATAAAAAAGCCCACCTACTTGCAACCACGGCCTACATACGACTAGAAACCCTAGAAATGGGCCAGGATGCAGGTCCGCAGTGCAAGCAGGCCCAACAGGGCGTCAAATAGGCATGTACTACCTACAGTTGAGAGGATCTCAAGAGGGTAGCGGCAGCAGCGCTTATAAACCACTCCGAGCCCCTCTCAACTAGCGAGGTGGGACTAAACTTGTGGATGCGGCAGCAAAGGGCTTTAGTCCCGGTTGGTGGCTCCAACCGGGACAAAAGGCCCCCCTTTCGTCCCGGTTCGAGCCACCAACCGGGACTAAAGCCCTTTGCTTCCCGCCCTTTCGGCTGCTAAAAAGAAGTTTAGTCCCGGTTGGTGGCTCGAACCGGGACGAAAGGCTTCGTCCCGGTTCGAGCCACCAACCGGGACTAAAGGTGTGGCTATATAAGCCAACACTTAGGATTTTCCCCCCAATTTCTCACATTCTCCCCCGATGCTGATGCCCTGCGCCCCGATGCCGCTAGGCTGCTCCGCCCGCTCCTCGTCACCGTCTGTCGGGGGGATGAACCCCGGGCAGGCAACGGAACCCGGATCCTTTTCAAAAACATCGGGGCCGGCATCGCCCCTTGTCGTGGGAAACCACAGCCACCTATGGGGCCATCAGCCCCTTTTGGTTTGGCGAGGGGATGGACACGTTGCACAAAGAGCGAAGAAGCGTCGCGCAGCACGGCGGAGATGACACGGGCAGTCTTTACACAGGTTCGGGCCGCCGTGAGGCGTAAAACCCTACTCCTGCTTTGGTGGATTGATGGTGGATAATGGTGGTGAAACGTAGCACACTCGCCCGGCAAGGTTGCTCTGGGGGCGAGAGTGGTTACGCGCGTATGGATATGCGAGTATCCAACCCTTTCTATGGTCGCCATGGGCCTCCTTTTATAGATAAAGGGGTCACCACAGTGGCAAATTAGTCTTTGTGTACTGATTAGATAGCTAACAGTGCTATCATATCTAACTCTGCAGGCTGATAGAGCGCATTAAATGCGCCGCTCTGTGTCACATCATAGTTCGCCCGGCAAGCCCTGCCGGGCTGTTTTGCCAGCTTCGCGCCTGCTTGCTTGACACGTCTCAGGACGGGTGTCATATGGAGGCGTTTGCTGTAGGAAGTGGCTGCCATGTGGCAGAAAGCAGCCACTTAGTCACCTTGGAGCTTGACACCGCTTCGATTACTGACTTGCATCGCTTGTGAGGTGGAGCGGTGGAGTGGCTTGCCTCCTCCAGCCCCGGCAGGCCTGCCGGGATGATCTGGGAGCTTGCTTCTGGGGCAAAACCCAACCCTGCCAGACTTGCCTGCCCGGCAAGGTAGGCCCTTCCCTTAGCAATGCCTCGTTCCTCTGGCTCGCCTTGGCCTTCTTTACTTGCACTTGGATCCTTCAAAGGAATCGATCCTCCTTGCTTGGTCCGATCTTGGTCTTGCAATATTGCCTCTGGCCTTGTTGGCTTGCCGTCCGTGCACAGTCAGGGGAAAACATATACCCCTGTCTGTGTTCCCCAACACCCCTCAATCCGGCTCGTACTTGGCCGGGTTCCTCGACCCGGCCAAGTCCCCCAACCCGGCCAAGACTACAACACGGCCAGACCTGCTGGCGCATGTCGGCCCATCCCGACAAACCAAGACTTCTCCAACAACCCGGCGCCCACGTGGCGCCTTCCTCAACCCGGCCGCGGGTCAGTTCCCGTCCCATCCGAGGTGTACAACGGAGCAAGTCCCCGTAGAGGGGATGAGCATGGCTACAGTGGCCCGCCAACCCCGCTGACTGACGGGAGCGTGGCTACAGTGGCTCACCTACTCCGCCGACTGAGGCCAGCATGGCAACAGTGCGCCCCTCGTCCTGCTGACGCAAGCCGATGGCGACCAGGCGACGCGCCACTGCAGCCGAGCCGGCTCAACCACTCTATGATGCACGACAAGACAGGGAACAGTGTCCTCTGGCGCACGGGGCCCGCGCCCGGAGAACCCAGTGAATCCTGGCACCTGGCGTGTCCCAGCACCGGCTTCCCAGACACTGACACCCTGGCCCCATGGCCTTGTATCTTTACCATTGTAACCCTGGGGGGTTGACCTATAAAACCCCCCAGGGAGCTCCCGTACGAGGGGGGGGGGATCATCAGTAGAATACACACACATACGAGCAGAAGGAGCGGCATAAGCCCTAGCCCGTCTTCCTTCCTCCCCCAAATAGCTCTAGGAGCAAGCCTGTAACATCCACATATAAACCACTCTCGGCAGGACTAGGGGTGTTATCTCTCCGGAGAGCCCCGAACCTGGGTATGTCTTGCGTCCCTCGCTCGCTCATGCCGACCTCACCTCTGGAGCCCACCGGTGCCCTCGAGCCTGTCCCTATCTTTAGCCATCCTTTGGCATCTGCCATGCGCCCACCACGATAGTTGGCGCCCACCGTGGGGCAGCTCAAGGTCCCGGCCGGAGACATGTTCTAGACGGGGCCCCTCATTGATTCTGGTAAGCGCATTGCACGCTGCGCATCCCCCGAGCCCGTCGTGCTGGCGGCCGACGTCATCGACGCCCTCACCGCCTCCTTCGCCGCGCTGCGCATCTCCGATGCGCCCACGGTTGATGAGTACCTGTGACGACCCCGGCTTAATCGTGCACTAACCATACACGCAAATGCGCACGATCAAGCCTAAGGACTCACTTGAAGATATCACAACACAACTCTAAAACATAAATAAAGTCATACAAGCTTAATATTACAAGCCAGGGCCTCGAGGGCTCGAATACATAGCTCGATGGCATACAAGTGTCAGCGGAAGCGTCAGATATCTGAGTACAGATATATTACAAAGAGAGAGAGAGATAAGCCTTCACAGAGGCGGGGTAAAATAAAATACTACGATCGAAAGGCGTAGGCCTCCTGCCCTGGACCCTCCGATCCTACTCCTGGTCGTCAGTCGGCTCCTCGTAGTAGTAGTACTCGCCAGGCGGGTAGTAGTACTGGTCGTCGGCTGGGGCATCTGGCTCAGGGGCTCCGTCGTCCGGTGGCATCAAATGGAAAATGGGGGAAAAAGAAAATAAAGCAAATGTGAGTACTCATCCGAAGTACTCAGCAAGCAAGGATCTACACTACATATGCAACATTGTCAAAGGAATGGCTGTATATGTGGACTGGGCTGCAGAAATGCCAGAATAGAGGGGGAAAGCCTAGTCCTATCGAAGACTAGCATCTTCAACAATCTTCGACAGTCTTGCAGCAATAGAAGAGAACAGATGAACATAATGTATAGTAGTAGTAGTATCATCAACCTCGACTTGAGATCCTTTCTCGACTCCCTGCGAGAAAGCAATCCCAGAGCCGTACTATCCAGTTCTCATCACATGTTCTAGTAGTACCGATCGGGATACAACTCCGAGTGTCCGTTACCGTAGGACAGGCTATCGATAGAAGTTTCTTCCCTGCAGGGGTGCACCAACTTACCCACCACGCTCACTTAACTCCGGCCGGACACACTTTTCTGGGTCATGCCCGGCCTCGGCTAACCAACACGCCGCAACCCGACCTAGGCTTATAAGAGAGGTCAGCACGCCGGACTAAACCTATGCCCCCAGGGGTCTTGGGCCATCGCCCCGGGAACTCCTGCACGTTACGGGGCCACCGAGAGCAGACCTAGCAACCCCTTATACAAGCGCGGTTGCGTTTCCAGTCCAACTCGGCGTGCGCCGCTCCTTACTGACGTCAAACAAGCTTCGGCTGATGTATACGATGCAGAACGCCCATACTATGCCCACGTGATGGTTAGTGCTATCGGGCCAGAGGCCCCTCGGATCAAATATCCAAACCATAGTGGATTAGGAGCGCGCGGAAACGAGCAGAGACTCATGATCGATGTGACCCCGTCGCCCCGTCTCGAGGACTTGCGGCAAGGGCTAAGAATGCCCGGCCACGCCTCGTAGTTATCTCGCGGGCACCATCCAGGTCAACCCGACTCCACATCACTTCGCATTAAGCTCACGCGGGTACCCCTCAGGGCCGACCCGTCTTTAGTATCGTGGTTCATAGTCAAGTCATAATATCCAAGGTAACTGTGTGTCTGACACCGAAGGGAACCCTGAGGAATCACCCTCGATGGAATTCCCGCTCGATGTTATCATCAAGGTGAACGAAGGAGGAATCACCCTCGAGGTCCACACTTGAGGAGTTGCGCGACGATGTCGTTATCGGGGGTGGTGTAGGAGGAATCACCCTCGCTTACCACGACCGAGTAACTAACCTACCAGGTTAACATCAGAAGTGCTGACGAGGTATCACCCTCGGCACTCGACGGTAACCCAGCAGTGGCGGCAACTAAGGGGAAGTGATGTGCGGTGCCAGGGTCTGGTCTTCAATCCCGATGATCGGGGCTTCTGATATCCAGCAGGGCAGTCGGGATCAAGTGGGGGTCTCTGTCGTGTCTCTACCCAGCCTATACTAAGCAGTCTAGGATAACCAGAAAGGTAGCAAGGCAGGTTACAATAATCAGGCTATGCAGCAGATATAGGAAAACAGTAGCAGTAGCAGTTCTAATGCAAGCATAAGAGAGAGAGGAGAATAGGCGATATAGGCATGCTCAAAATGGGGGTGCTTGCCTGTTTGCTCTGGGGCAAGGGCAAGGTCGTCGGTGGTGTCGTCGGGGACGTAGTCGTACTCCTGAGCTGCGTCTGCCTCGGGAGCTACGTCAACGTCGGGGTCTACCGAGAGAGAAGAGGGGGAAGAAACAGGTAAACATAATGCAGACAAATGCAATACGGTGCGTGTGATGCTATGATGCAGTGTAGGGTTGCCTAAATATGCATCTAAGTCATTTTAGTTATTTTTAGAATTATTCTGGGATTTAATAACCAGGGTGTGTGCACTATTCATCTGCCAGATACGGGTCCGGAGTTACGAGTTCTTCTACGTAGGGGGTTCCGATGAGGAAACAGACGGCACGATCAGACTCGTCTCGTCGTTCTGAGCAACTTTCATGTTTTAACTTTTTCGATCCGAGCTACGGTTTAAAAGTTATTAATTTTCAAAGATTATTTGAATTTCTGGAATTTATCTATTTAGCAGAAAATGAATTATGACGTCAGCATGATGTCACTGTGACGTCAGCGGTCAACAGGCGCTGACCAGAGTCAAATATGAAATGTGGGTCCAGTGGGACCCACATGTCAGCCTCTGTTTAGGCTAATCAGTGGATTACACTAATTAACAGATTTAATTAGCCAAGTGGGGCCCTTCTGTCAGTGTCACATTAACTTAACAAATTAACTTTTATTTTTTAACAGTGCTTAATTAGTCTAATTATCGAATGGGACCCACATGTCAGCTACATGGGTGAACAGTGCCCGCGTTGACTGTGGTCAACGGGGTTAAACGGGGCCAGGGGGACCCACTATCAGTGTCACTGGGTGGGCCCCACGCCCAGCCACGTCGGCGGCCGGCGGCTAGTCGCCGGCGTGCACAAAACACGGCGGAGGGCTCGGGCCTCCGTCGGAAATCGCCCACAGGCAACCATTTTGCGCGCGCGAGGGTGCGTTCGAACGAGTCGAACGGGCCGCATGCAGTGGTGGTGGTGGTTTCGCCGGAATCGGCCGGAATCCTCGCGAGCGTTGAGCAGCAGCGGCGCCGGAGTTTGGGCCTCGTCGGGTTCTAAGCTACACAGCGCGGGGAGGAGTGCTAGGGGTCTTGCCAGACTCGCACGAGCCCCAGGAGCTCGATGCTGGGTCCGGACGAGCACGACGGTGTCTGTGGCCGCGGCGGCGAAGTGCACAGCGGCGACCCATGCTCGGCAATGACGGCAGCTAGCTACAGAGCACTCGGGGATCAACAAGGAGCAGCAGGGGAAGGAGAGGCTCACCGTGCGGCACCCACGTAGGCCCTCGACAGTTTTGTAGCAGCAGTGGGCGTCGAATTCGCCGGCGGGCACCGGGGTTGGGGAAGAAGGGGACGGCGGTGTCCGGCAGCTACAGGGCCTCCTAGCACCAACTGGGGCCTTCAATCGATGAGGAAGACGACGGCAACCCCTTCGGCATAATGGTGACCCGAGGCGATGGCGATGGCCGCGGCTGCGACGGAAACGCGGCGGCGACGGCGCTCTGCTTCGGATCTGGAGAGGGGAGAAGAGGCGAGGCGAGCGAGGAGAGGACGGGGAAGTGAACGAGGGAGCCCGGGGGAGTGGCGGAGCTCAGCCTTATCCCCTCCCGCGCCCTGTATCGTCGGTGGGCGGCGCCGCGCCAGCGAGCGCCCGCTCGGCCAGGGGCGCGTCGACACGACGACGGAGAGAGGTGAGGTGGGCCGGCTGGGCTGGGCCAGTGCACTGTGCACTTGGACCAGTCCAGCTTTAGCCTTTTTCTTTTTCTTAATTTCCTGTTTTTCTTTTCTTTTTTGTTTTGAAATAGTTAGGGCATTTCTACACTTTTGAAAAATGTGAGAGTTGTCCCAAATATTGCAATGCAATATTAGCTCTCACCAAAAAGTGGTTTGGACAGATTTGGAAGCCATTTGAATTTGTAATGATTTTAAATGAATTAATATTGCTGTTTTGGGTGCTGTTTCATCTAGTTAGAGTCACTTATCTAACTCCAACTTTATTGATGATGATTTTAGAAATGTTCCTGGATTATTTGCCATTCAATGAACATTTTCTCAACAGAGTTTGATCAACTTCATATTTCACTTTTGAATTTGAGTTGATTTTCAGATGTAAATTTGAATTGGATCATTAACCCATATGACTTGGCACTGCAAATGATCATGACTTGGCAAGATTAACAGAGTGTCACAGAGCTTATTACAAGGGGGTGTTACAAGTTCTCCTCCTCTAAAAGAAATTCTCGTCCCGAGAATTCAGGAGGTAGAAGGAAAGGGTCCGGGATATTCTTCCCGAAGATGATCCTCGCGTTCCCAAGTGGCTTCATCTTCAGTGTGATTCGACCACTGCACTTTCAGGAACTTGGTTGTCTTCTGACGAGTTCGACATTTAGATTCGTCGAGGATGCGGATCGGATGCTCCTTATAGGAAAGATCATCTTGTAGCTCGAGCATCTCATGATCCACTGCACGGTGCGGGGATTCCTTGAAGCACTTACGGAGTTGCGACACGTGGAAGACATCATGAATATGGGAGAATTGCGGTGGCAACTCCAATTTATATGCCACCTGTCCACGTCTAGCCACGATGCGGAAAGGACCAATATAGCGAGGTGCTAGCTTGCCCTTGATTCCGAAACGACGGGTGCCCTTCATTAGAGTGACACGGAGATAAGCTTGATCTCGAGGTTGATAGATCACACCCCATCGCTTACGATCATAATTACTCTTCTGACGGTCTTGAGCTGCTTTGAGATTCTCCCGGACAATTCGGACTTGTTCTTCGGCATGTTGAATAATGTCCGGTCCAACAAGAGGTCGTTCCCCAGTTTCTGACCAATTCAGAGGGGTTCGACATTTACGACCATAAAGAACCTCAAAGGGGGCCATTTTCAAGCTGGCTTGATAGCTGTTGTTATAAGAGAACTCGGCATATGGGAGAGATTCCTCCCATTTCTTACCGAAGGATATAACACAAGCTCGAAGCATATCTTCAAGCACTTGATTAACGCGCTCAACTTGGCCTTGGGATTGTGGATGATAAGCTGAACTCCATGTAATATGAGTTCCCATTGCTTTCTGGAAACTTTCCCAGAAATGGCCAATGAAAATGCTGCCACGGTCTGAACTGATTTCTTTGGGAATACCATGAAGTGAAACAACTCTGGAGATATATAGGTCTGCTAACTGACTAGCAGTAATAGTCTCCTTAACTGGCAGAAAGTGTGCAACCTTGGAGAGTTGGTCAACGACGACAAGAATAGCATTGTGACCCTTCTGAGACTTAGGAAGACCAGTAATGAAGTCCATTTGCACTTTATCCCACTTCCATAGAGGAATAGGGAGCGGTTGCAGAATTCCAGCAGGCTTCTGATGTTCTGCCTTGACGCGACGACAAACGTCACACTCGGCAACATAACAAGCAATATCTTGCTTCATCCTAGACCACCAGTACCTTTGACGAAGATCTCGATACATCTTGGTACTACCCGGATGGATAGATAGCGGTGTATCATGGGCCTCCTTCATGACTTTGTCTGTCATCAGCTCGTAGCGAGGTACTACAATGTGGTCTCGGAAGTACAAGGTTCCATCTTCAGCAATCGAGAAATCCCTGTACTTTTCAAGGTGAAGCTCTTTCTTCATTAGATCAATTTCAGCATCTTTAGCTTGCGCAATTTTGACAGCTTTCTCAAGATCTGGTTGTATCACAAGGTCATTAAGAGAACCTTGGGGAATGATACAAAGGTTCAGCTTGCGCAATTCTTCATACAGCTGGGGTTGAGCTTGTTTAACCATGAGGTTATTGCAATAAGGCTTGCGGCTCAAAGCATCAGCCATCACATTAGCTTTGCCAGGAGTGTAGGAAATACCACAGTCATAATCGGTGATTGTTTCCAACCAACGCTGCTGACGAAGATTAAGTTCCGGTTGAGTGAATAAGTACTTCAAGCTTTGATGATCGGTGTAAATCTCACACCGATTACCAAGGAGGTAATGACGCCACTGCTTCAAAGCATAAATGACAGCAGCAAGTTCGAGGTCATGCACTGGGTAATTCTCTTCATGTGGACGCAGTTGTCGCGAAGCATAAGCAATTACTCTTCGCTCTTGCATTAGGACGCAACCTAGTCCTTGGCGAGAGGCGTCGCAGAAGATCACAAAATCTTTGCGAGAGTCTGGAGGAGCAAGGACTGGAGCAGAAGTCAGCTTGTCCTTGAGGGTCTGGAAGCTTTCCTGACATTTTTCTGTCCACTCAAACTTAACGCCTTTGTGGAGCAGATTAGTTAGGGGCTTGGCAATCTTAGAGAAATTTTCGATGAATCGGCGACAATAACTTGCAAGCCCGAGGAAACTTCTGACTTGCTTGACATTCTTCGGAGGGGTCCAGTCAAGAATAGCCTAAACTCGTTCCGGGTTAACTGCGATACCATCCTTGGAGATGACATGTCCAAGGTAGGTTACCTCAGAAAGCCAGAATTCACACTTAGAGTACTTGGCATATAACTTGTGCTCTCGTAGTCTCTCCAGAACAAGACGAAGGTGCTCAGCATGTTCTTCTTTGTTCTTCGAATAAACCAGAATATCATCCAGATATACCACAACGAATTTGTCGAGGTAATCCATGAATATGTAATTCATTAAGCGGGAGAAGGTAGCTGGAGCGTTTGTTAAGCCAAACGACATGACGGTGTACTCGTATGAACCGTAGCGAGTAACGAATGCAGTCTTCGGAATATCCTCTTCATGGACACGGATCTGGTGATAACCCAACCTCAAGTCGAGTTTAGAAAACACCGAAGATCCAGCGAGTTGGTCATATAAATCGTTGATCCGGGGAAGTGGATATTTATTCTGAATGGTTGCCTGGTTGATAGGACGATAATCTTGGACCAACCTATTCGTTCCATCTTTCTTCTTGACGAAAAGAGACGGTGCTCCCTAGGCAGAGGAACTAGGGCGAATGAAACCCTTCCTTAAGGATTTATCAATTTCTTCCTTGAGTTCAATAGGATGGTGCGGAGGCATCTTGTAGGGACGCTTCGCAATAGGAGTGGTGCCAGGCTTCAGGTCGATGACGAACTCGACAGCCCTAGCAGGGGGTATTCCTGGAAGTTCTTCTGGAAAAACATCCGGGAAGTCACAGACCACAGGGATGTTCTCAATCCCATCAAGTGGAGAAGCATTCAACGCGTTCAAGGCATAAATTTGAGCCTCAGCGTTCTGGGTAAGGTGAGCTTGATAATTCACTATCTCATTCGATGGGTGCAGGAGGTGTACAACTTTAGTGGCGCAATTGATTGAGGCATAATGAGCCTTCAACCAATCCATTCCCAAGATAAGATCAATCTTGGAAGAGCTCAAGATAATTGGGAGTGCCTGAAACTTCAACCCCTCAATTTCAATAGTAACTTCGGGGCTGAACAGGGAGGCTCGGCACCTACCCGCGGGAGTATCAACTCCTAATGGATGATGCAGGTTGTCGCACTTAACGCCATGCATGAATGCAAAGTCTTCCGACATGAATGAATGCGATGCTCCTGAATCAAATAAAACAGATGCTGGAACTGAATTAACGAGAAGTGTACCCATCACAGTGTCTGGTTGATCCGGAGCTTCACACATGTTGACGTGGTAGCTCTGCCCACGACCATAAGAAGGTCTGGCATTATAATTGCGCTGTTGAGGAATACCACGGCCAATACCACAGCCAGCAGAAGGAAGAGCCAGTTGATTCTGATTCTGAGAACAGTCTCTAGCACGGTGACCTGGCTTGCCACACTTGAAGCATAGTCCGCTGCCAGGACGAGGTGCCGGAGCTCGAGGTGCTGGAGCTGGCAGAGGCTGCCTCGATGGTGGAGGTGGCAGGCGTGGTGCAGCATAAGAGGGCCTGTTAGCAGGAGCTGCTGAACGGAACATGCCTTGGGGAAACCAGATGCGTCGCTTCTGGGAAGACGAGCCCGAAGATGAGCCCGTTTCTCGGGTGCGTCTGGACGCTTCTTTATGCTTCTTCAGTCCAGTTTCAACCATAATATCCTTATTCACCAAGGTGGTGAAATCAGGGTAATCTCTGATACCAACCTGTGACGACCCCGGCTTAATCGTGCACTAATCATACACGCAAATGCGCACGATCAAGCCTAAGGACTCACTTGAAGATATCACAACACAACTCTAAAACATAAATAAAGTCATACAAGCTTTATATTACAAGCCAGGGCCAACTGTATATCATGATGCAGCCCTTCACGGAACTTCTCTTGCCTTCGTTCATCAGTAGGAATGTCCTCTTCAGCGTAGCGAGATAAGTCTAGAAACTCGCGCTGATAGACTTCTACGGTCTTGTTTCCTTGAACAAGGCTACGGAACTCGGCCTTCTTCCTAGCTATGACAGCTAGAGGAATGTAGCGGGCACGGAAAGCAATCTTGAACTCTGCCCAAGTGACGACAGTACCAGGCGGCAGAGTCTGTCGGTGAGTGGCCCACCATTGAGTTGCGGGACCCTTCAGAAGATAAGTCGCAAAAGTGACATAGTTAACTTCGGTGACACCAGCAGACTCCATCTCATGAGAGATGTCACGCAGCCAGTCATCTGCATCTAGTGGGTTGACTGTGTTACGGAAAAATGATGGACTGAGCCTCATAAATTCTGGCAGGGTGATGGATGGTGGCTGCTGATTAGCATCAGGACGAGGGAATTGCTGCATAATTCCCGTCATAAATTGGCGGTTGAGTTCAAACTGTTGCATCATCGCTGCCATGTAATCAGGTGGTGGCGGCGGTGGCGGGTTGTTGTCAGCCATCCTGCTATTCCAACAGGGGTATTTCAGCAATAGCTTTTGCAAGTGTTTAACAATAAACATGATGTAACTCGACATTATTGAAGGAGTGCAATAGATGCTAAAAGTAGTCATTAAGACATACAGATCCATACACAGTCGGTTACAATCGGGCAGCATAACGGCGCAAATTGAAGAACTAGAGACACACTAGGCGGCACGCAGGCACGCGGTAAGGAAGTACACAACGTGACATAGCAAAGGCTACATCAGCGTCGGAGAAAACCACTGAAACGGGGTAACTGCAAGTGCGGACGATGAATGTTCGTCGCGGCAGGATCCTGTGCTCCATGTGCACTCTGATGCAGAACCCGGTCTCGAACTGTAAGAAGAGGTCCACGTGCAGGCGTGTGACCTCCCACTGCAGGCCAATCAATACCTGGCGGCATCTCGGTCCTGCGTGGGTAAAGAATATACTCCGGATGTATCCCTGCACGAACAGCTGGTAGCAACTATGTCATAGCCTCGTAGTAGCGTGCTCGAGTGGCGAACAACTCGACGGCAAGAGCCCGAACAGTGTGATCCAGAGCCTGAGTGCACTGAATCAGAACCTGTGGGTCGTAGCGTCGAGACTCGTACGGGGCACAGATAGCTGTGTAAAATCCAGTAGCATCTCCAACAGGTGCATATGGAATGTACCGAAACACAGAGTCATCCAAGCTAGCATTGTGCTCTCCTCGGAGACGTGCGACAGCAGAGTAGGCGGTATCATGTACTGCCATCTCAATCGTCACGCCTATTCCGTGAAAAAGGTGTAGCTCGGTGTCTGAGTTGTTCTGCTGATCATAGATCCGAACTTCAGCATCGTACTGTTCCTGGTTGAACTCGCGGTAAACCTCATACACCATGTACTTGGGATACCAGCGGTAACCCAGTCTACTCAGGAGGGCAATCAGAACAGCTGGAAACCCAGGGGCATCACGAGCCCAAGTGCGAAGCACTAACTGGGTCGTAGGCCGCGGTGGAAACAGTCGATCCATCTGAAACAGAGAGATTCAGGGTTGTCATAAGACAATGAGAATTATAACCGATCTCGGAAGGAAAGGTTAAACAAAACAATGGAAAGGAAAATGATTATCAGACTAATCAGATCAACGTCAGGGAAATCGCACTGAATCCAGCTCTTCGGGTGGATAGAATTAACGAGATCCTAAATGTCGGTGTTAGTAAATTTTATTAAACCCGAATAGATGAGAGATTAGAATCCCAGAGTAAAGACGAGGAATAAAAGATCCTAATACCACCCAGTTGGCGACATGGGCCCGTAAGCCACACAGCCAAGTTAGTAAAACAGTTTTTGACCACTAGACTCAACTTCGGCCAAGGAATTGGAAAGGGGGATACCTAGAGGCAGTCGGCTCTGATACCAACCTGTGACGACCCCGGCGTAATCGTGCACTAACCATACACGCAAATGCGCACGATCAAGCCTAAGGACTCACTTGAAGATATCACAACACAACTCTAAAACATAAATAAAGTCATACAAGCTTAATATTACAAGCTAGGGCCTCGAGGGCTCGAATACATAGCTCGATGGCATACAAGTGTCAGCGGAAGTGTCAGATATCTGAGTACAGATATATTACAAAGAGAGAGAGAGATAAGCCTTCACAGAGGCGGGGTAAAATAAAATACTATGATCGAAAGGCGTAGGCCTCCTGCCCTGGACCCTTCGATCCTACTCCTGGTCGTCAGTTGGCTCCTCATAGTAGTAGTACTCGCCAGGAGGGTAGTAGTACTGGTCGTCGGCTGGGGCGTCTGGCTCAGGGGCTCCGTCGTCTGGTGGCATCAAATGGAAAATGGGGGAAAAAGAAAATAAAGCAAACGTGAGTACTCATCCGAAGTACTCAGCAAGCAAGGATCTACACTACATATGCAACATTGTCAAAGGAATGGCTGTATATGTGGACTGGGCTGCAGAAATGCCAGAATAGAGGGGGAAAGCCAAGTCCTATCGAAGACTAGCATCTTCAACAATCTTCGACAGTCTTGCAGCAATAGAAGAGAATAGATGAACATAATGTATAGTAGTAGTAGTAGTATCATCAACCTCGACTTGAGATCCTTTCTCGACTCCCTGCGAGAAAGCAATCCCAGAGCCGTACTATCCAGTTCTCATCACATGTTCTAGTAGTACCGATCGGGATACAACTCCGAGTGTCCGTTACCGTAGGACAGGCTATCGATAGAAGTTTCTTCCCTGCAGGGGTGCACCAACTTACCCACCACGCTCACTTAACTCCGGCCGGACACACTTTTCTGGGTCATGCCCGGCCTCGGCTAAGCAACACGCCGCAACCCGACCTAGGCTTATAAGAGAGGTCAGCACGCCGGACTAAACCTATGCCCCAAGGGGTCTTGGGCCATCGCCCTGGGACCTCCTGCACGTTACGGGGCCACCGAGAGCAGACCTAGCAACCCCTTATACAAGCGCGGTTGCGTTCCCAGTCCAACTCGGCGTGCGCCGCTCCTTACTGACGTCAAACAAGCTTCGGCTGATGTATACGACGCAGAACGCCCATACTATGCCCACGTGATGGTTAGTGCTATCGGGCCAGAGGCCCCTCGGATCAAATATCCAAACCATAGTGGATTAGGAGCATGCGGAAACGAGCAGAGACTCACGATCGATGTGACCCCGTCGCCCCGTCTCGAGGACTTGCGGCAAGGGCTAAGAATGCCCGGCCACGCCTCATAGTTATCTCACGGGCACCATCCAGGTCAACCCGACTCCACATCACTTCACATTAAGCTCGCGCGGGTACCCCTCAGGGCCGACCCGTCTTTAGTATCGTGGTTCATAGTCAAGTCATAATATCCAAGGTAACTGTGTGTCTGACACCGAAGGGAACCCTGAGGAATCACCCTCGATGGAATTCCCGCTCGATGTTATCATCAAGGTGAACGAAGGAGGAATCACCCTCGAGGTCCACACTTGGGGAGTTGCGCGACGATGTCGTTATCGGGGGTGGTGTAGGAGGAATCACCCTCGCTTACCACGACCGAGTAACTAACCTACCAGGTTAACATCAGAAGTGCTGACGAGGTATCACCCTCGGCACTCGACGGTAACCCAGCAGTGGCGGCAACTAAGGGGAAGTGATGTGCGGTGCCAGGGTCTGGTCTTCAATCCCGATGATCGGGTCTTCTGATATCCAGCAGGGCAGTCGGGATCAAGTGGGGGTCTCTGTCGTGTCTCTACCCAGCCTATACTAAGCAGTCTAGGATAACCAGAAAGGTAGCAAGGCAGGTTACAATAATCAGGCTATGCAGCAGATATAGGAAAATAGTAGCAGTAGCAGTTCTAATGCAAGCATAAGAGAGAGGAGAATAGGCGATATAGGCATGCTCAAAATGGGGGTGCTTGCCTGTTTGCTCTGGGGCAAGGGCAAGGTCGTCGGTGGTGTCATCGGGGACGTAGTCGTACTCCTGAGCTGCGTCTGCCTCGGGAGCTACGTCAACGTTGGGGTCTACCGAGAGAGAAGAGGGGGAAGAAACAGGTAAACATAATGCAGACAAATGCAATACGGTGCGTGTGATGCTATGATGCAATGCAGGGTTGCCTAAATATGCATCTAAGTCATTTTAGTTATTTTTAGAATTATTCTGGGATTTAATAACCAGGGTGTGTGCACTATTCATCTGCCGGATACGGGTCCGGAGTTACGAGTTCTTCTACGTAGGGGGTTCTGATGAGGAAACAGACGACACGATCAGACTCATCTCGTCGTTCTGAGCAACTTTCATGTTTTAACTTTTTTGATCCGAGCTACGTTTTAAAAGTTATTAATTTTCAAAGATTATTTGAATTTCTAGAATTTATCTATTTAGCAGAAAATGAATTATGACATCAACATGACATCACTGTGACGTCAGCGGTCAACAGGCGCTGACCAGAGTCAAATATGACATGTGGGTCCAGTGGGACCCACATGTCATCCTCTGTTTAGGCTAATCAGTGGATTACACTAATTAACAGATTTAATTAGCCAAGTGGGGCCCTTCTGTCAGTGTCACATTAACTTAACAAATTAACTTTTATTTTTTAACAGTGCTTAATTAGTCTAATTATCGAATGGGACCCACATGTCAGCTACAGGGGTGAAAAGTGCCCGCGTTGACTGTGGTCAACGGGGTCAAACGGGCCCAGGGGGACCCACTATCAGTGTCACTGGGTGGGCCCCCACGCCCAGCCACGTCGGCGGCCGGTGGCTAGTCGCCGGCGTGCACAAAACACGGCGGAGGGCTCGGGCCTCCGTCGGAAATCGCCCACAGGCGACCATTTTGCGCGCGCGAGGGTGCGTTCGAACGAGTCGAACGGGCCGCATGCAGTGGTGGTGGTGGTTTCGCCGGAATCGGCCGGAATCCTCGCGAGCGTTGAGCAGCAGCGGCGCCGGAGTTTGGGCCTCGTCGGGTTCTAAGCTACACAGCGCGGGGAGGAGTGCTAGGGGTCTTGCCAGACTCGCACGAGCCCCAGGAGCTCTATGCTGGGTCCGGACGAGCACGACGGCGTCTGTGGCCGCGGCGGCGAAGTGCACAGCGGCGACCCGTGCTCGGCAATGACGGCAGCTAGCTAGAGAGCGCTCGGGGATCAACGAGGAGCAGCAGGGGAAGGAGAGGCTCACCGTGCGGCACCCACGTAGGCCCTCGACAGTTTTGTAGCAGCAGTGGGCGTCGAATTCGCCGGCGGGCACCGGGGTTGGGGAAGAAGGGGACGGCGGTGTCCGGCAGCTACAGGGCCTCCTAGCACCAACTGGGGCCTTCAATCGACGAGGAAGACGACGGCAACCCCTTCGGCACCATGATGACCCGAGGCGATGGCGGTGGCTGCGGCTGCGACGGAAACGCGGCGGCGACGGCGCTCTGCTCCGGATCTGGAGAGGGGAGAAGAGGCGAGGCGAGCGAGGAGAGGACGGGGAAGTGAACGAGGGAGCCCGGGGGAGTGGCGGAGCTCGGCCTTATCCCCTCCCGCGCCCTGTATCGTCGGTGGGCGGCGCCGCGCCGGCGCGCGCGCGCTCAGCCAGGGGCGCGTCGACACGACGATGGAGAGAGGTGAGTTGGGCCGGCTGGGCTGGGCCAGTGCACTGTGCACTTGGACCAGTCCAGCTTTAGCCTTTTTCTTTTTCTTAATTTTCTGTTTTTCTTTTCTTTTCTGTTTTGAAATAGTTAGGGCATTTCTACACTTTTGAAAAATGTGAGAGTTGTCCCAAATATTGCAATGCAATATTAGCTCTCACCAAAAAGTGGTTTGGACAGATTTGGAAGTCATTTGAATTTGTAATGATTTTAAATGAATTAATATTGCTGTTTTGGGTGCTGTTTCATCTAGTTAGAGTCACTTATCTAACTCCAACTTTATTGATGATGATTTTAGAAATGTTCCTGGATTATTTGCCATTCAATGAACATTTTCTCAACAGAGTTTGATCAACTTCATATTTCACTTTTGAATTTGAGTTGATTTTCAGATGTAAATTTGAATTGGATCATTAACCCATATGACTTGGCACTGCAAATGATCATGACTTGGCAAGATTAACAGAGTGTCACAGAGCTTATTACAAGGGGGTGTTACAGTACCCCAGCGGGGTGCTCGACCTCTCCGACTCGCCCATCCCCCTCGGCGACGACATCCCCGCCGTGGCGGCGGACCTCTGCGCCCAAGTAGAGGTATTCGTCACCGGTTCCGGCTCTTCTTCATCTATCTAGAAGGCCGCCGCCGCCAGGGCCACAGTGGACCGCGCTAGCATGGCCGACCCGCTGCGCGCCACGATGCAGAACCTCTGCATCCCCATCACCACCGACATCGACGCCACCGACACCGCGGAGGCCCGGGCCTAGCTTGAGGAGGAGCGCAAGCGCTTGCTGGACAGGGCGAGACACTCGCTGCTATGCAGCGCCGGCTGGAATCCACCCTGCGAGAGCACGCCGCCGCATATGGCTTCACTCCAACCGCTGCCGGGCCCAGCCGGGTCGCCGAGGTGCGGGCCTATGGCGCTGCCATTGGCCGCACGCTGGGCGTAGACCCGCCCGTCTACAACACCCTGGTCAAGAACATGCGCGCCGCAGAGGCGGCCGCTGTTGGCCTGGAGCAGCTGCAGGGCGAGAAGCTGCAGGAGCGCTTGCAGCGCTTGAACGAGCTTCTCGACACCGCGAACGCGCAGCAAGACCGCCTCGACCACCCCACTGAGTCCGCCTCGCGGTGCACTAAGGATCCCGAGCACTAGTGACAGAACACGGCGTCTTCCCCGCGCCCGGACGAAGCTCAGTCCGGTCAGACCCAAACCCGGCGCAACTGCGCCCCGACGGCTGGAGACGGCCTGGGCGACGAGCCGGCTGCCGGAATCCGGCGCCAGCAAGACCCTTCCCCATCGTCCCGCCGGCGTGGCAACCCGGCTTCAGCCAACCCGGCGCCTCGCGGTCCCGTCGCAAGCCGGCTGGGCCCGCGCGCCATCGACGACGCTGACGCTCGCCATCGCCTCGACCAGCTTGCCCTCTCCTTCGAGCTGGAGGAAGACAACGCCGTTGGCCCGGCTTGTTTCGGCCCGCGCATCCGGGATGATCCCTTCCTCAAAGGGTTCATGCTGCCCCGCGACACCCCCAAGTACAATGGCACCGTCAAGCCGGAGGACTGGCTCATCGACTACACCACCGCCATCGGTATCGCGGGCGGCAATTGCCGTCTTGCCGTGCGCTATGCCCCGCTCATGCTCCAGGGTTCGGCCCGCTCGTGGATGAACAGCCCGCCGGTCGGCAGCATCAACGCATTGGTCGACTTCGAGCAGGCCTTCCTGCGCAACTTCACCGGCACCTACAAGCATTCCGGCCGTCCCAGCCAGCTCGCCATGTGCGTGTAGGGGCCGGCTGAAACCGGCCGCGAGTACCTCGCGCGCTGGACCGAGCTCCAGAACAGCTGCGAGGGCGTCCATGAGGTCCAAGCCATTCAGTACTTCGTGAGCGGTTACCGGGATGGCACCCTCCTCAAGCACAAACTTCTGCGCTCCAAGCCAACCACCATGGCCGCGTTCATGATCATCACGGACAAGTATGCCAATGCTGACTCTGCCATGAAGATCCAGGTGGTGCTGGATGAAGCCGGCAAGGCAATGCTGGTACCACCTCCCAAGCTGGCTGGCGAGAGTAGCCGCCAACAGAACAACCAGCAGAACAACAAGCGCAAAGCCGACTAGCAGGCCTCGCGCTACGACAACCGCCTCGTCGCGACCACCGAACAGGCGCCCGCGGCCGAGCCGGCCGGCAAGCGCTGGCATGGCAACCCGCCATGAGTTTAGAGGAGATGCTCAATGCTCCCTGCAAGCACCACAGCGGTGTGAGACCGTCCACGCACACGCTCCGGCAGTGCGCCATCACCAAGCGCATCATGAGGGGCGACAACCCGCCGCCACCAGCTCCAGCTCCGGGCGCAGGGCAGCTGGCTTTGCCTTCTCCGCCCCCGCCACCGGCAAACGGCGCAATGGGCAATGACGTCTTCCCCAACCAGAACGCGAGCTACGTCGTCTTCACCAGCCTTGGCGATGACAAGCGTAGCGAGTGCCTGCTCTGTCAGGAGGTGAACACCGTCATCCCGGCCGTGCCGGAGTACATGCACTGGTCGGAACGCCCAATCAGCTAGACCCGGGAGGACCACCCGGCCGTCATGCCGAACCCGGGTGGCTACGCCCTTGTCCTCGACACCACCATAGTCGCAACCCGACGCATCTGCAAGTTCTCGCGAGTCCTCATAGATGGCGGTAGCAACATCAACATCCTCTACCATGACACAATGACCAAGCTTGGCCTCGAGGCCTATGATGCCCCCGGCTCAATCGTGCACTAATCATACACGCAAATGCACACAATCAAGCCTAAGGACTCACGGGAAGATATCACAACACAACTCTAAAACATAAATAAAGTCATACAAGCTTTATATTACAAGCCAGGGGCCTCGAGGGCTCGAATACAAACGCTCGCATACAAGCGTCAGCGGAAGCATTAGATATCTGAGTACAGATATGAAACAGAAATAGAAAGGCCTTTAGAAAGGCGGGGCAAAATAAAACACTACGATCGAAAGGCGCATGCCTCCTGCCTGGGACCCTCCGAACCTACTCCTGGTCGTCAGTCAGCTCGTAGTAGTAACCATCCTCAGGGTAGTAGTAGTAGTCGATCGACGGGGCATCTGTCTCAGGGGGCTCCGTCCTCTGGTCGCGACAAACTGATATGAGGAGAAAAGGAAAACAAAGCAACCGTGAGTACTCAGAAGTACTCAGCAAGCAAGGATCTACACTACATATGCAACATTTTCAAGGGGAGGCTGTATATGTGGACTGGGCTGCAGAAATGCCAGAATAGAGAGAAGGCCTAGTCCTATCGAAGACTAGCATCTTCAGAGGTCTTGCAGCAATAGAAGAGAGTAGAACAGTACAATATAAGGTAGCAGTATCATTAAGTCTCAACCTCACCCAGAGATCCTTTCTCGACTCCCTGCGAGAAAGCAATCCCAGAGCCATACAGTCATCAACCTCGTCCTGAGATCCCTTCTCGACTCCCTGTGAGAAGCAATCCCAGAGCCATAGTATCCAAGTATCCAGTTCTAATTGTATCAATCAGGATATAACTCCGAGTGTCTGTTACCGTAGGACAGGCTATCGATAGATGTTTTCTTCCCTGCAGGGGTGCACCAACTTACCCACCACGCTCGCTTAACTCCGGCCGGACACACTTTCCCGGGTCATGCCCGACCTCGGCCAAACGACACACCGCAGCCCTACCTAGAGCTCAGCAGAGAGGTCCCCGCCGGTCTACATCCTAAGAGCAAGGGGGTCTTGGGCCATCGCCCCTCGCCCTTCGGGTCGTTGCACACATGGCTCAGATCCAAGCACCACCTCTGTCGTGAATGGCGCCAATCACTCCATGCCACACTGCTGAACTGGACGTCTGACAGAGCTTTCGGCTGATGCATACGATGCAGAACGCCCATACTATGCCCACGTGGTGGTTAGTGCTATCGGGCCAGAGGCCCACTCAGATCAAATATCCAAACCGTTAGTACCTTGGGGGTGCGGTAACGAGCAGAGACTCAAGATCGATGTGACCCCGTCGCCCCATCTCGAGGACTTGCGGCAAGGGCCAAGAATGCCCGGCCACGCCTCGTATTCTCACTCGGGCACCATCCAGGTCAACCCGTCTCACAAAAGACTGTCGGGAACTCAGGTCCACCTCTACTGGGCGGTACCGCCTGTCGCTCCAGTCCTGCAGTTAAAGTAACTCCCTCGGGTCGCCCTCGGGGCCGACCTGTTTCTAACAGGGTGCAGGGGTAAATTCACAGTAGCCGTGTGTCCATAACATCAAGGAAATCCGAGGTATCACCCTCGACGGATACCCACTCGATGTAACTGTCAAGGTGAACGTAGGAGGATTCACCCTCGATGGGTTCACACTTGACGTGTTGCATGACCGCGTCGTTATCGGAAGTGATGAAGGAGGAACCACCCTCGATGACCATGACCAAATAGCTACTCTACAGGGTTAACATCAGAACTGCTACAAGAGGTTTCACCCTCGGCACTCGATAGTAACGATGCAGTGTCGTTACAACTAAGGGGGGTGATGTGCGGTGCCGGGGCCTGGTCTTCAATCCCGTTGATCGGGTCTTCGGATAATCCAGTGGGGCAATCGGGATAAGTGGGGTCACTGATAGGTCTCTACCCAGCCTATACTAAGCAGTTTAGGATATGCAGGTAATTATCAAAAGGAGGTTACAGTAAACAGGCTATGCATCAGAATAGGTAAAGCAGTAGCAGCATCAATTCTAATGCAAGCATGAGAAAATAGAATGGGCGATATCGGGATGATCAAAGGGGGGGCTTGCCTGGATGCTCGGCGACAAGGGCAAGGTCGTCAATGGTGTCGTCGGTCTCCGGAGCTGCGGCGGTACCGGGAACTACGTCGGGGTCTAACGAGAGAGAAGAGGGGGAGGAAACAGTATAAATACACAGCAAACATGAGCAACACAATGTACGACATGACAATATGCAGTGCCGGGGTGTCCTAACGTATGGTTGCACGCCACCGAGGAAGGGGGAATCCATCCGGGAATGTTTTCCCGGTTCCGGACATTTGTCAGACAGATGACCGGAGGGGAACGGTTGCATGTTCGCTATGCTAGGTATGCGTGATGGACGAACGGACCACGTATTCGGATTCGTCTTGTCGTTCTGAGCAACTTTCATGTACAAAGTTTTTCGATCTGAGATACGAATTAATTTCTATGAATTTCTAACGAATTAATCTATTTTCTGAAATTCCTGGAATTAAATTAATTCAAAAAATGCACAGTGCAGAAAAAGCTAAGTGCACCCGGTGCACTGCACCCAGTGTGCATCAGAGACTGACCAGTGGGGCCAGTCAACAGTTGACTGGACTGTTGACTGGTCAACTGGGTCCAGTCAGCAGAGGCTGGCGGATGGGGCCTAGTGCTGAGTCAGCAGTCACAGCCAGCAGATCTTATCCATTAGAACAGTAAACGGTGGGCCCCACTTGTCAGTTTGTCATTTTAATTAAACCTGTTCTGTTAAACTAATTAACCCGCGTGGGGCCCGGCTGTCAGTGGGGATTAGTGGCGAGGGTTAGCAGTTAATTACGCCATGTTGACGGGATTAACGACGGCTAACCACCGGCGACAACAGGGGACGGCGACGATGGTCATCTGGCCGATTCCTGCGTTCATTTGGACCGGGCCCAGGCTCTGCAAGACGGCCACAATGCGGCGCATCGAACGGGCCTAGTGGCACGAGCAGCAACGGCCGGAGCCGTGCGCTGCAGCGACGAACGGCGGCGGTCGCTTTCGGAGCTAGACGGAGCGACGTCTACGCGTCACGGGGAGAGGAGCAAAGAGGTCGGGGAGGATCGTGTGCTCACAGCGAACGTGTAGGGAAAGGCAGCGAGCTCGGGGAGGAGCTGGTCGTCGCAGATCGGCGGCGAGCAGGAGGGGATCCCGTCGGGGAAGAATGGCGATGGCGACGGCTTGGTGGCGTCCCAACTCGATCCGGTGGTGGTGAGTGATGCAGAAGAGCACGGTGGTCCTCCCAGGCATCAGCAGGAGGCGCGGGGAGGCCGTTGGCCGCGCAGGTGAGCTGCGGCGGTGACGGCGCGTTCGGGCGACGATTGGGGAGGAAGGGGGCAAGGCGATGGAGAGCAAGGAGGGGTGGCTGGGGTGTCCAGAGGGTCGAGGGGGGCCTTAACCGACCAGGGACAGGCGCAGCGACGCGTTGTCGTGCGGGAGAAGGGGGGCGGCGCGGCGAGCTCTGTAGAGGCGACAGCGGCGCGCGCGGGTGAACAGGGGAAGGGGACGGGAAGTGTTGGGCTGGGCCGGCACTGTGTTGGGCAGGCCGGTAAGTGCACAGTTGCACGTTTAGGCCTTTTTCTTTTTCCCTTTTTCTGTTTTCTTTTCTTTCCTGTTTGCAAATTGTTTGGGCACTATATGCATTTTGTAAAAAGTGTGACCTAGTCCTTAATTAGCAGTGCACTATACCCTAACACCAAAAACTAGTTTGGGCAAAACATCATTTCATATTTGACTTAGATTAATTAAAAGGTTATTAAATATTATTTTCAGCCACTATTTGTGGATGTTTGAGTCACTTGCCCTATTCCAATAATGTTGGTTACAATTTTAGAACTGTCTCTGTAATATTTGTTATTTATTGAACATTTTAGTTTCTATGTTGAACAACTTTTATTTTCCACTTTAGTTTTAATTTGAATCTTGAGTTAGGAGCTGAATGCAAATGATGATTAGGCACTGATAATCATGATGACATGGCATAATCAAAAGGGGATTACTGTAGTTAACCACTGGGGGTGTTACAAGGCCAAGGACCTGGAGCCAACCCGGACGGTGTTCCACGGCATTGTGCCGGGTCTCTCCTGCTCCCCCATCGGCCGGGTCCAGCTTGACGTCCTTTTCGGCATGAGCGACCATTTCCGGCGCGAACCAATCTGGTTCGAGGTGGTGGACCTGTCCAGCGCATACCATGCGCTGCTGGGCCGGCCTGCGCTGGCCAAGTTCTAACATTTTAGTTTCTATGTTGAACAACTTTTATTTTCCACTTTAGTTTTAATTTGAATCTTGAGTTAGGAGCTGAATGCAAATGATGATTAGGCACTGATAATCATGATGACATGCCATAATCAAAAGGGGATTACTGTAATTAACCACTGGGGGTGTTACAAATCTCCTCCACTAACAAGAATTCTCGTCCCGAGAATTAAGAGGTAGAAGGAAAAAGTTCGGGGTATTCCGCATGAAGATTATCCTCGCGTTCCCAAGTGGCTTCATCTTCAGTATGATTTGACCACTGCACTTTGAGGAACTTGGTAACCTTCTGACGGGTCCGACGTTCAGCTTCATCGAGAATGCGGATTGGATGCTCCTTCTCAGATAGATCATCTTGCAATTCGAGCATCTCGTGATCCACAGCTTGGTGCGGAGATTCCTTGAAGCATTTACGAAGTTGCGACACATAGAATACGTCGTGGATATGAGAGAATTGCGGCGGCAACTCCAATTTATACGCCACTGACCACGTCTTGCAACAATGCGGAAAGGACCAATGTAGCGTGGAGCTAACTTGCCCTTGATTCCGAAACAGTGAGTGCCCTTCATAGGAGTGACACGCAGATAAGCTTGATCTCCAGGTTGATAAGTCAAATCCCATCGTTTGCGATCATAGTTGCTCTTCTGACGGTCCTGAGCCGCCTTGAGATTTTCTCGGACAATTCGGACTTGCCCTTCAGCGTGTTGGATAATATCCGGACCCACAAGCGGTCGTTCCCCAGTTTCTGACCAATTCAGAGGGGTTCGACACTTACATCCATATAGAACTTCAAAGGGAGCCATTTTCAAGCTGGCTTGATAGCTGTTGTTATATGAGAATTCCGCATAAGGAAGAGATTCTTCCCACTTCTTGCCAAACGATATAACACAAGCCCGAAGCATGTCTTCAAGCACTTGATTGACTCGCTCGACTTGGCCTTGGGATTGGGGGTGATAAGCTGAACTCCAGGTAATATGAGTTCCCATAGCTTCTTGGAAACTTTCCCAGAACTTTGAGGTGAAAAGACCGCCACGGTCGGAACTAATCTCCTTCGGAATACCGTGGAGTGAAACAATTCTGGAGATATACAACTCTGCTAACTGACTAGCAGTGATAGTTTCCTTGACGGGCAGAAAGTGTGCAACTTTAGAAAGTTGGTCGACGACGACAAGAATAGCATCGTGACCCTTCTGTGACCTGGGAAGTCCTGTAATGAAATCCATCTGAACCTTATCCCATTTCCATAGTGGAATGGGAAGTGGTTGCAGAATTCCAGCAGG
Organism: Thinopyrum elongatum; assembly: GCA_011799875.1. Taxonomy (NCBI): domain Eukaryota; kingdom Viridiplantae; phylum Streptophyta; class Magnoliopsida; order Poales; family Poaceae; genus Thinopyrum; species Thinopyrum elongatum. Next base: position 524,855,794 of record CM022298.1, read on the forward strand.
CTTTTGATGTTCTACTTTAACACGACGACACACATCGCATTCAGCAACATATCGAGCAATATCCTGCTTCATTTTAGACCACCAGTACCTTTGACGGAGATCACGATACATCTTGGTGCTACCCGGATGAATAGACAGCGGGGTATCATGTGCCTCCTTCATGACCTTGTCGGTCATAAGCTCGAAGCAAGGTACGACAATGAGGTTTCTGAAATACAAGGTTCCATCTTCAGACAGCGAGAAATCCCTGTACTTTACAAGGTGAAGGTCTTTCTTCATCAGATCAATTTCAGCATCTTTAGCTTGCGCATTCTTAACAGCTTTCTCAAGATCTGGTTGTATCACAAGGTTATTAAGAGAACCCTGTGGAACAATACGCAGATTCAGCTTCCGCAGTTCTTCAAAAAGGCGAGGTTGAGCTCGCCTAACCATAAGGTTGTCGCAATAGGACTTGCGGCTTAAGGCATCAGCCATCACGTTAGCCTTGCCAGGGGTATAAGAAATACCCAAATCATAGTCCGCAATGGCCTCCATCCATCTTTGCTGGCGGAGGTTTAGAGATGGCTGAGTGAACAAGTACTTCAGACTTTTATGATCCGTGTAGATCTCGCAATGATTACCGAGGAGGTAATGTCACCACAACTGCAGTGCATAGATGACAGCAGCTAGTTCTAGATCATGTGCCGGATAATTCTCTTCATGTGGGCGCAACTGACGAGAGCCATAAGCAATCACTTTACGCTCTTACATTAGGACACAGCCTAATCCTTCACGGGATGTGTCACAATAAATCACAAAGTCTTTGCGGGTATCTGGAGGAGATAGTACTGGGGCAGATGTCAGCTTGTCTTTGAGTGTCTGGAAACTTTCCTGACATTTTTCTGTCCATTCAAACTTAACTCCCTTGTGAAGCAAATCGGTCAAAGGTTTAGCAATCTTTGAGAAATTCTCGACAAAACGACGGCAATAACTTGCAAGGCCGAGAAAACTTCTCACTTGCTTGACGTTCTTCGGAGGAGTCCAGTCAAGAAAAGCCTGAACTCGTTCCGGGTTAACAGCAATTCCATCCTTGGAAATCACATGACCAAGGTAAGTTACTTCAGAAAGCCAGAATTCACATTTGGAATACTTGGCATACAACTGGTGTTCTCGGAGCCTTTCCAGTACAAGACGGAGGTGTTCAGCATGTTCTTCCTTATTCTTCGAATATACCAGAATATCATCTAGATAAACCACGACGAACTTGTCGAGGTAATCCATGAAGATGTAATTCATCAGACGGGAGAATGTGGCTGGAGCATTTGTTAAGCCAAATGACATGACAGTGTACTCGTAGGAGCCATAATGAGTAACAATTGTAGTCTTCGGAATATCCTCTTCACGAACACGGATCTGATGATAACCCAACCTCAAATCAAGTTTAGAGAATACCGATGATCCAGCAAGTTGATCATACAAATCATTGATCCGAGGAAGCGGATATTTGTTCTGGATTGTTGCTTGGTTAATGGGCCGGTAATCCTGAACCAACCGGTTAGTTCCATCCTTCTTCTTAATGAAGAGTGAAGGTGCTCCCCAAGCAGAGGAACTGGGGCGGATGAAACCTTTCTTAAGTGACGTGTCGATTTCTTCCTTAAGCTCGAAAAGATGATGCGGAGGCATCTTATAAGGACGCTTCACAATAGGTGTTGTGCCAGGCTTCAAGTCGATGACAAACTCGACAGCTCTAGTAGGGGGTATTCCTGGAAGTTCTTCTGGAAATACATCTTGAAAATCACGAACAACTGGAACGTTCTCAATGCCTTCAAGAGGTGAAGCATTCAATGCATTCAGGACATAAATCTAAGCTTCGGCGTCCTGCACTGTTCGAGCTGAGTATCTGACTGTCTGACCAGAAGGGTGTGTGAGGCGGACTGTTTCAGTGGCACAGTCAATCAAAGCTTTATGAGGCTTCAACCAGTCCATACCCAGAATAATGTCTATATTGGAGGTCTTGAGAGCAATGAGAGAAACGGGGAACATCAATCCTCCAATCACAATGTGGTTACCGTGGCTTACCATGGTAGTTTGCCAATTAGCCCCAGGTGACTGGATTACTAATGGGGTGGACATCTCCTCGAAAGGTATATCATGGCTTCGCGCAAAACTTTCGGACATGAAGGAGTGCGATGCTCCAGAATCAAAGAGGACTGAAGCTGGGATTGAATTCACTAGAAGGGTGCCCATCACAATTTTGGTTCCCTGTCGAGCTTCTTCAATGTTGACTTGGTTGACATGAACAAGTTGACTAGCAGGTAGTCTGGTTTCAACGTTCCTAGCAGGATGTTTTCGACGGCTCTTCCTGCAACCAGCAGAAGGATGTGATGCGTGTTGAGGCTGACTCTGACGGCAGTTGATAGTACGGTGCCCTGGCTGTCCACACTGGTGGCACAGACCATCATTATGGGGAGAAACACCAACATTGGATTGTCCACCCTGAATCGTTAGCTGTCTTGGCGGCGGAGGCAGACGAGGTGCAACATAAGACGGCCTCGGCGTTGGAGCAGGTCGATGATGAACATTGTGTGGGATCCAGACTCGACATTTCTGAGTAGGTCGACCGGAAGACGAACCAACATCTCGAGTACGCTTGAGCGACTCCTGGTACTCAGTCAAAGCTGTTTCAACTTGGAAAGATTTGCTGACAAACGTTGCGAAGTCGTTGCAATCATGGGCAGCAAGTGCAAGGTTTATATCGGTACGCAGTCCTTCACGGAATTTCTCCTGCTTGCGTGCGTCAGTGCAGACGTCATCTTCAGCATAGCGGGACAGTTCAAGGAATTTCCTCTAATATTCATCCACAGTCATTGTGCCCTGTGAGAGTTTGCGGAACTCCTGCTTCTTTTGGTCCATCAGACCTTGAGGAATGTACCGTGCACGAAAAGCTGACTGGAATTCCTGCCAAGTGGTTATTGTTTAAACAGGCAACATACCCTTGTGGCTTTCCCACCATTGCGCAGCTGATCCCCTCAGGTGATACGTCGCATAGGTGACATAACTATCAGGGATAACATTGGCCGACTTCATCTGGAAGGCAATGTCACGGAGCCAATCATCAGCATCCATTGGATCAGTCGAGCTGCGAAAAGTGGATGGATTGAGGCGCATGAATTCTGGCAGAGTTATTGGTGTAGGCTGTTGATAAGCATTCTGGTTTGGGAACTGAGCCAATATCCCGGTCATAACCTGACGGTTCAGTTCAAATTGCTGCATCATTGCGGCAATATAAGGTGGAGGTGGAGGATCGTCAGCCATCCTGCCAAATCAATAGGGGCAGTTTAGCAAGAAGAACTACAGGTGTATGGAATGATTCATGAAGTAACACGCACAACAGAAGGAGGTGCAGTAGATACTTCATCATATTTGCACCAGACATTCGAATCCACACATAGCCTCGATTACAATCTGGCAATACGACAGCTGAAAGGGGAAGGCTAGACAACTAGGCGGCGCGCAGGCACGCGGCAAGGAAGTACACAACGAGACATAGCAAAGGCTACATCAACGTCGGAGAAAACTATTGGGGCGAGGAATCTGCAAGTGAAACACAGGGTGCCCTCGATAAGAGGATCCTGCAAGCAGAACCTGGCCCGCAATCTTGAAGGAAAGGGGGAAATTTTCAGAACACCGGATGGATGTGATCACGAGAACCTAATGTTGGAGTTAGTAAATTTTTTAACCCGAATAGAAGAGAGGTCAGAGTCCTAGGGTATAGACGAGGAATAAAAGATCCTAATATCACCCAATTGGTGACGTGGGCCCGTAAGCCACACAGCCAAGTTAGTAAAACAGTTTTGGACCACTAGACTTCAACTTCGGCCAAGGAGTTGGAAAGGGGGGTTCCTACAGGCAGTCGGCTCTGATACCAACTTGTGACGCCCCCGGCTCAATCGTGCACTAATCATACACGCAAATGCACATGATCAAGCCTAAGGACTCACGGGAAGATATCACAACACAACTCTAAAACATAAATAAAGTCATACAAGCTTTATATTACAAGCCAGGGCCTCGAGGGCTCGAATACAAACGCTCGCATACAAGCGTCAGCGGAAGCATCAGATATCTGAGTACATATATGAAACAGAAATAGAAAGGCCTTTAGAAAGGCGGGGCAAAATAAAACACTACGATCGAAAGGCGCAGGCCTCCTGCCTGGGACCCTCCGAACCTACTCCTGGTCGTCAGTCAGCTCGTAGTAGTAACCATCCTCAGGGTAGTAGTAGTAGTTGATCGACGGGGCATCTGTCTCAGGGGGCTCCGTCCTCTGGTCGCGACAAACTGATATGAGGAGAAAAGGAAAACAACGCAACCGTGAGTACTCAGAAGTACTCAGCAAGCAAGGATCTACACTACATATGCAACATTTTCAAGGGGAGGCTGTATATGTGGATTGGGCTGCAGAAATGCCAGAATAGAGAGAAGGCCTAGTCCTATCGAAGACTAGCATCTTCAGAGGTCTTGCAGCAATAGAAGAGAGTAGAACAGTACAATATAAGGTAGCAGTATCATTAAGTCTCAACCTCACCCAGAGATCCTTTCTCGACTCCCTGCGAGAAAGCAATCCCAGAGCCATACAGTCATCAACCTCGTCCTGAGATCCCTTCTCGACTCCCTGCGAGAAGCAATCCCAGAGCCATAGTATCCAAGTATCCAGTTCTAATTGTATCAATCAGGATACAACTCCGAGTGTCCGTTACCGTAGGACAGGCTATCGATAGATGTTTTCTTCCCTGCAGGGGTGCACCAACTTACCCACCATGCTCGCTTAACTCCGGCCGGACACACTTTCCCGGGTCATGCCCGACCTCGGCCAAATGACACACCGCAGCCCAACCTAGAGCTCAGCAGAGAGGTCCCCGCCGGTCTACATCCTAAGCGCAAGGGGGTCTTGGGCCATCGCCCCTCGCCCTCCGGGTCATTGCGCACATGGCTCAGATCCAAGCACCACCTCTGTCGTGAATGGCGCCAATCACTCCATGATGCACTGCTGAACTGGACGTCTGACAAAGCTTTTGGCTGATGCATACGATGCAGAACGCCCATACTATGCCCACGTGGTGGTTAGTGCTGTCGGGCCAGAGGCCCACTCAGATCAAATATCCAAACTGTTAGTACCTTGGGGGTGCGGTAACGAACAGAGACTCATGATCGACGTGACCCTGTCGCCCCATCTCGAGGACTTGCGGCAAGGGCCAAGAATGCCCGGCCACGCCTCGTATTCTCACTCGGGCACCATCCAGGTCAACCCGTCTCACAAAAGACTGTCAGGAACTCAGGTCCACCTCTACTGGGCGGTACCGCCTGTCCCTCCAGTCCTGCAGTTAAAGTAACTCCCTCGGGTCGCCCTCGGGGCCGACCCGTTTCTAACAGGGTGCATGGGTAAAGTCACAGTAGCCGTGTGTCCATAACATCAAGGGAATCCGAGGTATCACCCTCGACGGATACCCACTCGATGTAACTGTCAAGGTGAACGTAGGAGGATTCACCCTCGATGGTTTCACACTTGATGTGTTGCACGACCGCATCGTTATCGGAAGTGGTGAAGGAGGAACCACCCTCGATGACCACGACCAAATAGCTACTCTACAGGGTTAACATCAGAAGTGCTATAAGAGGTTTCACCCTCGGCACTCGATAGTAACGCTGCAGTGTCGTTACAACTAAGGGGGGTGATGTGCGGTGCCGGGGCCTGGTCTTCAATCCCGTTGATCGGGTCTTCGGATAATCCAGCGGGGCAATCTGGATAAGTGGGGTCACTGATAGGTCTGTACCCAGCCTATACTAAGCAGTTTAGGATATGCAGGTAATTATCAAAAGGAGGTTACAGTAAACAGGCTATGCATCAGAATAGGTAAAGTAGTAGCAGCATCAATTCTAATGCAAGCATGAGAAAATAGAATGGGCGATATCAGGATGATCAAAGGGGGGGCTTGCCTGGTTGCTTGGCGGCAAGGGCAAGGTCGTCAATGGTGTCGTCGGTCTCCGGAGCTGCGGCGATACCGGGAACTGCGTCGGGGTCTAACGAGAGAGAAGAGGGGGAGGAAACAGTATAAATACACAGCAAACATGAGCAACACAATGTACGACATGACAATATGCAGTGCCGGGGTGTCCTAACGTATGGTTGCACGTCACCGAGGAAGGGGGAATCCATCCGGGAATGTTTTCCCGGTTCCGGACATTTGTCAGACAGATGACCGGAGGGGAACGGTTGCATGTTCGATATGCTAGGGATGCGTGACGGACGAACGGATCGCGTATTCGGATTCGTCTCGTCATTCTGAGCAACTTTCATGTACAAAGTTTTTCTATCTGAGATACGGATTAATTTCTATGAATTTCTAACGAATTAATCTATTTTCTGAAATTCCTGGAATTAAATTAATTTGAAAAATGCACAGTGCAGAAAAAGCTAAGTGCACCCGGTGCACTGCACCCAGTGTGCATCAGAGACTGACCAGTGGGGCCAGTCAACTGCCCAGTCAGCAGTTGACTGGACCGTTGACTGGTCAACTGGGTCCAGTCAGCAGAGGCTGGTGGATGGGGCCCAGTGCTGAGTCAGCAGTCACAGTCAGCAGATCTTATCCATTAGAACAGTAAACGGTGGGCCCCACTTGTCAGTTAGTCATTTTAATTAAACCGGTTATGTTAAACTAATTAACCCGCGTGGGGCCCGGCTGTCAGTGGGGATTAGTGGCGAGGGTTAGCAGTTAATTACGCCATGTTGACGGGATTAATGACGGCTAACCGCCGGCGATAACAGGGGACGGTGACGATGGTCGTCTGGCCGATTCCGGCATCCGTTTGGACCGGGCCCAGGCTTTGCAGGACGGCCACAACGCGGCGCATCGAACGGGCCTAGTTGCACGAGCAGCAACGGCCGGAGCCGTGCGCTGCAGCGACGAACGGCGGCGGTCGCTTTCGGAGCTAGACGAAGCGACGTCTACGCGTCACGGGGAGAGGAGCAAAGAGGTCGGGGAGGATCGTGTGCTCACAGCGAACGTGTAGGGAAAGGCAGCGAGCTCGGGGAGGAGCTGGTCGTCGCAGATCGGCGGCGAGCAGGAGGGGATCCCGTCGGGGAAGAATGGCGATGGCGACGGCTTGGTGGTGTCCCAACTTGATCCGGTGGTGGTGAGTGATGCAGAAGAGCACGGTGGTCCTCCCGGGCATCAGCAGGAGGCGCGGGGAGGCCGGTGGCCGCGCAGGCGAGCTGCGGCGGAGACGGCGCGTTCGGGCGACGATCGGGGAGGAAGGGGGCAAGGCGATGGAGAGCAAGGAGGGGTGGCTGGGGTGTCCAGAGGGTCGAGGGGGGCCTTAACCGACCAGGGACAGGCGCAGCGACGCGTTGTCGTGCGGGAGAAGGGGGGCCGGCGTGGCGAGCTCTGCAGAGGCGACAGCGGCGCGCGCGGGTGAACAGGGGAAGGGGACGGGAAGTGTTGGGCTGGGCCGGCACTGTGTTGGGCAGGCCGGTAAGTGCACAGTTGCACGTTTAGGCCTTTTTCTTTTTCCCTTTTTCTGTTTTCTTTTCTTTCCTGTTTGCAAATTGTTTGGGCACTATATGCATTTTGTAAAAAGTGTGACCTAGTCCTTAATTAGCAGTGCACTATACCCTAACACCAAAAACTAGTTTGGGCAAAACATCATTTCATATTTGACATAGATTAATTAAAAGGTTATTAAATATTATTTTCAGCCACTATTTGTGGATGTTTGAGTCACTTACCCAATTCCAATAATGTTGGTTACAATTTTAGAACTGTCTCTGTAATATTTGTTATTTATTGAACATTTTAGTTTCTATGTTGAACAACTTTTATTTTCCACTTTAGTTTTAATTTGAATCTTGAGTTAGGAGCTGAATGCAAATGATGATTAGGCACTGATAATCATGATGACATGGCATAATCAAAAGGGGATTACTGTAGTTAACCACTGGGGGTGTTACAAGGCCAAGGACCTGGAGCCAACCCGGACGGTGTTCCATGGCATCGTGCCGGGTCTCTCCTGCTCCCCCATCGGCCGGGTCCAGCTTGACGTCCTTTTCGGCATGAGCGACCATTTCCGGCGCGAACCAATCTGGTTCGAGGTGGTGGACCTGTCCAGCGCATACCATGCGCTGCTGGGCCGGCCTGCGCTGGCCAAGTTCATGGCGGTCCCCCACTATGCCTACCTCAAGATGAAGCTGCCGGGTCCCAAGGGCCTTATCACCATCGTCGGCGACTATCGCAAGTCCCTGGAGTGCGCTCAAGCTGGCGTCAGACTGGCCGAGTTGCTAGTCGTAGCCGAGGAGCGGCGCCAGCTCGACCGGATCGTCGCGCTGGCCAGTGAGACGCCGGCTGTGCCGGCTTCAGCCAAGGAGCCGGCCGGTGAGGCCTCTTTCCAGCCGTCCAAGGAGACCAAGAAGGTCAAGCTAAACCCGGAAGACCCCAGCTGCAGCAAGTACTTCGTCGTGGGCACCCGCCTCGACAGTAAATTGGAAGGTGAGCTCATTGACTTCCTCCGTGAGAATTGGGATATCTTTGCATGGACCCCAAAAGACATGCCGGGAATTCCGAGGAAGTACGTCGAGCACAAACTACACGTCCGCAAGGACGCCAAGCCTGTCCGTCAACCCCTACGTCCCTTTTCAAAAGAGAAGAGAAGAGAAGAAGCATTGGTGAAGAGGTCGCCAAGCTACTCGCGGTCGGCTTCATCATGGAAGTGTTTCACCCCGAGTGGCTGGCCAACCCGGTCCTCGTCCTGAAGAAGAAGAACACCTGGCGCATGTGCATAGACTACACCAGCCTGAACAAGGCCTGCCTCAAGGATCTTTTCACCCTCCCGCGGATAGATCAAGTCATCGACTCCACCGCCGGCTGTGAGCTCCTGTCCTTCCTGGATGCTTACTCCGGCTATCATCAGATCAAGCTGCACCCGGCCGACGCCCCGAAGACGTCCTTCATCACGCCCTTTGGGGTGTACTGCTACATCACCATGTCGTTCGGCTTGAAGAATGCCAGCGCCACCTTCCAGCGCTGCATGCATAATTGCCTGCTGACGCAACTCGGCCGCAACATCCATGTCTACGTGGACGATATTGTGGTGAAGACCAAGCAGCACCTCACGCTCCTTGACGACCTGAGGGAGACCTTTGCCAATCTACGCGAGTACCAGATCAAGCTCAACCCGGAGAAGTGCGTTTTTGGCTTGCCGGCCAGGAAGCTGCTGGGCTTCCTCATCTCGGAGCGTGGCATCAAGGCGAACCCGGAAAAGATCAAGGCCATCGAGCGCATGCGCAAGCCAACCCGATTGCGTGATGTCCAGAAGTTCACCGGCAGCTTGGCCTCGGTCAGCCAGTTTCTCAGCCGGCTGGGCGAGAGGGCCTTGCCCCTGTATCAACTGATGAAGAAGACGTCGCCATTCGAGTGGAACGACTAGGCGGATGAAGCTTTCCGGGATCTCAAGCGCATGCTCTCCACCGCACTCATCCTGGCCGCACCGGCAGACAAAGAGCCGATGTTGCTATACATTGCCGCCACCTCGCGGCCGGTCAGCACGGTGCTGGTGGTCGAGCGACCAGAGAAGGGCAAGATCCAGTCTGTCCAGCGCCCGGTATACTACCTGAGCGAGGTGCTTTCCGCCTCCAAGCAGAACTACCTGCACTACCAGAAGATGTGTTACGGCGTGTACTTCAGCGCCAAGAAGCTGAAGCAGTATTTCCAAGAGCATGTCATCACCATGGTCAGCACGGCCCCCATTGGCGAGATCATGGGCTGCCGGGATGCCTCTGGCCGGGTTGCCAAGTGGGCCATCGAGCTGGCCAGCCACACCATCCTCTATGAGCCCCGCACCACGATCAAGTCCCAGGCCCTGTTCGACTTCCTCGTCGACTGGACGGAGACCCAGTACCTGCCACCGCCGCCGGACTCAACGCATCGGCGCATGCACTTTGACGGCTCCAAGATGCGCTCCGGCTTGGGAGCCGGCATCGTGCTGTCTTCCCCGAAGGGCGACCGGCTGCGGTACGCACTCCAAATCCACTTCACCGCCTCTAACAACGTCGCCGAGTATGAAGCCCTTGTGCACGGCCGCCGTCTAGCCAAGGAACTCGGCGTCTGGCGCATCCTGTGCTACGGCGACTTGGATCTGGTGGTGCAGCAGTGTTCCGGTGAGTGGGACGCCCGGGATGCCAACATGGCCAGCTACCGTTTCCTGGTCCAGCAACTCTCCGGCGCCTTCGACGGCTGCGAGTTCCTCCATGTCCCGCGCACGGAAAATGAAGCTGCCGACACGCTGGCCAAGATTGGCTCATCCCGGCAGGCCATTCCATCCGGCGTCTTCGTCGAGCACCTACACAAGCCGTCCGTCAAGCCGTCTCCGGACTCTGAATCCATCTTCGTCCCGGACGACCCCGCGGTGCCCCTCCCCAACCCGGACTCGAGGGCTGCTGGTCCAAGCTCGGGGGCTGCCGGTCCAAGCTCGGGGGCTGCCATCCCCAACCCGGTCCCGCAGGCTCCGGATCTCGGCCCGGGGACTGCTCATCCCGGCCCGGGGGCTGCTGAACCCGACCCTGGGGCTGCCGAGCTCAACTCGGCCACCGCCATCCCCAACTCGGGGGCTGCCGCCCCAGAACCCGCCTTGGTGGCCGTCTTCACCGTCGTGACGGCTCCGTCATGGGCCCAGCCAATCCTAGCATTCCTGGAGAGCGGAGCGCTCCCCATGGACGAGACCGAGGCCCGGCAAGTGCAACACCAGGCATCCTCCTACAGCATCATCAACAGCGAGCTCGTCAAGCGCAGCGCGACAGGCATGTTCCAACGCTGCATCTAGCAAGACAAGGGCACGGAGATCCTCCTCGACATACACCAGGGCGAGTGCGGGCACCATGCCACCTCCAGGTCCCTGGTGGCCAAGGCTTTCCGCCATGGTTTCAACTAGCCCACGACCCTCAAAGACGCCGAGTCGCTCGTCCTCAAGTGTGAGGGTTGCCAATGCTACAACAAGCGTAGCCGCCAGCCGGCTTCAGCCCTGCAAACCATACCGATCACCTGGCCCTTTGCGGTCTGGGGGCTCGACATGGTAGGACCCTTCAAGACCGCCCGGGGCGGCATGACGCACTTGCTTGTGGCAGTCGACAAGTTTACCAAGTGGATTGAGGTGTGGCCGATCAAGAAGCTGGACGGGCCAACGGCCGTCCGGTTCATCAAAGACATCGCGGTGCACTACGGCATCCCACACAACATCATCATGGACAACGGCACCAACTTTGCCAAGGGCACTTTGGCGCAGTACTGCTCCATCACCGGCATCCGGCTTGACCTGGCCTCTGTAGCTCATCCTCAATCCAACAACCAGGTCGAGCAGGCCAACGGCCTCATCCTATCCGGCATCAAGCCACGGCTTGTCGAGCCCCTCATCCGTTCACCCGGCAACTGGCTTGACGAGTTGCCGGCCGTCCTCTGGAGTCTCCGGACAACACCAAACCGGTCGACCGGGTTCACCCCGTTCTTCCTTGTCTGCGGAGCAGAAGCCTTCATCCCAACCGACATCAAGTTCGACTCGCCACGAGTCGCAATGTACACAGAAGCACAAGACAAGGAAGCCCGTGAATACGGCGTCGACCTACTCGAAGAAGCACGCCTCTTGGCCCTTAGCCGATCGACCATCTACCAACAAGGCCTGAGGCACTACCACAATAAAAAGATCAAGCCCCTCGCATTCCGCGAGGCAGACCTCATCCTTCGGCTTGTCCAGCAGCAAGTCGGCCAGCACAAGTTGGCTCTCCATGGGAGGGCCCCTTCATCGTCAGCAAAGTCTTGTGCGACCGCAACGCCTACTACCTCATCGACGCCCGCAAGCCGAACAAGCACAAGAGAGATACCGCCGGCGAAGAGACAAGCCGGCCCTGGAACGCAGAGCTCCTCCGCCCATTTTACAGTTAGCTGTATGCACGTATGTATCGCTACCTTTTGTAATTTCATGAAAAACAATGGGAACCCCCGAACGACACTCGGGGGCTGCCTTTTCCTACCAAGTTATTGTGTTCTGCACATCCTTGTGATCTTTCTTAAAACCTCCACCGCCGGGTTGGTCTGACCAACCCGGGGGCTCGGGGGCTGGCTGGCTTGGCCGCAACCCACCGTCCACCTTAGCACACCCCGGCGTGTCCGGGTTGCTGAGGCCCTCCACTTTGCCCTACGCCACAGTCCGGCTTTGGCTATTGGCCGACAAGAACTATGGGCTAGAGCACCTACATGTCGCAGAACACTAAGTTGGATCCGCAGGATTGGCCGCCCCGGCCTCACTGCACTAAGTTGCTGCACGACCGGCTGCTCGCCAGCCGGCTTCGCCGGCTGCCATCAGCCGCCCCAGTGGGTGTTTCGCTCGTGCTCAATGTTCGAAGGGCCTAAGTACTGCATGCTCTTTCCAAGGACCGAACTCCTTGTCACAAACCGGAACCCGGCTGTTTGACTCGCGGGGGGGGGGGGGGGAGGTCCAAGGAAGGGTCAAGCAAGAAAGAAGGTTTAGAAAACAAAGAGCAAAAGCGCAAACATTCGCAAAAATATTTACATTACAACAATATGGGCCCAAGGCCAGAGTTCATTACATTCACCTAAAAACACCCCAGTGGGTGGGTGGACCTGCTACTTAACAAAAGTGCGATAAAAGATAAAACAGGACGGCTTCAGGCGACTCCCGCGCCGGGTTGCGCAACCGCCGGCTCCTCCTCGGTGGCCTCCGGGTTCGTCGAGGTGCCGGTATCAGCCAACCCTACGTCCTCATCCGCATAAGGGCCGGACTCCTTAGATCTGCCCAACGGGTCGTCGAGCAGCAAGCCGAAGTCGTTAGGTGGCACCACCCCGCTGTCGTCAGTTAGCTCTACCTGGAACTCGTCGTGGAGCGCGAACAAGGCCAGGTAGCTGGCCCTGGCGGTGATTCGGCCTGCCTCCGCCTGCAACTGGGGCTCCGCACTGGCTCGTTGGGCCACCAGCCGGTCTAGCGCCAGGTTCAGGTACCAGGACATGATGAACCTGAGCGCCACGTCGGCACCGGCACGGGCGGCAGAAACGCGCCACGCGTGAAGCCGTGCCGGCCCGGCCTCTAGCCACCGCGCCAGCCGCGTGAAGCTGTTAGGCGCGACGGCGCCAGGCCACAGGGCCGCTGTCATCTCCACACCGGCTGCCGAGACCCACCCCATCTGCTCGCCCAAGACATGTAGGCGGGCCTCGGCGGCCTGCATGATCTCCGAGAAGCTCCAGGTGGCGTTCGGGTCAAGCCCAGCGCCCACGATCCCCTGGGGCGACCGTTGAGCACGAACGGCCTCCTTCGCCGTCCTCTGCATCTCTGGGAAGTGCCCTGTCAAGAAGAAAAGCAAGACAGTCAGCAACAAAAAAGCAAAGCCGGCTTCACAATCCAGCGAGATAAAGAAAGAAGCACTTACTGGCGAGGACTTTGTCCAGGTGCTGCGCTTCAAGCAACGTACCGTGCCGCTCCAAGTCCCCGACACGGTTGCGCGCTTCGAGCGCCTTCTCCAGCTCGGCGCCCTTGTCAACGGCCGCCTTCAGCTCGGCGCCCTTGTCAATGGCCGCCTTCAGCTCAGCGGCCTCCTTCTCGTGCTCCCCCTTGAGGCGGAGGAGCTCCGCCTGGTGGGCATCCGCCGCCTTGACGGCCTCCGCCTTCAGGCGCTCCACCTCGGCCTGAAGTTGGCCCTTGTCGCCGGTCAGCCGATCGTGCTGCTGGCCGGCTTCGGCGAGCGCCTGCTGGGCCTTCGCCGCTTTGGCCACCTCTGCCGTGAGGCGCTCTACCTCGGCCTGAAGCCGGCTCTTGTCGCCAGCCAGCTGCTCACGCTGCTTGCCGGCCTCGGCAAGCGCCCGCTAGGCCTCCGCGACCTTGGCGGCCTCCGCCTTCAGCTCCCCCACTTCGACCCGAAGCCGGCCGGCATAGGCAACCGCCAGGTCGCGCTGCTGACCGGCCTTGATCAGCCGGGTTCGCCAGACCGGCACCTCGGCCACGGCAGTTGTGCGGCGAAGATTCAAAGTCAAGAACAACAAAAGAATAAGAACACTTTAAGATTCGACCCAACTACTACGTAGTTGGCCCAAATCTCGGGGGCTACACCCAGTGGGTGCGCTAGCGCCCCCCACTAAGAGCATGCGAAACATACCTTCGGCAAGGCGGAGCGCCTCCTCCTTGGCGGCGAGCTGCGCCGTGAGCTGCTGGCGCTTCTCCAGAAGCCGGTTGTAAACACCGACCCGGAAGGCATCCAGTTGCTGCAAGATAAAGCAAGAATCAACAGGAGACAATGCATATGAAGATTCGACCCAACTACTATGTAGTTGACTTGAATCTCGGGGGCTACACCCAGTATATATAGATGATATGATGATGATGATATATAGATGATTTTCATTATGGTGATATATAGATTATTTTCATTATGGTGATATATAGATTATTTTTTCTTTAGAATTTTTCTGTAGATGATATGATGATGATGATTTTTAGATGATGATGATGATGATATATAGATGTTCTTTGATTGTGATGATAGATGATGATGAGGATTTTTCTGCTTGGCCAATTTTTTGTCTTTAGAATTTATTTAGAGTTCATTTTGATGTTCATTGTGATGTATGAAAACTTGATCAATTTTTTTGATGTAGCTCCTCATCGCCGCCCCCGACGCCGTCCCTGCCCTGATGCCGAGCCCCCGACGCCGGCCACCGCTCCCTGCCCCGACGCCGAGCCCGCCGATCTTTAGCTCATGTGAACATATTCCCATTGTTTTTTTGTTCATAGAAATTAGTGCAAAATTTTTGTTCATACAATTTTTTTTCATGATGATCTTGCTAAAACTCATATTAAGTTTGATATTGTTTTTCTATAGACTTGGTTAAAATTTACTAAGGTTAATTATGGAGAAAGGGAGTAAGAACTCCTATATTCAAAATTTACTCCCGGTCCGCTCGCCCGACCAACTCTCGAGGCCACCCAAACCCTAGAAGAAAGAGCCTTGTCGATCTCCTTCGCCCTCCCGCCCCTACCCGTTTGTCGAAGGTGGCGGGTGGGGTCTTATATATAATGCTACAACAATAATATCAATTTATTCGATAGGTGGCATAGGTCAATGGGGTAGAATGGATAGTTCGATCTCTTGCATAGCGATTGTCGTAACTCTCTCGGGAATTCAACATATCCCTGATAACTTTGACATGAGGGGGGGAGGGGTCCGCAAAATATCCTCGACGACCACTAATCCGTCTCTCATGTTTGTATATCCCCATATTTGCCACTAATCCATCTCTCCTGTTTGTATATTGCCATGTTGTAATATTTGCAGAAACTATGGACAGAGACTTAGAACAAGAAGAGTTGTTGGGGGATATAATCCGTGACGGAGGTGATCCCTTGTCATTTCTCAACAACACTAATGGTCAGGAAGGAGAGGATGATCGCTCCGGTGATCAAACAATGGAGGAGGAAGGAGATCATGACGGCTCCGTTGACCGAATGGCAGAGGAAGGAGATCATGATCACGACTCCGGTGACCGAACGGAGGAGGGAGCCTTAACTGTTCCAAAGTCTGGCGAGGTTATGGATGTGGGTGTTAGGTATATATATATATTAATATATATATATATATATATATATATATTATATATATATATATTATATATATATATAGATATATATAAAGCTGTGCTGACTTGATGCATTAATGGTTTTGTATGTAGATATATTAACGCTTCTTTCTTCTTTTAGCCCTCCGGATCGAGCCAAACTTCCGTAAGGAGACGAGGCCCGAAGAAAAGGTTGCACCAGGATGAAAGGTTCACGATCACAGAAGTCACAAAAGATGGCCAACCGATTGCGCTCAAGCGGACCAAGGACACATTTATACATCAGTGCGGAGTTGTTGTTAGGGACAGCATCCCGATCAGCATCTAAGAATGGAATAAGAAGAAGGACCCTGAAGTTTCTTATGTCCAGGATAGACTGAAAGATGATCTTTGGACCTCGCTGATGACAAATTTTAGCCTACCGCCAGAGGAGGATCCGAATAACCCAGTTATAGAGCGAAAGGTTAAGGCGTTTGCTCTTAAGAAGATGGAAGCACTATTCAATAACTGGAAGAAAGAGTTGAACAAAAAGTTTGTCGAGAAAGAGGAGACTCCAGAATTCATCGGTCGATATGAGAAGATAAGAGATAACTGGCCCGCATTTGTGGCCTACAAGAAGTCGGAGAAGGGTAAGCAAAGGTCACTGACAAACAAGCAAAATGCTGCAAAGAAGAAGTATCACCATACCATGGGGTCAGGTGGCTACAGCAAAGCCCGGCCGTTGTGGGACAAAGCTGAGCAAGACCTGCTTGCTAAAGGGGTCCAACCAGCGACATTGCACTGGCCAGATCGGGCAAGGACTTGGTTCTTCGGGGTTGGGGGAACTTTGGACCCCGAATCAGGGAAGTGTGTTTGGACAAATGATCAACTTGCAATACCCATCAAGAAGCTTGAGGAAGCAATCAAGGCAGCGCAGGAAGGGACATTCATTCCCGGCAGAGAGAAGGACGAGCTGGCAGAGGCCCTCGGGAATCCTAAACACCCTGGACCAACATGAGGCACATCAGGCTCCATTCCGTGGGTGCATGGGTTTCCCGACAGCGGTGGTTATAGAAGCCGAAAGAGAAAGAAGAAAGAGGAAGCAACCAAAATGCGGAAGCTCAGTGCAAGATTAGCGAAACTAGAGGAACTTGAGAGCTAGTGAGCTACCGGCCAACCATCTCAGCGGTACGAAGATCCTTCCTTCGACGCTGCCCCAGAAGCTACCCCACCATCTCAGTGGAGAAGCAGCGTGGCTTCCACGGAGCTCGTTCAGCCTGATTTCACGGCTCCTCACTACCCCGTGGATAGTATCACGGAGGCTGAACATTGTGTGCTAATGACGAAATGGCAGAACCTGACCTTGAAGGCGGCGGTCGGCTCTGTTGTACCTCCTCGAGTTGAGGGAACTTTCCATTGCTGTCCGATTCCACATGGCTATGCTATTGTGATGGTGGATGAAATAATGGAGGGCTTTGAGGAGCTGGAGCTTGACTACCCTATAGATGAAGGGGATATTCATTTGGAAAATGCTTTAAGGAGTACCTGTCTATGGAAAAAGGAGTACATCAAGCTTCCAAATTGGACGCCTCAACAGACATAGCCGGTTGAGGCCCCTCAGCAGACTCCTCACAGTCCAGCTCAGCTGCCTGAGTCATCTTCGGTGCGTGAGCTATCTCCGTCGCCTCAGCCGCTGTCTCCGGCGGAGGAGGCCGCTCAGCAGAGTCCTCTTCCTCCTCTGCCTCCTCCGGCGCGTCAACGGACTCCGCCTCCTCCGGTGCATTAGCAGACTTCGCCGCCTCAGCAACGGTGGAAGAGAGCCGCCGTAGCGGCGGCGGCTAGCAGTACAATAGACGGGAAGAAATTCAAATTTGATCCAAGCCTCAAGACTCTTCCAAAGTTACCATATAAGAGGACTGACGAGGAAAACAAGGACATCGTGGATGCCAAAGTGAGGGCCCATTTTGAACAGAAATGTCCACCTCCGAAGGAAACAGTAGATCCTGTGAAAGCAAAGCGCACTCTGGATGCCCTTAAGCGACCACCACCGTCTCCGCCGCAATCACACTATGAGCGCTGTATTGAAAAGACATATGATGAAGCACAGCGGTCGGGAAGTACTACCAGTGCTGCAAGACTAAGAAGTGGGAAAAAAATTCCCCAGCTCGGCGAACAGTAGAAGCAATCATGCCCCCCGCTCAAGGTGTCTAGCGATATCGTCGCTAATCATCCGGGGCTACTACCCGGTACCACTCTTGGTGATTACGTGGGTGATGATGTACAATTTGAAATGGCTGAGGTAGTAGAGCAATTTAGATTCGAGCACGGGAAGCCTCTCATCAAACGTGATCAGCTCCCGCATCTACCAACGATGATGTGAAGATTGCATGAATGGTACTTGGAAACCTGCAGGAAGTCTGGGATCGACAGCCTGATGCTGGTAATTAAAGATGAGCACGACTTCATTGGAGTCGACCTGATGCCTGTTGAATTTGTGGAATTATTTCAGTTATTCAATCAACAAGCCCTCGACAAACAACTCATGACTTGCTACTGTCTGTAAGTATTATTTCTGTAATTAAGTCTCTAGCTCAGCTCGTTCATTGTATGTATATATAATCATCCTCACTATATATATTATGCAGATTGAAGATTGTCGAATGCAAAAGAGGACAAATCTATGACATTGGGTTCATTAGCCCAAATACCGTAAATGAATGGTCGGTAAAAAAGAGAGCCGAAGATACCGAGAAAAACTTGCTAAAAGCGTTCCTTCGACATCAAAACAAAAGGGAAATACTCTTTCCTTACAACTTCAAGTGAGTGTTACTATCTTGTGCATATTCTGTTTCGCTTACTCTAGGTTAAGTGTAATTGATGAGTTATGCGTGCGTAGGTTCCACTTTATTCTGCTATCCATAAAGTTTGACGGGGCAGTAGTAACCGTCTTAGACTCGAGAAGTAAAGATCAAAAGGAGTGGGCGGACATGAAGGAAATGCTCCAGAGGTAAGTTCAATCATTATCGCACCATATCGATCGGCAACTTTCGTTCAGTTCCTGATATCAAGTAATCACTTTCTTTGCTGGGTAGGGTTTGGAAAACATTCACCGGAATGGTCCCGGGTCTGAAGGAGCTAAAATTTACACAGCCCAGAGTAAGTAGTACTAGCTAGTTTCGTGCATCTCTCATTGATTCTAGTTTCATCAATACCATTATCATGCTTGATTATCAGTTTGATTGAACACTATTCTCGTAAAGTGCTTGTGGCAGGCACCCGGGACTAATTTATGTGGATACTACATTTGCAAGTTCAATCGCAACTCGACCCTTGAGTGGGGCTTCTCTGACGAACAATTTGAAGTACGTAAACAATATTCACAATTCTTTTTTATTACCATAATTTGTGTTGAGTTTCATTCATATATATGTATTGACCCCTTCTTTAAATTAGATGTGGCAGATGCGGGATGAACTCCTGCCACATGATCGCATACGAGCAATTCAAGAGGAATTGGCGGGATTCTTTCTTGACCACGTCATACCTAAAGACGGAGAATACCATATGGAATTGGAAATGGATTTTAGGTAGATGATGTTAGCGATTGTAAGAGATGTTATATTGTATATATGTAATAGCGTCGGTTAGATATACGAAAACTTGTTGTTTGACCAAGCATGAAGAAAGAGAGGTCACTTCTCTCTATATATGTTAATGACGATGTTGTGTAATTAATGGTTCCTTCATTTGCTTACTAGCTAGCGTCGAGTTCTCTCTATATGTAGTAGCTACCGTCGACCAAGCACAGACAAAGAGAGGTCAGTTCTCTCTATATGTAGTAGCTAGCAAACACAATATGAAACCCCTAACCCCTCCAAAACCCCTAAAACCCCCTTGAAAAAAACAAAAACCCCAGCACCTGCGAGCTGCTGATGCGTGGCTACCTTTTAGTCCCGGTTGATGTTACCAACCGGGACTAAAGGTCCTCCTGCCTGGGCGCCCCATAGCGGCCACGTGGATCTCCTTTAGTCCCGGTTCATAAGCCAACCGGGACTAAATGTTTTGGGCATTAGTCCCAATTGTTTTGTCCCGGTTGCAGAACCGAGACTAAAGGCCCTCTGGAACCGGGACTAATGCCGTGTTTTCTACTAGTGTAGTTGCAAGATAATGTATTACGGAATGAGTAAAGAGACTTGCCTGTAACAAGATTGAATTAGGTATAGAGATACCGACGATCAAATCTCGGGCAAGTAACATACCGACAGACAAAGGGAATTACGTATGTTGTCATAAAGGTTCAACCGATAAAAGATCTTCATGGAATATGTAGGAATCAATATGGGCATCCAAGTCCCACTATTGGTTATTGACCGAAGAGGTGTCTCGGTCATGACTACATAATTCCCGAACCCGCAGGGTCGCACGCTTAACGTTCGTTGACGCTAGAGTAGTATTGGGATATTTGATGAGTGGTAACCAAATGTTGTTCGGAGTCCCGAATGAGATCCCGGATGTCACGAGGAGTCTCAGAATGGTCGAGAGGTAAAGATTCATATATGGGAAGTCATATTTTGGGTTCCGAAAAAAGGTGCAGTTTTTTCGGTATTGTACTGGGAAGCTTCCAAAAGGTACCGGAGGATTCTGGAGGGGTCTGGAAGTCCACAAGTGGGTCCACCACGACCCATGGGTTAGCATGGGATGCGGGAAGGCTCCCTGGCCTTATTGGGCTAGGCGCACCAAGTCCTCAAAAGCCCATTTGGCTTGGGAAGGCAAAAAAGGAAGGAGTCCTAGTAGGAATAGGATTGAACTTGAAGTCCAAGTCTTCTCCCCCTTAGCTGCGCCCTAGGGCTTGGAGGGGCTGTTTCCCATGCCCCTCCACCTATATATAGAGTGGAGGGGTGCCCCAAGAGGACACACCAAGCCCTTGGCGCCCCTCTCTCTCCCGTTACACCATAGTTCCACTGCCTCGTCCCGGTGAGGCTTAGCGAAGCGCCGTCGGTGCTCCACCACCACCATCACCAACACGCAGTTGTGTTGATTGTGATCCCATCTACTTCTCCTCTCCCGCTTGCTGGATCAAGAAGGAGAAGACGTCATCGAGCCGCACATGTGCTAAACTCGGAGGTGCCGTCCGTTCGGCACTAGAACGGTTGGATCGTGATCGGATCGCGAAGAGTACGACTACATCATCAGCGTGATAAACGCTTCCGCTTAGCGATCTACAAGGGTATGTAGATGCTCTCCCCCTCTCATAGCTATGCATCTCCATGGATAGATCTTGCGTGTGCGTAGAATTTTTTTATTTTCCATGCAACGTTCCCCAACAGTGGCATCATGAGCCATGTCTATGCGTAGATGATATGCACGAGTAGAACACAAAGGAGTTGTGGGCGGTGATGTTCATACTGCCTACCACCAACATCTTATTTTGATTTGGCGGTATTGTGGGATGAAGCAGCCCGGACCAACCTTACATGTCCACGCACATGAGACCGGTTCCACCGACTGACATGCAACTTGTTTTGCATAAAGGTGGCTGGCGGGTGTCTGTTTCTCCTACTTTAGTTGAATCGAATTTGATTACGGCCGGTCCTTGAAGAAGGTTAAAACAACAAACTTGATAATCACCGTTGTGGTTTTGCGTAGGTAAGAACGGTTCTTGCTAGTTGCCCGTAGCAGCCACGTAAAACTTGCAACAACAAAGTAGAGGACGTCTAACTTGTTTTTGCAGGGCATGTTGTGATGTGATATGGTCAAGATATGATATGCTATATGTTGACGTAGGAGATGATCATGTTTTGTAATAAGTTCACGACTTGCATGTCGATGAGTACGACAACCGGCAGGAGCCTTATGGTTGTCTTTAATTATTGTATGACGTGCGTGTCAATCACTAAGCGCCATCTAATTGCTTTACTTTATCGCTATGCGTTAGCAATAGTTATAGAAGCAATAGTTGGCGAGACGACCCCGACACTACAATGGAGATCAAGGTGTCGTGCCGGTGACGATGGAGATCATGACGTTGCTTTGAAGATGGAGATCAAAAGCACAAGATGATGATGGCCATATCATGTCACATATTTTGATTGCATGTGATGTTTAGCCTTTATGCATCTTATTTTGCTTAGAACGACATTAGCATTATAAGATGATCCCTTCATTTAATTTCAAGATAAAACTGTTCTCCCTGAGTATGCACCGTTGCTAAAGTTCGTCGTTTCGAAGCACCTCGTGATGATCGGGTGTGATAGACTCTACGTTCACATACAACGGGTGTAAGCCAGTTTTACACATGCAGAATACTTGGGTTAAACTTGACGAGCCTAGCATGTACAGACATGGTCTCGGAACACTGGAGACCGAAAGGTCGAACATGAGTCATATAGTAGATATGATCAACATGAAAATGTTCACCATTGAACACTACCCCATCTCACGTGATGACCGGACATGGGTTAGTTGATTTGGATCATGTATCACTTAGACAACTTGAGGGATGTTAATTTAAGTGGGAGTTCATTAGTAATTTAATTATTTGAACTAAAATTTATAATGAACATAGTCAAAATGTCTTTGCAATTATGTTGTAGATCAATAGCTCGCGATGTAGCTTCCCCATTTTGATACGTTACTAGAGAAAACTAGGTTGAAAGATGATGGTAGCAATAATGCGGACTGGGTCCGTGATCTGAGGATTATCCTTATTGGTGCATAGAAGAATTATGTCCTTGATGCACCGCTAGGTGACAGACCTGCTGCAGGAGCTAATGCAGACCTTATGAACATTTGGCAAGCTCGATCTGATGACTACTTGATAGTTTAGTGCGCCATGCTTTACGGCTTAGAATCGGGGCTCCAAAGACGTTTTGAACGCCATGGAACATATGAGATGTTCCAAGTGCTGAAATTGGTATTTCAGGCTCATGCCCATGTTGAGAGGTATGAGACCTCTGACAAGTACTTTGCCAACAAGATGGAGGAGAATAGCTCAGCCAGTGAGCATGTGCTCAGAATGTCTGGGTACTACAATGGCTTGAATCAAGTGGGAGTTAATCTTCTAGATAAGATAGTGATTGACAGAGTTTTCTAATCACTATCACCAAGCTACTAGAGCTTCGTGATGAACTATAATATGCAAGGAATGACTAAAATGATTTCCGAGCTCTTCGCGATACTGAAATCGGTGGAGGTAGAAATCAAGAAAGAGCATCAAGTGTTGATGGTTAATAAGACCACTAGTTTCAAGAAAAAGGGCAAGGGAAAGAAAGGGAACTTCAAGAAGAATGGAAAGCAAGTTGCCGCTCCTGTGAAGAAGCCCAAAGCTGGACCCAAGCCTAAGACTGAGTGTTTCTACTGCAAAGGAAATGGTCACTGGAAGCGGAACTGCCCCAAATACTTGGCGGATAAGAAGGATGGCAAAGTAAACAAAGGTATATTTGATATACATGTTATTGATATGTATCTTACTGGTGCTCGTAGTAGCCCCATGGTATTTGATACCGGTTCAGTTGCTCGGATTAGAAACTCGACACAGGAGTTGCAGAATAAACAGAGACTAGTTAAGGGCAAGGTGACGATGTGTGTTGGAAGTGTTTCCAAGATTGATATGATCACCATCGCACACTTCCTCTACCTTCGGGATTAGTATTGAGCATGAACAAGATTAGATCGTATTTATTGCAAATATGGCCATTCATTTAAGTCAGAGAATAATTGTTGTTCTGTTTACATGAATAAAACCTTCTATGGTCATACACCCAATATAAATGGTTTATTGAATCTCAATCGTAGTGATACACATATTCATAATATTGATGCCAAAAGATACAAAGTTGATAATGATAATGCAACATACTTGTGGCACTGTCGTTTAGGTCATATTGGTGTAAAGCGCATGAAGAAACTCCATGCGGATGGAGTTTTGAATCACTTGATTATGAATCATTTGATACTTGCAAACCATGACTCATGGGTAACATGACTAAAACTCCATTCTCCGGAACAATGGAGCGAGCTAATGACTTATTGGAAATAATACATACCGATGTATGCGGTCCAATGAGTATTGAGGCACGCGGCGGGTATCGTTATTTTCTAACTTTCACAGATGATTTGTGTAGGTATGGGCATATCTACTTGATGAAACACAAGTCTGAAACATTTGAAAAGTTCAAAGAATTTCAAAGTGAAGTGAAGAATCATCGTAACAAGAAAATAAAGTTTCTATGATCTGATCGCGGAGGCGAATATTTGAGTTATGAGTTTGGCCTTCATTTAAAACAATGTGGAATTGTTTCACAACTCACGCCACCTGGAACACCACAGCGTAATGGTGTGTCCGAACATCGTAAACGTACTTTATTAGATATGATGCGTTCTATGATGTCTTTTACCGATTTTTCTTTATCATTTTGGGGTTATGCATTAGAGACAACCACATTCACATTAAATAGGGCACCATCTAAATCCGTTGAGACGACATCGTATGAACTATGATTTGGCAAGAACCCTAAGCTTTCGTTTCTTAAAGTTTGGGGATGCGACACTTATGTCAAAAGGCTTCAGCCTGATAAGCTCGAACCCAAATCGGAGAAGTGTGTCTTCATAGGATACCCTAAGGAAACTATTGGGTACACCTTTGAGAAGCACATTTCATATATATAATTTTGACACACAAATTCACCATTTATTGAGATGTGTCCATCTATTCTTGCTAAGAATTATCGAATATTCGATTGATAATCATAAAACAGATTATGGCTAGTCATTTGTTTATTTTTGCAGAAAAGTGCGTAATGGCACTATAAACTTCCAGATTTGGACTACGAGGCAATCGAGATGAGCATATGAATGAAGAGAAGAGGTACCTGAGTTGATTGAAGATTAAAGCTTCAAGGGCTAAACTAAAGAAGAGAGGGATCTACTTGAGCCAAAAGAAGAGAAGAGAAGGGCCATATAGCAAAAGTGGCAGATCAGATCGTGGGATAAAATCCCTAGCAGCGACCATCGATCCCTTTTGGGCCTAGCATCTCTCTCTCCCCCATCCTCCTTCTCCAACTCCGGCCGCCGCCACGGCCAGGCCGGCATGGTGGTGCGCCTCCGCAAATCATCCTCCAGCACCAGCACCTCCCACCACATCAACCATCTCCATCCACCACTTCCTCCATCACCAACCAGAGCCACACACCACCATCACCACCTCGCGTGCCCTACCAGACTAGGGGTCACGGCTGTCTGGTGCCCCGCGCGACTCTTTCCTTCTTGCTGCCCCGCTGTTGCTCGTCTTCTCTCTCAACGCCTCTTGCTTCTTCTTCGAACTCCTTCTTGCTGCTGCCCCTATTCCCTGTTGCTCTTTCTCCTTGCGCCTCCCTGCGGACACCCTCCTCTTCTTAAAACTGCTACTGCTTCGCTGCTTCTCTGAACCTGCTTCTTCTTCTCCTTCCCTCCGCTACTTGTTGCTTCACCTTCTTCTCCAACTGCAGCTGCTCCTTCCCTCGTCCCTGCTGCCCTTCTGCTGCTCCTCTACTGCTGCTCACCTTCCTCCACCGAACTTGCTGCCGCTTCTCTTTTGAACCACAAAACTGCTGCTGCTTCTCTTCTCCTCGCTGAACCTCTGCTACTATTCTTCTCTGAACCCATCTCTGCTGTCGTTTTTCTTCACCAAACCGAGCCTGCTGTTGTTCTGTGTGTGTGTGTGTTCGTGTGTGTGTGTGTACTTCATAAGTATTGATAGTGTGTGATGAAGAGATATGTTAATTCCTGGGACATGTAATTGTTATTATAATTTTGTTGATCAGTGAGAATTGGTACTGTTGCTTGTGACCCTCTATTTGTATGTATGAGATCTAGCTAAACCTGTCATTTATATACTGCACTTGTAGAGTAGTGTCCAGTTTTCATTCCCTGTGTTAGCTCAAGTACCTGTGATATATATACATATGTGTGTGTTTGTAATGTGAGTTATATCAATTCTGTCCTATATCCATGATTCTTCCCTCTGTTACATGTTAGATAAATATATGTGTTCTAGTATTGTCGTTTCCCTTTGGTAATTTTGGTATGCTTGTGCAGTGTTTCCATTCTCTAGTAAATCGATAATACCATAAAGACAGAAAGTAAAATCTGAATGTACCTTTGCTTGATTTCATTTTCCTTGTCGACTGTTTTCCGAAACTGTCTTAGATAGTTTATGTTATTAGTTTCTTGCAATCCTCTCTTATAATTGTGCTACCTAGCCTTAGGCAAGCACGATCATCGATTTGCCTAGTCCCTGAGGAGAATTCGACATCCGTAGTTTGGGCGAAATATTCCACTTCATTTACACTTGATCATTTTGGCGCCGTTGCCGGGGACTAGCGTCTAGCGATTTTGTTTGGCTATAGACTAGGTTTTACTTGTTTTCTCTTTGTGCCATATATTTGTGATATATCTCCTACCCCTAAACACTGTTCTAGTTATCTTCTCTTTCTTTTCTTGTTCATTTTGTAGGTTGTTTTGTCTTCTTGGAAATGGCATTCAACTCAGACCATCATGCTTATGTGAGCAATAGCACGGAAAGAGTTGAAGACCTGATAAGTAAGATTTCCCATCAATTAGATGATTTAGCTCGGCAGCGAGGAGTAGTTTTTGAGAGTAAGCCTAGTTCTTATGATCCTTATTCTAGAGGTAATCCTTATGTTGCTCCTACATGCCATATTTGTGGTTTTCAGGGCCATTCACCCGCTGAATGTCAGCGTGGTTACTCCCATCCTCCAGATTGTTTTGGCATGAGCTTCGCTCAACAGCATAGCTCATACCAAAACAATTACTCATATGGGTGGCCTGAAAACCAGAGTATGTCATATAGGAACAACAACCCTGACATCTAACCGCCTGCTTCTAGTAATCATATGCAGAGATTTAGGTATGAAGAGGAGAGCAACAACTATGCACCACAACAATTTTATTCACCTCCTACTCATATACCTCAATACCAGGAGATGTTGCCAATGGAGTTAAATGGTCCTCCATTTGGTCAACCAACACCTTCAACACAAGTGCCCACACAAGATGATTTTGATGATATAGACAAGCTCACATTTCTTAGTCTCGATTTCACTTGGAGTGCTGAGGATGATCCTATTAGGAAGGTTATACTAGAGGAAATGAAGAAGATCAAGAGTGGGAAGGAGCTAGTGGAAGAAGTAAGGAAGATTGAGAAGAACATCAATGCTGGCAGTACTATCTCATCCCTCCTTGAGCTGAGTGTTGCTGGGATTCCCCTTGATACATGTGAGGTTCCAACACCTTCACATTCAGCTGAGCAAGATAGTGAGGGCCCAGCGGAAGAAAGACCTCAGATTGAAGAAGAAATACTTGAAGACAAGGAACAAGATGATCCAGAGCTCGAACAACCAAGTGATCAAGTTGAAGACTCACCATCTACTACTCTTGAAGAAGCAAAAGAAGCTGCTGTAGATGAACTTGAAGAACCAGAAATTCATTTCCCTATTGTCATACAAGAGCGTGATGTCGCAGGTTTATCTAATCCTCGTAATGACATGTCTCCATATGATCTATTTGCTTCTACCTTGCATTACATGATACCATCAATTAAGCTAGACTTGAAAAATTATTTGCTGGGACATGATCATACATACCCTGTTAGTGGCATTTCTCACATTTGTTATGATGACACTTATTCTCCTCATGCTAGAGTTATGCTTAATGAAACATATCATCCACATGCTAGTGTTGAGATCATTTATTCATATCATCCTAAACATGTGCTTTATAGATATGCTTATGTAATTGGACACTCGATTGATGACTTGGAGGGTATTATCCCTACCGCTTGCATTGTCTCTTTTGTTGAGTGTTCTTTCAGGTTTTTGCTACTGCACCGTTTACTACATGCTGACCAGGTTCGAGGTGACATTCCTTGGGACCCCGGTGGATTCAGAGCATGGTGACGAGGAGAAGCAAGGAGCACACATGAGAATGAGAGAAGCTGGAGCGTGCACGAGGAAGCAAAAGGAGAGGAGTCACAATGCAAGAGGATGTGAGATGATCGAGCGAGTGCTACTTCCTATATAAACCTGGTGAGCTGTTTCATGACCCCAATCTGAAGATATCGTCCATTGATGCATGCTAAAATCAATTGATATTTGGGTTGCTCGAGCTATTTCTTAAATATTGTCATGCTAAATTTACTTATGGCATATTGTGCTTGATGTGAATTGTGAACTGGTTGTTGAATGCCTTGTAAACTAGTGATCTACACAATACTTGCTTTGCTGAAATTAGTGAAAGTTATTAGTTTTGAGTGCTCAAATCCCTAGTACACTAGAAAACTTCATCATTTTCTGCATTTACTTTGATACACCTAGATCATCAAGTGTTAGATGCTGAATTTGTGCCAAGTGTGTTCCCATTCAGAGCAATCACTTAACCACTATGGATTAGCATGCTATGTTCTCTGGATCGGTAGCATGTGAACCAGACATGGATGAGTGATGATTCTTGTTTCCTTCCTTATGTTTCATGCCATTGTAATCCCTTTGTTCAATATGTAATAATGAATATAAGTCTAGTCTACCTACAGTAGCATGTCATGTTCCCTGGATCGGTGGCATGTGAAATTTGGTAGCTTGGATAGTAATAAATAAATAAATAAAAATGCAATATTTGTCGAACCAGGTGTATACCATGTTCTCTGTATCGGTGGTATGTTCCTTTGGGGAGACAAACAAAAAAACTATATAATTAGTTGAGCCGGGTGTATACCATGTTCCCTAGATCGGTGGTATGTTCCTTTGGTGAGACCAATATAATATTATTATTGCTTCCTTCAAATTCAGTAAGTGGTTCAAGCACAATGTTGTGTTCCTGGTAATAAGTGATCTGATCACAAGTTTAAGTTCTTTTTGTTCTCAGGATCATGCTATCTTTAGGAACCATTGGCACAGTCATCGTTTGAACTTGTTGATCTTCTTTTATCATTGTAAAAGTTTAAAATGATCAAGTCTACTATTATCCTACTGCTTTGTAGCACTCGTAACCATTAATTTTCACTACCAAGGTCCAAAGCATGCATTGATTGGGGATCTATTTTACCAGGACATTCTTTACTCAGCTCACTGTTCATTATCTAGCCTTTGTCATGTGCCTTTACTTGAGGACAAGTAAAGATTTAAGTGTGGGGGAACTTGATAAGCACATTTCATATATATAATTTTGACACACAAATTCACCATTTATTGAGATGTGTCCATCTATTCTTGCTAAGAATTATCGAATATTCGATTGATAATCATAAAAGAGATTGTGACTAGTCATTTGTTTATTTTGCAGAAAAGTGCGTAAAGGCACTATAAACTTCCAGATTTGGACTATGAGGCAATCAAGATGAGCATATGAATGAAGAGAAGAGGTACCTGAGTTGATTGAAGATTAAAGCTTCAAGGGCAAAACTAAAGAAGAGAGGGATCTACTTGAGCCAAAAGAAGAGAAGAGAAGGGCCATATAGCAAAAGTGGTAGATCAGATCGTGGGATAAAATCCCTAGCAGCGACCATCAATCCCCTTTGGGCCTGGCATCTCTCTCTCCCCCATCCTCCTTCTCCAACTCCGGCCGCCGCCACGGCCAGGCCGGCGTGGTGGTGCGCCTCCGCACATCATCCTCCATCACCAGCACCTCCCACCACATCAACCATCTCCATCCACCACTTCCTCCATCACCATCTAGAGCCACACACCACCATCACCACCTCGCGCGCCCTACCAGACTAGGGGTCGCGGTTGTCTGGTGCCCCACGCGACTCTTTCCTTCTTGCTGCCCCACTGTTGCTCATCTTCTCTCTCAACGCCTCTTGCTTCTTCTCCGAACTCCTCCTTGCTGCTGCCCCTATTCCCTGTTGCTCTTTCTCCTTGCGCCTCCCTGCGGACACCCTCCTCTGCTTGAAACTGCTGCTGCTTCGCTGCTTCTCTGAACCTGCATCTTCTTCTCCTTCCCTCCGCTGCTTGCTGCTTCTCCTTCTTCTCCAACTGTAGCTGCACCTCCCCTCGTCCCTGCTGCCCTTCTGCTGCTCCTCTACTGCTTCTCACCTTCCTCCACCGAACTTGCTGTCGCTTCTCTTTTGAACCACAAAACTGCTGCTGCTTCTCTTCTCCTCGCTGAACCTCTGCTACTGTTCTTCTCTGAACCCATCTTTGCTGTCATTTTTCTTCACCAAACCGAGCCTGCTGATGTTCTGTATGTGTGCGTTCGTGTGTGTGTGTACTTCATAAATATTGATAGTGTGTGATGAAGAGATATGTTAATTCCTGGGACATGTAATTGTTCTTATAATTTTGTTGATCAGTGAGAATTGGTACTGTTGCTTGTGACCCTCTATTTGTATGTATGAGATCTAGCTAAACCTGTCATTTATATACTGCACTTGTAGAGTAGTGTCCAGTTTTCATTCTCTGTGTTAGCTCAAGTACCTGTGATATATATACATATGTGTGTGTTTGTAATGTGAGTTATATCAATTCTGTCCTATATCCATGATTCTTCCCTCTGTTACATGTTAGATAAATATATGTGTTCTGGTATTGTCGTTTCCCTTCGGTAATTTTGGTATGCTTGTGTCAGTGTTTCCATTCTCTAGTAAATCGATAATACCATAAAGACAAAAAGTAAAATCTGAATGTACCTTTGCTTGATTTCATTTTCCTGGTCGACTGTTTTCCGGAACTGTCTTAGATAGTTTATGTTATTAGTTTCTTGCAATCCTCTCTTATAATTGTGCTACCTAGCTTTAGCCAAGCACGATCATCGATTTACCTAGTCCCTGAGGAGAATTCGGCATCCGTAGTTTGGGCGAAATATTCCACTTCATTTACACTTGATCAACCTTCTACCACAGATCCGAAGGCAAGATCTTTGTTGCTAAGAATGTGTCATTTCTAGAGAAGGAGTTTCTCTCGAAAGAAGGGAGTGGGAGAAAAGTAGAACTTGATGAGGTAGTTGTACCTTCTCTCGAATTGGAAAGTAGCGCATCAGAGAAAACCGTTCCTGTGATGCCTACACCAACTAGAGAGGAAGCTAACGATGATGATCATGAAACTTCAGATCAAGTTACTACTGAACTTCGTAGGTCGACCAGAACACGTTCCACACCAGATTGGTACGGTAATCCTATCCTGGAAGTCGTGTTATTAGACCACGGCGGACCTACGAACTATGAAGAAGCTATGATGAGCCCTGATTCCGACAAATGGCTTGAGGCCATGAAATCTGAGATAGGATCCGTGTATGAGAACAAAGTGTGGACTTGCCCGATGATCGGCAAGCCATTGAGAATAAATGGATCTTCAAGAGGAAGACGGACATTGATGGTAATATCACTGTCCACAAAGCTCGACTTGTTGCAAAAGGTTTTCGACAAGTTCAAAGGGTTGACTACGATGAGACTTTCTCACCCGTAGCGATGCTTAAGTCTGTCCGAATCATGTTAGCAATTGCCACATTTTATGATTATGAAATCTGGCAAATGGATGTCAAAACTGCATTCCTTAACGGGTTTCTTAAAGA
This sequence comes from Thinopyrum elongatum, assembly GCA_011799875.1. NCBI lineage: Eukaryota > Viridiplantae > Streptophyta > Magnoliopsida > Poales > Poaceae > Thinopyrum > Thinopyrum elongatum. The sequence continues at coordinate 524,886,975 of CM022298.1, forward strand.
AGAGTTGTATATGATGCAACCAGAAGGTTTTGTCGATCCTAAAGGTGCTAACAAAGTGTGCAAGCTCCAGCGATCCATCTATGGATTGATGCAAGCATCTCGGAGTTGGAATATACTCTTTGATCAGGTGATCAAAGCATTTGGTTTATACAAACTTACGGTGTGGTACCTCGGCTCAGAGGAACCGGAACACCCCGTATTCCAGCCAGAGATCAAGTCTTCTGGAATACGACACTGCTTGGCATAGAACAAAGGTTCGAGTATTACAACGGAATATCTCGGCACGGCGACACTATGCCTGCAAATGTAGCTCTATGCTAGCAGCAGAATAACTCAAAGCAACGGAATAACTTCTAGCAGCGAAACACGACGACATCGATGGACTCCACTCCGCAGGGACTCTGGCTGGAACGCTTATCCTAGCTCGTAAACTTGGCATCAACGACAAGCAAGCAATCATGGCATGTCCTGGAAACTGGCATGACATGCCAGGTGAGTACTTTGAATGTACTCGCAAGCTCACAGCAACCAAAGCAATCAAGACAAACAACAGTGTGGCATTTACAGGTTAAACAAGGATGAGCATGATACCATTAGAACAACATGGCGTGAATAAGGTGGACATGATACAACTAGAACAATAGCAGATGAGCATGGCATAAACATGTTACTCGAGACATGAAGAATGATGATGCTAGCATGCAGCATGTTTAACATATCATGGACCAACTTACTCTGTTCGAAGGTTACCACGTAACCACCATAGGTATGCCATTCTTACTTACCATCATGGTCATCACACGATCACCTCAGGATCAAATCAACCTTGGTATTAACAATACCGTAGTAATCATTACATGACCACAAGGAGCTTGATCTTTACCCGTGATTATCACATGATACCATAAATATCAACCAACATCGGTATCCACGATACCACTGTGATCCTCTCACGATCGCATAAAGATCAACTAACTTCTCTCCTCATCGAACCAGGGTTGTTAATTAGTCAGGTTATTATTACTGTTGACCCATAGTGTTACCTACTACGAACTGGGCCCATATCCGCGGGCGCGGCTATCGATATATTATACACTCTGCAGAGGTTAGTACAATGCACCCACACTATGGAACCCAATGCCTCGTGCTCCCTTTCGGGTGGACCAGCGACGTTCCGACAAAACCGATCTATTGCATGACACTCTCCCGGCCACTCCGACCAACTCCCCTTTGGGCTAAGTCATGGGTTGCCCCGATGCCACCTCGTGACATCCAACGACCACCGTCGTGGCAAAACCTAAACGGTCCCAAACGGGACGATGGATCCATACAACTCAGGCACACAAGGTTATTGCCGCCTACCGGGCCAGGGCAGCGCACGCACCTGACCTTCCCTAGATGGAGGAACCAGCGAGAGGCATGACAATAGACCGCATTAAGGCCTTCCCATAAAGGCAAGTGTGGCTGCACTGGTCAGCTCGACTCGATGGCACTATGACTCAGCCAACAAGTGTCCAAGTTCGATTAAAGTCCGGTTAACTGGAATGAGGATGAGCTGAGTCACAATAAAATAGCATGATGCATACGAACATGATAACAACATGAACCTGGGTGTGAAGCATAGCCATCATAACATCAACATCAATGAAGCAAGTACTCTACTAGATGCACAGGAATAGGGCATAGCGATGAGCATGAACAAATCATGACACTGCATATGAACTTAGCATGATCACTAGCATCAAAAAATAATTACCTTAAAAGAACATGATGATAATATTACTAAGTAAGCATTTAACCGACTAGATGCAAAGGACCATGGCATAAAGATAAGCATGGATTCACAAGCAGACATAACATTCACAAATTATTAACATGCACAAAATATTTAAATATTCAAGTACAAAACCATGGCTACTGCATGTCCATCATGCAAGTGGCTGTCGTGGCTTGCCTGGGGATGAAGAATACACCGGGAAGAAGTGCGGTGAAGCCGCGGAAGGACTCGCCGGAAACTCTTCTCTCTTGGAGGGGCTAAATAGGGGCAAGGGCAAAATGGTCATTTCTAGTATGCGGAATATAGTGAAAATGGTACCAACAGAACAGGCTCGACGAGACGAAGACGTGGGCTTTGGAATCACCTGATTCGGAGTTACGGTCACGGAGATACGGACGGTTGAAATCCAGGGGCTAATCTGTAAAAAGAACCTTCACAAACATGCCCGTGACTGGAAAAACAGAAAACGCATTGCTGCGAATACGTTTTCTTACAGGGAAAACGTACTTTAGGCCAAAGAGGAAGGAAAATACGCTTACCGAAGGCGAAAACGTATTTTCTGGAAAGGCGCCTCCACTTATCCATGTCAGCGGGCCGGCTGGGCCACTGCCGTGCGGGGCCCGCCTTATCCTCTCTCTTCTCCTCGTTCCTTCTCCTTCCTCGCGACGAGCAGAGGCAGAGGTGAGGCCGCGCGGCACCGGCGCGCGCCATGCCTACTCCGGCCACCTCCGGTGGAGGTCCGGCCACCGGTGTGATCGGGAGGAGGTGCCGCGCTCGCCTGAACCAGGCACGCACACCGAGGAGCGCCGGGGCCACGGTGGCTTGGAGGTCTGCGAACATGGCTGTCGGTCGGTCTTGGGCATGAGGCTAGGGGCATTCCGATGATGAACTGGGAGGTGGGGGAGATGCGCTGGTGACTAGGAGATCTACTGCTGGAGGAAAGGGAGGGGGAGGGGTGCTGCCGTGCTCAAATTTGAGCCAAGCAGAGCGGCGGCCATGGCGGCAATGTGAGGCGAGGAGGGACTCCGGAGGCGGTTGGAGAGGTCGGGGTGGTCTAGAGGAGGATGAGAAGAAGCTTGGTGAGGTCTAGGGCTCTCGGGAATGGCTATTTATAGCCGGGCCGGAGAGGAGGGTAAGCGCGGCCATGGCGACGCATGTGCCGTCACTCTAGTGCGTCGAGGCCACGCGAAGGGGAGGGGAGACGTGTCCAGAGGCTTCACGGGGACGCGGGAGAGCTCGAGCGTGCTCGAGAAGGCTCGGGAGCGGCGCAGGCAACCGGACATGGCGGCGGAGAGGCTGCAGGTCACGAGCGCGCTCGACGGTGACCCAACGACGGCGAGCAGGGGCAGGGAAGTGATGGCACGGTCACGGGGAAGTTGTTGGACATGGTCGGGCACGCGAGAACGACGAGCAGGAGAGGGGCCCGAGCAAGACGACATACAGCTCGCGTCCATGGCATGCCAGGCCGATGGTCACCGCGTGAACTGGTGCACACAATGCACTATGGCCAGCCTAATCTTGTCCAGTGTGTTGTCTCTCCAAGCCAGGTTATCTCAGAGGTGATGGCTCGAAGAAAGACACTGTGGTTAGATGGTAGTGATCCTCATAAGTTCACTGCAGCAAACTTGGCCCATATGGTGAGGTGAAATGTGATAGCCACTAAAGATCAAAAGATGTCAGATATGCTTAGGGTAGGAAGGACTACAATCCTGTGAATTTTGAGGAGATATGGACCACAAAACAACATAGTTGCTTTGTAACTGCAAATTTGGTCCAGAAACTTGATTTAGATGAGGTACTCACATGTGTGTTGGATTGAGCTAAAACTTGTCAAGGTAGAATGATTTGAACATATGAAGATTCTCTAGAAGTTTCATACCAATTGGACTTGCCAAAATGGTACTTGCTTCACAGTGTTTCTTTTTGTCCAGAAACTAAGAAATATTCTAGAGAAATATTGGATGCATGAAATGAGCCCAAATTTTGTCTACATGAGTTATATGTGTAGGAGAAGGCCCTGGTAAATTTTCATAATTAATGAAGCAATACAAAATGTACTTGCTTCACAACCTGAAAATATTGACAGAAACAAAGATTGGATGGTGTGCTCACATAGATTATTATATGGAGCTGAAAATTGGTGGAGAGTCATTATATGAGCATATCAAGGAGTTTGAAAATTTTCAACTCATTTGGATATTCCTAGCTAGTACTTCCTTCACCAAGGCTTCCATCTGACAGAAACTTTGGAAAATTGCTGAGGAAGATTCACTAGGCAAATGGAGATGAATTTTGGCATGAGGTAATGATTTGAATGTGGTAGCATGCCCAAAAAGTTTGGGAGCAATTAAGAAAAGATAGGTGGCACTTCCTTCACAGAAGGCCACTCTGGACAGGAATGAAGAATGAATATTGGTGGGTTATTTTTGGGCTAGGAAAGGAAAGTTTGGACATATTTGGGGCATATATGATCCAAACAATTTATGAGAATTACTTGGGAATTTTGTGGAGGACAGAAATATAGGTTGCTTCACAACCTAGGGCAAACAGAGTTATTCCTTTAATAGAAAAAAAAGAATATTCCCAAGAAAAAGAGTATTAGGATATGGGCTAAGATGGAAATGATATGATCTTAGGATGATTTTGAGGATGACAAACCACTTTGGAGACTGAGAAGAGATGATCTTCCCAAGTTCCCAGACCACAGAGGCACATAAAAAGAAATCCCAAGCAAAATCCAAAGAAATTCAAAAGAAAAAGAAAGGGCCAAAAATCAGGGTGTGACATACGGTGAAGCCTGTATTTACAAGAAAGTGAGTGGGAGCTCTGTAGCATTTCTGATATTATATGTGGATGACATATTGTTGATTGGAAATGATATAGAATTTCTGGATAGCATAAAAGGATACTTGAATAAGAATTTTTCAATGAAAGACCTCGGTGAAGCTGCTTACATATTGGGCATCAAGATCTATAGAGATAGATCAAGACGCTTGATAAGACTTTCAATGAGTACATACCTTGACAAGATTTTGAAGGAGTTCAAAATGGATAAGTCAAAGAAGGAGTTCTTGCCTGTATTGTAAGGAGTGAAGTTGAGTAAGACTCAAAGCTCGACCACGGCAGAAGAAAGAGAAAGGATGAAGGTCGTCCCCTTTGCCTTAGCCATATTCTCTATATGATATGCCATGCTGTGTACCACACCTGATGTGCATTGCCACGTGTCTGGCAAAGGGGGTACAAGAGTGATCCAGGAGTGGATCACTGGACATCGGTCAAAATTATCCTTAGTAACTAGAGGACTAAGAAAATGTTTCTCGATTATGGAGGTGATAAAGAGTTCGTCGTAAAGGGTTACGTCGATGCAAACGTTGACACCGATCCGGATAACTCTGAGTAGCAAACCGGATACGTATAATGGAGCAGTCATTTGGAATAGCTCCAAGTAAAGCGTGATAGTAGCGTCTACAGTATGACATAAGGATTTGTAAAATACACATGGATCTGAATGTTGCAGACCCATTTGACTAAAACCTCCCTCGCAAGCAAAACATGATCAAACCCCAGAAGTCATTGGGTGTTAATCACATGGCGATGTGAACTAGATTATTGACTCTAGTGCAAGTGGGAGACTGTTGGAAATATGCCCTAGAGGCAATAATAAATTGGTTATTATCATATTTCCCTGTTCATGATAAATGTCTATTAGCCATGCTAGAATTGTATTGATTGGAAACTCAGATACATGTGTGGATACATAGACAACACCGTGTCCCTAGTGAGCCTCTACTAGACTAGCTCGTTGACCAAAAGATGGTTAAGGTTTCCTAACCATAGACATGTGTTGTCACTTGATAACGGGATCACATCATTAGGAGAATGATGTGATGGACAAGACCCATCCGTTAGCATAGCATATGATCATTTAGTTTTTGCTACTGCTTTCATAATGTCAAATGCATATTCCTTCGACCATGAGATCATGCAACTCCCGGATACCGGAGGAATACCTTGTGTGCTATCAAACGTCACAACGTAACTGGGTAATCATAAAGATGCTCTACAGGTATCTCCGAAGGTGTCTGTTGAGTTGACGTGAATCAAGATTGGGATTTGTCACTCCGTATGACAGAGAGGTATCTCTGGGCCCTCTCGGTAATACACATCACAAGAAGCTTGCAAGCAAAGTGAGTAAGGAGTTAGTTACAAGATGATGTATTACGGAACGAGTAAAGAGACTTGCCGGTAACGAGGTTGAACTAGGTATGGAGATACCGACGATCGAATCTCGGGCAAGTAACATACCGACAGACAAAGGGAATTACGTATGTTGTCATAAAGGTTCAACCGATAAAAGATCTTTGTGGAATATGTAGGAATCAATATGGGCATCCAGGTCCCGCTATTGGTTATTGACCGGAGAGGTGTCTCGGTCATGACTACATAATTCCTGAACCCGCAGGGTCGCACGCTTAACGTTCGTTGACGCTAGAGTAGTATTGGGATATTTGATGAGTGGTAACCAAATGTTTTTCGGAGTCCCGGATGAGATCCCCAACGTCACGAGGAGTCTCGGAATGATCGAGAGGTAAAGATTTATATATGGGAAGTCATATTTTGGGTTCCGGAAAAAGGTGCAGTTTTTTCGGTATTGTACCGGGAAGCTTTCCGGAAGTCCACAAGTGGGTCCACCACGACCCAAGGGCTAGCCTTATTGGGCTAGGCGCACCGAGTCCTCAAAAACCCATGTGGCTAGGGAAGGCAAAAAAGGAAGATTCCTAGTAGGAATAGGATTGGACTTGGAGTCCAAGTCCTCTCCCCCTTAGCTGCGCCCTAGGGCTTGGAGGGGCTGTTTCCCACGCCCCTCCACCTATATATAGAGGGGAGGGGGTGCCCCAAGAGGACACACCAAGCCCATGGCGCCCCTCTCTCTCCCGTTACTCCGTAGTTCCACCGCCTCGTCCCGGCGACGCTTAGCGAAGCGTTGTCGGTGCTCCACCTCCACCATCACCAACACGCCGTTGGGTTGGTTGTGATCCCATCTACTCCTCTTCTCCCGCTTGCTGGATCAAGGAGGAGACGTCATCGAGCCGCACGTGTGCTAAACTCGAAGGTGACGTCCGTTCGGCACTAGATCGGTTGGATCGTGATCGGATCACGAAGAGTACGACTACATCAACCGCGTGATAAACGCTTCCGTTTAGCGATCTACAAGGGTATGTAGATGCTCTCCCCCTTTCGTAGCTATGCATCTCCATGAATAGATCTTGCGTGTGCATAGAAAACTTTTTGTTTTCATGCAACGTTCCCCAACGGCTGGTTGGGAGCCAGATGCATGCAAGGAGTGCGTCAGCGGCGATTTGACGAATAAGCTAGCATGGCATCCTGATCTAGAGGAGGTCCTTCGATTCCCCTGCCTTAGAAAGGTTACCGTGGTCGTGAAGGAGAAGCGGGGGAAAGGTGGGATCTAGATGGAGTCCGTGCTCATCACCGTTGCCGACCGTGGAAGGGCTTTGGCGCTCACTGGTGCGGTCGATGCGAATCATCACCATTGAATCTGTTGGCTGGCGACCTTGATTCTTCCTCCCATCCAAGAGCCATACTGAGGCACTACACATTCATTTTGGAGTTCATGGCGTGGTACCATGGATGGCTCGCCGCATGATTTGGTGTCATGCCTGGTGAGCACGAGAGTAGATTTGGGCTGAGATGTCAAGGACCCAATTGCAATTTTCAATGGGTTTTTGGGGGTCCTCTTTGTAAAACTAGGGACCAGTTTGTTATTTCCTTTTTGTTTTAGGGTCCTATTGTAAAACGATGCGATCCACTTCTTTATAGTTAATGCAACTTCCGGGTCCTTCAGTACCCTTTGTTTGTTCAAGAAAAAGAAAACATGGTGACGTGTCCTTTGAATTTAGTGCAGTTGTAGGGAAATTTTGAAGACACCCAAATGTGTCTAAGAGAATACAGACGCGTGCACAATACATGATTCGAACAGTATCACACTGATATATGTACTGTCCATGCTTCCGATCATCCATACGGCGGCCGGCAGATCTAGCTCCTGCCGAAGGAGGCAGACGATCCGAGCTTGGTGGCGCTGGCCCTCAGGACGTACTGGTGGTAGGCGGCGGCGATGGCGGCCCCGATGAATGGCCCCACCCAGAAGATCCACTGCAACGACATGACCGCAAAAGTAAGTAAGATGTCTCAGAGATGATTTGAATTAATCTCCTCCTAATTGCACTCCCTACAAAACCATGGGCATATGTATGTAGAACAAGATAGCACTAACTAGTTAGGCACGTTACAGCTAGTAGATTTTGTGGCGTGATTGGATGGTAGTTGGGAGTGGGAGTGGGACGATATTAGGCAGCGTGTACTGCTGCAACAATAGTTTTGTTTGCAGATGTCATACATTAGCTACAAGAGTATAAATAAAAACATTTCAAAGTTAATCAGTGGGGAGTGACATCGCTTGAGCTTGTTAATTAAGTGATCCCTTATCCTGGGCCATTCTTCAAAATAATATAGCTGTTCAGAGTTCTGATTACTACTTTTGAACTTGTGAACGAGGAATACCACAAAGTTATGTCTAGTTTGATAAGGTATATAGTCTATGGATGAGGAACACCACAAAAGTTCTGTTTTTTTTTTAAGTTTTAGTCTTCGAGGTGATTGTGACCACAGCTAACTAGAAGAGTAACCTATTAAATTAGCAGAGACATGGGGAATAGGGGCGGTACGTACGTGGTCATCCCACGCCTTCTCGTTGTTGTAGATCACGGCAGCTCCAAAGCTCCTTGCCGGGTTGATGCCGGTGCCCGTGATCGGGATAGTGGCCAGGTGCACCATGAACACCGCGAAGCCGATTGGCAGAGGAGCCAGCACCTGAACAAATCATTGCAACAAATTCAAAACCATATATGCAGCAAAAAGTAGAGCTGGCTAGGAAGAAGACATGAATGTTTTCATCTGCATGCTTGATAAAGATGGCTCACCAAATCTAATTAAGCAGTAAAAAATATTATAAAACAATCGTATCAGCGGAATTTTTGACTTTCGCATTATGTCCCTATCTAGAGAGTGGAACGTGCTTTTGTCTAGCGCTAATCACAAGCGATTTGCCACCTCACAGTTGATAATATAACGAACCAAATTAACTAGCTAGCTAGGGACTGGACTAGTGAGTAGTGACGAACTACTTCAGTATCAGTAGAGAATATATATCCAGAGACATGCTTCATGCGAATTTCCATGCAAAGCATCACTAGTTCATGGACGAAAGAAAATGAAATCAGTAGGCAGGCAGTGATAACTTACCGGGACGTGGGAGTCACGGGCGCTGCGCTTGGGGTCGGTGGCGGAGAAGACGGTGTAGACGAGCACGAAGGTGCCGATGATCTCGGCGGCGAGGCCGGTGCCCTTGGAGTAGCCGGAGCTGAGCTCGTTGGCGCCGCCGCCGTAGCGCACGTAGAAGGCGCTCTGGAACCCCTTGACGAGGCCCACTCCGCAGATAGCACCAAGGCACTGCGCGATGATGTAGAGCAGCGCGCGCACCAGCGACACCTTGCGCGCCAAGAACAGCCCGAATGTCACCGCCGGGTTGATGTGGCCACCCGAGACCCCGGCGGTGCAGTAGACGAGCACGAAGATCATGCCGCCGAACGCCCAGGCGATGCCGAGGATGCCGACGCCGCTGCAGGCCGCGTCGGCAGCATTGGGACCGGCGGGGTCCGCCTGGTGCTTGTACCCGATGACGGTGGCCACCGTGATGTAGAGGAAGAGCAGCGTGGCCACGAACTCGGCGATCACCGCGCGGTACAGGGACCATTTAGTCAGCTCCTCGGCGTCGAAGAGCGGCGCTGGCGGCGGGTCAGAGTAGTCCTTGGCCCCGTATTCCCCGCCGGGGGGCGCCGCCTCGATGTCCTTGGCCATCGTCGCTGCCTCGACTGATCGACAAGCTAGGGTCGGTGTCTGTGCTCAAGATGCGAATGAGGTCAAGCTCTGTGTGGTGGTGTGAGGCGACGGGGGGAGGTGAGGTATTTATGGCGGCGAGGCGCAAGGCGGCTACTGGCTCCCGGCGAAAGGCCGGCGTAGGGCGCTCGCTTTGGGATTAATTAGTTTATTTAGTGGCTGGGTTTATTAGTGGAAGCAGATAAGGGCGTCTCCCGTTAGTGTCTTGTTTCTAGGTTATAAACTTTGCCGCCCACAGCCCTCATCATTGCATCACCCCTGTGCAGCTAGCTCACTGGCGGCTGGCCCTAAGGGTATCTACAGCCGGACTTTTGCAAATCGGGCCCCTCAAACGTCCACAGACGCGCCCAGACACATCCACGGGCATTGACCGGACATGCCTCAAATTTCTACAGTTTTCAGTCAGACATCTCATACTAGATTCGTTGCAGCTAGACATCTCATACTAGATTCTTAAATTATAAAGACATGCAAAGTAAAATAAACATACGTACTACGTCGATCACCTAGCTACTCGTGTTGAATATCTCGACGATCTCCGTGCCCGGCTCCGGCAGCATGGGCGGCAGCTACAGCTCCGGCTCCTCCGGCTGCTCCGCTCCAGCCTCCTCCGTCTCTATCTCTGCATTGAGTTCGGCAAGAGCACGTCGGACTCCGTCTGCTCCTGCCGGAGGAACGCCCGGTTGGCCTCCACATAGGCCTCATCTTGGATGGACTCCAGGATGGCCTCCTGCTCCGCCATCTCGTCGGACTAGACGACGGCGAACTCCGCCTCCGCCTGCTCCATATTGAAGCCCGACAGCTGCTGCTCCGGCTGCTCCGCCTCCTCCACCTCCGTTGGAGCCATCTCCTCCTCCTCCTCTTCCCCGACTGCTCCTCCTCCGGCTCCAGCGAGTCCGGAGGCAGCCCGACAGCGATGCGGGCGGCGCGTGCGGCTTGCCTCACCGGGATCTCCTGCTGGATCTCGTAGTGGCGCTCCGGCGTCAGCATGGCGTAGTAGGTGATCTTGCTCCGGGCCACGGCGGAGTGCCGGAGCGTGGGCGGAGCGTCGGACCGTGGGCAGAGCGCCGGAGCGGGAAAGCGAGGAGGTGGATGGGTTCGGACTGGCGACGCAGAGAGTGGGAGGTGGATGGGTTAGGGTTGTGGGACGTCGGCCGGCTTAAATAGCCGGATTTGGTCTTGGACGGCGAGCCGGAGCGTCGCCACGCGGCGTTCACACCGCGGCAACGGAAGCGACGTCCGTCGGACCGGGCATCCGTCGGACCGCCGGGTTTCCGAGCGTTTCCGCGTGGGACCCTGTCGTCAGCCCGACGTGGCGGGCATGCCCGGATGCCCCATATCTGTTCCATATTTGAGCTGGATATGACGGGTGCGGTCAGTCTGGGCGTTTGAGGCCCGTTTAAGGAGCCTGTCTGGGTCGAGAAAACGTGACAGGACAGTGTCCGGGTGGGCGTCCGGGCGTATGAGGCGGGTCTGAGGGCGCCCGGATGCTCTAATACTGTGGAGCTTACTGGATATTCTTAGTTTTAGTTAGCGGCCCGGTTTACTTCCGGCGCCTGTTGAGTGTGCTGTTATGCACTGGTAAGTAATCAAAATGTAGGCATGAGAAGTACACAATTACTGAACTACAGATTGCACTCCGGACCTCTGCGAACAAAAGGACTTCTTAGCTACGAGGAAGCTGTTTTACTTTTACAGCAGCAGCTGGAGTGGAGATCCAACCGGAGACATTGCTACAAGTCATCAGTCTCACTGGTTTGCTACGAGCATTAATTTGGCGGGAATTTTGTATTGTTGACATTTGCCTGGGTTCTCCACTAACGAACAGACGCTTAATCAGCGATTTGGTTGCTAATCATGCGCAGGCACGTCACAGGAACCACCCTCTAATTAAAGTTTCTATCCGAAACTTTGATTAATTCTAAAATGATGCATGATGTGCCAGCATCGGCTGTATGTACGTAGCAAGCTACCACTAGTCTCGAACAGCAGCCATTCTTATACACACAATCGGAACGGAACTTGTGGTTCAGCAGCGCTTCCGTTGCGCGCGTCACCACGGTTTGGAGGCCCCTTTCCCCGTCCTGATCAAGCCACAGGGAGCCCGCTCTGGTCCATAATCTCCAGAAGCTGCACGAGAGCTCGACCAAATCGCGACCTCCTGAAAGCCCTCCCGGTTTGCATGATGGGAGGCTAGAAGCGTCTGTGCCCATGCCCATCCATGGAGGAAATGCCGTTGTTTCGTGCACGAATTTGGCTTCCGGTCCAAGTCGTTTTTCATCCATCCATGACGGCCGCAACAGCACGGGACCGAAAGTGAAGAAGCCCCATCAATGATCGCCTCCTCCCATCTTCTCCGATTTCCGTTCACGGGGCGGTGGATGGGCCATCCGATAAAATTGGGACGGTGGATGGATTCCTTTTTCGCTCCTGAAACGCGCGATGGCTCATGGCGGAAGAGTGCGCGCGTGCACCGCGGCCATAGACTGGCATGCGCAAGAAAACAACAACGAGGACCGACCAATCCACCGGTGACGCGGACATATAGTATAATTTTTTGGAGAGGAATGGATGGGGTGAGCCGGACGGCTCCAGTCCTATTCAGCCCCAATTATTTTCTTGTGTTTCATGTTTTCAGCAACTGCGCCAGCTAGCATCTCAGGACGATGGGTTATTTGGTTTTCTATCTAGAAAACAAAGCGGGAATTCGCTTCCATGGACAAACAAACAAACTGACCAATCGGATGGGTGGTCCATTATTCGACCAGCCCGTAGCAATCAGGCAGGCAGAATTTATATGCGCCGAGAAGGAGGGCTTTTTCACTGTTCTGACCCATGTGTGATAGTTTAGCACGATTTGACTCGCTTTTAAAACTTTTTTCGGATCTGACCCAAACCGAGACACCAACATCCTTGGCGTTCTGCTTGCACTGAAGACGCCACGGACCATGGCGTTTGGTACTGGCCCACCTCCCTGGTCAGCCAGTTTGACCGTCCAACGTGGCAAAGGGGTAAACGCCATGACCCTTGGCGTTTACCCCTGGAGAGCAGAAAACCGACCCGAGCCGGCTCGGGTGCAGCCCAACCCACCCAAGACGCAGGAGGCGTCTTCCTCCTCGCGGCGGCGCGCTACAGAAGCTCTGCTTCTCTCCTCCCCTCACCCAAATCAACCCCAAATCGCTTATTCTCTTCATCAAAAGTGTGGATCTGAGCCCCCCCCCCCCCCCCATCTTCCTTGAGGTATTCTCCACCGGATCCTCCGATTATTTTGGGTTCAAAACTTGTATTTTGGCAGCATTAATTCATACTTGTTAGGACCCTAGGATTCGTATTCTTTGCACTTTTTTGAGAAAGGGGAGCCCATGGCTTGGTCATGTAGGTATGTTGTATACTTTAGAAGAGAAGGCATGTGTTTATATGGTAGGATTGGGAAGAGAAGGCATTTGTGGTAGGGTTGGCCATTTTAATTTTAGTTGCTATGTACATGGATTTAGATAGATGATTGCTTGAAATATAATTCTAACATATTTGTGTATTTTGTATGCTTGATTCTCATTGAGATATGGTCATATAATTAGGATGTTATATTGAGATTTTGTTATGTTGTGTTGCCATTGATATTTTGTCATATATAGATAATTGGTCTTGTTATCTTGACATTGAGATATGTTGCCCCGTGCATTCAGATTTTGTCATATATAGATAAACAGGTTTTGTTATGTTGCCATTGAGATATGCATTTATGTTGATGTTGTTATGCCAAATATATGATATGTAGGATGTTATATAGTGTTATGTATGTTTCATTTGTTCATGCTTGATTTTTAGGATGGCGGGTGAACGTTGGTACGACGGTCTTCATAAAGGGTACGACAAAGAGCATCGTGCGCGGGACATTGAGAATAACGGGGTAAGACTCAATCTATTTGAATTCTTGGTTATTATTTGTCAGTTTTGCTAGGCACTAACCATAATGCAATGCTATTTTGCAGGAACTAAAACCTATGCGCATGAGGGGTCATAGTGCCCACGACTGGCCGTGCGACGAGCGGTATGAGCCATACTTCGAGAGATTGGGCCTTCTCCCGTTCGTGCTTCAGTTCAAGCGACACGTTCCGTCGATCAACCATGGGGCGATGACCGCACTTATTGACCGTTGGAGGCCAGAGACACACTCATTCCACTTGTCATGTGGAGAGATGACCGTGACCTTGGAGGACATGGCGATGATCAGTGGCCTTCCAATCAATGGAGAAGCTTTGACCGGCACCACCGTAAGTGCTAATTGGCGAGATCGTGTTGGCCAATTGACAGGTGTTTTCCCCGTGCCTCCTGAAGAAGGCGAGCGTGACAGTGAGAAAGTGTTGCATCATTGGCTCCGAGAGGAGAGAGGAGTAGTATGCCCTCCGGGCGCCAATGAGGTTGTTGTGCAGCAGCACGCCCGAGCTTATCTGTGGTATCTGTTAACGAGGGTAGTGTTCCCAGATTCTACCGGTAATAAAGCCCAGTGGATATTCTTGGACCTACTAAGTGACTGGGACCGTAAGTACAGTTGGGGTTCAGGAGCACTAGCATACTTATATCGTCAGGTAATTAGTAACCAAATTGTCAATTTGTTTGCATTTGCAATTTCGCGGACCTCTTATCAACAATTTCTGAATTTGCAGCTCGACGAGGCATGTCGTAGGAAGAAGGGCAAATCTGGTATGGGTGGCTTTGTTTGGTGCCTTCAGGTTTGGATGTGGGAGAGGATGCCCGTTGGACGCCCCGAGAAAAATAAGATACCTCCTGAAGGATGGGTCCCACATGACGGGAGGTATGGAGAAGATCCTTGGCGGTTTCCGACCGTCGCCTACTGTTGGGAGATGGCGAATGTGTACACAGGCAGCTCGGTTGCGCGATACAAATGCTACATCAACAAGCTGGATATGTTGACTCATAAGCAGGTAATGATAACTTACGTAAGAGCACATCAATTGTGATGGAACCGTGTACTTAACTAGTATCATCTTGTGTTGTAGGTCGATTGGATGCCATATGATGCCGAGTGTGATTTCCGGCTGAACGAGATGTGCACGCGTGACAGGAAGATTTGGCGGGCGAGATGCCCACTGATATGCTTCTATGCTGTCGAGTGGCACTACCCAGACTGTGTCGCAAGACAATTTGGGAGAAGGCAAGGGACACCAAGGGATGAGAGTTTCGAGACAAGCCAATTTCTGCATCGGTGAGATAGTTGTAGCTTTGGATATATAGTAGAGCATTATGAAAGACATTTCTTGCTAATGCTTTCATCTTGTTCATAATTTGCAGAATTAGTCGAAAGAATAACCCGGAAACTTCGACTTGGGCCATCAAGCACTCCGAGTGGATAGATTTGTGGAATCAAAGAGCGGCCCTAGTGGAGAAGGAAAGAAGACTACATAGTGATTCATTATACGAAGAGCATCTGAAGTGGCTTGCGGGACGTTACCGGTTGAAGCTAAAGCCCGGTTGGAACCGTTCGGAATTGGAAGAGTTGGATCGTGAGAGCGGGTATATGGACTTCAATGTAGAAACGAGAGACAACAAAGGGACACAACTTGACTACGCACAACTACACGACCGAGTGGTATGCTCCACACAATTAGAACCTACTTCGAGTGCATTGAAATGTACTTCAAAGATAATTTTCGTGATCTTCATTTTGCAGGGCATGGAGTTATTGCATTGTGTTAACGAGGCTGGTGTAGCACTTGGTGAAGATGAGGGAAGTGGATCATCTGAGAAATCTCTTAGGAAAACAATGAAGGTATATGTTATCTCTATTCAAAAACCTCCATCTTTGCACACTTTTTACTTAGTCTAGTATTGCATCTTTGTTATGTTGCAGAGTTTCGTGAGTCGGTTCCACAAGATGGCAGCTATGCTCTCTTGCCACGGAAGTAAAGCCGTCCTCACGGCTGGAGCTTCTACTAGCCGGGACAATAGACGGCGTCGTCGTCTTGTCTTGCAACAGGAACAACAAGAGGAGCAACTGCAAGAAGAGCTAGAGCAAGAGGATGAGGAGGCAGAGCAAGATGAAGAGGAGTACAATCAAGACGAAGAGGAGGTTCTTGGGATGTCCCAAATGGATGATGCGCCTGAGCCATCACAGCCCACACAACGGACGCCGCGCAGCAAAAAAGGAAGGAAGAAGTGAATTAGTTAATACTAGATTCTCGCGAACTTTGTTATGTTTGATTCGTGAACTTTAGAAGTGGCGTGAACTTTGCTACCTGGACTTGTGTTTAATTTGCACTTATGGAGTGGCGTGAACTTTGCTACCTTCATGTTGTTGTTTGCTATGATGGCGTGAACTATGGTACCTTCTTGCTGTCATCCTGGAAATATTGCTTAGTTTTGCTGTCATCCTGGAACTCTTGTAGAACACTTGCTGTCATCCTGGTAAATATTGCTTGGTTTTGCAGTTTCTGTACCTGGGGTAGACGCCAGGGTCCATGGCGTTTTGGCCTGTGCTAGACGCCAGCGACCTTGGCGTCTTGGTGTGCAGATGAGCAATAGCAACGTTAGCTCTCTGGATACGGCCTAAACGCCGTGCTCCCTGGCGTTTTGGCCTGGAGAGGGGGGAGCCAGCAACCTTGGCAAACACATGCCTTCTCATAAATAGACTACTCTCAAATTCATGACATAGCAGGTACAAACAAATGACAAATGACAAATTAGAAGAAACTTTTTGGAAACTCATAAATAGATGGTCTCAAATTCATGACATACAACATAACTTAGATCCACGACATAAGCATTACATAGTTCAACTGACATACGCAGTACAAACTTCAACTGACATAGTTCAAATGACATACAACATAACTTAGTTCCATGACATAGAACATCACATAGTTCAACCCCTCGAGTTTATCTTGCGTGAATTCTCTTTCTTATTTTTCTTGCGTGAATCATTCTTTTTTTTCTTCTTGCTTGCATTGTCCCCATCTAGCACCGAGGAACTTGGGTCGGTAGATAGCACCGAGGAGCTTGGGTCGGTATATAGCAGTGACAAGTCTGGCTCGTAATCTAGCGGGATAGGTTCCAATCGAATCTCTTTGTTTGGTCCAGGGTTGCAATAGATGACACCCAGTATTTTGAGAACCCAATCCCAACGAGCAGCCTGGGTCGGTATCGGGGACATACCTTCATTGATTGCCCAGTCAATGATCTGTTCAGGCCTATTCAAGTCCATCTGACGATATTCTTGCATAGTTGCATAAAATGCGATTTGCCTACCTACATCACTTCTACAATCAAGTTCAGCCCTTTTCATCTCGGTAAGATTCTTTTCCGTTTCAGCGATGACATTATGTGAGTCATCAGAAAAATATAACCGTGCAGAGTTCCTCGCAGCTTCATTCCTTGCATCGCAACTGTTCACCCACAGAGTCATCTTTTCTTTAATGAGTTCGCGGTTCTTTTCATCCGCTGCATCCATATATTTCTCAATGAAAATCATCTTTGCGTCATTATTAAGTGCCACTTGTTCGGCATGTCCTCTTGGTCAGCGCACCGCGGCCTCGTCGTGGAACCGGATGAAGCCATGCCTATGAGAAGAAGAATTGTTAAAAAATTACATTAACAAACTAAATGCAAAAAAACACAATACAAGAAAACAAGGAAAATATTGAACAAATATTTACCATTCAAAGTTGGTCAACCATTTGGATTATGCAAATAACCAAACGCTGACCCGTTATCAGTCCTCCGTACTCTTCTACCACCACCGGAACCACCTCTACGACCACCACTACTACCCCCTCTAGGGCCTCCATTAGTGCCACCTCTACCACGTTGTCCACTCCTAGCACCTCCTCTAGGGCCTCTAGCAACATGGGAACCACCTCTACGACCACCGGAACCCCCTCTATGACCACCGGAACCCCCTCTGCCACCACCTGCCTGACTCGTGGTTGGATTGCCCTCCTTTGATGTTTTCCTTTTCTTAGAGAATGTTCTGACATTGTGTCCTGAATTGTCACATTGACCACAGTTGATAGTGTCCGGAGGCTCCATAAAGTGCCCGCTACCAAATTGGTTCATGCCGGTGTATCCAGCTAGGTTGTCCATATCGCCTCTCAACCGTTTCTGTCTGATTCTACCCTTGGGCTCAACCTTGAGCAAAGGATCGGGCCTAAGCTCCGGGCCATTATAGTCAGGCCACTGTGATGGGTTCAGGAAGGGTTGGAATCGAGGGGCCCATGTCAACCTAGTAGCTTCAAGATCGAACTCATGCATCCTCACGGTTGTCCCATCAGACACATGTATATTTCTTGACGCCGCCGTCGTCAAAAGATGAGAGCACGGCCAATGATACTTACTAGGCCTCTCGCACTGACACCACCGTCTCTTAAGGTGCACCTCGAATGCACGACCACCATATGACATACCATCTCTTGTTGTCCCACCAGACTCGTCGATTTGGTAGGTCATATCGTAGGTGTTGAATAGCCTAAGTTTCTGTGCCGAGGACTTGCTTTGCTGTAACATCATCCACTCTTCAACCTTTGGTGGATATTTCATTTTTTCACCAATCCACTTTACGGTTTCCTCTGAATGCATCAGAAAATACTCATTAAGCTTGAAGAAAGTATATTCCACTATTGCAGTCACCGGCAATGGGCGGGCACCTCTGAGCACATTGTTAAAACATTCAACCATGTTACTGGTCATGTCGCCATATCTCCAACCTCCTTCATCATGAGCGCGTGCCCACTTGTGTTTCTTCGGAAAATTTCGTGTTAAGAAATCTTTCCCTCCTTCGTTCGCAGCTTCGTAGAGCTTGTCATAGCGAATGGTGAACGCACCGGTGCTGAAAGCCACGCAAACATGGGTTAGATCCTTGCTCAACTCCTTGCTCTTACATGCCCTATAAAAGTTTGCCACGAAATGCCTCATGCACCATCGATGGTGGAGCTTTGGAAGTCCTGGAATAACAATGTCCATGGCTTTCAGTATGCCCTGGTGCTGGTCTGATATAATGCACACTTCTCTATCACCAATGACATTTTCCCTAACATGACGCATGAACCACTCCCAGTTGTCTTGGTGCTCGAAGGGCACCAAACCAAATGCCACCGGCAACACATTGTCATTGGAGGAGTGCGCCATTGCTACCATGATTGTGCCCTTGTATCGGCCGGTCAAGAATGTGCCATCAATAGACAAAACCGGACAGCAATGTTTAAAGGCCGTGATGCATTGTCCGAAACTCCAGAAGGCACGGTGAAACACCCCATGACCATCATCCTCGACCACATGATACATGTCGGGGTTCCTATGGGCAATCGCTCCCAACAACCGCGGGAGGCGATTGTATGCTTCTTCCCAACTACCATACAACATCCTTAAAGCATTTGACTTGGCCTTCCATGTCTTCCCATACTTGACTTTGTATCCAAACATTTTTTTCACCGTCGTCATGAGGAGCTTCACCTTCACGGTTGGATCACTTGATACTTCTTTCATTAATTTAAACCCGAGAAACTCAGACGTGAGTAGACGGTGTGTCTTAGGCTTCTTTTTTGACGGTGGCCTGCACGAGTGAGTACACACACAACTTGTTAACAGCCATTGCCCGGTTTTAATTCTTCTTCCATGGACCGCCCATGGGCATCCTTCTTTGTCACAATGGATGGAGTAACGCACTTTTTGGTCCGAGTGCCCAACAAGATATGGTCTATGGTTCCTAATAGCATAGTCACTTAGCCATACTTTGAAGGCTTGCAAACTCACAAACTTCAACCTTTCTTCAAGTAAGCATTCTCGTCTTCATCCTTGTCCCTTGGTTCGCCCGGTTCCGGGCAAGGTCTCGGCTCTATCGCCTTACTCATGCCACCATCAACTACCGCCTTGTGGGCCAGCCTGAGATCACGAAACAATGGAATTCTTATTTCCAAACCGGTCACCTCTGTGTGTATATGGTTCTCTCTCTCTCTCCGTGAATCCATCCACGTCCAGTTCTTCCTCCGGACCTTCATCATCCAAGTCATACGCATATGCACGACCATAGGGGATCTCACGGTCCATTTCCTGCTGCCTGACAAACGCTTCCAAGTCACCGATGTCATTGCCATGAATCTCATCCTCTTGCTCATCATCAGCACTGCATCCATCCTCTAGTGCAAGGCGAGCCCTTTCAAGCTTCCTAACTCTCTCCTCCTCTTGAGCCATTTTCTTGTTTTTGCATGCCATGTCCGCCTCACACTTCCGTCGTTCCCTCTTCTCCTTCTCATTTGCATGAGTCTCATCCTCGTGCCTGTCATCATCATCATCACCATGACCACATTGGACATCACCATGACCATCAACATATTGTTCATTAACTTTTTCAAGAGCATGCCCAACAACTTCATTTTCTTGGCTAGGTGGCGGTTGGCTAGAAGTATTGGAGGCATAGACCTCGGCACTATCCACAACACGAGCCACACTTCTACTAGGGCTCATAGCATGACACGGGGAGGACACTTGGCGGTTCAAGTCAATATCAAGCCGCGGACCTTGCCCCTTCGTAGCAAACAATTCAAGTGACATGTCTTCCGAGGCCGCAACTTTACCCTTGTATATCCCCCAATGCAACTCGGAGATGATAGGCATATTCTTCAGTCGAGATTTTGTTCCCACCCCAACATCATACCTTCCTATTAATTCAACTTTTTCATTAGGGTCCATCCAATTCAACTTATCTCTTACTTTAATAACAACCTCATCATAACTAGGACTTGTGTCGAATACCAGCACTTCCTCGTTGTCACTTGCAGTTTTTGTCACAAATGACGCTTTGTCCAAATAATGAACATTAACAAGTCTATCATCCATCTAAAAGGGACAACAAACAAGATGAATAAATGACAATTATAATGCATAGTTGCAAAAACTATGCAACTCTAATGAAGCAATGACAACTATATATTCCTAATGAGTTGTATCAAAAACAAATTAAAACTTATGTACTAAATAAATCATGTCATTTGCTTAACACATAACCTAACCCTAACCATCATATTTATCAATTCCATCATTTGTACCCACAAAATGCATATCCCATTACTACTACCACAACTACATATTAATTAAAAGCCATCCAATACCAAAGGATTTGAATAAATCTAGAAACTAAGGTGCCACCTAGGGTTACATAATGCCACTAAAATAACAAGAAATTACCCACAAAATTTAGGGATCCGGGGGAGATTACCTCAAACAACAAGGGAGAGAAAGATCCACGGAGGAAAATCAAATTTGGAGCGGGATTTGAGTGAGCCTTGAGGTGGGAGAGAGAGGGGGGAGCTCTCCTTTGTTCTTCTTTCTCGGGATGGAAGATTGGGATTGGGAGAGTGTGTGGGGTGGGACCCACACACTTTCCCCGTGACCACTTATCTCTCAGCGAATTTTTTATAAATAACACATTTTTTTAATAAATTTGAGAAATAATATACGCTTTTGATAATTTTCAAAAATAAAACACCGTCGGCCCCGCCTAAGCCGACAGGATCCTATCGGGTTAGGCTAAGCAGATTAGGATCCTGTCGGCCTAGGCTAGCCCGATTGGTACTAATCGGCTTAGGCTAGGCTGATTGGTCACTTGGCTACGCGAATTAGGCTCAGTCGGCTTAGGCTAGGCTGATTAGTACTAATCAGCCTAGCCAAAACAAGGGATGCAATACTGTTGAGACTACGTATTTAGTCACTACTTATGTTCCCTCCCCCCCGCAGGAGCGTACGGACATGACGTGTCTATGTCTGGTTCCGCTTGGAGTAGTGACCATGAAAGTGGGCCGAACCCACAGGATTTCATGTCACAGCACAACGAATGGATGGACACGTATCTGACTCCTCCACCAGGCCCCACACAAGATACACAGCAAGACCAGGACTGGTCCGAGCTTCCTCCTCGTAATGTTGGGCCACCTCACAGGTATATGTGGCCGACACCACCTACACCTCGTCCACGACGTGGCGGACGACATGGCTGATACTTCTGTGGCATATTTCTACCTACGTATGTCAGAGACTTATATCTACTTATGTATGCGAGAGACTCATTTCTACCTATGTATGCGAGAGACTTATTTCTTCCTATGTATGCGAGAGACTTATTACTATTAATTCGCATTCCCAGATAGACTGCAACAGAAAATTAAGATACAAGTAGTACGAATGAACTTAAATAATACAACATACAAACTACATGAAGACATCATCGTCATCCTCCGTCGATGCAACACTCTTGCCCTTTGACACTGCGGTACTCTTGGCCTTCGACGATGCGGGTTTGTTGGCCTTGGTGCTCGGCATGAACATATCATCTTCGTCTTCGCTGTCGGCAGTCCATAAATAAGTATGTTCTGTTGCAAACTTCAGAAAAGTTTCACCCTTATGCTGTTGCTTCTCCTCGAAGATCCTTGCAGGCCACCCGCACCTTCTTAATGCGTGAGCCAACTCATTCAGCAAGGTGTCACTACTGATGAGATCGTCCCATCCAAGTATCCTATTGTCTACCTTGAAATCGCTGGCTAACCTAAGAAGACATTTGGACATACTAGGGTGAAATGAACGATCGAAAGGATAATCGGCCATCTTGACGAGACTAGAATGCACTGCTTACCCACCATGGTGTGTCGAGGGGTTTTTATAGGTTGAGAGGTGAAGATGGAGGGAAAGAAGATGGCGGGAAAGAATGGCGGGTAAGGGTTGGCGGGAGGGAAAGAAAGGCGGGAAAGGGGCGGCGGGAGGAAGAAAGAAAGGGGGAAAGGGTCGGCGGGAGGGAAAGAAAGGCGGGAAGGGAAGGGAGGAGGGAAAGGTCGGCGGGGAGGAGAGAAAGAAAGGCGGGAAAGGGTTGGCGCGAGGGAAAGAATGGCGGGAAAGGGTCGGCGAGATGGAAAGAAGGCGGGAAAGGGTTGGTGGGAGTGAAAGAAAGGCGGGAGCATATGGAGGGAAAAGTGTTGCGGGGTAAAATTATGGCCAAAAATATGGTTCAAAGCAGCATGCTAGCGGCGAATATTGGTGCCATGCATCAGTTGGCTTAGGCTAGGCTGATTAGTACTAATCTAAGCAGATTAGTACTAGTTGGTTTCGCCTAAGCCGATTAGTACTAATCAGCCTAGCCTAAGCCGACTGAGCCTAATTCGCGTAGCCGAGTGACCAATCAGCCTAGCCTAAGCCGATTAGTACCAATCGGGCTAGCCTAGGCCGAATGGGATCCAATCGGTTTAGGCTAGCCCGACAGTGTATTATTTTTGAAAATTATCAAAAGCGTATATTATTTCTCAAATTTATTAAAAAAATATATCATTTTAAAAAAATTGCCGTCTCTCAGGGGGGTAGACGCCAAGGTTCCCGGCGTGTAGGGTCGGGGTCGACAATTGCCACGTCGGACGGTCAAACTGTCTGACCAGGGAGGTGGGCCAGTACCAAACGCCATGGTCCGCGATGTCTTCGGTGCAAGCAGAACGCCAAGGATGTTGGCGTCTCGGTTTGGGTCAGATCCGAAAAAAGTTTCAAAAGCGGGTCAAATCGTGCTAAACTATCACACATGGGTCAGAACAGTGAAAAAGCCCGAGAAGGATGGCTCGGCAATAAACAAGATCCTTCGAATTCAACATAACTGGCAGTGTGACCGGCAATTTTTTTCCGAGCTAGATTGTTACTCCCTCCGATCCAAAATAAGTGTCGCGATTTTGAATTAGGGTTAGTTCAAACTGCAACACTTATTATGGATTGAACTTGTTGTATATGTGTGTGTTACAAATTTACTATATTTACTTTGAGATGTAGGTGTTGTATTAGATAGATATTTTTTAAATTTAGAAAAATCTTGTAACCAATGAGATTATGAAAAAAATGGGTTGTTTTCTTTGCCATTTAATTACCTCAACTAATGCAAAAGGATAGCATGGTTAACTTGTGCCAAGGAGGAAAGAGGATGTCACCACACGAGAAGGAGGCACAGTGGCCACCACCATCATGCCGACACAACCTGAAAGATCGAGGTGTATCAGCTCGAAGATGGTATAAGAGATTATTCAATATTAACTAGGTTAAGAGATATCTTAAAGATGAAGATAAAATTTGAAAAACAAAAGTTGATAAAAAAAACTACATTAAAACTGCTCCCAACATCTTTGCCTGCAAAGCTCATAAACCCTCTAGGTTTTGGTGGGGGTTATGTGGGTTACTAAGGCACTTAAGTTTGGTTATAAATGGGTAGTTGGCAATGATTACAAAAAAATAGGTTCTAGGAATCTCTACTCCTAATGTCTGAGTTGATAATCTCGTCTCACTCCCACCTCATCCCACCATTTCTATGTTTCGCCCAGCTTTAAAATCACGTCACAACATTGTACTTGGGCCGGCCCAATCAATTTGTCTGACCCTTCTTTCCTTTTTTTGTGATTACTTTGGTAGGTATTGATTCAATATAATCTCATAAATAAATAGGTAATTAACAATTCAGAAATCATACCATATATACGAGATCACCTATCTAAATCTCTACTCGATTCAATATAATCACATAAATAAATAGGTAATTAACAAGTCAGAAATCATACCATATATACGAGATCACCTTCCTAAATCTCTACTTCTGATGAAGGACTTGGTAGTCTCGGTTCCACGGGTTTTTTCGTCTCACTTCCCGCCACCATCTTTCATCGTGTTTTTTTTACCTTCCACCACCATCTTTCGTCTGGTTTCTTGCCCCCTTATAAAAAACCAAAACAAACACACGTTTGGTTTTTTGCCTACCATCAAACAAACAGAACGCTGAACAACCCCTCCTTCGCTCAATCTTTACCATCCTCGCGGTCAAAAAAAAAATCTTTCCCATCCTTCTGTCGATCGTCCCTGTCTCTTCTCTTCTAGGGTTCGCCGCCTCCGCCGCCCCTGACGCTACTCCTTCGCTGCCGCCCCTCCCTCCGCCTGCCTCCTATACCTCTCTCTCTCCGTCAATCCATCCAAGTCGAACCACACCCGCCGCGTCCCATGCTTCCATGGGAGATCGAGCGCGTGTAGCCGGCCAATGAGCCACCTTGTTTTCCGGCGGCACCTCGCCGCGGCCGCGGCCATCCGGCGATCCCCTGCTATGTTCACTTCTAGGTGACCCACCTCTCACCCGCGCTCCATTTTTTGGTCATGATCCAGTTCCGTCCAAAGCTTATCATCATCGATGGCGTGCGCGGGGGGAGCAGTCTGTGGAAATTTGATGCCAGTTTCTTATGCAGAAGCTTGAAGCGCCTGCTCCCGGGCCGCGATTTCAAACGCGATCTGGGCTGGTAGCTGTCAGGGTTCCGAGGGGAGCCTGACATTGATTTGCACTGCTTGGTTACTCACAGTTTTAGGCGATGTGCAGGTGGCTGCACACGCCGGCATTTGCTACGGTGTCTCCCAAGGAGATCTCTGGTTCAAGCCTAGGGGAAGTGCAGAATTTCGGTAAGATGACCGCCATTTTGTGGATATATTTGTATGCATTGTTTTAAATTGGTCCTGCTTGCTAGAGCTTTGTCATGGGCACGCTTCATAATTGTCTCTGTCCATGGGGTTACTTATTACTGCTTGTGATGTTTAAGCGCGATACACATGAATATTATTATCTTTATGGTGAAGGTGGATAGAAATAATTTTACTTGAGAAGGAGCTTTCCATTGCGTCTGATTTGTACTATCAGTATCAGACTTCATTCCTCTGAACTTCCTATTGGGCAAAATGGGCAAGATGTGTTTGGTCAGTCGTGCTTTGTTTTTTTAGGCTATGGCTATGATAACTTGATGACACCCCTTTGTAGTACAGAGCAATCTCATGTTTTTGTCCTTCAGCTTCAGGAGCATTTATTACTGTACAATGGCCTAGCAATTATTTAAAAAAAATACAAAATCTGAAATTGAATTGCTAAAACATGGAATTATTCTGCTTCTTCGTAGGTTGATGTATGACTATCAGGTTCCCCACCAAGTGAAATGTGCTATTTCACCACAGGCATTGACAAAGTTAAGTTCAATGCAGGGAAAATGGATAGTCTGCTAACTGGAACTCTGGATAGTTGATCCTTTGAATGGCGAAAAATTTATCAAAGTTGTTGAGGTTCAGGGATCTGAAATAAAGGTAGTGATGCTTTTGGGGTGCTTATCTTTTCATTTCCATGTCACAGCGCTGTGAGTGTAATTTGTTCATAGTATCTATCAAGTTTTCCCAGCTCAAATACAATATATTTTTCTTCAAAAAGAGCTCAAAATACAACTGACTTTTCCTTGTTTAAACTTTACTGGTATTGTCGTCTGTGTATTAGCTCTGAAGTATGTTCTCAAAGAATATGTAATATTTTCGTGCTGCATCCATTTGTGGAGAGTTTATCTAAATGCCCAAAGCATGGACTTCACAACCCCCTTAGAGCTCCTTCTGGTCTGTGTTGTTTTCTTGTACTATGGATTTAAGGTGATTCTTGAGGGGACCAAGTCGCCATGGATCGGCGAGATCGAGAGAGGCTACGCGGTTGCGAGGAGCGCTGGCTGAGTGGAGTGGCAACAACAACCCGTTGGTCGTGACAGCCCGAACATTTGTGAGAGGGGATGTACCAGCGGTTGCGCAGCTACGTCGTCCCGACAAGTTGCGAGAGTGGATGGAGTGGCGGCTGCACGGACGCGCTCCTGGAGGTGTCAGTATGCACCCTGATTTTGAGCCTGGAGATCAGTCTACTATCAATCCACGTGATGATGTATCGTTTACCTCCCATTAGTTGTCTTGTGAATCTTTCTCCAGTATTGAAATTCATAGGAGTGCGGCTATTTAGCTGCCAAGCTCATCTGCTCCCCTGGTGAACAGTAAATTAAAAAAACAATACTAGAAAATTCAGAAAAAAAAATTGCATGGAAGATACTTCATGCACGAGGTTCGCTCCAAATTTTAGCTCATTTGGATATCTGAGTAGCTCTCGGCCAAAAAAACTTGAGTCTGTGAAACAGTTCATATACTGTTCTGACCCAATTTGTCTTTTTTGTTGAGAGCTACTCATATGTCCAAATAAGATGAAATTTGGAGCGGACCTCATGCACCGAAGCATCTTCTATGCAAAAAAATGGATTTATTATTATTTTTGTAGTATTTTTCTTGTGTTTACTGTTCACCGGCTGCAGCTGAGTGCGGGCTCAAAAATGGATATTCGAATTCATAGTTGTTTCTATGTATCTTTCCTTGCCATTGAAGTTAATAAGCTCACAAATAGCATATCAGATTTAGTCATTTTTATCTACTATGTATGTGTGTGTCCTACATTTCATACTTGGCCAGAATGTGACCAAGGTTACCTATCAGAATGTGGTGATGATGAGATGTGTGTGAACAAAACGGTAAGATGTGCTACGATTGATGTAGGATATGCGAGGACAAATCAATGGGGACAAGATGGTGTCGGAATGAGAGCCAATGCAGTTGGGGTGACATGGGATGAGTACGCCATCTAGGAAGGAGAGGTGGAGCGGGACCAGGTGGTTGCACATAAAGGGGGAGATAGATTGGACAAGGAGACCCGCTATGCCAGGAAAGAAATAATCGAAAGAGCTTGACAGAGAAAGACGATGCACACATATCAACATGGTTATAAACTACACACGACATCTTTTTATTATTATCAAATGTCACCATATATCTTTTTTTATGTCATCACAAAGCAATATTATGCTCCCGTTGCAATGCACGGGCGCCCGTTTAATGTCCGAACATGTCCGGATGTAAGAGGAAGAAATGAGCTTCAACCTTGGAGACGACCTTAATTATTTATCTGATTCATTTATATGTTGTAGCCCGTGGCAACGCACGGGCGTTCTACTAGTGTACGTGGTTTGAGACTTCCCCTTTATCTGTACAAGTACATTATTAATCATCAGCAATGTGCTAATATTTCAGAGGTCTAGGATGGCAGTATCACTAAACTCACTTTTAGGAGAATTTTCACCCCCAAAATGGTGGAATCATGGTATTCTCTTGAAGCAATTTTCCAAAGGCTCATATCTTCCTGAATCTCCTTTCTCATAATAAGCTCATGACTAGAGACAACTTGCAGGAAAGAAACTTAAATAAACCTTTGGATTGTGTGTTCTGTAGTGAGCATGCAATTGTCTCTAATTTTTGACAGTGCAGTCGCTAAAACCTTTTGGGTGCAAATGTCTAGCATGTTGTGTGTTTTTGTAGGTTCTTATTACTTTACTATTGCCAAATATTTGGCTGGCAGTAAGAATCATGTTGTGCTTAATGCTACATGTGCTTGCATTTTGTCGTGCATTTGAAAAACAATAAATGCTCACATCTTCGATAATGCATCCTGGTCTGGCATTAAACAGGTATGGTGGTTGATGTTAGTGACTTTGAAAAAATGGAGGATTTTGCACAAGGAGAAACATCTGGATAAAGTAGACTCGATCTGTCAGTCGATTTCCTCCTAGACCAGAGAACCTCATCTTCTAACTGTGGGGTGAGAGATTTGAGTCTTGGTGTTGGCGCATCACACAACAACGCTCTTCTCTCTTGCGTATCGTTGGCAAATCAAAATTATGTGTTGCTGGATGGGAGGGGTTAGTGTCCACCCGACCCCCCCCCCCCCACTCCTAACCTAAAATACCTGAAGCCCTCTTTCCTCAGCCCCTGCATTCCACTGGAGATCAACAGTTCTCCTGATCAATCTCTAGTGAAGAAATCCAAGATGGCTCATGTATCTACTGAGCACTCTGGATGGCTTATCTCGGGTTAGCCCTGGAGATTGAGTTGTACTTAAAAGAGTTGAGTTGCTGAGATGTTTCCAAGGTCTTTTGGTTTATTTCCTTTAAGTGGTCTAATTATAAAACTTGTGTAATTTGTCTTTATTTTGAGGCGGATGTTGGCCTTTGTACGCCCTTGTCTTCCTTTTTAGTTGTACTTGAACAATGGATGACCTATTAATTTATTGGTTTCAAGTTTAATGGAACCACGGGGAGGGGTGATGTTGGCCTTCCTGATGATCAAAAAAAGTTGTTGTTTAGCATGCAAGTCATGAGGCTTTTAAAGTGAAACTGCTCTACCAACTAGCTAGAAGAAACACTAAGCAAGAAATATGTAGTAAGCTAGAAAGTAAAGAGTTGCTCGATTCTTTCTTGAAAAATTAGTAAAGAGCTAGAGAATGAAGACATGACATGTATCTTGAAGTTCAAATCATTGGAGTGAGTCTACATCTAAATTGGAGAGGCTTTGGTAATTAGTCCCACAGTCACTTAGACTCAACATTTTCCTTGAGCTAAATTTGTGAAAAAATCACACAGTCACTCGTGGTGGATCTTGAGGTGATTAACAATGCCAGTTTGACCCTTTGATGCACCCATTCCACTAATGGGGTTGATTTGCGCTCATCGGTGGTAGGTAATACCATTGACGGTGACTGATTGTCCCCCAGCGACGACTCTGCTGGGTAGACGAACACATTTTCACTAATGAGTCACCCTGATGGACAACTTGTAATATTCCCACAGAGGTCCCTGGTAGTCACACCATTGACATCACTCTATCACTGGCAGGTGCCTCCAGTTGACAGTTGGTGGAGACCGCATCACCACTAATGGATAATGTGCGACCTGTCAGTGGTAGGTGCGGTCTCCACTGACAGCCCATACCAATGGTGTTTTCGTAATGAGTTGGTTGGATGCTACAAGATCACCACTAGCAGTCCTTCTCATGCGGCCTTTTACTAGTAATCTGTAGTATAAGAACAGAAGTAGCAACAACCAGGGTCGGCCAGTCCTCACGAGCTCGTGGCCATAAGCGAGTGCCCCTGCCTACTATTGTTGTTGGCATCTGGTCTCTCTCCCCTAGCCTCTCCTCTCATTTCCCAAACCCATAATTCTCTTCCATCCCATACATATTTCCCTTATTCCCCCTCTCAATTGACTCCCCCATAGATCCCCTCCACATATCTCCACCTCTCTTCCTTCATAAATGTCATCCACCTACCCCCTATATCTCTTCATCCCACTAAGATATCATTCCTCCTAAAGAGATCTCAGCTCTCTCACCCCTCTTGCTCACGGTTAGTAAAAATTCTCTCTTTAGATGAATAGAGACAAAAAAATTTGTTTCTTGTTCTCACAATAACACATTGTACTTTGACTACTCGAACTAATTAATTTTGGGTTAGAAGGTGATACGTCTTCAACATATCTATAATTTTTTATTGTTTCATGCTATTATATTATCAATTTTACATACTTCATATGCATTTTTATATCACTTTTGGGCACTAACCTATTAACTCGGTGCCTGGTGCCAGTAGCTGCCTTCTACTTGTTTTGGTTTCACAGAAAATCTGTACCAAATGGACATAAGAGACCCTAGAATCTTTGGGGATGGACCAGAAGACCTATGAGGAAACGGCAAGGCAATAGGGCGCGCCCTAGGGGGGTAAGCGTGCCCTGATGCCTGATACATCTCCGTCGTATCTATATTTTTTTATTGTTTCATGCTAATATTCTAGAACTTTCATATACTTTTGGCAAAATTTTATATTATTTTTGGGACTAACATATTGATCCAGTGCCCAGTGCCAGTTCCTGTTTTTTGCATGTTTTTTGTTTCAAAGAAAATCCATATCAAACGAAGTCCAAACGCGATAAAATTTGATTTTTGGGAAGAATAATCAACACAACATGGTGCCCGAGGGCCCCACAAGGCAAGAGGTTGAGCCATGGGGGGTATGGCGCGCTGTGTTGCCTTGTGACTCCCTCTTAAGTCGGTTGGAGCCCTTCTTTCACCACAAAAAAGATAATTTTCGGATAAAAATCTTTTTAAAATTTCAGCTCAATCAAAGTTACGGATCTCTGGGAAAATAAAAAACAATGAAGGGTTCCGAAAGTAGAGGCAAAAACAGAGAGAGAGAGAGAGAGAGAGATCCAATCTCGGAGGGGCTCCTGCCATCTAGGAGCCATGTCAGCCAAGGACCAGAGGGAAAACCCTCCTCCCATCTGGGGGGCAGGCCAAGTAAGAAGAAGGAGGGGGCTCTCCCCCCCTCTCCTGGCTGCATCGGAGCGCCCGCGGGGGAGGGGGGAGGGGGGTCATCGTGATGGCGATCTACACCAACAACTTTGTCGCCATCATCACCAACCCCCCCCCCCCTCTATGCAGCGGTGTAACCTCTCTATTCCCTCTGTAATCTCTACTTAAACATGGTGCTTAAGGCTATGTATTATTATCCAATGATGTGTGCCAATCCTATGATGTTTGAGTAGATTCTTTTTATCCTATGGGTTAATTGTGGTATGGTGTTATTGATATGAGTTGTATGTTAAATTGGTGTTGTCCTATGATGCCCTCCGTGTCACGCAAGTGTGTGGGATTCCTGTTGTAGGGTATTGCAATACGTTCATGATTCGCTTATAGTGGGTGGCGAGAGTGACAGAAGCTTATACCCGAGTAAGGGGGTTGTTGCGTATGGGAGTAAAGATGACTTGTTACTTAATGCTATGGTTGGGTTTTACCTTAATGATTTTTAGTAGTTGCGGATGCTTGCTAGAGTTCCAATCATAAGTGCATATGATCCAATTATGTAAAATGTGTTAGCGTATGCCTCTCCCTCATTGCATATGATAAGTATCTATCGTGTTATATTCAATTGCCTATGGACAATCTTTCTCTTTGTGTTACAAAAAGTTCTCTACTAAAACAAACTAACTTTTATTATCTAGCTAAGTACTTCTATTTTTATTTTTGTAGACCTATCCTATTACACCTAAAAAGTTCTCTACTAAAACAAACTAACTTTTATTATCTAGCTAAGTACTTCTAGTTTGGCCAAGTAGATTGATTTATCTTTAACGGGAGAGGTGCTTTGTAGTGGGTTCAATCTTGCGGTGTCCTCGCTTAGTGACAGCAGGGGTAGCGAGGCACGTATTGTATTTTTTTCCACTAAGGGTAAAACAACGGGGTTTAATCATATTGCTTGGCTTTATTTTATCTACATTATGTCATCTTGCTTAAAGCGTTACTCTGTTTGTCATGAACTTAATACCCTAGATGCATGCTGGATAGCAGTCGATGGGTGGAGTAATAGTAGTAGATGCAGGCAGGAGTCGGTCTACTTATCACAAACGTAATGCCTATATACATGATCATTGCCATGAATAACGTCATAACTATGTGCTTTTCTATCAATTGCCCAACAGTAATTTGTCTACCCACCGTATGCTATTATTATGATAGAGATGCCTCTAGTGAAAACTCTCGCCCCGGGGTCTATTTTAATCTTATTACAAAAACCAAAAATACCTTGTTACAATTTTACTTCTTTTGTTTTACTTTACAATTTATCTACCTACTATTATCGGATTTAAGCCTTGCAATTAACGAGTACAAGGGGATTGACAACCCTCTTACCCGCGTTAGGTGCAAGTATTTGCTTTTGTGTGTGCAGGTACTGCTTACTAGGCGTTTGCGTGGTTCTCCTTTTGGTTCGATAAGCTTGGTTCTCACTGAAGGAAATACTGTCTGCCACTATATTGCTTCGCCCTTCCTCTTCGGGGAAAATCCAACGCAGCTCATAAATAGCAGAAAGAATTTCTAGCGCCGTTGCCGGGGAGAAGTCATCAAACACCTACAGGTTCTTACATACACATTATTATTTACTTGTTCTACTTTTTATTTGATTTTATTTGCCCTCTCTTTTCCATCTCCCTCCACTTCTCTAAAAAAATCAAAAACACAAAAATATTTTAATTTGCTTGTTTGCTTTGTTACTTGAAGTTGCTATCATGTCTGAGTTTGAGAAAGTTATTGTTGGAAGCGCTAATGAAGATAGTACTAGTGAATATCATGAGGAAAAACCTGAATTTGATCTTAATAATGATCCTCCTGAGAATGAAGTTCACCGTAATGGAGCTCCCACAATCTTAAAAATTAAAACCTATCATGTGGGTAGCGAGAATATTATTGAAAAGAATGTTATCCAAGAATTATTTAATTGCACGGTAGTCATACCACTAATTAAAGGATCTATTCTTGATAAAAACAAATTGCTATGTGGATGTTATTGCTATGCCTGTGGTTAAATTGGAAAGAATTTTTTTGCATATTCATCCTACCTTACAAAAGATGTTCTTTGAGCTTCCCAATATCCATGATCCAAAGGCTAATAAGATTACTACTATCATCCTTATGCATGAATTTTATTATATAATCCGTGAAGCTAGGGACATCTTTACCTATTATAAAATATATTTTGAGCATCCTCCAATAGAAGAAATCCTTCATGATAAAGACACTATGCGTAGGTTGGGATCTAATGACTATCATGCTTATGGTGAAAATATTAGGAGGAAAGTTCCTTATCGGGAATTAATTAAAAACCTTGTACAACAACACTTGTGATAAATTTGAATGGATCACCAAAGGAACTGATGAGGAATTTAGTGTAGAATGGTTTGAAAACACTGCTAGAGATCCTATTGATGATAAAATCCATTTTTTATATGAGGACCTCTATGGTGATGATTCGGAGTTTGAAGCTATGAATGTTAAAATAACCAAACAAAGTCCTTTAAACTATTTAAGCTCACCTATTAGAAAATTAGAATATGATAGTAGAGAAGTAATGAGGAAAGTTTTTGAAGATTTGATTCAAAAATATTTGAAGATGATAACACTTCAAACATGCATTATGCCCAGCTAGAGGCATAAAACAATAGCACTTGTTGGGAGGCAACACAATAGTTATCTTAAATTTTTTGCTTTTTATTTCTGTTTTTGTGTGGTGACATGATTATTGCGACTGTAATTATTGTGTTTTTATCTTTTAACGAGTGTTTGTGCCAAGTAAAGCCTTTGGGATGATTTGGATGATAGTTGGATTGATTATGTGCAAAAATAGAAACTTTTGCACCTAGTGCTGGAATTTACATTTATTCCTGGAACGTGATAAAATTCTAATTTTTTTACATAGTATTAAGATACAAAAAATTTAAGTTGTCCTAATTTTTCAGATATTTTCGACTTACAGAAGTACAGTTTTTGTATAGATCATAACAGACTATTCTGTTTTAGACAGATTCTATTTTTTATTGCATAGTGTCTTATTTTAATGATGCTATGAATTATATCGGAGGGGGGTATAAGTCATGGAGAAGTTAGAAAACAGTAGGTATTATGCAAGAATAATTATGAATGGGTTTACAATAGTACCTAAAGTTTATGATTTATTGATTATACTAACGGATCTCACGAAGTTTCTGTTGAGTTTTTTTGCTGAAGTTTTCAAGTTTTGGGTGAGATCACGATAGATGAAGAAATAAGGAGCAGCAAGACCCTAAGATTGGGGATGTCCGAGGCACCCCAATGTAATATTCAAGGAAGACCCAAGCGTCTAAGCTTGGGGATGCCCCGAATGGCATCCCCTCTTTCATCCACAATTCATTGGTATGTTACATGGAGCTATATTTTATTCACCACATGATATGAGTTTTACTTGGAGCGTCTTGTACCATAGTTTTATTTTGTTTGCTTGTTAGTTTGGCACAATTATTGTTTGTTGTACACACCTTTTGAGAGAGACACACATTCATCATGATTTGTTAGAATACTCTATGTGCCTCACTTATATCTTTTGAGCTATGCAGTTGCTCTTGTGCTTCACTTATGTCTTTAGAGCACGGTGGTGGTTATATATTTTACAGAAATGATTGCACTCTCATGCTTCACTTAAATCTTTTTGAGAGTCTTAAATAGGAAGTGGTAATAGGCACGGGTTATAAGACTAGTTTGAAAATGATAGGTATATAAGAGTGATATAATAAAACTTTCATGTAGATCACTAAATATGAAATGTATGTTTTAATTATATTGATATCGTAATATGAAATAATATTAGTTCATAAGCATTGGATAGTAGAAATATCAATATTAAATTATTATTTTATTAACTACTCATTTAACTGTCTGTCATGGCATAGTGGGGATGTTTGAGCATTTTTATGTCTAATTGAAATCATTTGTGTTGTTTGAATCAGGGGCGCGAGATGGTTAACTCCTACCAACCTCCTCCCTAGGGGCATGCGAGTAGTACTTTGCTTCAAGGCTAATAAAACTTTCACAATATGTATATGAATTCTTTATGAGTAATGTGAGTTCATGGACTATACGCACTCCCACCTATCCACATATTGCTAGCCTCTTCGGTACCGTGCATTGCCCTTTCTCACCTCGAGAGTTGGTGCAAACTTCATAGGTGCATCCCAACACTGTGATATGCTACACTCAATCACACATAAGCCTCCCTATATCTTCCTCAAAACAGCCACCATACCTACCTATCATGGCATTTTCACAGCCATTCCGAGATATATTTCCATACAACTTCCACCGTTCCGTCTCATTACATGTGTGTTCATCATCATATTGCTTTACATGATCATATAGAGTTGACATGATATTTGTGGCAAAGCCACCATTCATCATTGTAATACATGTTACACTAGATCATTGCACATCCTGATACACTACGAGAGGCATCCATATAGAATCATATTGTTTCAGTTTATCGAGTTGCAAGTAAATAAAAGTGTGATGATCATCATTATTAAAGCATTGTACCAGTGAGGTAAAGGATGATGGAGACTAATGAGTCCTCCAAAATGTGGGGATGAGGTTCATGATATTGTTCTAAAAAAGGGAAAAAATGAGCGGAAAAGAGAGAAGGGGCAATGCTACTATCCTTTTACCACACTTGTGCTTCAAAGTAGCACCATGTTCTTCATATAGAGAGTCTCCTGATTTCTCACTTTCATATACTAGTGAGAATTTTTCATTATAGAACTTGGCTTGTATATTCTCATGGCGGGCTTCCTCAAAATGCCTGAGGTCTTCATGAGCAAGCAAATTAGATGCACACCCACTTAGTTTCAGTATTGAGCTTTCATACACTTATAGCTCTTATGCATCTGTTGCATGGCAATCCCTACTCCTGGCATTGATATCGATTGAAAGGCCTCTCCATTGCCTATCGGTCCACCGAGTTGATGCAAGACTTTCTTCCTTTTTGACTTCCCTTATGAATCTCTACCACCGCATTCTATTCCACCTGTAGTGCTATGTCCATGGCTCATGCTCATGTATTAAGTGGGGTTGAAAATGCTGAAGCGCGTGAAAAAAGTATGATCCAATTGCTTGGTTTGACATTGGGGTGCTCATGATTTATATTTATGCGGTGAAGGCGGAGTCATGCCATGCTTACATAATTCAATGAGTAGGGATAACATTTGTTAAGCATCGTATATTTTGAAAAAGTAATGATTATGTTCTTGTATTCATGGATATTATTATGTTGATATCAATTACTTCATCCTTTCTCAATATTTATACCGTGCAAAGATTACATGATACGCAACATTCAACATCAAAAATTCTGTTTTTATCATTTACCTACTCGAGGACGAGCAGGAATTAAGCTTGTGGATGCTGATACGTCTCCAACATATCTATAATTTTTTATTGTTTCATGTTATTATATTATCAATCTTAGATACTTTATATGTAATTTTAAATCATTTTTGGGGACTAACCTATTAACTCAGTGCCTCGTGCCAGTTGTTGTTTTCTGCTTGTTTTTTGTTTTTACAGAAAGTCCGTACCAAACGGAGTCCAAACACAACGAAACTTTTTGACGGTTTTTTTGGACATAAGAGATCCTAGAAGCTTCATGGATGGACCAAAAGACCTACGAGGAGACGACAAGGCAATAGGGCGCGCCCTGATGCCTTGTGGGACCCTCGTGGCTCCGTCTGACCTAATTCCAGTGCTATAAATTCCCAAATATTGGGAAAACCCCAGAGAAACCATCGAAACATTTTGTCCGTCGCAGCAAGTCTCTGTTCTTCCGCGATCCCATTTGGAGGCCTTTTTCGGTACTCTGTCGGAGGGGGAATCGATCACGGAGGGCCACTACATCAACCTTGCTACACCTCCGATGATGTGTGAGTAGTTCACCACAAACCTACGGGTCCATAGTGACTAGTTAGATGACTCTCTCTCTCTCTCTCTCTCTCTCTTTGATCTTCAATACAATGTTCTCCTCGGAGTTCTATTCGATGTAATCTTCTTTTGCCATGTGTTTGTTGGGATCTGATGAATTGTGGGTTTATGATCAGATTATTCATTGAAGTAACTGAGTCTTTTCTGAACTTTATTATGCATGATTATTATAGATTTGTATTTCTCTCTGATCTATCCATTTGGTTTGGCCAACTAGATTGATTTATTTTTAGCGGGAGAGGTGCTTTGCAGTGGGTTCAATCTTGCCATGTCCTCACCCAGTGATAGCAGGGGTAGCGAGGTACGTATTTTATTGTTGCCACTAAGGGTAAAACGACGGGGTTTAATCATATTGCTTGGTTTTATTCTATCTACATTATGTCATCTTGCATAAAGCGTTACTCTGTTTATAATGAACTTTGTTGGGAAACGTTGCATGAAAACAAAAAAATTCCTACGCCCACGCAAGATCTATCAAGGAGATGCATAGCAACGAGAGGGGAGAGTGTGTCTATGTACCCTCGTAGACTGTAAGAGAAAGCGTTTCACAACGCAGTTGATGTAGTCGAACTTTCTTTGCGATCCAACCGATCGAGTACCGAACGTACGGCACCTTCGCGTTCAGCACATGTTCAGCTCGATGATGTCCGCGCCTTCTTGATACAGCAAGACGGTGAGGTAGTGGATGAGTTCCGGTAGCACGATGGCGTGGTGACGGTGATGGTGAAGTTGTCTCCGCAGGGCTTCGCCCAAGCACTACGTAAATATGACCGGGGGTGTAAACGGTGGAGGGGGGCGCCGCACACGGCTAAGACAATGTTGTGTCATTGCTAGGCGCCCCCCTCCCACATATATATAGGTGGGAGGGAGGGAGGAGCAGCCAAAGGAGGTGCCCAAGTAGGAGCAATCCTACTTGGAGTCCCTCCCAAGCCGCCCCCTGCCTTATATAGGTGCGGGGGAAAAGCAGGGGAGGGTGGCGCCCCCCCCCCCCCTCCTTTCTCCCATGAGAGGGAAAGGCATGAGGGGCTAGCCCTCCCTCCTTTCCTTCCCTTAGGGCCTGCTGTCCAAAGAAGGGGCGCACCAGGGGCTGGTCTGTCCCCCCTTTGGCCCATTAGGCCCATACACTTACCGGGGGTGTCTGGAACCCCTTCCGGTGACACGATGACTACCCAGTGCACTCCGAAACTCTTCTGGTGTCCGAATACCATCGTCCTATATATCAATATTTACCTCTCGACCATTTCGAGACTCCTCGTCATGTCTGTGATCTCATCTGGGACTCCGAACAACATTCGGTCACCAAATCAAATAACTCATATAACACTATATCGTCAACGAATGTTAAGCGTGCGGACCCTACGGGTTCGAGAACTATGTAGACATGACCGAGACACCTCTCCGGTCAATAACAAATAGCGGAACCTGGATGCCCATATTGGCTCCTACATATTCTACGAAGATCTTTATCTGTCGAACCGCTATGACAACATACGTAATTCCCTTTGTCCATCGGTATGTTACTTGCCCGAGATTCGATCGTCGGTATCTTCATACCTAGTTCAATCTCGTTACCAGCAAGTCTCTTTACTCGTTCCATAATACATCACCTCGTGACCAACTCCTTAGTCATTTGCTTGCAAGCCTATGATGTGTATTGCCGAGAGGGCCCAGAGATACCTCTCCGATACTCGGAGTGAGAAATCCTAATCTCGATCTATGCCAACTCAACAAACACCTTCGGAGATACCTGTAGAGCATATTTATGATCACACAGTTACGTTGTGACGTTTGATAGCACACAAGGTATTTCTCCGGTATCCCGGAGTTGCATAATATCATAGTCGCAGGATTATGTATTTGACATGAAGAAAGCAATAGCAATAAACTGAACGATTATTATGCTAAGCTAACGGATGGGTCTTGTCCATCACATCATTCTCCTAATGATGTGATCCCATTATCAAATGACAACATATGTCTATGGCTAGGAAACCTTAACCATCTTTGATCAACGAGCTAGTCTAGTAGAGGCTTACAAGGGACACGGTATTTGTTTATGTATTCACACATGTATTTAAGTTTCCGATCAATACAATTCTAGCATGAATAATAAACCTTTATCATGAAATAAGGAAATATAAAATAACAACTTTAATATTGCCTCCAGGGCATATTTCCTTCAGTCTCCCACTTGCACTAGAGTCAATAATCTAGTTCACATCGCCATGTGATTAACACCCAAAGAGTTTACTAGAGTCAATAATCTAGTTCACATCGCCATGTGATTAACACCCATAGTTCACAGCGCCATGTGACCAACACTCAAAGAGTTTACTAGAGTTAATAATCTAGTTCACATCACCATGTGATTAACACCCATAGAGTACTAAGGTGTGATCATGTTTTGCTTGTGAGAGAAGTTTAGTCAATGGGTCTGCCACATTCAGATCCATATGTATTTTGCAAATTTGTATGTCTACAATGCTCTGCATGGAGCTACTCTAGCTAATTGCTCCCACTTTCAATACATATCCAGATTGAGACTCAGAGTCATATGGATCAGTGTTAAAGCTTGCATCTACGTAACCTTTTGCGACAAACTCTTTATCACTTCCATAACCGAGAAATATTCCCTTAGTCCTCGTAGGTAACTAAGGATAATTTTGACCGCTGTTCAGTGATCTACTCTTGGATCACTATTGTACCCCCTTGCCAAACTCATGGCAAGGTACACAATAGGTCTGGTACACAGCATGGCATATTTTATAGAACCTATGGCTGAGGCATAGGGAATGACTTTCATTCTCTCTATCTTCTGCCATGGTTGGGTTTTGAGTCATACTCAACTTCACACCTTGTAACACAGGCAAGAACCCTTTCTTTGACTGATCCATTTTGAACTTCTTCAAAATCTTGTCAAGGTATGTGCTTTGTGAAAGTCTTATTAAGCGTCTTGATCTATCTCTATAGTTCTTGATGCCCAATATATAAGCAGCTTCACCGAGGTCTTTCATTGAAAAAATCTTATTCAAGTATCCTTTTATGCTATCCAGATATTCTATATCATTTCCAATCAATAATATGTCATCCACATATAATATCAGAAATGTTACAGAGCTCCCACTCACTTTATTGTAAATGCAGGCTTCATCGTAAGTCTGTATAAAACCATATGCTTTGATCACCTTATCAAAGTGTATATTCCAACTCCGAGATGCTTGCACAAGTCCATAGATGGATCGCTGGAGCTTGCTCACTTTGTCAGCACCTTTAGGATCAACAAAACCCTCTGGTTGCATCATATACAACTCTTCTTTAAGATATCCATTAAGGAATACAGTTTTTGACGTCCATTTGCCAGATTTCATAATCATAAAATGCGGCAATTGCTAACATGATCTAGACAGACTTTAAGCATCGCTACGGGTGAGAAAGTCTCATCGTAGTCAACCCCTTGAACTTGTCGAAAACCTTTTCCGACAAGTCGAGCTTTGTAGATAGTAACATTACCATCAACGTCAGTCTTCTTCTTGAAGATCCATTTATTCTCTATGGCTAGCCGATCATTGGGCAAATCCACCAAAGTCCACACTTTGTTCTCATACATGGATCCTATCTCAGATTTCATGGCCTCAAGCCATCTGTCAGAATCTGGGCTCATCATAGCTTCTTCATAGTTCGTAGGTTCGCCTTGGTCTAGTAACATGACTTCTAAAACAGGATTACCGTACCACTCTGGTGCGGATCGTGCTCTGGTTGACCTACGAAGTTCAGTAGTATTTTGATCTAAAGTTTCATGATCATCATCATTAGCTTCCTCTCTAGTTGGTGTAGGCATCACGGGAATGATTTCTTGTGACGATCTACTTTCCAATTCAAGAGAAGGTACAATTACCTCATCAAGTTCTACTTTCCTCCCACTCACTTCTTTCGAGAGAAACTCCTTCTCTAGAAAGGACCCATTCTTAGCAACAAAGATCTTGCCTTCGGATCTGTGGTAGAAGGTGTACCCAACAGTTTCTTTTGGGTATCCTATGAAGACGCACTTCTCCGATTTGGGTTCGAGCTTATCTGGCTGAAGCCTTTTGACATAAGCATCGCATCCCCAAACTTTTAAGAGACAACAGCTTAGGTTTCTTGCCAAATCATAGTTCATACGGTGTCATCTCAACGGATTTAGACGGTGCCCTATTTAATGTGAATGCAGCTGTCTCTAATGCATAACCCCAAAACGATAGTGGTAAATCGGTAAGAGACATCATAGAACGCACCATATCCAATAAAGTACAGTTACGATGTTCGGACACACCATTACGCTGTCGTGTTCCAGGTGGTGTGAGTTGTGAAACTATTCCACATTGTTTTAAATGAAGGCCAAACTCGTAACTCAAATATTCGCCTCCGCGATCAGATCGTAGAAACTTTATTTTCTTGTTATGATGATTCTCCACTTCACTCTGAAATCCTTTGAACTTTTCAAATGTTTCAGATTTGTGTTTCATTAAGTAGATATACCAATACCTACTCAAATCATCTGTGAAGGTCAGAAAATAACGATACCCGCCGCGTGCTTTAACACTCATCGGACCGCATACATTGGTATGTATTATTTCCAATAAGTCATTAGCTCGCTCCATTGTTCTGGAGAACGGAGTTTTAGTCATCTTGCCCATGAGGCATGGTTCGCTAGTATCAAATGATTCATAATCAAGTGATTCGAAAAGTCCATCCGCATGGAGTTTCTTCATGCGCTTTACACCAATATGACCTAAACGGCAGTGCCACAAGTATGTTGCACTATGATTATCAACTTTGCATCTTTTGGCATCAATATTATGAATATGTGTATCACTATGATCGAGATTCAATAAACCATTCACATTGGGTGTATGACCATAGAAGGTTTTATTCATGTAAACAGAACAACAATTATTCTCTGACTTAAATGAATAACCGTATTGCAATAAACATGATCAAATCATATTCATGCTCAACGCAAACACCAAATAACATTTATTTAGGTTCAACACTAATCCCGAAGGTAGCGGGAGTGTGCGATGGTGATCGTATCAACCTTGGAATCACTTCCAACACACATCGTCACCTCGCCCTTAACTAGTCTCTGTTTATTCTGCAACTCCTATTTCGAGTTACTAATCTTAGAAACTGAAGCGGTATCAAATAACCAGGGGCTACTACGAACACTAGTAAGGTACACATAAGTAACATGTATATCAAATATACTTTTGTTCACTTTGCCATCCTTCTTATCCGCCAAGTATTTGAGGTAGTTCCGCTTCCAGTGACCATTTCCTTTGCAGTAGAGGCACTCAGTTTCAGGCTTGGGTCCAGCTTTGGGCTTCTTCATGGGAGCGACAACTTGCTTGCCATTCTTCTTGAAGTTCCCTTTCTTTCCCTTGCCCTTTTTCTTGAAACTAGTGGTCTTGTTAACCATCAACACTTGATGCTCTTTCTTGATTTCTACCTTCGCCGATTTCAGCATCGCGAAGAGCTCGGGAATCATTTTTGTCATCCCTTGCATATTATAGTTCATCACGAAGTTCTAGTTGCTTGGTGATAGTGACTAGAGAACTTT
This sequence comes from Thinopyrum elongatum, assembly GCA_011799875.1. Lineage (NCBI taxonomy): Eukaryota > Viridiplantae > Streptophyta > Magnoliopsida > Poales > Poaceae > Thinopyrum > Thinopyrum elongatum. The sequence continues at coordinate 524,929,382 of CM022298.1, forward strand.
GTCAATCACTATCTTATCTGGAAGATTAACTCCCACTTGATTCAAGCGATTGTAGTACCCAGACATTCTGAGAACATGCTCACTGGTTGAGCTATTATCCTCCATCTTATAGGAAAAGTACTTGTCAGAGGTCTCATACCTCTCGACACGGGCATGAGTCTGAAATACCAATTTTAGCTCTTGGAACATCTCATATGCTCCGTGGCATTCAAAATGTTTTTGAAGTCCCGGTTCTAAGCCGTAAAGCATGGCGCACTAAACTATCAAGTAGTCATCATATCGAGCTTTGCAAAACGTTCATAACGTCTGCATCTGTTCCTGCAACAGGTTTGTCACCTAGCGGTGCATCAAGGACATAATTCTTCTGTGCAGCAATGAGGATAATCCTCAGATCACGGACCCAGTCCGCATCATTGCTACTATCATCTTTCAACTTAGTTTTCTCTAGGAACATATCAAAAATATATAGGAGCTATATCGCGAGCTATTGATCTACAACATAGATATGCAAAACTATCAAGACTAAGTTCATGATAAATTAAGTTCAATTAATCAAATTACTAATGAACTCCCACTTAAATTAACATCCCTCAAGTTATCTAAGTGATACATGATCCAAATCAACTAAACCATGTCCGATCATCACGTGAGATGGAGTAGTCTTCAATGGTGAACATCTTCTGGTTGATCATATCTACTATATGACTCATGTTCGACCTTTCGGTCTCCAGTGTTCCGAGACCATGTATGTACATGCTAGGCTCGTCAAGTTTAACCCAAGAATTCTGCATGTGTAAAACTGTCTTACACCCTTTTATGTGAACGTAGAGTCTATAACACCTGATTATCACGTGGTGTCTCGAAACAACGAACTTTCGCAACGGTGCATACTCGGGGAGAACACTTTTATCTTGAAATTTAGTGAAGGGATCATCTTATAATGCTACCGTCGATCTAAGCAAAATAAGATGCATAAAAGATAAACATCACATGCAATCAAAATATGTGACATGATATAGCCATCATCATCTCGTGCTTTTGATCTCCATCTCCAAATTATCGTCATGATCTCCATCGTCACCGGCTCGACACCTTGATCTCCATCGTTGCGTCATGGTCATCTCACCAACTATTGCTTCTACAACTATTGCTAACGCATAGCGATAAAGTAAAGCAATTACATGGTGATTGCATTTCATACAATAAAGAGACAACCATAAGGCTCCTGCCGGTTGCCGATAACTTACAAAACATGATCATCTCATACAATAACGTGTATCATGTCTTGACCATATCACATCACAACATGCCCTGCAAAAACAAGTTAGACGTCCTCTACTTTGTTGTTGCAAGTTTTACGTGGCTGTTACGGGCTTCTAGCAAGAACCGTTCTTACCTACAGCAAAAACCACAACGGTGATTCATCAAGTTTGCTGTTTTAACCTTCTTCAAGGACCGGCCGCAGTCAAATTCGATTCAACTAAAGTAGGAAAAACAGACACCCGCCAGCCACCTTTATGCAAAACTAGTTGCATGTCTGTCGGTGGAACCGGTCTCATGTGCGTGGACATGTAAGGTTGGTCCGGGCCGCTTCATCCCACAATACCGCCGAATCAAAATAAGACGTTGGTGGTAAGCAGTATGACTATCACCGCCCACAACTCTTTGTGTTCTACTCGTGCATATCATCTACGCATAGACCTGGCTCATGATGCCACTGTTGGGAAACGTTGCATGAAAACAAAAAAAAATTCCTACGCCCACGCAAGATCTATCAAGGAGATGCATAGCAACGAGAGGGGAGAGTGTGTCCACGAACCCTCGTAGACCGTAAGCGGAAGCATTTCACAACGCTGTTGATGTAGTCGAACTTTCTTCGCGATACAACCGATCGAGTACCGAACGTACGGCACCTCCGCGTTCAGCACACGTTCAGCTCGGTGACGTCCGTGCATTCTTGATCCAGCAAGACGATGAGGTAGTGGATGAGTTCAGGCAGCACGACGGCGTGGTGACGGTGATGGTGAAGTTATCTCCGCAGGGCTTCGCCCAAGCACTACGAAAATATGACTGGGGGTGTAAATGGTGGAGGGGGCGCCGCACACGGCTAAGACAATGTTGTGTCATTGCTAGGCGCCCCCCTCCCACATATATATAGGTGGGACGGAGGGAGGAGCAGCCAAAGGAGGCGCCCAAGTAGGAGGAATCCTACTTGGAGTCCCTCCCAAGCTGCGCCCCCTGCCTTATCACTAGTAGAAAACGGGCCTTTAGTCCCGGTTCCAGAGGGCCTTTAGTCCCGGTTCTGCAACCGGGACAAAACGATCGGGACTAATGCCCATTACTTTTAGTCCCGGTTGGCTTACGAACCGGGACTAAAGGAGCTCCACGTGGCCGCTGTGTGGAGCGGGGCTGGAGGACCTTTAGTCCCGGTTGGTGTTACCAACCGGGACTAAAGGCTCCACCTTTAGTCCCGGTTGGTAACACCAACCGGGACTAAAGGAATTTTTTTGAAAAAAAAAATGAATTTTTTTCGATTTTTTTAATTTTTTTCCGATTTTCAAATTTCTGAATTATTTGACAATTTAATCTCTAATCACCCCTCATCACTACTCCAGCCTAAGCACGCTTAATCTCTAATCACTGCTCAAGTGTGGTGCACTCATTCCAAATCGTCTAACTTCCCGGCCGGTCACCCATCCTCTCACTACTCCAGCCTAAGCACGCTTAACTTCCGAGTTCTATTCCCCCTAGTTTCCAAGTCTGCACTTGTTGTTTTCCTGACAACAGTAAGCTGTTAATCCTATTAACCCTTAGGATCTTGATGTCACATGATTTAATTTTTTGAATTCCAAACAATTTTAAAATAAAATAAGTAATAATAATATTGATTTCAATGAAAATAAAATAAGTAATAATATTATTTTATTCATATTTTTGCCATTTATTCATTTAATATGGCATAATTAATATCTTTAAATCTATAAATCTTAACTTCCGAGTTCTATTCCCCCTAGTTTCCAAGTCTGCACTTGTTGTTTTCCTGACAATATTAAGCTGTCAATCATATTAACCCTTAGATCTTGATTTCACATGATTTAATTTTTTGAATTCCAAACAATTATTAAAATAAAATAAGTAATAATAATATTGAATTTCAATGAAAATAAAATAAGTAATAATACTATTTTATTCATTTTTTTGCCATTTATTCATTTAATATGGCATAATTAATATCTTTAAATCTGTAAATCAAAATTCGACAAATAATATATCCATTATTATCAGAAAAATGTGAGGAATCCAAATATGGCATCAGTAATTTTTAAAATTATTTAGTAACACTAATATTTATTGAATAAGTAGTTTGACCACAGTTTGACCAAAAATTCAAAAAAAACATAAATTTGAGGATAACTTTTTCCTTTCAGAATTTGAGGATTCTAAAAATTTCCAAAACGGCCTACGGCTGATGAAATCGGAATCGGCTTCTCGTGCTGAACATTTTGATATGTTATACGTTTTTTCGACATCGTATGCAAAAGTTATAGCCGTTTTACTTTTTCATAACACTCTTTTTGCAAAACATGTCGAAATTTATGTTTTTTAATTTTCCTAACTAGTAGATGTAGTAACATAACTACATCTCGAAGGATTTTAATTTTTTGAAGTTTTTATGATTTTCTTTTTTTTTTCAAAACTGAAATGGCGATACAGGGGCGTAGAGTTTGAAAATTGCAGAACCCCTTTAGCCCGGGATGGTTTCCATCCAATTCTACCGTCGACTACATCTGCTAGCACCGTCCCAGCCAGAGTCACAACTAAGGTTAATCAAGCCAGAGTCACGTTCTATTAAAGTGGCAAAAAGAATTATTTTTAAATATAGCAAAACTAATTCTATCAACTATTATTAAAGGCTAAACAACTATTAATACAAAACAGTACCAAATTAATATTAATTAATTATAAAAATTTATCTACTGTTGTCTAACAGAAGCATACTACAACGTGTTAAAATCTACAGAAAGAACTAACTAAAAATAATTGAAAACAACAATTAAAGGACTAAAACAACTATATAAGCAAAATAGTACTATTTTAATTAAAATTATTCTAAAAATAACCAAATAAATCTTACTGTGACAACAATCTAACATGTGACTAGGAGCAAAAAGAATTAAATTAAAAACCATTTTTAAACTCAAATTATTCACAATCTAGGGTTTGAAGCAAATTTGAACAAATTCAAATTTAAATCATTCAAATTTGAAAAAAAATGGCACAAACAGAAACTAGACAAAATTTAGAATCTAATGCAAAAAGAATCACTCAAAAATATCAAATATCCTAAAAAGATATAAGCAATTTAAAACAAAAACTAAAAACAAAAAATAAATGGAAAACAGAAAAAGAAACTTTGAGAACCCCTTTAGTCCCGATTGGTGGCTCCAACCGGGACTAAAGATTAGACCTTTAGTCCCGGTTGGAGACACCAACTGCGACTAAAGGGAGTCCCGGTTAGTGTCTCCAACCGGGACTAAAGGTCCCATTTCAACCGGGATTGATGTCTGCCCGGCGCCCTAGCCGCTCGAACCGGGACTAATGCTCCCATTAGTCCCAGTTCATAATGCAACCGGGACTAATATGTAGATCGAGCTTGGACCAAAGCCCTGTTTTCTACTAGTGTATATAGGTGCGGGGGAAAGGCAGGGGAGGGTGCCCCCAGTTCCTTTCTCCCATGAGAGGGAAAGGCAGGAGGGGCTAGCCCTCCCTTCTTTCCTTCCCTTAGGGCCTGCTGTCCAAAGAAGGGGCGCACCAGGGGTTGGTATGTCCCCCCTTTGGCCCATTAGGCCCATGCATTTACCGGGGTGTCCGGAACCCCTTCCGGTGACCCGATGACTACTCGGTGCACTCTGAAACTCTTTTGGTGTCCGAATACCATCGTCCTATATATCAATCTTTACCTCTCAACCATTTAGAGACTCCTCGTCATGTCCGTGATCTCATCCGGGACTCCGAACAACATTCGGTCACCAAATCATATAACTCATATAACACTATATCGTCAACGAACGTTAAGCGTGCGGACCCTACGGGTTCGAGAACTATGTAAACATGACCGAGACACCTCTCCGGTAAATAACCAATAGCGGAACCTAGATGCCAATATTGGCTCCTACATATTCTACAAAGATCTTTATCGGTCGAACCGTTATGACAACATACGTAATTCCCTTTGTCCATCGGTATGTTACTTGCCCGAGATTCGATCGTCGGTATCTTCATACCTAGTTCAATCTCGTTACCGGCAAGTCCCTTTACTCGTTCCGTAATACATCACCTCGTGACCAACTCCTTAGTCATTTGCTTGCAAGCTTATGATGTGTATTACCGAGAGGGCCCAGAGATACCTCTCCGATACTCGGAGTGACAAATCCTAATCTTGATCTATGCCAACTCAACAAACACCTTCGGAGATACCTGTAGAGCATCTTTATGATCACCCAGTTACGTTGTGATGTTTGATAGCACACAAGGTATTCCTCCGGTATCCGGGAGTTGCATAATCTCATAGTCGAAGGAATATGTATTTGACATGAAGAAAGCAATAGCAATAAACTGAACGACCATTATACTAAGCTAACGGATGGGTCTTGTCCATCACATCATTCTCCTAATGATGTGATCCCGTTATCAAATGACAACACATGTCTATGGCTAGGAAACCTTAACAATCTTTGATCAACGAGCTAGTCTAGTAGAGGCTTACTAGGGACACGGTATTTGTTTATGTATTCACACATGTATTTAAGTTTCCGATCAATACAGTTCTAGCATGAATATAAACCTTTATCATGACATAAGGAAATGTAAAATAACAACTTTATTATTTCCTCTAGGGCATATTTCCTTCAGTAATACGCTAGATGCAACCAGGATAGCAGTCGATGGGTGAAGTAATAGTAGTAGATGCAGGAAGGAGTCGGTCTACTTGTCACGGACGTAATGCCTATATACATGATCATTGCCATGAATAGCATCATAACTATGCGCTTTTTTATCAATTGCCCAACAATAATTTGTCTACCCACCGTATGTTATTATTATGAGAGAGATGCCTCTAGTGGAAACTATGGCCCTCGGGTCTATTTAGTCATATTACAAAAACCAAAAATACTTTGCCGCAATTTTACTTCTTTCATTTTACTTTGCAATTTATCTACCTACCATTGTCGGATTTAATCCTTTCAATTAACGAGTACAAGGGGATTGCCAACCCTCTTGCCCGCGTTGGGTGCAAGTATTTGCTATTGTGTGTAGGTACTGGTTACTAGGCGTTTGCGTGGTTCTCCTATTGGTTTGATAACCTTGGTTCTCACTGAGGGGAATACTATCCGCTACTATATTACTTCACCCTTCCTCTTCGGGGAAAATCCCAACGCAGCTCACAAGTAGCATAGGGATCGATGGATTTCTCGAAGTTGGATGCATGGAATGAATTTCTTGATGTTACCTACGAAGAAAAAAATAGGTGGGTTGTCAACAATTTCCCATAAAACTAAAAGGTGGGTTGTTGACAACATCAAGGCGCGCCAATCTAAACCTTATCAAAGTATGATGTTCTTAATTATATGAACAACAATTTTGACAGGACACATCATGATGGCCGAAAGCTTGGAGGTGACGTTGAGCTAGTCATAAGTAAGAAAATTCGTTGATTGTTGGTATTCGCATATTCTTAAGGACTATTGTCAAAGAAGATAGAGGAAATGTGTGATTATCCTTTTGGCTAGAATGGAAGTGCTCAAGTGATAAACATTTTCAAGATGACATCAATTTATGGTGCAACTCTTAAGCTATCTACTATCTAAATGAGAGTCAGTACAGTGCTTGAATCTTTTCAATGCAGGGATGGCTTTGCTAAGGTGGCCTCACAGATTGGGAATTTTCTAGAGGTTATTAACTATGATAAGCAAGGTTTTTGGGACACTAAAGTGGTCAGTATTAAATGTGGTGTTAGGACTAGGAGCCTAGCTAAATTTGTTGGTATATATGAACTTACTAATTATTCTCTCTCATCTAGCACATTATTTTTGAGCGAAAGAAAGATGTGGAGGAAGGGAGTCTCTAGTTGATGGGGTGGTGATCAAATTGTTTGAGATTAATAGTAGCATGTGGCAAGGCAAATGACGAAGAGATAAAAAATGAGCAGGGGAACCACTATTCATGTTCTCGAGGTCTCTGAAATAGTCGAGGAAATAAAAAAATGCACATGATCTAGATCTGGAAGAGGTTCATTCCAGTCAAGCCAGTCTTGGGCAAGAAAATGGAAGAGGAACTTAGACAGAAAATGTGGTTGAGAAAGAAATATCGTAGTAAATAAGTTCCAGAGGGAAGGGCGCTAGATAGGTTGAATTTTAATACCAACACAAATCTAGATCAGGAGATGCATGAGAAAGATCTCAATCGGAGCAAGGAGGAATAAGAAGAAAATGATTACAATACAAGTGAAAAAATGGGAGTGGTATAGTTTGGACCTAGGAATAGACAGAGATGAGAGTATGGATGTTGACACATGTATGCTCGGATTTGCAGTTCGGATTCTATGTTGGTGGGTGATGGTTTTAACATTATCCAGAGGCAAGAAGAGAAGACTAGCAATAATTTCGATGGTAGATGGCTGTTTATGTTGAATGCCATTATTGAGAACTTGGGCCTCAAAGATATAGCTCTATCAGGCCGCAAGTTCACTTCAGCTAATGGTTTACCCTCACGAACTTATGAAATGTTGGATCATGTTTTGATGAGTGTTGAGTGGGAGCGCAAATTTCTTCTGGCGACAGAATGTGCTCTCCACATTAGTATCTCCGATCACACTCCTCTTATTTTGGATTCCGATGAGGCGGCTCACCCGGGAAACAAGGCCTCTTTTTCTTTTGAAACATTTTGGTTTGAAAGGGAAGATTTTCTTGATACGATAGCTCATGAATGGTCGAAGGAGACCAGACGAGTTACTAATATTGAGAAGTGTCACTTTAAGATCCGACGCCTTAGACAATTCCTTTGTGGTTGGGCTAAACATATTAGTGGTGAATACAGTATAGAAATAGATCGTCTTCTCGCAGTTATTAATGCTTTGGACATTAAGACGAAACCCACTCCCCTCTTCGCAATGGATCTTAAGGCTAACCGAGAGGTGGACGAATTCTTGGCCAAGATTTTATGTGAAGAAGAAACCAGATGGGCTCGGCGAGCAAAGTAAGATCTGTTTAGGAAGGTGATAATAATGCGAAGTTCTTAAATTTGACTGGAAATGGAAAACATAGGAAGCATGGACTTGACGTCGGTCGTCACAGACGTCTTAAGTGAAGCCATAGCTTTATTTAAGTCGTCTCGAGTGATCGGAGTCAACTCCATGGCCTCGAGCACTTCCTCCCCGGTGTCAACCATACTCTTCGGGTGGTGAAACCCTTAATAAAGAGACGAGGCTCTGATACCAATTGAAAGGATCGATATGGTTGACTAGAGGGGGGTGAATAGGCAACTACCAATTTTTAGCTTTTCTTAACAAATTAGGTTTAGCAAAAAATAGGTTGTCTAGATATGCAACTAGGTGAGCAACCTATATGATGCAAACACCAACAACAATAAGTGCAAGCAAAGAAAACGACACAACAATAGCTTGCACAAATTAAAGGGAAGAGATAACCACAAGTGGAGCCGGTGGAGACGAGGATGTGTTACCGAAGTTCCTTCCCTTTTGGGAGAAGTACGTCTTCGTTGGAGCAGTGTGGAGGCACAATGCTCCCCAAGAAGCCACTAGGGCCACCGTATTCTCCTCACGCCCTCACACAATGCGAGATGCCGTGATTCCACTAGTGGTGCCCTTGTAGGCGGCAACCGAACCTTTACAAACGAGGTTGGGGCAATCTCCACAACTTGATTAGAGGCTCCCAATGATACCACGGAGCTTCACCACAATGGAATGTGGCTCCGAGGTGACCTCAACCGTCTAGGGTGCTCAAACACCCAAGAGTAACAAGATCCGCAAGGGATTAGTGGGGGGAATCAAATTTCTCTTGGTGGAAGTATAGATCCGGGCCTTCTCAACCAATCCCTAGAAAATCAACAAGTTTGATTGGCTAGGGAGAGAGATCGAGCGAAAATGAGCTATGGAGCAACAATGGAGCTTGGGGAAAAAGATGTAGGTCTTCTTGAGGAAGAAGACCTCCTTATATAGTGGGGAATCAAATCCAACCATTATCCCACAACTCAGCCCACAGAGAACGGTACTACCGCCCTTGGGAGCGGTACTACCGCACCAGGCAGCGGTACTGCCGCTTGGCCCAGCGGTAGTACCGTTGGGGCTGCGCACAGAGAGTAGAGAGAAGGGGCAGGAGAGAGAGAGCCCTCAGATGGCACTAGTAGCAGTGGTAGGATGGTACTACTGCTTGTAAGCGGTACTACCACGCCTACTGCCGCTCCTACTGCCGCCCAACCCGACACGAGAAGCGACGGTCTCGAATCGAGGCGGTACCAGCGCGGAACTGGAGCTATGCTGCCGCTGATGGCCACGAGCAATACTACCGCTGTGAGACAGTGGTACTACCGCTTGAGGCTATCAGCGGTACTGCCCTCCGGCCCGGCGGTACTACCGCTAGCTCCTGCCATGTGCCACTTCCATGATAACGGTATACTCCAAGGAAGAGGGAAGGTGCAGGCGGTGCGAGAAACATGTGTACGTGTTGATTCCACCCTAGCCTTTCCGATATGGACCCCCTCTCGATATTACGGCGTCTCCTACGACTCAAGTCCACAAAAACCGAAACGAAAGAGACTACACCGTCTTCAACTTGATCTCCGAGGGGAAAGAATCGTCTCGTGCCAATGAATGAATATCTGAAATGCTCAATGCACACGATTAGTCCGCAAAAGCATTGTCATCAATCACCAAAACCACTTAGAGAGAGACATGCCCTAACAATCTCCCCCTTTTTGGTGGATTGATGACAACACGGGATTTGCATAGAGATATAACAAGAGAATAAGCAAACCCCAGAGTCTACAAAATATAGACGGGCTACCCCTAGATGTGTGCACTTAATAGGAGTGCCTTTGGAATGCAAAGTACACACATTAGGATCAACACTCCCCCTATATTTTATAGCCTGACAACACTTGCATCTATAAGAAGAGAGATATAAGCTAGGATGCAAGGGTGTAGTAAGTGAGCAAAATGGAATCATAAGATAAGCATGCAACTCACATGCTACCAAAGAACTAGACACGCATAAGATAATAATAAGATAGGATAGCATATGTCTTACACCATATGACAGGGTAACCAGGTCTCACAAGCACAAACCAAACCAAAGCAATCGACCAATAAAAGAGTTTGCGAGAGAGAAAGACAAGGCAAATAAGACACACTCGCAACTTGTTGGGGTTATAACTCCGAGGTATGACCCGCCCAGGAGGGGCCGGGTCACACCATTGGCGACTTAAGGTGAGAAGGCCCAATACCCGGAGGTGACTCAAGGCCCAAGGGTGTAAGCCGGCATGTGTTAACTTGCTTTGTAAGGCAGGTTTAGTTAGAAACCGAGCCGGTCACGTTTGTGTGAGCCGGCCGGGACTCTGTAAACTGCCGGGCATCAACCTGTATATAAAGGGGTGACCCGACGGCGGGTTGACTCAAGAAATAGATAGTCGAGAACTAGGTCAAGCGTATTCGCTCCCTTGTAATCGAAACCCAAGCAATACAACTAGAAGCAGGACGTAGGCTTTTACCTCGTTGAGAGGGGCCGAACCTGGGTAAACTCCTTGTGTCCTTTGTCCCGTTCAACCCCTTCAAGCTAACCTAGTCATGATGGCTCCACACCTAAGTCCTTTCGCTAGGACATCTGCCATGACAAATCCACGACAGTTGGCGCCCACCGTGGGGCTGTCGCACGATGGCTTCGAGTTCTTGAAGGGCAACTTCTCAAGATCAAGGGATACGCTGTGGGCCAGATGACCAAGAGTCACCGCGGCAAGATCTACATCAACGACGCTGGATGGGGTCCGGAGGCCGATTCAATCGAATATGGGTACCGGGTCCCCTTCGGTGGAATCCACGTTTTCATTGGCAAAATTGGCGAGTATGAGCCTGAGCCAGACGACTGCACCGACACCATTGAGACGGCTCGGCGCGCGAGACCCGCCAAGCTCCAACCCGCCAAGATCCAGCTCGCCCAAAAGCATGCTTTCGTCGGCTTTGTCCATGGAGCGGATCTTGAGGAAGGCTATGTGTCCGGTGGAGAGATAGCCATCTATTCGGCTGATGAGTCCTCAACTAGCAAAACCGAGTCGATCTATCAGTTGCAAGATGGCGGGCTTGGGGGCTGTTCCGATGGCGACAGTATTCCGGACCCCTATGAGCCGCCGAGCAGGGCAGCTATATTCATGGTCGGTACGCAACCGATACTGAATTCATCAACCACTGCGGCTATGACCTCAGGTTCAACAGCTGTTGCGACGGCCGGGGCCAGTGGCCCTGTGCGCCCGCCGGCTCAGGTCCTATCCGAGCTCTTGGATGCTTTGGCAACGTTATTAGCTGCAGAGGTAACCCCGGCGACTCAAACACAGCATAATATGGAAGTTGCAAAGCTGAGGGATGAAGTAGCTCAGGCTAAAGAGGAGCTTAACGCTGAGCACGCTCGGATGGCAACTGAACTAGCCGCGCTGGAGGCCCAGTCTCAGCGGATTCAAGCGGAGGCTTTTCGGTTAAGCTTGGATCAGAATGCGTCAAATGCAGTTCTTCGAAGAAAGTACATGAGCCGCCTCCCTCCGCAGTTTGAGGGGCGAAACCTTTTTGTTACCCCTGGAGCAGGGCCGAGTAACCCGCCGGGCATGACCCGGGCCACGGAGGCACCTAATACGGGGGCGGCAGCTCAGCCCCGCGTAACAGACCCGCCACGGGTGAATCCAATTCTGCTTCACCGGGTACCTACGCCTCCGGGTCATTACTCCAACCCATTGGATAACATGATAGCTGCGGCTTCACGATTGGCGGATCTTCTCATTAAAGGCGAGTCTCCGGTTGGGGTAGAAGCCCGGAACGCTGTAGAGCTTCTTCAGACAACGGTAGCTCAGCAGGCGGCTTATTCCTAAAGCCGTGAGCGAATCCATTCAACTCCACGACCGAGCCGAAGCTACAGCCGGCGCATTGAGTCGTCGGCAGTTTCCAGCAGTGAACGGCGTCGTAACCCTCCACATGGGCATAACCCGCCTCGTGATGATAACAATGCCCAAGTCCTGATGGATCAGGCTAGAGCACGCCAAGAGGCGGAGCTCGCGGCTCAATTAGCTGCTCATCGACAACTTCAGTTGAACCCCTCTGTGTCTATAGAGGCTGGGATGACCTCTAGGTCAGTTGGTGTGCCCTGTTTGGTACCAGCTGTACGCAATGAGCGCTTGCCCAAAGATTTTAAGGGCCCTTGTAAAGTGCCTAATTACACAGCTGATCTCCCACCTGAGGGATGGATTGAGAGCTATGAGCTGGCCATGGAGATGTTAGATGTGAACGATGCTGTATGTGCCAAGTATTTCACTATGATGCTGGATGGGCCGGCTTGAACCTGGTTGAAGGGGTTGCCAGCTAATTCTATCAGTTCGTGGGCTGAGTTGAAGGCATGTTTTATCCAGAATTTCAAAGACACATGCAAGCAGCCTCTATCGATTATTGACCTAGATGCTTGTGTTTAGCGCGAGGATGAGTCGGCCCACCATTGGGTGCGCCGGGTTTCGTCCATTATTCATTCATCGGATAGCATCAACGCCGGCTCTGCTGTTCTGATTGTGGAAAAGAATTCCTGTTTTACCCCTCTTAAACAGAAGTTAGGGCGGCTTAAGCGTCATTGCAATGACATGGGGGAGCTTATGGCGGCTCTCATCAAATATGCTGATTCTGACAATACTAAGGATCCTGGGTCTGATGAGGAGAGGTCCAATAAGGGGAAGAAGAACGGCAATGGAAAGGGACAGCAGTCAAACATGGCAGGTCATAATCAAGGTAATAATGGTAAGCGCAAGCAGCCTGACGACATGTCAGATTTTGTGGCTAATACAAATACCCATAATAACGATCGGCGTCGGAAGGGAAAGCAATTTCCTCGGACGAGAGGATTAAAATTCAACCTTGAAGCAATGTTAAACCAGCCCTGCCCAAAGCACAGCTACCCGGATAGACCGTCAACTCACCTGTGGAAAGATTGTTTTATCATGAAGGAATATAAGAATTCCAGCTTTCACCAGGATCATAATAACAATAATGGCCCGCACGACGGATCAGGATCCGACTCTCATGGGCCCAGATTTGGAGGTGGCGGCTCAGGTTCTGGATTTCAGGGTCAGGGCAATCAGGGTGGTTTTAACCAGCAGCACAATCAAGGCAATCAGCAACAACAGTCAGGGTATCAGAGCAATCCAAAGCAGTTAAATAGTGGTCAATATCATGTTTTCACCACAAACCTGTGCAAGCGAGATCAGAAGGTTGATAAATGAGCTGTGAGCACGGTTGAGCCGGCGGTCCCTCGATACTTACGATGGTCAGAGCAGCCAATTGTATGGAGCTGTGAGGATCACCCTCCCCGGGTTGACAATCCGGGTCAGCTGGCTTTGGTGGTGGCCCCTCAAGTTGGAGGTTACAAGTTCACTAAGGTGCTTATGGACGGAGGCAGCAGTATCAATATCCTTTATTATGATACTTTTCGCTGGATGAATTTGACTGACAAAGATCTTAAGCCGTCCTCTACAGTCTTTCATGGAGTGGTGCCTGGTAAGTCGGCTTATCCAGTGGGTAAGATAGCCTTAGAGGTGGCTTTTGGCAATGAACATGACTACAGGGCTGAGACATTAAACTTTGAAGTGGTTAAAATCAAAAGCCCCTATCATGCTCTATTTGGGCGGCCGGCTTATGCCAAGTTTATGGCACGGCCGTGTTATGTGTATTTGCAGCTTAAAATGCCGGGTCGCAAAGGTACCATCACGGTGCATGGTGACCGGAAGATAGCCTTGAAATGTGAAGAAGGTGATGCTGCTTACGCTGAGTCTGCCTGTGCCACCGAGGAACTTAAGTTTTATAAAGACAATGTTGACCCGCTGATATGACTCCGTTGAAGAAGCCAACCGCAGAGCATGATCCTTTGTTGAAGTTTAAATCGGCAGATGATACCAAACAGGTTGACTTTATCCCTGGCGACTCATCTCAGCAGTTCATCATCAGTGCCAATATGGATCCAAAATAGGAAAGCGCGCTCATCGAGTTCATCCGTGAGAACCGGGACATCTTTGCATGGAAGCCTTCAGACATGCCGGGTGTATCGAGAGAACTCGCTGAGCACACTCTCAATATTGATCCTAAGTTTAAGCTGGTCAAGCAATTCCTTCGTCGTTTTAATAAGGAAAGGCGCAAGGCCATTGGAGAAGAGGTGGCCCGGCTCTTAGCAGCCGGGTTCATTGTCGAAGTTTTTCATCCTGAGTGGTTGGCTAACCCGGTGCTCATACTTAAGAAGAACGGTGTAACATCCCCAGCATCACACTACAGTGATCAACCTCTGATAATGCCTAGTCACCATGTTCAACCGTGCTTGATCAACATTAGTGCCATAACCCATTTCAAACTCCTAATTCAAACTTCAATTAGATTTAAAGTGGAAAATAAAAGTTTATCAAATTAGAAACTAAAATGTTCATAGTGTTTCAAATATTCTTAAAGCCATTATAAAAATATCATCAACATTATTTGAATTCCTGAAATGACCTTAGCATCCAATAACAGAAACAAATTAGCCTATTCAATCCCTTTCCCATTTAAACAAAATTCAAACAAATTCAAGTGGTCCCCAAATTTTGTGTGCAGCATCATAATATTGCGCTTTAATTGTGTGCCAAATTTCATAAACGACTAAAATCATTTATTGGTCTAAATTAATACAAAATAGAGAGTAAAAAGAAATAACAGAAAAGAAAAACAAAAAGAAATGAAAGGACCTACTGTGTACTTACCTGGCCCGAAGCTACAGCGGCCCAGCCCACCTCCACCTACCTCTCCCTCCGTGTCACTACCCCCGTGGTGTAGCGCACCTCCACCGGCCGCAGCTCGCCACGCCGACGAGGCAGGTGGGCGAGGGGATAAGCTCTCCCCGAGCCCTCTCCCCTGGCCTCCCTCTTCCACTCTCCACTCCCCCTGGACGCCTCGCTCCTCCCCTCTCTATCCCCCCCCCAACACGCTCGCTCGCCTATTTCCCCTCTCTGTCGAGCGCGACTGCGGACGCGCTACTGCCACCGTCGCGGCTACCGGTGTCCATCTGCTTCCCCGTCAAGTCCAGACGAACCGCCGACGCCCGCCTTTTCGTCCGCGTCCAAGACCCCGAGCTCGGCGGCGCTACATATTCCCCGCACCACCTTCATCTTCCTCGGATCCCAATGCTCCACCGCCGCCGATCCGCATCGATTCCGCGCTCCTAAACTACCAGCGGCCTCCGTGTGCCCCGACGTGAGCATCCGCTACTCCTCCTCCTCCCTCTGCCCCGCGTGCGCGCCGTAGCTCGCCGAACCGCCGCGGACGCCATTGCCGTAGCCCGCCTTGCTATCATGCTCGTCGCAGGCACCCTAGGCCCTGTCGTGGTTGGTCGAGCACGTCCTCGTGCTCAGGGTGGCCTTGCGAAGCCCCTTGTAGCTCTAGTTCATGCGCTAACGCCGCGGAACGCCGAATGCGCTCTGACCCGATTCCGGCCGCCGCTCGCGCTCATCGTAGTCGACGTTACAGACCACCGGAGTTCGCGCCGGTTGTCCAGATCGACGCGGCGCTTGTCTCTCGTCCGAATGGTGGTCGCGGCGTGCGATTTGGTGCCCTCTAGCAGAAACACGAAGCTCACCGGTGTTCGGCCGCCGCGAAACGGCTCGCTGGAGCAGCTCCGGCACCGGCGCTGACATGGCGCCGACGTGGCACCTCCTGTGCCGCTGACTGCTAGGCCCCGCGAGCCCCTTTGACCTGGGTCAACACATGATGTGGCACCTCGCTGTCACAGACATGTGGGCCCCGCTGCTATTTAGTTTAATTAAAACGTTTTATAAATTAAAACTAATTAGTTAACCTAAACTCTCACTGACACCCGGGGCCCACACCCCTAATTAGTTTAATTAGATTAGTTAATCCTCTGTTAAGGCCACTGACACTGGCATGTGGGTCCCACTGGACCCACAGGTCAGATTTGACCAGGTCAGCGTCACTGTTGACTGCTGACGTCACCTCTGCATCATGCTGACATCACACAATCACTGTTCTAGATAATGTTGAATTAATAAATAAAAATAATTCCAGAAAATCATTTAAACTTTGAAAATTAATAACTTTTAAACCGTAGCTCAGATCGAAAAACTTAAAACATGAAAGTTGCTCAGAAAGACGAGACGAACCTGAATACGCAGTCCGTTCGTCTGTCACGCGTCCCTAGCATAGAGAACCTGCAACCGTCCCCCTCCGGTTCGTCTGTCCGAAAATGCCAGACTTCGGGAAAGCATTCTCGAATGTTTTCCCCCTTCGCCGGTATCGTGTAGCACTGCGTTAGAACACCCCTAGCACCGCTTATTGTCATGTCATGCATCTGTGTGCTTTGTATTTATATTGTTTCCTCCCCCTCTTCTCGATAGAGCCCGGTACCGGCGCAGCTCTGATGACTGGCTACACTACGGACGACCTTGCCTTTGCCGCCGAGCAAACATGCCAGCACCCCCTTTATGAGCATTCCGATATCGCCCATTCTCTTCTCTCTTATGCTTGCATTAGAATCTGCTGCTGTTACTGTATCCTATATATGCTGCATAGCATGTTTACTTGTAACCTGCTGTTGATAATTACCTGTTATCCTAAACTGTTTAGAATAGGTTGGGTAGAGACCATCAGAGACCCCCACTTATCCCGACTGCCCCGCTGGATGATCAGAAGACCCGAGCAACGGGATTGAAGATCAGGCCCCGACACCGCACGTCACTTCCCCCTTAGTTGCCGACACTACTGGGTTACTATCGAGTGCCGAGGGTGATACCTCATTAGCACTTCTGATGATAACCTTGTAGGTTAGTTAATCGCTCGTGGTAAGCGAGGCTGATTCCTCCTACAACACCCCCGATAACGACGTCATCGTGCAACGCTTCAAGTGTGGACCTCGAGGGTGATTCCTCCTTCGTTCACCTTGACGAAAAAATCAAGTGGGATTCCATCAAGGGTGATTCCTCAGGGTCCCTTTGGTGTCAGACACACGGATACTTTGGTTACTATGACTGAACACTGTAACATGATACTAAAGACGGGTCGGCCCTGAGGGGTACCCGTGCGAGCATGAATGCGAAGTGATGTGGAGTCGGGTTGACCTGAGAGGTGCCCGCGAGATAACTATGAGGCGTGGCCGGGCATTCCTCGCCCTTGCCGCAAGTCCTCGAGACAGGGCGACGGGGTCACATCGATCGTGAGTCTCTGCTCGTTTCCGCGTGCTCCTAATCCACTAACGGTTTGGATATTTGATCCGAGGGGCCTCTGGCCTGATAGCACTAACCATCACGTGGGCATAGTATGGGCGTTCTGCGTCGTGTACTTCAGCCGGAGCTTAATGGATGTCAGCGACTGAGCGGCGCGCACCGAGTTGGATGGTTACGCAACTGCGCTTGTATTAAGGGGTTGCTAGGTCTGCTCTCGGCCATGAACGTAACGCGCAGGAGTTCCCGGGGCGAAGGCCCAAGACCCCTGGGGGCATAGGTTAGTCCGGCGTGCTGACCTCTCTGTTAAGTATTCGGTCGGCTTGCGGCGTATCGTTTGGCCGAGGCCGGGCATGACCCAGAAAAGTGTGTCCGGCCGAAGT
The DNA here is from genome assembly GCA_011799875.1 of Thinopyrum elongatum. Classification (NCBI taxonomy): domain Eukaryota; kingdom Viridiplantae; phylum Streptophyta; class Magnoliopsida; order Poales; family Poaceae; genus Thinopyrum; species Thinopyrum elongatum. Next base: position 524,947,276 of record CM022298.1, read on the forward strand.
TAATCGAGCGTGGTGGGTAAGTTGGTGCACCCTACAGGGAAGAACTAATCTATCGATAGCCTGTCCTACGATAACGGACACTCGGAGTTGTATCCCGATCAGTAGAACTAGAACTTGAGATGATACTGGATAGTATGGCTCTGGGATTGCTTTCTCGCAGGGAGTCTAGGAAGGATCTCTGGGCGAGGTTGATAACATTACTACTACTTTACATTATGGTAATCTGTACTCTTCTAATGCTGCAAGACCGATGAAGATGAATGAAGATGCTAGTCTTCGATAGGACTAGGCTTTCCCCTCTATTCTGGCATTTCTGCAGCCCAGTCCACATATACAGCCTCCTTTGAAAATGTTGCATATGTAGTGTAGATCCTTGCTTGCTGAGTACTTCGGATGAGTACTAACATTTGCATTATTTTCTTTTTCTCCCCATACCCAATTGACGCCGCCAGATGATGGAGCCCCTGAGTTAGCTGCCCCCATCGACGACTACGGCTACTACTACTACTACTCTCCCGGCGAGTGCTTCTATGAGGAGCCGACAGACGACCAGGAGTAGGATTCGAAGGGTCCTAGGCAGGAGGCCTACGCCTTTCGATCGTAGTGTTTTATTTTGCCCCGCCTTTCTAAAGGCTTATCTCTATTTCTGTAATATATATCTGTACCCAGATATCTGATGCTTCCGCTGACGCTTGTATGCCATCGAGCTATGTATTCGAGCCCTCGAGGCCCTGGCTTGTAATATAAAGCTTGTATGAATTTATTTATGTTTTAGAGTTGTGTTGTGATATCTTCAAGTGAGTACTTAGGCTTGATCGTGTGCATTTGCGTGTATGGTTAGTGCACGATTAAGCCGGGGTCATCACAGGTTGGTATCAGAGCCGACTGCCTCTAGGAACCCCCTTTCCAACTCCTTGGCCAAAGTTTAGTCTAGTGGTCCAAAACTGTTTTACTAACTTGGCTGTGTGGCTTACGGGCCCACGTCGCCAACTGGGTGGTATTAGGATCTTTTACTCCTTAATCTTTACTCTGGGACTCCGATCTCTCTTCTATTCGGGTTAAATGTTTTACTAACTCTAACACTAGGTTCTCGTAACCGCTTCCTCCCGGAGAGCCCCTCATGCCAGACGATCGCTTGGTTCATCAGAAGACTCCTACGATACTCCTCGAAGTTCCCGAGACCCTGTGCCACTGCTTTGCAGATCCTGACCACCGACAAAACCCCGTGGATAACTAACCATCCTTGTCCTTAGTATCTTCATTCCTAGTCACTCCCTTGTGTGCGAGATACCCCGTAATACTCGTCGTTAAATCCAGGAATCCTTTGAGCCTATTGCCGTGCAGCTTCTTTCGCACTGCGGATAAGTCATCGCACTTATCAGGGATTCGTTCACCCCTAGTTGATCTTTGCTTCGCAACATCCTTCTCATTGTTCATCGATCTTCCGAAAATTCTCTGCACCCTATTGCCCTTGAAATTCTTGCCTGCTTGCCTCATGGTTAAATTCCATATGTCTAGTAATCCCCGACAACATCCTTTGTCAACCACCATTTTTGGATTCCCTGAACCAGTATGCTACGAATATTCGCCATCATCAGTAGATTCCTAGAATTCGTCCTTCCGGCTCAGTCACCATTCCAGACATGAGCTGTTTCTCGGCAAATCAAGTATTGATTGATTGTCCAGCTAAGCATGTACAAATCACTCGTCCCTCTGCCCAGGTGAACTAATTGTCACTCCTGGTTTTGGAAAATGTGAACCCTCTGAATTTTATACTTGGGTTGTTCAAGTGCTTCCTTAATTCGATGTGCTTGCCTCCCGTCCTTCCTCAGGAGGACTCTCAGGTGGGACCAGTTGTTAAAACCCTACCCTGTTAGTTCTCACGGATCACTTGATTCCTTTTGTGGACAATTATCCAACCGATTCTTTTCTATTCTAAGAACCTTATCGGTTCCTTCCCCATTGACATTGCCTTTAGCACTGAAGCATTCTCTACTTCTTGCCATCTGTATATCCGCCCTGCTTGCATGGCACGGAGAGACAGTGCGTTCCTTCTCCATATTGACTTGGGACTGACTACTGACCAGGACATGTCCCGTAACCATGGGTGGAGATCTCTGTAAGACAGAACACTAAAGTTTTGTTCAACCTACTCAATTTTGGTCAGAGCTTTTGCTTCTTATCCTTCATTTCTGAACCATAACTCCTTTGTACCTAAACGTCGGATTATTTCGATGTTTCTAGAATCTGATGCTGTTACATTCTTTCTTCTTCTGGTTGAGTACCCCTACTCATGTCAGATCCTTTGCCGTCTAACTGATCTTTTGGTTGGATTAATATCCGACAGTATCCTTCATATGCAAACATCTTGTGAGCTCTTCCCTTGGTACTTAATACCTTCGGTAAATTGTATCATCTGATTTGACTTCGATACTCTGCTTTCGAACTCTTATCCCTTACTTTGGTTGATGGCTGTATAGCTTCGTAAAAAATATCCCGATGGGTTGAACCTATGCTTTCTCTAATCCGTGTGAACTTGAAAGTTATGCAAGTCATACTCTTCTGGTGCTTCACCGGATAAATTTTCAGCACTACAATTTCTTCGAAAGTGAGAAGTGAATGAAAGGTTATGCATTGGAGAAGTGGGAGTCGACCTTGAACCTTTGTGTTCATGCCCATGGATCCGATGTAGAACTTAGCATGGAAGCTGCTCGCAAAAATAATTCCCCCTTGGTATAAGTTCATCTTGTATCTGTGAATTGATCCTTTGTAATCGTGGTTCCGGCCATATTAATGTTCTTCGATTCTTTCCTCGAACAAGTTATAATACTTGTCTTCTGCAAATCATTTCACCTGTCCAACGTCTAACTTGAATTACCTTCGAGTATTACCCCCTGGAATCTCGAGAATATCACAGGAACTACTTAACTTCATATGAGTTCTTCATCAACCATTATTGATCACCAATCCCAATTTTCCCCGGGTCCTGAGTTGTTTTGTCACTCGAAGACACCGGTAAGTGAATCGATTCCGCACTCCGATTTGATAACTCTAAGTAATTTTCATTGCTTACGGTTTTAACAATCCTTCAAGTCATTCCTAGCCCGATTGGCTATATGTTTATCGAGCCACCTTTTAACTGTGCTACCCGGCCCTTCTTCCCGGAGCACAATTTTCGACGATGAGTTAAGCTTACGTCGATCTTCCTCATCCTGTCATATCACCTCAAACAACAAGCTTGATTTCGAACTTGTGTCGTATCCGTGGTACCAATAACCTTTTGCTTCGGCATTCCTTTTTGCTTGATGTCATCGCTAACTGATTACATCTTCTTCAAACCTTTCGGCAATTGTGTCGTGATCACCGATAATATTTTGGCTTCCTCGGAGATGTCCATTGAATTCATGGCTAGAATTACCATCTCTGCCCCTCGATGATTTGTGATATCATCGATGACATCCTTGACTATCTGCCAACACAGACCTGGTTGTGCTTGGTTAATCCTTATGTTCCGAGATAATCCTGGAAGTGTTCCTTTGCATTTCTTGTGATCTTTCGATCCAACCCTTACTTGGAACACCATGTTATCGCTTCCTCGGAGCATGACTATGGTATTCCGAATATCATTGAGAACAGTGAAAATGCAATGCTGCATTTCTCTTCATCAATTGTCCAAAGCATCGTTGTATGGGTAATATCATGATTCTTCCCTCGTCCCTTTGACTAGATACTTTTGAACTTGTTGTCCCATCATGTAAATCATGCTCCGCCTTTCCTTGGGAAGGATATACTCCCAATCCTAGTGTGCAAACACATTTTCCTTTCCATTGTTCTGTTTAATCTGATAATCACATTTTCCTTTCCATTGTTTTGTTTAACCTTTCTTGTGATCTATATGATGTAAGCAGAAATAATTCCCTGCTTATAAAATACCCCGGTGCACAACTTAGTCAGAGAGACCCCGTTACTATGGTTGATGACGTTCCGGAAACCACCGATGGACGAGAACTTTGCCTATTGGTCCGCCTCGTTCAATGAGTAGGAAAGTGGTTCTCTTCGTCCCTCGCCCTTGGTATCGATGTTGTTACCGACATAACTGACAGGCTACCTTCTGACATACCTAGTTGTCGTGACCGGTAAGATGTCACTTTTCTCCCTACTTTTGTTCGACCCTCGTCACAGTTCCACAGGATCGTAACCTGACTCTCCTGTATAACTTTGATTCCGAAGTATCATATGCTCTTGGCTTTGTGTGTTATCGCAAGCCACCCTCCGAGAGATATTCTATTCCCGATGCCCTGAACCCTTTTCTCACTCTGTTCAGGTATCGGTCGATTGCCCATTCGCTTGAAAATTCTTATGGAACCTTCCAAACTTGCTCTCCATATTTTCACTAAGTTTCAACTCGAGAGATGCTTTTGTCGCATCCCCTAATTTGTGCACCAGATAACCAACCTTGCAAAGGTCAGTTCTCCTGAAGTTACCCTTTTCTTCCCCACTTAAATCTCGGGACGAGATTTCTTTTAGTGGAGGAGATTTATAACATCCCCAGCATCACACTACAGTGATCAACCTCTGATAATGCCTAGTCACCATGTTCAACCGTGCTTGATCAACATTAGTGCCATAACCCATTTCAAACTCCTAATTCAAACTTCAATTAGATTTAAAGTGGAAAATAAAAGTTGATCAAATCAGAAACTAAAATGTTCATAGTGTTTCAAATATTCTTAAAGCCATTATAAAAATATCATCAACATTATTTGAATTCCTGAATTGACCTTAGCATCCAATAACAGTAGCAAATCAGCCTATTCAATCCCTTTCCCATTTAAACAAAATTCAAACAAATTCAAGTGGTCCCCAAACTTTTTGTGCAGCATCATAATATTGCGCTTTAATTGTGTGCCAAATTTCATAAATGACTAAAATCATTTACTGGTCTAAATTAATACAAAACAGAGAGTAAAAAGAAATAACAGAAAAGAAAAACAAAAAGAAATGAAAGGACCTACTGTGTGCTTACCTGGCCCGAAGCTACAGCGGCCCAGCCCACCTCCACCTATGTCGGGTGTTGGGTGCGACATATGCCAAGGGATGGCTTATCATGGTGGGAGCTAGTAGAACGTCGCCGGTGCCTGGAAGCGGGATGTGGCGTAGACACGATCGCCGGCGCGCTTTACCCAGGTTCGGGGCTCTCCGGGGAGATAACACCCGTAGTCCTGCTCTGCGGGGTCTCCGCATGATTACTAAGGCACTAGTGAGTACAATGGTGCTCCTCGAGCTGTATGCCAGAGGTAGAAGAAAGTAGGGCCGGCTCTCTCCTCCCTCTGAGTGAGTCTAGGTGTAACTGGTCTCTGAACCCTTTGCATGGGTGCCCCGGGGGGGCTTATATAGGCCTTCCCCCCCAGGGGTACAATGGTAATCTGGTCGGGCGTAGGGCCCGGTCGTCGGTGTCTCTGGCCGTCGGCTTCTCCGCCGGCAGCTGGGGCCCGCTGCCGGGTGGGCCCCGCCGACTGGTCCGGTACGGGGCCGTGACGTTGGTGATGCAGGATTGGTTAGGGGAGCGTGGCTACCATCCCATCCGCTGGCGGGAGATCACTGTAGCCACTCCGTGTCACATCTGGTTAATGGCACGCGGACCCCGAGGAAGAAGATGGCCGCCTGCTTGGGGCCGGCCTCCCTCAGGTCCGACTGGTCAGACTCCCGCCATCCTCTGGGCTATCACTGTCTGGTAGGGCCCGCCGCCTGCAGGCCGTACTGACAGGCCATCGTGGAAACAGGGTTCTACCTGTCAGGGGTGACGTCAAGGGCGGAGTGGCAACAGTGCCGCGCCGGGCGGAGATCTCCGCCCGTACGGAGCACCGTGGCCATGTCCTGCCCTGGATACAGGGGGGATGGGCTTCACTGTAGCCTCACCCTGTCTCGTCTCTTTTAATGCAGGCACAAACTCTGAGGGCGCCGTGGGCCAACCGCCAGGAGCCGGCCTCTCTGGAGGCCGCCTGGGAGGAGTCGGCCTGTCTTGATGCCGTCTTCTGGAGCTCGGCCGTCTTCGGGCAGCCGGCTGCTCGGGCCAGCCGACCGTCAGAAGGCGGTGCTTCATCTTGGACGTTCGTGGGCGTAGCCGGCCCAATGTCTTGAACAGCTCAGGGACTCGGGTTAGGCTACCCGTGGCCCATTACTCCGACAGTAGTCCCCGAAGCTGATGAGGCGTTGCGGCCGATTAGTCGAGAAGCCTCAGCAGTTTCCTTCTCAGAGTGCTCTTCCTGAATCCGACCCCCGGCGTGCCGCCTTGTCGGGGGGTCGGACACGCCTGGGCGGCTCTGGGTGATGATTTCGAAACACCAGGGCGGGAACCAAGTGGCGTGCTTGCCAAGCCTCTAGGCCCGCCGCCCGCTGCAAGTACGCCACCTGGCGTTGGCGAGCTGGGCCTGCCTGCCAGCCCACGCTCACGATGGGACATGACAGCAGGCCGGGCCCGCCACTACCGGGTCTCGGCGCGCAGACGGATCCGCCGCGGCCGAGGCGAGCGGTTACGATTCCCGAGGGAGTTACAGCGCAGTAACTTTGCGAAATAAACGCGGGGTCGTGGGGTTGCGGGCGCGGTTAATCCCATGACCCCACGCCACGCCCCCTCGGCTTCGTAGCCCGGGGGTTATAAGTAGGGGGAGGAGGGGGAGCGGCAGAGCACGCGCGCCCTTCTCCCCCATTTTCATCTTCTTCCTCCTCTGCTGCTGCCGCACCTCCACGCCCAGCCGAGGTGCCGCCGTAGCTCGTTGCCGCGCTTTCTCCGTCAACCTCGCCTCCATGGCGCGCTCCGGTGCCTGGGATGGCTCCATCGTCCACGAAGATCACATCAAGTTCCTCCGCCAGACGCGGCGGCTGCCCGACAAGGATTACGTGAAGGTCCGCCTCGCGCCAGAGCGAGAGATCTCGCCGGCGCCGGAGGAGGGCGAGCGGGTCGTCTTCCGCTCGCACTGCCTGCGCGGCCTCGGCCTGCCGGCGAGCGGCTTCTTCCGGGCCTTCCTCGAATTCTATGACCTCCAGCCGCACCACCTCACCCCGAACACGGTGGTGTTGTTGTCTGCCTTCGTCACTCTGTGCGAAGGTTTCCTCGGCGTGCTCCCCACCATCGAGCTCTGGGGGGAATTATTCTACACCAAGCTCGGCACCGTCACCGCGGGCGTGCCGGCTCAATGCGGCGCCTTCATTGTGGTGCGGAGACCAGCAGCCGACAATCCATTTCCTGCCATCCCGCTGATCCAGTCGGTGAAGATGTGGCAGCGGTCGTACTTCTACGTGAAGAGCATCTTCGTGGAGGGCGACTGGGTCAACCTGCCGGCTTACGTAGCCGGCCCGCCGGCGAGGAGGTGGCCCACCTGGTCATATTGGGCCAGGACACTATCATCCTCTGGAGCCACCGCCATCGCGCGGCTCCGGGTGCTGACACAGTCGGAGGGCCTGACCAGGCCCGACTTGTTGGCCGCCTTTGTGGCTCGGCGGGTGCTCCCGCTCCAGGGCCGCCCTCATATGATCTGTCAGATGGGTGGGCATCGGGACCCAAGTCGGCTGTGCTCCAAGGAGATGCCTCACGCTGAGGTGGCTCATATGGTGAACTATCTGGCGAACTGGAAGCTCACGGAGGAGTGGCGGTTCGGCAAGGAGCCGTACTCACGCGCCGACCCCCCGCCTATGGTAAGTTTCCTCCCCTTCTCTTTTTCCGTTGCCAAGTTTTGTTTGGCCGACCCGATCAATCGGCTTTTCGAACAGAGCCCCCTCCTCCAGCCGGCGGCCGGCGCCGCGGGGCCGGAGCGTCGATTTCTCCCCGACCAGGCGGAGAGCGATGTGGACGACCCCGACTTGGGGGCGGCCGCCTTGGACGACGACGCCGTGGGAGGGGGCGGTGAGGTAGGCGGCTCGGGGCTCGGGGCCGGCCTCGAGGACTGGCCGGACGACGACGCGGAAGAGGTCGCCCCGCGCCGCCAGCCGGGGCCCGATCAGCAGGGCGTGAGCTCGTCTGATGCGCCGGTTGCCCGAGGCGGTGTGCAGAAGCGCCGGGCCGCGCCGAGCCAGTTCGGCAGCCGACCGAAGAGGCCCAAGGGCTCGGCAGCGGTGACCAAGTGGGACGAGGTGGCCACGAAGGCCGTCCGCTTCCGCAAGGCGGTGAAGGAGCCGCGGATGGTTTCCGCGTGAGTACCGACTTCCTCACGTACTTTTCCCTTCCTTTATGCCAATATTCTTCTAATTTCTCTTTGTCTTGTGCAACGTAGATCTCTGCTTTCTCTCGAGCGGTCCGACGCCGCGTCCGTCATTGGGTCGGCGGAGACTTCTACCACCACCCGGCGAATTGATCCGGCCGCCGACCTCCGGGAGGCGCAGGATCGGAACGCGCAGGAGGCGCGCGAGAAGCTGGAGGCCGCCCGCCGGGAGAAGGCGGGGGCGGACAAGGCGGAAGCCGCCGCGTTGGAGAAGCCGGCAGAGGCAGAGGCTGCCGCCGCGGTGAAGGATCAGGCCGAAGAGGCCGCGCGCCACCAGTCGGCGTTATTCGTCGTCCCCCTGAGCTCCGCGCCACCACCGCGAGAGTACGTGGCGCCGACAGGGGATGCCGGCGATGAGCACCCGATCATGGAGAGGGAGGGCGGCGATGTCGTCATGCCGGACGTGGTCGTGCCTCCTCATCGTCGTTAGGGGGAGCGCGGGACACGCGGCTGGCTGACCCACAAGCGCCGCCAACCGAAGGCGAGGTGGGGACAGGCCCGACTCCCGAAGTTCGCATGCCAATGGGCCGCCGGCCTGCGAAGGCGGCCTCGGCACCACGTCCGCAGGAAGTCGGCACCGCGAGCTCTTCGATCCCGGACGCCGAGGCGACCAGCGCCGCGCCCGCTGGTTGGGTGCGGGTAGGCGGGACGGGCCCTCTGAACCGGGCGATCCTGGACATCCAGGCCAAGTTCCGAGTCGAGGCCGATGCTCTTAAGCATTGTAATAATGCGTTATTGGAGTCGCGAGCGGCCATCCGGGTATGCTTCTCGCTTCTCCATTTTTAACTTTTATACTTCTCTCGTGGGGGCGCGCCAGCGCACCCACTGGGTGTAGTCCCCAAGTTTCGGGCCGGCTGCTGAGCAGGCGGCCCGGAACTTTAATTGGCAAGCTCCGAGTACTAACATCATCTGATGTCTTCATTGTAGGATTATCACAACCTCCGTGCGACCATCTTCAACTCCAACGTCCAGGAGTTAACTCAACGGACCGCCGACCTGTCGGAAAGCCGGTGTAAGTCTTTGTTTTCTTTCTCTGCGGGGGCGCGCTGGCGCACCCGCGGGCTGTAGTCCCCGAGATTCAGGCCGACTGCTGAGCAGTCGGGCCGGATCTCTCCGGCAACTGTACTTCTTTCCTGCTGACTGTCGGTATCTTTTTCTTTTCTCCCTTCTTGCAGGGGCCAATGCCACCCTACAACAGCAGCTGGGCGAAGCCAACACCGCGCTGCGTGTCAAGGAGGCGGATTGCAGCAAGCTGGCCGAAGAGCGTGACCGACTGGTCACACAACTGGCAGAACAGGCGGAGCTTCTCAAGAAGACCCAGAGGGAGGCGAAGGACAGGGAGGCCGGTCTCCTTGCTGAGTTCGAGACCGAACGCTCCGCCTGGACTGATAAGGAGGTGATGCTGACTGCCGTTTTCGGCGAGATTGAAGACATGGTTGACGGTGAGCTTCCTTCTTTATTCTTTCTTCGAGCTGCCGGCTTCTGATCAGGCTGGCTTCTTGTTTCTAATTTTGGCTTTTTGCTTTTTTGCTTTCTATTTGAGCAGACTTCTTCCCTGGTCACTCTGGTGCTGCCAATCAGGCCATCGAGGCCGATCGCGAAGGGCGGAGGGCGGAAGGCGCGACGATCGCCGTGGACGCCCCCCGGACCCTTAGCGAACGGCTTCTCAGCATCCAGGCCCGTCTTCGGCCGGCTCATCGGATGCTGCGTCATCTTCAGCGTGTCGGGGCCCAAGCGATCTCCGCTCTTTGGCCGGACATGCCGGCTCCGCGCACTCCCAGTCGTACTGCCGACTGGCTGGAGGTGGCGGCTGGCCGACTCGAAGCTTTGAAGGGTTCCTCAGCCTGAGCCGGCGCGCGCCGGGCCTTGGAATTTGTCAAGGCGTGGTACCCTGGGCTAAATCTAGCCCAGTTGACCACGTTTCGGTAGGAGGCCCAAGAGGAGCTGGTGGCGGTGGAGCGCGATCTTGTCAGACGGGCAGCGGCGATCGCCGAGTACACCAACACCGACATCTTTGTTCCCGAGCTGGCTGAGGATGGTGCCGAGGCGCCGCCGGAGTGGTTCGGGCTGAACCCGGAGGACGACGAAGACTTGGCCGAGATGATCGACTCCAGGGATGAGGGGGAAGGCGAGGAGGACGGGGAGAGCGAAGAAGATATGCCGGAGGTCGGGGCGGACGACCAGTCTCCGCTTGATCGTGCCTCAAACAACGAGCCGCGCTCGAGTGCGCCGACTGCTGCTGGAGACGACCAAGCGGAGACTGACCAGCCGTCCGCTCCACCAACCGGCACTACCAACTCCGCCAACCAGTCGGACCCCTCTGCTGCTCCCTAGGCCGCCGACTTGTCCTTTATTTTTCCTGTTTTATCAGTCTTGACAAACTTTGTTAAATTCGCACAATTCCACCCACGGGGTGTATTTCAAACTCTATTGAATGCTGGCCAAGGGCCTATTGACATGTAGATGCTCTCCTACATAAGTTGCGCTCTCGCCGAGATCTGACTTTTCTTGCTTACTGCTCCTTGGCTTTTTTCCTTTGCCGCCCTCCCTTGGCTGCTGTCTTGCCAGCTAAACAGCCGCTCTGCGGACTGTGGCTAGGTCAAGTACTTAGCCACTTTCGGGAGAGCAAGTACTTAGCTGACTAGAGCGTTAGTAAGATAAGTAGAAGCCGGCCGCCCGGCTGCTCCGCAGCCGGTCAATGAGGCGGAAGCCGGCCTGAACTATGTGCATGCTTTGGGTCCTTAGCCATTTTTCATGCGGACACCTTTTCTGCCTTTAACCCCTGCCCACCGGTCAGTCGCTCTGCGAGCTGTGGTTTTGGTAGGAGAAAGTTGAGGTGCCAACGCACTACTTGTCCGGCTGCAGGAAGCGCCACATAGTACAAGGCGGCGAGCCCCCCAGGCCGACTGGTCGAACCTGGTGCCAGGCGAAATAAAGAAATGACACATTCATAGGCGTAATATTCATTACGCAGGTAAAAGAGGGTAGTCCCCGAGTTCATCTCGGGGGACCCGGAGTCTCCGTACTTAATACGAAAGGTAGCGTGGTACATACTGTATCAACTATAAAATTTTCGAAGGAGGTTTGCATTCCACGGCCGCTCTATCTCCTTGCCAGAGTCGTCTCTCTTGCATGCTCTGGGCTTCTGAGCATCGATCAGGTAGTAGGAGACGTTGCCCAAAACTTTGTTGATGTTGAAGGGGCCTTCCCAAGGTGCCGAGAGCTTGTGCTGGCCGGCTGTTCGCTGGATCAGCCGGAGCACAAGGTCTCCCTCTTGGAAAGATCTTGGCTTAACCTTCCGATTGTAGTATCGGCGCAGACTCTGCTGGTAGATGGCGGACTGGCTGAGTGCCAACAGCCGGCCCTCTTCCAGCAGATCGACGCCGTCTTCTCGTGCTTCTTTTGCCTCCTCCTCAGTGTACATGGTGACTCGAGGGGAGTCGAATTCTATGTCCGTCGGGATGACGGCTTCGGCACCGTAGACGAGGAAGAAGGGCGTGAAGCCGGTTGACTTGTTTGGAGTTGTACGCAGGCTCCAGAGGACGGCCGGCAGCTCATCGAGCCAACAGCCGGCCGATCGCTCCAGAGGCTCGACCAGCTGGGGCTTGATGCTGGACAAGATGAGGCCGTTTGCTCGCTCCACCTGGCCGTTTGACTGCGGATGGGCGACGGACGCTAAGTCCAGTCGGATGCCCTGTGTCACGCAAAAGCGAGCCAAGGCACCCTTGGCGAAGTTTGTGCCGTTGTCGGTGATGATGTTGTGTGGTATGCCATACCGGGTGGTGATATCTGCGATGAAAGTCACAGCGGTTGGACCATTCAACTTCTTGATTGGTTTGGCTTCTATCCACTTGGTGAACTTGTCCACGGCGACAAGTAGATGAGTCATGCCGCCGCGGGCTATCTTGAATGGTCCGACCATGTCCAGCCCCCAGACGGCAAAGGGCCAGGCGATGGGGATGGTCTTGAGTGCCGAAGTCGGCAAATGTGGCTTGGAGCGGAACTTCTGGCACCCCTTACATTTCTGGACCAAGTCTTTGGCATCTTCTAGAGCAGTTGGCCAGAAAAAACCGTGGCGGAAAGCTTTGGCAACAAGTGATCTTGAAGCTGCGTGGTGACCACACTCGCCTTGGTGGATATCTTTGAGGATTGCTTGGCCTTTCTCCGGCTCCACACAGCGCTGGTACACACCAGTGACACTACGCCTCACAAGTTCTCTGTTAACAACGGTGTATGCTGCTACCCGACGTTGCACTTGTCGGGCCGAGATTTCATCGGTCGGCAGCTCCTTGTTTACCAGAAAGTTGAGGATGGGCTGCGCCCATGATGGTGCTTCGACTTCATCCACCGTCATCACGGCCACTGATACTAGGGCGGTTGGGTTGCGAGGTGGCAGGGTGGAGCCAACGGCGTCTTGCTGCGTTATTGAAGTCCCCGGGCCGACTGCCGCAGCCCTTGGGCCGGGTTGTGGAGTCCCCGGGCCGGGTGCGACTGCTGCAGTCCCCAGGTCGCTTGGTGAAGTCCCCGGGCCAACTGCTGCAACCCCCGGGCCGGGTTGTGGAGTCCCTGGGCCAGGTGCGACTGTTGTAGTCCCCAGGTCGCTTGGTGAAGTCTCCGAGACGGCCGCTGCAGCCCCCGGGCCGGGTTGTGGAGTCCCCGGGCCGGGTGCGACTGCTGCAGGGGTCCTCCAGTCGAACTTGTCTCCCTTGGGGGGAGTCGGCACGAAGATGGAGTCTGATTCTGGTGACGGCTTGATAGACGGCTTGAGGAGGTGTTGTAGGGCGACGCCGGCTGGTATTGCTTGCCGGGTGGAGCCGATCCGTGCCAAGGCATCGGCTTGCTCGTTGTCGTTTCTTGGCACATGGAGGAACTCGCACCCTTCAAAGTATCCACTGAGTTGCTTGGCGAGGAAGCGGTAGCTCGCCATGTTTGCATCCTTGGCGTCCCAGTCGCCTGACGACTGCTGGACCACCAAGTCGGAGTCGCCGTAGCACAGGATCCGGCGAGTGCCGAGTTCCTTGGCAAGCCGGAGCCCGTGTAAGAGTGCTTCGTACTCGGCTATGTTGTTGGAGGCGGCGAAGTGGATTTGCAGCGTGTATCTGAGCTTGTCGCCTTTGGGAGAGGTGAGGACAATGCCGGCTCCCAGACCGGTGCGCATCTTCGAGCCATCGAAGTGCATTCGCCAATGGGTGGAGTCTGGAGCTGGCGGCAGGTACTGGGTCTCGGCCCAGTCGACGAGGAAGTCGGCCAGCGCCTGGGATTTGATGGCGGTGCGAGGCTGGTAGAAGATGGTGTAGGGGGCCAGCTCGATGGCCCACTTGGCCACTCGGCCCGATGCATCTCTGCTGCCTATGATCTTCGCAAGCGGGGCGGTGCAAACAACCATGATTGGATGTTCTTGAAAGTATGGCTTCAGCTTCTTGGCGGCGAAATGCACGCCGTAGCACATCTTCTGATAGTGAGGGTAGTTCTGCTTGGAGGCGGACAATACTTCACTCAGGTAATACACCGGCCTATGGACTGGCAATGCTTTGCCGTCTTCTTTGCGTTCCACAACTATGACTGTGCTAACCACCCGGCTGGTGGCGGCGATGTAGAGAAGCATTGGCTCTTTAGCGGTCGGAGCTGCCAGGACAGGCGGATTGGTCAACATCTTTTTGAGCTGGAGAAAAGCTTTGTCCGCCTTGTCATTCCACTCGAAAAAAGTGGTTTTCTTCATGAGTTGGTACAGGGGAAGAGCCTTCTCGCCCAACCGACTGATGAAACGGCTGATGGATGCCAAGCAGCCGGTGAATTTTTGCACATCCAGCAGCCGGGTGGGTGCCTCCATCCTCTCGATGGCTTTGATCTTCGCAGGGTTGCACTCGATGCCGCGCTCTGAGACCAGGAAGCCAAGAAGCTGGCCGGCTGGTACTCCAAAGACACATTTCTCCGGGTTGAGCTTGATTTGAAAATGTCGCAAGTTTTCAAAGGTTTGCTTAAGGTCCTCAAGCAGGGTGCCACGCTTCTTTGTCTTCACCACAACATCGTCCACATAGACGTGGGCATTCTTGCCGAGTTGCTTTAGGAGACACTTCTGCATGCAACGCTGAAACATGGCACCGGCATTTCTCAAGCCGAACGTCATAGTCAGGTAGCAGAAGGCTCCGAACGGTGTGATGAAGGCGGTCTTCAGCCTGTCGGCTGGGCTTAGTTTGATCTGGTGGTACCCTAAGTATGCATCCAAAAAACTCAACAGCTCGCATCCAGCTGTGGAGTCTATCACTTGGTCAATTCTTGGCAGAGCAAATGGATCTTTGGGGCAAGCTTTGTTGAGGCTGGTATAATCAATACACATGCGCCACTTTTTATTCTTTTTCAGCACAAGGACGGGGTTGGATAACCATTCTGGGAAGAACACTTCCATAATGAAGCCTGCTGCTAGAAGCCGGGCTATTTCTTCTCCAATGACTCCTCTCTTTTCTTCTGACAGGCGGCGCAAGGGCTGCCTGACTGGCTTGGCACCAGGTCGGACATGTAGCTTGTGCTCGGCGAAATCTGTCGGAACACCCGGCATGTCTTTAGGGGACCATGCAAAGATGTCCCGATTCTCACGGAGGAAATCGACGAGCTCGCTTTCCTATTTGCTGTCAAGGTTTGCACCAATGACAGCATACCTCTCCGGGTGCTCCGGGTCTAGGGGTATCTTCTTTGTTTCCTTGGCCGGCTTGAACGAGCCCTCAGCTTCTGACTCCTTAGGTTGTGGCGACATTTCCGGCTGCTTGCCTGCCATTGCCACAACCCGGTCAAGGAGCCGCTTCTCGGCAGCAATCACAAGGGACTCGGCCAGCTGGCTGCTGGCAGCGGCACAGGCGACAGACTTCTGGTAGTTGCCAGCTATGGTGATAATGCCCTTGGTGCTCGGCATCTTCATCTTGAGGTAGGCGTAGTGGGGGACCGCCATGAACTTGGCCAGGGCGGGCCGGCCAAGCAACGCGTGGTAGGGGCTTTCAAGATCAACCACCTCGAACCAGATTGGCTCTCGGCGGAAGTGATCCTTGTCCCCGAAAAGGACATCTATCGTGATCTTGCCGATCGGCGAGCAGGACAGGCCAGGCACAATGCCATGGAAGATAGTCCGGCTGGGCTGGAGCTGTTTCTCTTTGATGTCCAATTTCTCCATGGTGTCGCGGTACAGGATGTTAATACTGCTGCCGCCATCTATCAGGACTCGGGAGAAATGAGCAGCCCGCCTTTTCATCGCGAAGGTGGCATCCAGCACCAGGGCATAAGAGCCCGGAGCGGGCATCACCTCCGGGTGGTCAGATCGGCTCCAACTGATCAGCCTCTCCGACCAGTGCATGAATTCCGGGGCTTTAGAAGCGACAGCGTTCACTTCCCGGTGCTGCTGACGCTGGCTGCGCCTGTCGTCAGTCACGCTGGTGAAGACGACGTAAGCTCCGTGCTCTTCAGGGAACTCGTCTTGGATCGCTCCGACTGGCCGAACCGCCGGCTGCTGGGGAGGAGGAGGCGGCGGGCCGGCAGGCGGAGGAGGCAGGAGTCCGTCGCCCTTGGCGATCCTGGTGAGCCAGTGGCACTTTCGAGTGGCGTGGTTGGACGGCTTCGCGCCGCTGTGAAACTTGCAAGGTGCATCGAGAGTCTGCTCGTATGAGAAGGCCGGCAACCAGTTGGGCTTGCCGCCCTTCTGGCGCTTGGGAGGAGGCTGCCCTTCCGGCTGCTGGTCTTCAACTGTCGCCACCTGCCGGCTCGTAGAAGCTGGTTGTGGTGCCTTGCGCTTGCTGTCGTTTTGCTGCTGCCGTTGACTGGCGTCACCAGCCGGGGCTTGAGGGGCTTGAGGAGCCACTTTGCCGGATGCATCAACTTGAATCTCCGCCTTCATGGAGGAGTCGGCCGTGATGTACTTGTCCGCTATGATTAGCAATTCGTCGAGGGTGGTCGGCTCGTCGCAGAGGAGCCGATGCTTGAGCAGGGTGCCCTCTCGACACCCGGCGGTGAAGTATTCAATGGCTTGCACCACATGAACCCCCTCGCAGGAGTTGCGTAGCTCGGCCCACCATGTCAAGTACTCGCGGGTGGACTCGCTCGAGCCTTGGACGCACAGAGAGAGCTGGCGAGGCTTGGGAGGCCGCTTGTAGGTGCTGGTGAAGTTGCGGATGAAAACTTCGGTGAAGTCCAGCTAGCTGTTGACGCTGTAGGGCTTGAGGCTGTTCAGCCACATCCGGGCCGTGCCCTGGAGCATGAGCGGAACATACTTCACGGCGACACACTTGTTGCCGTTCGCTATGCTGACGGCTGTGGAGTAGTCGACCAGCCAATCTTTCGGCTTCACAGAGCCGTTGTACTTGGGCGTATCTCTTGGGAGAGTGAACCCTTTGGGGAAGGGCTCGTCATGGATGCGGGGGGCCAAAGCAAGGCGGACCCAATGCGTCTTCTTCTTCTAGCGCCAGGGACCGGTTGAGGCGGTCGATTCGGTGGCGGGCATCGTTCTCCCCGACTCCTTCTCGGCGGCCAAGGCGGTCGCCGAGTGTCGGGTGGTCGACAGGCGGCAGGGAGGCGCGCCTTTCCCGGCGCGGGGGAGGCGGACGACCATCCCGCCGTTCCACTGCTTGTGGGCGGCCGTCTTGGTCGCGCTCAATAGAGATGCGGCTGCGGCTGCGGCTAGCAGCCGGCTCTGGGTCTCTTCCGTCGCGGGCGCCGTTTGTCGGCGTCCGGGAGGTCGCGCCGTGCTCTCGGCGAGGGGGAAGGTTCCCGGCCGGTAAGCCGGGTTCCATCATGCGGCGGCCAGCTTCTTGCTGCGCGGCGGCCGCATCGATGAGCTATTGGACGCGCTCCGTCATGCAACGCCGCTCGTCGCCCTCTAGGTGGTTCAGCTCTTCTGCCGCCGCCTGGGCGGTGCGCAGGTTCTCCATTGGCGTGGCATAGACTAGGCGGTCGGCCCCCAACATGCTGGCGATGGCCGCACCACGCTGTCGGACCGTGCCTGCGCGGCTGGGCTCGCCAGCAGCCGGTGTGCCACAGACGGCGCGGTCGACCTCGCGGTGGTAAGCCTCGGTGAGGCGTCTCATGGCCGCCAACTTGTTGGCACTGTCGAGGAGTGCGACACGGCATGCTTCCAGCATTTTGCCGTCCGCACCGGGTGCTACGGGCGCGGACAGGTCCCGCATTGCCACCTGCAGCGGGTCCTAGCCACTTCCGCCAGAGTGCTCGCCATGCCCGATGACAAGCACCTCCGTGACGGTGCCTCCGCCACCGTCCGCGCGAGGGAGCGGCTCGTCGTAGACCACCACGCTGGCGGGGAATGTGTCGAGCGACGCCATGTCGGAATCGACAAGCATCGGGTCGGAGGAACCAACCGACTCCAAGTCCGCAGCAGGCTCGCTGCCGACGTGGAGCTGGTCGAGGAGGTTGACGAGGCGGCTCTCGGGGTCATCCGCGCCTGCGTCAGATACGGGCTCGTCGGGAAGGCGGATCCTACCAACAAGATCGGCGAGGCAACTTGCCGCGCAGACGACCTCCACGCCGCACAGCGCGTCGGTGCAGACGCCGTCTGGCGTGCTGGGCTGGCTGCGCTCGCCGGGAAGGAACAAGGTTCCCGTCCAGAGCAGATCTCCGGACAACGGTGCACCTAGCCCCACGGTGGGCGCCAAATGTCGGGTGTTGGGTGCGACATATGCCAAGGGATGGCTTATCATGGTGGGAGCTAGTAGAACGTCGCCGGTGCCTGGAAGCGGGATGTGGCGTAGACACGATCGCCGGCGCGCTTTACCTAGGTTCGGGGCTCTCTGGGGAGATAACACCCCTAGTCCTGCTCTGCGGGGTCTCCGCATGATCACTAAGGCACTAGTGAGTACAATGGTGCTCCTCGAGCTGTATGCCAGAGGTAGAAGAAAGCAGGGCCGGCTCTCTCCTCCCTCTGAGTGAGTCTAGGTCTAACTGGTCTCTGAACCCTTTGCATGGGTGCTCCGGGGGGGCTTATATAGGCCTTCCCCCCCCAGGGGTACAATGGTAATCTGGTCGGGCGTAGGGCCCGGTCGTCGGTGTCTCTGGCCGCCGGCTTCTCCGCCGGCAGCTGGGGCCCGCCGCCGGGTGGGCCCCGCCGACTGGTCCGGTACGGGGCCGTGACGTTGGTGACGCAGGCTTGGTCAGGGGAGCGTGGCTACCATCCCATCCGCTGGCGGGAGATCACTGTAGCCACTCCGTGTCACATCTGGTTAATGGTGCGCGGACCCCGAGGAAGGAGATGGCCGCCTGCTTGGGGCCGGCCTCCCTCAGGTCCGACTGGTCAGACTCCCGCCGTCCTCTGGGCTCTCACTGTCTGGTAGGGCCCGCCGCCTGCAGGCCGTACTGACAAGCCATCGTGGAAACAGGGTTCTATCTGTCAGGGGTGACATCAAGGGCGGAGTGGCAACAGTGCCGCGCCGGGCGGAGATCTCCGCCCGTACGGAGTACCGTGGCCATGTCCTGCCCTGGATACAGGGGGATGGGCTTCACTGTAGCCTCACCCTGTCTCGTCTCTTTTAATGGAGGCGCAAACTCTGAGGGCGCCGTGGGCCAACCGCCAGGAGCCGGCCTCTCTGGAGGCCGCCTGGGAGGAGTCGGCTTGTCTTGATGCCGTCTTCTGGAGCTCGGCCGTCTTCGGGCAGCTGGCTGCTCGGGCTAGCCGTCCGTCAGAAGGCGGCGCTTCATCTTGGACGTTCGTGGGCGTAGCCGGCCCAATGTCTTGAACAGCTCAGGGACTCGGGTTAGGCTACCCATGGCCCATTACTCCGACAACCTACCTCTCCCTCCGTGTCACTGCCCCCATGGTGGAGCACACCTCCACCGGCCGCAGCTCGCCACGCCGACGAGGCAGGTGGGCGAGGGGATAAGCTCTCCTCGAGCCCTCTCCCCTCGCCTCCCTCTTCCACTCTCCACTTCCCCTGGACGCCTCGCTCCTCCCCTCTCTATCCCCCCCCCCAACGTGCTCACTCGCCTCTTTCCCCTCTCTGCAGAGCGCGACTGCGGACGCGCTACTGCCATCGTCGCGGCTACCGGCGTCCATCTGCTTCCCCGTCAAGTCCAGATGAACCGTCGACGCCCGCCTTTTCGTCCGCGTCCAAGACCCCGAGCTCGGCAGCGCTACATCGTCCCCGCACCACCTTCGTCTTCCTCAGATCCCGATGCTCCGCTGCCGCCGATCCGCACCGATTCCGCGCTCCTAAACTACCAGCGGCCTCCTTGTGCCCCGACGTGAGCATCTGCTACTCCTCCTCCTCCCTCTGCCCCGCATGCGCGCCGTAGCTCGCCGAACCACCGCGGACGCCATTGTCGTAGCCCGCCTTGCTATCGTGCTCGCCGCAGGCGCCCTAGGCCCTGTCGTGGTTGGTCGAGCATGTCCTTGTGCTCAGGGTAGCCTTGCGAAGACCCCTGCAACTCTAGTTCACGCGCTAACGCCGCGAAACGCCGAATGCGCTCCGACCCGATTCCGGCCGCCGCTCACGCTTGTCGTAGTCGACGTTACAGACCACCGGAGTTCGCGCCGTTTGTCCAGATCGACGCGGCGCTCGTCTCTCGTCCGAATGGTGGTCGCGGCGTGCGATTTGGTGCCCTCTAGCAGAAACCGGAAGCTCACCGGCGTTCGGCCGCCGCGTAACGGCTCGCCGGAGCAGCTCCGGCACCGGCGCTGACATGGCGCCGACGTGGCACCTCCTGTGCCGCTGACTGCTAGGGCCCGTGAGCCCCTTTGACCTGGGTCAACCGCTGACGTGGCACCTCGCTGTCACAGACATGTGGGCCCCGCTGCTATTTAGTTTAATTAAAACATTTTATAAATTAAAACTAATTAGTTAACCTATACTCTCACTGACACCCGGGGCCCACACCCCTAATTAGTTTAATTAGATTAGTTAATCCTCTGTTAAGGCCACTGACACTGACATGTGGGTCCCACTGGACCCATAGGTCAGATTTGACCAGGTCAGCGTCACTGTTGACTGCTGACATCACCTCTGCGTCATGCTGACATCACACAATCACTGTTCTAGATAATGTTGAATTAATAAATAAAAATAATTCCAAAAAATCATTTAAACTTTGAAAATTAATAACTTTTAAACCGTAGCTCAGATCAAAAAACTTAAAACATGAAAGTTGCTCAGAAAGACAAGACGAACCTGAATACGCAGTCCGTTTGTCTGTCACGCGTCCCTAGCATAGAGAACTTGCAACCGTCCCCCTCCGGTTCATCTGTCCGAAAAGGCCAGACTTCGGGAAAGCATTCTCGGATGTTTTCCCCCTTCGCCGGTATCATGTAGCACTGCGTTAGAACACCCCTAGCACCGCTTATTGTCATGTCATGCATCTGTGTGCTTTGTATTTATACTGTTTCCTCCCCCTCTTCTCGATAGAGCCCGGTACCGATGCAGCTCCGATGACTGGCTACACTACGGACGACCTTGCCTTTGCCGCCGAGCAAACAGGCAAGCACCCCCTTTTTGAGCATTCCGATATCTCCCATTCTCTTCTCTCTTATGCCTGCATTAGAATCTGCTGCTGTTACTGTATCCTATATCTGCTGCATAGCCTGTTTACTTGTAACCTGCTGTTGATACTTACCTGTTATCCTAAACTGTTTAGAATAGGTTGGGTAGAGACCATCAGAGACCCCCACTTATCCCGACTGCCCCGCTGGATGATCAGAAGACCCGAGCAACGGGATTGAAGATCAGGCCCCGACATCGCATGTCACTTCCCCCTTAGTTGTCGACACTACTGGGTTACTATCGAGTACCGAGGGTGATACCTCGTCAGCACTTCTGATGATAACCTTGTAGGTTAGTTAATCGGTCATGGTAAGCGAGGGTGATTCCTCCTACACCACCCCCGATAACGACGTCATCGTGCAACGCTTCAAGTGTGGACCTCGAGGGTGATTCCTCCTTTGTTCACCTTGACGAAAACATCAAGTGGGATTTCATCGAGGGTGATTCCTCAGGGTCCCTTTGGTGTCAGACACACGGATATTTTGGTTACTATGACTGAACACTGTAACATGATACTAAAGACGGGTCGGCCCTGAGGGGTACCCGCGCGAGCATGAATGCGAAGTGATGTGGAGTCGGGTTGACCTGAGAGGTGCCCGCGAGATAACTACGAGGCGTGGCCAGGCATTCCTCGCCCTTGCCGCAAGTCCTCGAGACGGGGCGACGGGGTCACATCGATCCTGAGTCTCTGCTCGTTTCCGCGCGCTCCTAATCCACTAACGGTTTTGATATTTGATCCGAGGGGCCTCTGGCCTGATAGCACTAACCATCACGTGGGCATAGTATGGGCGTTCTGCGTCATATACTTCAGCCGGAGCTTAATGGATGTCAGCGACTGATTGGCGCGCGCCGAGTTGGACTAGTTACGCAACTGCACTTATATTAAGGGGTTGCTAGGTCTGCTCTCGGCCGTGAACATAACGCGCAGGAGTTCCCGGGGCGAAGGCCCAAGACCCCTGGGGGCATAGGTTAGTCCGGCGTGCTGACCTCTCTGTTAAGTATTCGGTCAGGTTGCGGTGTATCGTTTGGCCGAGGCCGGGCATGACCCAGAAAAGTGTGTCCGGCCGGAGTTAATCGAGTGTGGTGGGTAAGTTGGTGCACCCCTGCAGGGAAGAACTAATCTATCGATAGCATGTCCTATGGTAACGGACACTCGGCGTTGTATCCCGATCGGTACAACTAGAACTTGAGATAATACTGGATAGTATGGCTCTGGGATTGCTTTCTCGCAGGGAGTCGAGGAAGGATCTCTGGGCGAGGTTGATAACATTACTACTACTTTACATTATGGTAATCTATACTCTTCTAATGCTGCAAGACCGATGAAGATGAATGAAGATGCTAGTCTTCGATAGGACTAGGCTTTCCCCTCTATTCTGGCATTTCTACAGCCCATTCCACATATACAGCCTCCTTTGAAAATGTTGCATATGTAGTGTAGATCCTTGCTTGCTGAGTACTTCAGATGAGACTCACGTTTGCTTTATTTTATTTTCTCCCCATACCCAATTGACGCCGCCAGATGACGGAGCCCCTGAGTTAGCTGCCCCCGTCGACGACTACGGCTACTACTACTACTCTCCCGGCGAGTACTTCTACGAGGAGCCGACAGACGACCAGGAGTAGGATTCGGAGGGTCCTAGGCAGGAGGCCTACGCCTTTCGATCGTAGTGTTTTATTTTGCCCCGCCTTTCTAAAGGCTTATCTCTATTTTTTAATATATATCTGTACCCAGATATCTGATGCTTCCGCTGATGCTTGTATGCCATCGAGCTATGTATTCGAGCCCTCGAGGCCCTGGCTTGTAATATAAAGCTTGTATGAATTTATTTATGTTTTAGAGTTGTGTTGTGATATCTTCAAGTGAGTCCTTAGGCTTGATCATGTGCATTTGCGTGTATGGTTAGTGCACGATTAAGCCGGGGTCATCACAGGTTGGTATCAGAGCCGACTGCCTCTAGGAACCCCCTTTCCAACTCCTTGGCCGAAGTTGAGTCTAGTGGTCCAAAACTGTTTTATTATGTCAGTGAAGTCTTAATTGAGTCCAAACAGAGGTACCCGCATTGGCAGAAGCTAGTCTATGGGGTGTTCATGGCCAGTCGCAAGTTGAAGCATTATTTCCTTGGTCACCCCATTACTGTGGTTAGTTCTGCTCCCTTGGGGGATATTATTCAAAACAGAGAAGCCACAGGCCGAATAGCCAAGTGGGCCATTGAGCTTGGACCCCATGGTTTGAAATATATGCCAAGGACAGCTATCAAGTCTCAAGCTCTTGTGGATTTCATCAACAACTGGACAGAGTTGCAGATGCCTGAGGAGAAGCCTGATAATACGTATTGGACTATTCATTTTGATGGGTCTAGGCAATTGGAGGGCTTGGGGGCTGGAGTTATTTTGACTTCCCCGCGAGGTGACAAATTTTGCTATGTTTTAACGCTGATGTTTCCTTGTACTAACAATGCAGCTGAGTATGAGGCCCTGCTCCATGGTCTTCAGATGGCCAAAGAGATGAACTTAAGCCGGGTGAGATACTTTGGCGACTCAGATTTGGTGGCTCAGCAAGTCTCAGGAACTTGGGATTCTAAGGACCCGCTCATGGCGGCTTATCGCCAGACGGTTGGCAGTATTGCTGGTAATTTTAAGGGTTATCAAGTGGAACATGTTGATCGCAGAAAGAATGAGGCGGTCGATGCTTTAAGCCGGCTGGGGTCTCAGCGTAAGCCGGTAGCACCAAATGTTTTTCTCTATATATTGAATAACACTTTAGTTAAGCTACCAACAGAGGAGGATCTTGCAATTCCTGACCCGGAGGCACAGTTGGTGGCGGCTCTTCATGCTATTCCTGATTGGACGGTGCCGTACTTGGCTTATATGACCTGGGGCGAGTTACCTGAGGATGAAACTGAGGCCAGGCAGATAACCCAGTGGTCCAAATCTATGACCATTGTCAATGGCGAGTTACACCGATGCAGTGTCACAGGTGTGTTCCAGCGATGTATTTCTCCTGAGGAGGGCCGTGAGATTCTGAGGGAGATCCATGAAGATGATTGTGGTCATCACGCCGGCTCTAAATCTCTGGTTGCTAAAGCCTTCCGGCATGGTTTTTATTGGTTGACGGCTCATGCTGATGCAGAAGATCTGGTTAGCAAGTGTGATGGCTGCCAGAAGTTTTCTAGACGAGCTCATGTGTCGGCTCAAGAATTGAGGATGATTCCAATTACCTGGCCATTTGCAGTCTGGGGGCTGGATATGGTTGGACCTTTCAAGAGGTCCAAGGACAAAAAGACCCACCTCTTGGTGGCGGTTGACAAGTTTACCAAGTGGGTTGAGGCAGAGCCGGTCAGCAAGTGTGATGCGGCAACGGCGGTTCAATTCATTAAGAAGGTGATCTTCCATTTTGGTTACCCTCACAGCATCAGAACTGATAATGGCACTAATCTATCCAAAGGTGCTATGAAAGAGTTCTGTCAATGAGAGCATATTCGTCTTAACGTCTCATCAGTAGCTCACCCCCAATCTAATGGTCAAGCTGAAAGGGCCAATCAAGAAATCTTAAGAGGAATCAAACCCCGGCTTATGGTCCCTTTGCAAAGGACGCCAGGTTGTTGGGTTGAAGAGTTACCTCAGTGCTTTGGAGTATCAATACTACCCCCAATAGATCAACGGGTTACACGCCCTTCTTCATGGTCTACGGGGCCGAGGCGGTTCTTCCAAGTGACATCCGTCATGACTCGCCCCGCGTGGTGGCTTATGTTGAAGCTGACAATGAAAAGGCACGTCAGGATGCTCTTGACATGTTGGATGAGGAGCGTGACCTAGCGGCGGCTCATTCGGCGATATATCAGCAAGATCTGCGTCGCTATCATAGCTGCCGAGTTAAGACCCGGACCTTTCAAGAAGGCGACTTGGTGCTCCGGCTCATCCAAGATCAAACAGACATGCATAAGTTATCCCCACCTTGGGAAGGACCTTTTGTGGTCAGCAAGAACCTGAACAGCGGGTCATACTACCTCATTGATATTCGAGACCATAAGGATTCACGCACATCGAAGGAGGAGACCCGCCAGCCTTGGAACATTGCTCATCTCAGGCCTTACTACACTTGAGCAACCGGCTCTTGTGCTGTACATATTTTCACCCATGTATATATTATGATCAATATAATAATGTCGGCACCCCTGATATATTCAGGGCCTCTATCGTTTCGTTTCTAAGTATCTGAGTCTTTATTATTTGTTCATAAGGCCACTTGGGGGCTTCCTGCTCAATGAGCAGAGCCCTGATTACCCTCTTGGTCAGGCTTACATGCCTTCTCGCGGGTCATTTGGGGGCTACCTGCTCAATGAGCAGAGCCTTGATTACCCTCTTGATCAGGCTTACATGCCTTTTCGCAGGTCACTTGGGGGCTACCTGCTCAATGAGCAGATCCTTGATTACCCTCTTGATCCGGCTTACATGCCGACCCTTTGGTCACTTGGGGGCTACCTACTCAATGAGCAGAGCCTTGATTACCCTCTTGATCCGGCTTACATGCTGACCCTTTGGTCACTTGGGGGCTTCCTTCTCAATGAGTATAGCTATGCTTACCCTCTTGATCAGCTTCCATGCCAGGTGTAAACACCAAATTACCGGTTAACCGGCCTGTATGTCCTTGTTACTCCGCCCAGGTAATCCTGGAATGACACGCCGTACTTTTGACAGTCAATCTTTTAAAATAAGACCCTGAACTTGTTAAAGTTAAAACGGCGGTTTGTCATGTGAGGGCCGGCTTACAGGTGTGCTGGAAATAACTCCGTGGCTGTGCAGCCCATGAAAGCACTTGACGTTTTAGGCTTGGCGGCCTATGAAAGCCTTGTTTTTCTGATTTGCTGTTTTTTCTGAAAATTTTGGATTGATATCCTTCTTCCATATTAACATATGGTTTTCACAATTCAGGCCGTGTAGCCATGATTCTATGACTCATATTTGAGCATGTGGGGTTTATAACCCGCCCTGATAAGCAGACTTTAAGTCGCCAGGATGATTTGCCTTGAATAAATTCAAGTCGTGATTTTTCATATTTACGGGTTAAAACCCATGCTGGATTACAATCCTTACAGCATCATTATGATATCAGTCTACAGGTATGACTTTTCATATTTGAATAAATATTTCAGGTTTTTTTAACCCGCCCTGGTTATAGACTTTAAGTCGCCAGAGCATATTATATTGGAAATTATGACCCGCCCTGGCTTAAACCGCTAGTGTGTATGTTGTTTACCATGTGTGCAGGAACATTGAAAAACAATATGACATTCCCTGCAAGCTCATCATTGGTACATAAGATATTTCATCAACAGTTTTAAGGCTAAACATGCACGATGGCATGGCAGATCATTGTTTCAACTAGCCTATTACAAGGCTTTCCGAAGCCCAAATGATTAAGAAGTTTTTCACAAGAAGAAGCACCACACCGTGGTCTGAGAGCCGCCCTTTGGATCAGTTGTTTTGATCTTGGCGAGTTGAAGACTCCGGGTTACCCTACGCCGGTTCTTCTTCTTCTTCCTCCATCGTCTAGAAGTCAGATGATGTCCAGTCGATGCCAATTAAAGCTTGGAATACAGCTTCATCGTCTATAAGGGTGGACGGATCAACATCAGGAGCAAAAGTGTGCTTACGTATTGGAGGAATGAGCTCTACAATCTCATAAGCCGGCGCTTTCACTTTTGCGTTCTCCTTTGTATAAGCCGCCTGATACTTAGACAAATCTGTCTCCTCGGCCAATTGGCTTGCCAGAGGGCGCATCTCTTTTACACATTTGCTAAAGTCACTGGCATCGAAGGGAGACCCGTCTTCTTTGAAACTCGGACAGCCAGCTGCCATCTCCTCCGGGTCTAACTTCGCTTGCCATGCTTTGGCCTGGCTCAAAGCAGTGATAGCACCAGCTCGAGCTGAGGATCGCTTAATTTCTTCAATTCTATTGGGCATGACAGATAGCTTGTCCAATACATCCCTGATGAGTGAAGGTGGCTGCCTATTGTGCGAGATGGCCGCTATGGTTCGCTGCGTGCCTGTATACAGTTGTTCCACCAATGTATAAACCGCCTTCAGCTTCACCAACATGTCTTGGCCAAGGTTGGCACTCCTGGGGCCTGTTGAATAAGTGCACAGATAAGTCGCCGGGCGGATTAAGGGTAAAAATTGGAAGTGGTTGAAACATCCGGAGTTACTTACCAAAGATAGCAGCTGTCATCTGGGATATATGGCGTTTCAAGCCGGTTAATTCTGCAGCCGTCTCCTTCAAAGAAGACTCAGCAGTTTCTGCTCTTTGTACCAAGGTGGCTTTCTCCTTGTCCCAGGCAGTTCTTTCTGTTGAGAATCTAGCTTTGAGCTTCTCGCTCTCCTCAAGACTAAGCTTAAGCTTGGAGTCAGCTTCACGTGTTTCAGCCTCTTGTTGCTCAAGCCTGGTTTTTAAATTGATCACCTGGGATTCAGCCTGAGTTAAGGCATCCTGCAAGTAAGAGTTAAACAAGTTATAAACATATTTGCCATGACACAATTTACAGACAAGTCTCAAGTACGTTGCAAGCAAAGCACTTGACACTTGGGGGCTAATGTTAGCGGAAATTCTTTTTCGCATTTGTATTTTTTGATCTGGCTCATCTTTATCAAAATAAGCCGGCCCATGAGGGCTATGGTCTGGAGTTCTTTCAAAATAATGGAAATGATCCGGCTCATCTTCATCAAGATAAGCCGGCCCATGAGGGCTACGACATTAAAGCTTGCAGAAACACATAGACAAGTCTTAACCTACTCAAAAGTACTTTTCCCTACGGATAATACTTGGGGGCTGGATGACTATATATGCAAAGGAAACAGATGTTCATACCTCATATTTCTGGCGCAATTTCTTGACCAAATCTGCCTCCAGGTCACGACCAGTATGCAGCTGGCTCAGATAACCAGAGTACAATTCATTGATGCCCAAGTGTGAGTAATTTGCAACATCATACCTGGCCTTGCTCTTTTCCATGAACTCTTCTT
This sequence comes from Thinopyrum elongatum, assembly GCA_011799875.1. Lineage (NCBI taxonomy): Eukaryota > Viridiplantae > Streptophyta > Magnoliopsida > Poales > Poaceae > Thinopyrum > Thinopyrum elongatum. The sequence goes on from CM022298.1 coordinate 524,975,078, forward strand.
TGGCAGAGTGCTTGGCTAGAATGGTGGGGTTCCCAGGCTCAGTGTAGCTAGTGCCGGTAATGATAACATCCTCTGCAGCTTGTTGTGAAGGAGGTTCATCAGCAGGTTTTATGGGACTGGGCGGCTTAGCGCTGGATGGGTCAACACCCATTGGATCCACCGTGACGTCATGGGTCTCTGGTGGCGGGTCATCAGTGGCAGCCTCAGGAGTCTGATGGGAAGCTTCAGATATAGTTTGTTTCTCCAGCTCAGCAACCTTGGGGTCTTCGGCCGGCTTATTTACCATCAGCTTCTTGCTAGGCTTGGCTATACCGCTAAAAGTGAGACATATAAGGATGTCAGCATATCAGTATACAAGTGTTAAAGCAAAGAAATCTAATATTCTCACCTAGGAGCAAGTTTGAATGGAGGAATCTGGGTTCCAGTAGAGTCGCTAGATGACGAATGAGAAGTTCCCTGATAATTTGAGTCGAATGAATTAAGTGGCTGACGGATAAGACCCGCCTTAGGAAAGGAGAAGGTTGAATTCGGTGGCACCTCATTTCGGCATTTTCGAGGAACCGGTGTGTTGGGTAAGCTGGAGGAAAGATTTCCACAGCAGTTGTTCCGGGTTGTGCGTCGAGCTTCATGCTATTGTTTCTTCAAAATAAAGTTCGGATCCAAGTAAGCTAAAGGGTGAGAAAACCTTACTTTCCGGCTCACTTGTCGAACTTTCTGTCTTGGCAAAGGCTCTGAGTCGGAGGAAAGGATAGTTATCTCTTCGCCGTCTGCGTGGCTGGCCTCCGCGTCATCTTGATAGCAATCAGTGTCAATAAGATGTACAAAAAAGGAGCCAAGGGAATCAAGTTCTACCTCCGACTCATCGTCGTTCAGTGTAAATAACTCTGTTGTGTCTGTTTTCTTCTTGGCAGGCCTCTTGGGAGCCTTGCTCTTTGCCCTGGCCTTTTTGGCCGGCTTATCCTGAAGTTTCTTATTCCAGAAAGGATCATCGGCCTGAGGAAAGCAAGTAATAGTAAGAAGGCAATATATGAGAAGGAAGAATAAGATAACAATGAACTTGAAATACTTACAGCCGGAGCTGGGTTAAGGGTGCAAAAGGGGTTCAGCCCCGTCTTGCTGCAATTATCTAAGCTCTCATTGAGCAGCATTTTGGTTATCTCATTGATCTCTTTATCATTCAGACGTATTTGGCAGTGATGTTGTGGATCTTTGGAGTCGCCAGTATACTCGCACATTAAGCCGGGGCGGCGGCTCAAAGGCATGATCCTCTAGGCAACCCAGCATTGAACCAAATTGATGCCAGTCAAGCCGTTAGCCATTAAGGCTCTTACTTTGCTAAAGGTGGATTTATATTTGGCCCGTTCAGCGGCACTGATCCGGTCCGGAAGTGGATGTCTTGGGTTAAGCCGGTGGTCGCGGAAACCCGGCAAAGGATTCTCACCCGCCGGAGAGGTGTCTTGGCAGTAGAGCCAAGTCTGGTTCCAGTCTTTGGGGTGACTGGGAAGCGTGGCTGCGGGAAAGATAGCATCTTTTCGTCTTTGGATAGAAATCCCGCCAAGCTCAAGACTGGGTCTGTCGGTCATTTCTGTTTGACGGTTCAAATAGTAAAATTCTCTGAAAAATTCAATAGTGGGCTCCTCCTGAAGGTACACTTCGCAAAAGACTTGGAAATTGCAGATGTTAGAGACTGAATTGGGTCCGATATCTTGTGGATGAAGTTGATAAAAATTCAAAACGTCGCGGAAGAACTTTGAGCCGGGTGGAGAGAAACCCCGGCTCATATGATCAGCAAAAACCACGACTTCACCGTCCTTTGGATCAGGTCTTATTTCTGTCCCTGGGGCCCGCCAGTGGATAACTTCTTTGGCTGACAAAACACCCACTTGAACATATTCGTTCAGAGCTTGTTCCGTAACAGTGGAAGCGACCCAATCACATGAGGTGACTGTCATAGTAATTTTTATCAAAAGGCCTAAAAGGGGGAATAACGGCGGGTCAAATTTGAGATAATAAGCCGCTCGATGGTTACAAGAAGGTAAATATACTATGTAGGTTTGGTTCGTATACGGACAGATTATTATGAGAAAAGAAATAGTATGGACAAATCAACAAAAGCACAGTTGGGTGATATTAGCATCAGACGGATACAGCTGATTTGAATATTTCATGAATAAGCCGGCTTGTGTTTGGCGGGTCATAAAGTAATATTTTTTGAGCTGCCCACACAGTGGCGTTTATGCCGGATTTACGGATCTGAGTTTGAGGAAAATTTCACTAAGTGTTGGACAAACAGGTTCCACAAGTGGTGGATTATATTTATGGATCTACAGCGGTTCAGAAAAGGAGAATAATTGCTAAACCTAAATATGACAGTGGAAGAACACACAAGCTGGGTTTGAATCTTAGGAAGATAGGATGCATCTACAATTGGAAACGGATGCTAAAACTGCTACCGCGCAACTTCCTTGCTGTTTTTTTCGATCGAAGTGAGCATTAGCAAGGAGAACTATGATGAACGCCGATGAACACTGACGAACAGAGGAAACCCTAATGCGGATGGGAAGTAGAAAGAGGGGAGTACCTAGCGATGCAGATGATCAGTGGAGGAGTGCCGCCGTTCTCTGGATACGATCAGGTTGATGCAGCGGCCTGGGTCGGAGTTGTTGGAGAAGGTCAATGGAGGCGGCGGAGCTCCGGAAGCGTCGGACGTCGCGAGGAAGAAGAAGAGGCAGAGGCAGGGGTAAAAAGTGAAAAAGGGGGTCCCTGTCCCTATTTATAAGGAAATGACGAGATGGCAAGCGTGGAAATCGAGGAGGTGAAAATGATTAAGTGGCTATATGGACGCCTCGATTCTCGGGAAGCCTATTAAAGATAAAGATCCGTTGAAGATATCCTGGGTCGTGTGCGGGATTAATGTGCGGGACGTCATGGTGGGTTATAACGATCCTCTTTACACAATGTCATGGCGGGTTACGGCGGACGGTATGAGAAGTTCATACTGGAGCATTTTTGCTTGAGTTCAAATGAAGATTGATGTGAACAAGTTCAAATCAACCTGGGGCCTAATGTTGGGGATATAACTCCAAGGTATGACCCGCCCAGGAGGGGCCGGGTCACACCATTGGCGACTTAAGGTGAGAAGGCCCAAGACCCGGAGGTGACTCAAGGCCCAAGGGTGTGAGCCGCCATGTGTTAACTTGCTCTGTAAGGCAGGTTTAGTTAGAAACCGAGCCGGTCACGTTTGTGTGAGCCGGCCGGGACTCTGTAAACCGCCGGGCATCAACCTGTATATAAAGGGGTGACCCGGCGGCGGGTTGACTCAAGAAATAGATAGTCGAGAACTAGGTCAAGCGTATTCGCTCCCTTGTAATTGAAACCCAAGCAATACAACTAGAAGCAGGACGTAGGCTTTTACCTCGTTGAGAGGGCCCGAACCTGGGTAAACTCCTTGTGTCCTTTGTCCCGTTCAACCCCTTCAAGCTAACCTAGTAGCGATGGCTCCACACCTAAGTCCTTTCGCTAGGACATCTGCCGTGACAAATCCATGACACAACTCGACAAATCCCTAAACTCTCTCCCCCTTTGGCATCAAGACACCAAAAGGGCAAAGAGTGCTGTTACGGCACAGGTGATAGCAAAGCCGAAGATCTCCATCATCACATCCCCGCGTGGTCGCCCACGCCTCTGTCATCGGCAGTGGGCTGCTCAGTCTCTGAATCCGTCCAAGGACAGTGCTGAGAAATCCACTCCTCCTCGTCAGTGATCTTGCCCTCTGACCCACTAGCAACCTCTGCACCCAGTTGGCGCATAAGAACCTTGTGACGGCTGCGAGACTTCTTCTCACACACATGAGCCATATACTGCCCGTGAGACTCCATGCAGAATAGCTTCTTCATCTTGCGCTCGAGCTTCTTTGCCCATGAGGGCTCCACACCAGAGGGCTCATAGTCCTCATCATCCTCAGCCTCAGCCTCATCAGCTCCAGAAGGAATCTCAGTCTCCGGAATAGGAGTGCCCCAGTTCTCCTTCTATCTCAGACGCTTGATCTCGTGAGAGACCAAGTCACCGGTCTCCAGCGAAACACCGGGATAACTGTGCGCCCATGCCTTCTCAATGAGCAACATCAGGTAGGGGGCATAGATGGGGCACTTACACTCAATGAAGGCAGAGAGGAGCTCTGACCACATGACATGAGAAATATCCAAGGTATCTCCTGTGTTGTTGTCCTTCTCACGCTGGCAAAACAGTAACATGTCCATGAGGTACGAATGCACCATATCCAAGTTCCCAATGCGAGGGAAAAGAGTGTTCCTGAAGATGCGATGAAGGATGTCCAGAAAGGGAAACGGATCATAGGTCTTCTTCTCCGTCACGGGGTGAATCTTCACAGTGTTGTAAGGCCAGAGAGCCGACTTGTGAGTAGAAGTAGCATTCTTGTGAGGACGAAAGCCAACCGGGTTGTCAAGCCCCTGATCTTCAACGCCCAACAGTTCCATGAACGCCATCCATTTGACTACGAGAAGTCTGCCATTGGTCATCCAAGTCAAGGTCCTTTCCTCATTAGTGCCAAGGTGAACCGTGGCATAAAACTGAGCCACCAAATTTGCATCAAAATCCTTGTTGAACTCCATGAGCTTGAGGATGTTCAACTGAGCACACATCTCAAGTGCCTCACCAAAATAGGCACGATCCTTCTCCAAAAAAGCAATGTCGATGGAGCGGACATCTACATAGAGATTCTTCTTTGCTTTGAGCACACCAAAGTAGACAGACCACTGAAACCGGTTCCAGAAGGGACGGTTGATAAGAGTTGGATCTTGATCTCGAGCATACGGATTGCGGCGACGTGCCACACAGAACTCCTTAGAAGTCATCTCTATCACAGACTTGGCCTTAGGCTTGGGCTTGTTCGCAACTTGCTTGGAAGGAGGATTGGACTGAGTTGGAGGAACACTTGACAAAGCAGCAGCTGCCTCAGAAGTGCGAAAGCGCTTTGATCCGCCAGGACGCTCGGGATTGATACGACGGACAGGGGGCTCCGAAGTGCCATCACCTGGAACCACACAAACACCGGCAAAGAAAGCCAACAAAATGAGCATAAGCCAGCGAAAGAGCAACACGAATCAACATTTGGTATGAGAAAAATGGAGTCCGGCACCCCGAGTGGTAGTACCGTTCCCAACAAGCCGTAGTACCACCCGAAGCGGTACTACCGCTCGAGGGGAGCGGTAGTACCTCTCGAGGCGGAGGACAACGGTCAGGCCACATCCGCTGCAAGATCCGGTACTACCGGGGGTGCCAAATTCAAAAATACTCCTACCAAACATCAATCCAACTAGTCTAGCAGCCTTCAACATCCTACTCAAGCCTCGATTTGGCCAAAAATTGATAAATGCTAAGACTATTGCCCCAAAAAGCCTAGATTTGAAAACTAGAAGCAACGAGGAGAAGAATGGGGGCAATACCAGCATCCATGGCAAGAGGAAAGGGTGGGGATCGATTCCACCGGTTGGAAATGCGAAGGACGGCCCAGAGAAGGCGGCCCGGCGGCGGCCTCCCGTGGCGAGTTCGTCGCTGGAGTGAGAGAGGAACGGATGGGGCGAGATGAATGGGTATGGAGGAAAAAACTCCCACTGCCCGATTCATAACCCCCAGTCCCGCCCCGCAGCGGTAGTACCGCTCAGGCGGACGGTAGTACCGTTTGATGCCACTCAGCGGTAGTACCACCCGTTCCCAGTGGTAGTACCGCCCAGCATAAACTCGATGAGGCAGCAAAGAAACAGGCCTAGATCCAACAAAAAGAAACACCAAGACGAGCCGAGGGAGCAATTCAACGAGAAAAACACAGCCAAAAACCAGAGATGCACCCACGGAGAGACTAGAACCAAAACACAAACCAAACCAACTTGAGAAAAGAAGGAAAACAACACACCTCTCAAGGAGAGGGCAGTGGCCAAGGCCACCTATGTTTGAGTCAAGTGGTATGGCACCGCGAAGATTTTAACCTTGGGCCCATGACCGAAACTCATCTTTGAAGCACAAGTACCATCAATAATGGCTAATGTGAAAGACATGATCGATTTATGCATAATGGGGGGAGGGAGAGTTCATTGAGAGAACAACACTCCCCTTATGTCCATGCCTACATCTAGAACAAGATATAATGATGAGTGTGGTGGGTGTGCCTAGATTCAAGCCACATTGCTCAAATCAATGATATTTAGCTCATGCCTTAACTCGCGAAATCTTGCGTGATCTAGAGGCTTGGTGAAGATATCCGCTAGTTGCTCTTGAGTGTTGATGTAGATGATATCAATATCTCCCCGCTTGATGTGATCCCTAATGAAATGATGATGAATCTCAATATGCTTCGTCTTGCTATGTTGCACCGGATTGTGAGAGATCTTGATAGCACTTTCATTGTCACATAGAAGAGGCACTTTGTCACAAGTGACACCGTAATCCTTTAAAGTTTGCCTCATCCATAGCAATTGAGCACAGCAACTTGCGGCGGCTACATATTCTGCCTCGATGGACGAGAGAGACACACAATTTTGCTTCTTTGAAGACCAACTTACCAAAGAGCGACCAAGGAATTGGCACCCTCCAGAAGTTGATTTCCTCTCCACACAATCTCTTGCCCAATCCGAGTTCGAGTAACCCATGAGATCGAAGCTTGCTCCTTTGGGGTACCATAAGCCAAAGTTTGGGGTATGAGCCAAATATCGAAAGATTCGCTTGACCGCCACATAGTGGCTTTCCTTATGTGCGGCTTGAAACCATGCACAAATTCCCACAATCAACATGATATCCGGTCTAGATGCACAAAGGTAAAGCAAGGATCCAATCATGGAACGATATACCTTTTGATCCACCGCTTTACCATTGGGGTCACTGCCAAGCTTGCATTTGGTGGGCATGCGAAACTTGACTGGCTTGACATCATCTAGCTTGAATCTCTTGAGCATGTCTTGGGTATACTTGGCTTGGTTGATGAACATTCCTTCTCTTCTTTGCTTGACTTCGAACCCAAGAAAGAACTTCAATTCTCCCATCATAGACATCTCAAACTTCTCGGTCATTAGTGCGGCAAACTCATCATTGAAAGATTTGTTAGGAGAACCAAAAATATTATCATAAACATATAGTTGGCATATGAACAAATCCCCCTTGACCCTCTTAGTAAAAAGAGTGGGATCAATTTTCCCAATTTCAAACCCATGATCTTGCAACAACTCGGTAAGGTGCTCATACCACGCACGTGGGGCTTGCTTAAGGCCATAGAGTGCCTTTTTGAGTTTGTATACATGAGTGGGGAGCTTGGGATCCTCGAATCCCGGAGGTTGTTTGGCATACACCAACTCATTCAAAGGACCATTAAGAAATGCACTTTTCACATCCATTTATTGCAATTTAAAGTCATGATGAGATGCATATGCAAGCAACATGCAAATAGATTCAAGACGAGCAACGGGGGCAAAGGTTTCACCGTAGTCGATACCCTCGACTTGGGAGTAGCCTTGTGCCACCAATCTTGCCTTGTTTCTAACTACCACACCATTTGCATCTTGCTTGTTCTTGAAGATCCATTTGGTCCCAATAACATTATGTTCCTCTGTTGGCCTTGGCACTAATTCCCAAACTTGAATGCGCTCTAAGTTGTTGAGTTCATCATGCATAGCTTCAAGCCAATCCTCATCATCGAGCGCCTCATGTACCTTTTGGGGTTTAACACACGAAACAAATGCGTGATGCTCACAAAATTTTGACAATTGTTTACGAGTAGTTACCCCTTTTCTCAAGCTTCCAAGCACATTCTCCATGACATGTTGTTGACGCTCGAGCTTGGAAGCCACCTTAGCGGCACGCGCTCCAAAAGTTCCCCAATGGGCATTTGAGGATCATCTTGCACGTCTTGAGCACCGTCTTAGGTTAGCTCTTGATCTTGAGCTTGCTCTGGATCTTGAGGACCGTCTTGAGCTTGCTCTTGATCTTGAGCTTGCTCTTGATCTTGAGCTTGCTCTTGATCTTGATCGAGCTCGGAGGCATGAACTTGATCTTGGGCATCATTTGGTGCATCACCATCTTCATGGGGTTGATCTTGCCCTTGATCTTGCTGATTGGGTTGAGGGCCTTCACTTTGTTCTTCGAAAGTGTGTGGGTCTAGCGTAGGTGATGGCTCCACTTGAGTAGAGCATTGTCCTTCTCCTTCGGCCACAAGGGGTTCCTCAATGGGGAGTATTTGACCAATCCCCATTCTTCTTATGGCTTGGGGAGGAATTTCATCACCTACATCACAAAGACCACTTTGCTCCACTTGGGAGCCGTTATTTTCATCAAACTCCACGTTACACGTCTCCTCAATGAGTCCGGTGGACTTGTTGAGGACACGGTAAGCATGAGAGTTTGTAGCATAACCAACAAATATGCCCTCTTGAGCTCTAGGTTCGAACTTATACAAATGAACACCTTTCTTGAGAATGAAACACTTACAACCGAACACCCGGAAGTACTTGATGTTGGGCTTGTTGCCGGTAAGTATCTCATATGGAGTCTTGTTCAAGCCTTTGCAGAGGTTGAGCCTATTGGATGCATGACATGCGGTGTTGATGGCTTCGGCCCAAAAGTTGTACGGAGATTTGAATTCCGCCATCATGGTCCTTGTCGCGTCCATCAACGTCCTGTTCTTCCTCTCCGCCACACCATTTTGTTGAGGGGTATAGGGTGCGGCATATTGGTGCTTGATCCCCTCGTCACTAAGAAACTCATCCAAGGTGTAGTTCTTGAACTCAGTGCCGTTGTCACTTCTAATCATCAAGATCTTTGCTTCATGTTGACGTTGAGCTTCATTTGCAAAGTTGATGACGGTTTGTTGAGTCTCACTCTTCCTCTTGAAGAAATACACCCATGTATATCTTGAGTAGTCATCCACTATCACCAAGCAATACTTTCTTCCACCAAGACTATCAAAGGATGGAGGTCCAAAGAGATCCATGTGAAGGAGCTCCAAGGGCCTCTTCGAGTAGATGATAGTAGAGGGTCGGTGAGCCATTTCATGAAGCTTTCCTTCGATACAAGCACTGCAAGCACGGTCTTTGGAAAAACTCACATTTGTTAGTCCACGGACATGGTCCCCTTTGAGGAGACTTTGCAAAGATCTCATATTGATATGGGCTAGCCGGCGATGCCAAAGCCAACCCACATCAACTTTAGCCATTAGGAAAGTTGCGGTCTTAGTGGGTCGCTTCGAAAAGTTCACCACATAGAGACCGTTCTCGACATGCCCAGCAAAGGCTACTTTAAGAGTCTTGCTCCACAAAAGGGCCACAGTATCAAAATCAAAGAATGTTGCAAAGCCCATAAGTGCAAGTTGATGAACGGAAAGTAAATTGTATGCAAGGGACTCAACAAGCATGACCTTCTCAATAGATAAATCTTGAGAGATGACCACCTTGCCAAGTCCCAATACCTTAGAAGTTGAGGCATCACCAAATTGGACATGGGTGGGCATAGATGGAATTGGATGCACATCCACACCAAGTCCTTGCTCCCGGTCATATGATTTGTTGCACCACTATCAAGCAACCATGACACTCCACCGGAAGCAAACTCCTACAAGAGATCAATGCTTGGATTTAGGTACCCATTCTTGAATGGGTCCTTTGAGGTTAGTAACAATGGTCTTAGGAACCCAAATAGACCATTCAATGTACTCATAGTAAGAACCAACGAATTTGGCATAAACATGCCCATCACTAGCATGGCATAAAACATAAGAAGGGTTAAAGTCGCCGACTTTGTTGTTAGGGGCGGTTTTGCCCTTCTTGGCATTACCACCCGCTTCCTTGTTCTTCATCTTCTCAAGAGTACCCTCACCCGCCTTGACAAAGGTTTCCTTTAGTGGGAGAGGTTGCTTGGTCTTGTTCTTCTTCTTCTTCTTTGACTTGGGTGCAAACCCAAGTCCCTCCTTTCCTACAACTTCCTTTTGGCTCGTTAAAAGGTCACTGAGGTTCTTTTCACCTTGTATGCATCTCACAAGGCCCTTCTCAAGTTGCTCTTTCAACTTGGCATTTTCCTCCACAAGATGCACATGCTCACAACAAGGGTTAGTAGCATGAGCATTATCAATTAGAATGAACGGAGGGCAAGTGGAAATCTCCTTGGTTAGCTTCACTTGGAGTTGATCATGAGACTCTTTGAGAGAAGCATGAACATCCTTCAAGACCTTGTGAGCCTTGTCAAGTGTATCAAACTCTTCCTTGAGTCTATCATGGCCAACCCCAAGTGCAACTTTCTCGGATTTAAGCACACGAGTAATAACAATAGCATGATCAAGATCTTTTTGCAATTTAGCATGATCAACATTGTGTGACTCCTCAAGAGTCAAACGAAGATCTCGCTCTTCCTCGAGAGCAATGGAAAGATCCACAATCTCATCGGCATAGTCACGACTATGCCCCTCCAACTTGGAGATAGTATCCTCATGCGACTCAATGATATCATTGGCCTCACCAAGTTGTTCCAAGAGAGCAACAAAGTGCTTCTTGGACTCACCCTTGAGCTTGCTCACAAACTTGGTGAACTCATTCTCATCAACTTTCTCCACCTCACTATCATCAACACAATCTAACAATGAAGGAGTAGTAATGATGGTGGTTTTGATGTTAGGAGTTACCTTATTGATACCTTTGGCCATGAGGCACTTGGCAATGGTGTTTTCGTTGGGGGCGCCAAAGAGAGACACCTTGGAGGGGGAAGATGTAGCAATGGGAATGGTTGCCGTTGCCATTCCTTCTCCACTTGTATCTTCCTCATCATCATCGGAGGGGTACTCTTCATGTGCCACCAAACCCTTTGGAGGAGACTTCTTGGTGAAGTTGTTCTTGCTTGGGAAAGACTTGGCTTTGTCTTTGTGAATGAGTTTGCCACCATTGTCTTCCCTCTTCTCGTAAGGGCAATCCACCACAAAATGACTCACATTGCCGCAATTGTAACAAGTCCTTACTCGTCACTTGTTCTTTGTCCCACTTGAGTTGTTCTTGGTGAAGTTGGGCCTTGAGTTCCTCTTGTTGCTCCAAAATTGCCTTGACGCAAGAGCCATGTGCTCATGGTAAGCATATTTGGTGTCCTCGGGACCACACTACTCTTCTTCTTCCTCTTCTTCTTCCGGAATGGCCTTGGCCTTCAAAGCAAGGGTGGGAGTGCTTTTCTTTGACCGAACACGAGCAAGAGCATTGTCGGCGGTCTTGTTCATGATGTTCATGGCAATAAACTCATCCAACACTTCACTTGAGGTTAAGGAGTGAAAATACGGCCTTTGACGATTCACGGAAGACATGGCCTTGTTGAATGGCATGATGGCCTTGAGAAACTTGCGCTTAATCCACGTGTCATCCGTATCCTTGCTCCCATGGTCTTGGAGAGCAACCGCAAGAGTAGTCACCCTCCGGTAGAGATCACGCGGATCCTCATCTTCTAGCATCACGAATCCATCGGCCTCATCAAGGACCACTTCAAAGTTGGATCGTTGGATGCTCGAGCTCCCCTTGTACATAGAAACAATGTGCTCCCAACAATCCTTTACACGAGTGAAAGATCTTCGGGTGGGACCACATCTTGAAGGATGAACAAAGCGGAGTGATTGTATTGATTGTCCACTTCTTCTCTTGGGGTGAAGTTGTTTGGATCATGCGGGTAGAAGCCTTGCTCAATGATTCTCAAAAGGTTAGTTGAGCAGTGATTCAAATGAGACTTAATGCGGAAGACCCAATTAGCAAAATCACCCTTAACAAGCTTGGGAGGAGGACCATGAATATTAATGCGAGGTGTAGGGACCGGTCCTCCAAAGACCGGGGGAGGGGGAACCGAGGCAAAGGGTCCCGTCCCATTCTTGTCATGAGGGGAAGGAACATGAGTACCTTTAGCCGCTTCCTTGGCGGAATTGGCCTCCGACTCCGATGCCGTGGGATTAACCACAAGTAAGGGATCGGGAGTGGATTTCATCCCCTCAAGTAATTCTTTAAGCATGGACTTGACTTCGGTCGTCATAGACGTCTTAAGTGAAGCCATAGCTTCATTTAAGTCGTCTCGAGTGATCGGAGTCAACTCCATGGCCTCGAGCACTTCCTCCCCGGTGTCAACCATACTCTTCGGGTGGTGAAACCCTTAATAAAGAGACGAGGCTCTGATACCAATTGAAAGGATCGATATGATTGACTAGAGGAGGGGTGAATAGGCAACTACCAATTTTTAGCTTTTCTTAACAAATTAGGTTTAGCAACAAATAGGTTGTCTAGATATGCAGCTAGGTGAGCAACCTATATGATGCAAACACCAACAACAATAAGTGCAAGCAAAGAAAACGACACAACAATAGCTTGCACAAAGTAAAGGGAAGAGATAACCACAAGTGGAGCCGGTGGAGATGAGGATGTGTTACCGAAGTTCCTTCCCTTTGGGGGAAGTACGTCTCTGTTGGAGCGGTGTCGAGGCACAATGCTCCCCAAGAAGCCACTAGGGCCACCGTATTCTCCTCACGCCCTCACACAATGCGAGATGCCGTGATTCCACTAGTGGTGCCCTTGTAGGCGGCAACCGAACCTTTACAAACGAGGTTGGGGCAATCTCCACAACTTGATTGGAGGCTCCCAACAATACCACGGAGCTTCAGCACAATGGAATGTGGCTCCGAGGTGACCTCAACCGTCTAGGGTGCTCAAACACCCAAGAGTAACAAGATCCGAAAGGGATTAGTGGGGTGAATCAAATTTCTCTTGGTGGAAGTGTAGATCTGGGCCTTCTCAACCAATCCCTAGAAAATCAACAAGTTTGATTGGCTAGGGAGAGAGATCGGGCGAAAATGAGCTATGGAGCAACAATGGAGCTTGGGGGAAAAGATGTAGGTTTCTTAAGGAAGAAGACCTCCTTATATAGTGGGGAATCAAATCCAACCGTTATCCCACAACTCAGCCCGCAGAGAGCGGTACTACCGCCCTTGGGAGCGGTACTACCGCACCAGGCAACTGTACTGACGCTTGGCCCAGCGGTACTACCGCTGGGGCTGCGCATAGAGAGTAGAGAGAAGGGGCAGGAGAGAGAGAGCCCTCGGACGGCACTAGTAGCAGTGGTAGGACGGTACTATCGCTTGTAAGTGGTACTACCACGCCTACTACCGCCCAACCCGACACGAGAAGCGACGGTCTCGAATCGAGGCGGTACCAGCGTGGAACTGGAGCTGTACTGTCGCTGATGGCCACGAGCGGTACTACCGCTGTGAGACAGCGGTACTACCGCTTGAGGCTATCAGCGGTACTGCCGCTCCGTCCTGGTGGTACTACCGCTGGCTCCTCCCATGTGCCACTTCGGTGATAACGGTATACTCCAAGGAAGAGGGAAGGAGCAGGGGGTGCGAGAAAGATGTGTACGTGTTGATTTCACCCTAGCCTTTCCGATACGGACCCCCTCTTGATATTTCCGCGTCTCCTACGACTCAAGTCCACCAAAACCGAAACAAAAGAGACTACACCGTCTTCACCTTGAGCTCCGAGGGGAAAGAATCGTCTCATGCCAATGAATGAATATCTGAAATGCTCAATGCACACGATTAGTCCGCAAAAGCATTGTCATCAATCATCAAAACCACTTAGAGAGAGACATGCCCTAACAGATTGGGTATCACTCATGAGACGATCCATGAGCTCCACACTAAGAAACGAGTTATCTTTAAGGTGGACTTGGAAAAGGATTACAACAACGTTAAGTGTTCTTTTCTTCAACAAGCTCTTCGCGTGAAAGGTTTTGCAACTGAATGGAGATAACAACTGGCATCTTAGGTTTAGGGTATGAGTGTTGGGGTTAAGGTAAATGATGACATCATTCATTATTTCCAAACTAAGAAGGGTTTGAGGCAACAGGGACCCCATTTCACCAATATTGTTTAATATTGTCGTGGATATGTTGTTATTCTCATAGCAAGGGCTAAGGAGGATGGTTAGGTTGGGGGCCTTATTCCACATCTGGTTGATAGAGGTGTGTCTATCCTCCAGTATGTAGATGACACGGTCATTTGTATTGAACATGGCCTTCAAGGGAGGTTAATATGAAGTCGATCTTATGTCTTTTCAAACAAGTTTTGGGTCTAAAACTTAATTTGCACAAGAGTGGGCTCTTATGTTTTTGTAAGGTAAAAGAAGTGGAGATTCAGCACCTGCAATCATTTGGTTGTGAGGTGGGATCCCTTCTATTTATGTATCTTGGAATTCCCATTCATCGACGTAGGCTTACTAATAGGGAATGGAAAATAATTGAAGATCATTTCGAAAAGAAGCTCAGTAGCAGGAAGGGTAAGATTTTTTCATATGGAGGAAGACTTACCCTTATCAATGTTGTGCTTAGCCTACTGATGTTTATGCTCTCCTCTTTTGAGATACCTAAATGGGTGTTAAAAAAGGCTAGACTTTTACTAGTCTAGGTCCTTCTGGCAATGCAAGGAGCACAAGTGGAAGTACATACTTGCTAAATGGGACATCATTTGTAGGCCCAAGGATCAAGGTGGGTTGGGTATTGAAAATCTTAAAATAAGAAAACAAGTGCTTATTCGGCAAATGGTTGCATAAGTTGCTTACTGATGAAGGTCTTTGGCAAGAGTTGTTGCACAACAAATACATGTATACAAAAACCCTATCCCAAGTTGATGTGAAGCCTACTGACTCATCATTTTGGAAAGGCTTGATGAAGGTCAAGTCTTCATTTTTTATGTGTGGTTCCTTTAAGGTTGGTGATGGCCAGTCAACATGTTTCTGGGAAGATACATGGTTGGGTGAAAGTCAATTAGCTCTTCAATACCCAATCCTCTATAATACTGCATTTAGGAAGGAAACTCAGTGGCTTTTGTTTTGGGAGCTATCCCGTTGAATATTCAATTTCACAGACCTTTACTTGGCGACAAATGGACTAAGTGGATCCATTTATTTAGTAGGTTGATGTCGATCAATCTAACTCAGGTGCCATATACGTTCCGGTGGTGGTTGACTGGTACTAGTGTCTTCATGTTTAGTCTACGTAGCGGATCTCATGTATTTTGGGCCTATTTCTTAGAGAAAACATATCTGAAAAACAAAATTCCCTTATAAAATCAAAGTTTTCGTGTGCTTTTTGCATAGGGAGGTAGTTCTTACAAAAAAAATTCAAAACACAATTGGTAGGGTAGCACAAAATGTTGTTTCTGTGATCAAGAGGAAACAATTCATCATTTATTCTTGTCATGTCCATTTGCTAAATTGATTTGGCATACAATTCATGTTACTTCCAATTTACCACCACCAACAAGCATATACCAAATTTTTTGATAATTGGTTGGGAGGTATTAACCATAATCTGAAGGGTCAAATCCACGTGGGGATTGTGCCATCCTTTGGGCAATTTGGAATTGTCAGAATGATTTTGTTTTTAACAGATCATCTATTCTAAAAATATTGCAGGTTATCTTTAGAGCTATGAAGTCAATACATACGTGGTCATCACTGCAGCATGTGGACGCGCGGGAGCCTATGGTGCACGGGTTTTTCAGCCTGTTTGGTTGGCGTGCGAGTAGCAGATTATGTGGATGAGCTATGTAACCCTGTTTCTGATTGAGATTGTTGTGTTTTGCTATTCAATTACTTGGGTGTACTTTAGGTTCAATAAAATGGTTGTGTGCATCGTATGATGCAGAGGTCGAGTTTATCCCCTTGTTCAAAGAAAAAACGTATGTAAGGAAATCAAGGTACAATACGCATGCCATTAAGCAGTTTAACAGTAAGGTTGCTTATGAAATCTCCGAATGTGTGGAAACTATGGAGAACATAGATTACAAGTAAGTTGCAAGACTAGTAACATGTTAATGATGCAAAGAAAAATTGAAGAAGTGATGAGAGCAGATGGACAATAGTAGAGGAGGGAAAGATAATTAGTAGAACTTGCATTGATCGAAACATGATGGATAGAGCCACAGGAAGAGCAAGAGTGAAGAATTCTCGATACATAAGGACATGGTGAACAACAACCTTCCTCTTCTTTAAATTGTGCACATAAAATTACTGTACATTTAGCTGGTAAAATGCGAGATAAGTTAGGAAAATCCAAAGTTGAAGTTAGAGATACAATAGATGTGGTTCAGAAATTAGAACATTCCAGAATTGGTTTATTTATTGCTAGAAAGAAAAATATGGTACTATTATTCAAAGTGAGGTGGTGAGGTGGAGGGATATAGTTCTAAGAGCATTCTAAATGACATGTTAGATAAGAGTGAGTGTGAATATAAGGACATTAAATATGATAGTTCAGTTAATGTTTTTGCTAGTCTTGAAGGTAGTAGCGCTAATTGATTTAATAAAGGGGTAGAAGCATGAGTACATAGAATTACAATAGATAGTAAGAGAGGCAGAGGTAGAAATAAAATAAAATGTTTGATTTGATGTTAGGTATTTTTTGGAATTCTAGGGCTCTCTTAATAGCCTTGAAAAGAGAAACTTTACTATTAATTGTGTGCATGAGTATAAGGTAGGATTTGTGGTAGTAGAGGAAACTAAGGTACAAATCTACAATGCCAATTCTTCAATAGTATGAGTAGAATTCATAAATTTTCTTGGATTTTCCCCTGCTAGAGTTTGTCATGAGGAATTTTGCTTGGTATAAATTTGGATTATTTTTATAATATAGAGGAAGAGGAAGGAATATTTTACACAAGAGCATTGGTTAAGTTTAAATATATTGGGTCTATGTGGAATTTAATATATGTTTTTTTTTGCTACTCGGAGTAGAGAAAAAAATTCTAGTTAAGTTGGTCCATGATTTAAGTTGCAATAATTTTGCTAGGTGATGATTTTAGTATAATTAGGAAAAGTAGAGCGAGCAAAAATAGGAAAACTAGTAAATGGTCTGATCTTTTTAGTGATATTATTCAGAATAAATATTTGAAACTGACTAAACTTTCTGGTAGATTATTTACTTGTTCTAGTAAGCAAGAAGATTGTGTTATGGAGAAGCTGGATACATTACTAGTAAGCCTTGAATGGGAGGTTCCGTTATGTCAATTCTCTCCCTATGATGTTGTATCCATGTTCAAACCTAGGATTTTTAACATGTTTAAATTTGAATTGTGTTGGTTTACTAGACCTAGTTTAAGAGAAGTAGTATGACTATGTAAAGTTTGGGACAAATGAAGTATTGGTAGAAGTTCCCTTGATAAATGGCAGGAAAGAGCTAGAAATCTTAGAAGAGTACTAAAAGTTTGGGATTGGAACTAGGAGGAACAAAAAAAAAGATGGGAAGAAACTATCTGATAAGATTGAAGCAATTGGTACAGAAAGTGAACTCTTTGGTTTGAATGCTAATAATTTTTTGCTTAGAATTTTTCAGAAATGTTACATATGATTTTTAAGGAAGATGAGATTAAATGGATTCATTGTGGTAAAGAGCAAGATTTACTTTTTGTAAAGCACCTATTTCTTATTTTATGACTAAAGCTAACGGTATATGAAGAAAACACATGGTTATTTTTCTATAAGAAGATAATAGAATTATAGAGGGAGAAACTAGTTTGTTAAATTACGCTACTATGTTTTATAAATAATTTGGGAATGAGTATAGTTATAGTTACATTTAATTAATCGTGTTCCCTGTGTACTAGATGATAATGATATAGAGTTTCTAGTTAAAAGCTTTAGCAAGGAAGAAATTAGAGTAGCCATGATGAAACACAATAAGGCCCCAAGCCCACAATGTTTATCGGCAGAATTTTCTCATCGGTTTTGGGACTTGATTAGTGATGATGTGGTTCGACTCTTTAATGAATTTTATTGCGGTAGGATTGATCTGTCCACATTAAAGTAGGCATGTTTACGTTGATTCCTAAATGTTAAGATGTTCATATGATGTTATGTTTAACACTTTAACTATTGTACAGACCCATTTGTTTAACTAATGTTCTGTTTAAATGGATTACTAAATTATTGAATAACATAACTACTAGTTTGGCCCCTAAAATAGTAGCTCGTGTTCAAACTGCATTCACAAAAGGTAGATATATTTTAGATGGGGTTATTGTTTTGCATGAAGCTTTGCATTAAATTAATAAGAAGACAATGTGGTGTTGTTTAAAGTAGATTTTGAAATTGTGAATGATAAGTTAATTAGCGATTCTCATTTGATGTGTGGGGTATGAAGGGGATCCCTAATAAATATATTAGTTGGATAAAACAAATAGTTCGGAATGGTAATGCGGCTGTTAGAGTTAATAATCAGTTGACCTTATTTTGGAACTAAGAAAGGGTCAACGTAGGGAGATCCTCTTTCTCCCATTTTTTTAATATTGTTGTAGATGTATTGTTTTTTCTCCCAGACGTGAATGAGGATAATGCTAAGATCCTTAAATCCATCTTATGAAATTTTTTACCACCTCTCTGGTTTGAAGGTTAAGTGACGTTTGTTGTTTTGGGGATGCTAGAAATGGCATTGATATAACTTTTTTTTTGTATTGTTGGGACTTTGCCCATGAAATATTTGGGAATTCCCATTCATACGTCTAAGTTGGACAATTACTACAGTAAATTTGAGGATAAGATTGACGGTGATTAGGTACTTAGCATGGTAGAGTTTAAGATTATGGGGGTAACATAATTATTATTAAATCATGTTTGAGTAATATCTCTTATCACACTATGTCAATGTTTGCTATTCCTAAAGGGCATCTACATAAAATAGAGCTTTTCATATAAAGATTGTTGTGGCAGGAAGATGATGAATCTAATAAATATCATTCGGGGAGATGGTCTGAAGTTTGTCAACCATGAGATCAAGGTGGACTAGGTATAGCTAATTTGCAGTTTGTGAATGTTTGCCTTCTAAGGAAGTGGTTATGGAAGTTGGAGAATGGCGATCGTTTATGACAAGATGTGATTAGGAAGAAATATTGTAGTATGAATCTTATAGTTAATACTATCTCATTTAATAAGTTTATGCATGGTTTAGAGAGATATTTAATAAGTTTTGTAGGAAAAGGTAGGGAATGGTTTATACTAGATTTTGGAAAGTTACTTGGACAGGGAATGTATCTTTGTACAAAAGATTCTCTATACTTTATGGAGTAACATTTGTGTTAATTTACAGGAGCCTATGTCCGGAATTCTAATTGGGAGAATGTTAAGTTTAGAAGAACCTTGAGAGGAAAACTTTTAGACAACCGGTAAAAGATTCAATCTCTTTGTAGTAACATAAATTTGATAGGAGAAAGACAGATGTGTATGGACTCTTACTAAACCTGACCCTTTCGGTTAATTATTTATACACGATGGTAAAGCTATTCAAGTTAAATGTCCTTTTAGGAAGCTCTGGTTTGTGCAAGTGCCCTTGAAAACGGAGATTTTCTTGTGTCCTATGTTTAGAAAGAATATCCTTACTAAAGATAATATGCATAAATGGGGCTGGATTGGGATTGGGAAATGTAGGTTTTGTAGCGCTAATGAGATGATTGATCGTTTGTTCATTCATTGCTCGTTGGCAAGATATGTCTACAGGTGGTGAACTGTGTGCTTGGTTTAAAGATGAATGTACTTCTGTGCAGGAGATTTGTGGTTAGATTATGAGTCTCTCTGGTAAGATTAGGAATGTAGTTGTTGTAGGGTTGGCTGCAATTTTTCGGGCTGTATGGAAAACTAGGAACAAAGCGTGTTTTGATACCATATTTCCATATGATCCAACGAGCGTAATAGTTCGAGCTACTAACTGGTTAGATTTCTGGTCCGGTTTACAGAGACAACTGGCAAGTACTACAAGGAATGCAAGTCAGGGGTGCAAAAATGTTGTTGCGGGTATCGGCTGAAGACTTCAATACAAAGAAAGGTTGGGAGCCGACGCCAGTTGAGGAATGGCAGAAGAATAGAGGATGTAGCATCGCTGCTTTGTGGCGGGTGCTGATGTTTCTGTAGTTGCTATGTAATGATGCTTTTGTTGCTGCTAGGTGATGATGTTCTGAGATTGCATGGTAAAGATCCTTCTTTTGTACTAGTAGTGATCTCGTTTTGGTCCTGGTCTGCGGCTGTTTTAAACTTTGGAGCCGTTCTTTGGGAATGGTCCACACTGGCTTGTGTTATCAGTTTCATTCCTAGAAATGAAATTGGGGAACCCCTTAATAATTCAGAAAAAGAGACTATTGTCATAGCATATACCAGCGTCCATTCAACATGAAGCAGCACCATCACTTGCCCCTCCCACGGCAGAGACTATTTGGCAAATGGAACCTTGGTCTGACGCCTGCCGCCTGCTGGTGACTCAGGCCTAAACGGCTGCTGCATTACCATATCCACATAGGCTTTGATCTTCCTAGCAATCCAACGTGGGTGGAGTAGGTGTACTTGTTGAGTGCGGTCACAGTCACATCCAGCGGGCGCCGAACATGGAGTCCAACAAATTTTGTGCCCTATCCAGCCGCCCCCTAAGATCAATCATTGGATAAAACTGTTGGTACTACTACATGAGTACATGCGCATGCAACTCGGGGAAGAGCGGGTGCACCATTAGCCATTGATGAATACTGTACGCACAAAAAAAAACAAGGACCGACCGGACCAACCCACCAGTGAAGAGGACACAACTAATTTTTTTTTAGCGGCTTTATATGGCTGAGATGAGCCTGACAGCTCGAGTCCTATTCAGGCAGAATTATTTGATGCGTTTCAGCAACCGGGCTAGCAACGAAGGACGATGCGTTCCTTGTCGTTTCAAATCGTGTTCATAAAACAAAGCGAGAGTTCCCTTCCATGTGGAAAGGGATAGATCATCTTGCACACTGTCCATCGAACGGGTGGCCTGCTAGTAAAACAGGATGGCATAACCAGGTAACAGCTCCATCGTAACTCTAGGGAAATTTTGAAAACATCCCATGTCGGACTGACACTCGATTTACAAGAATGGTGAGCTGTGCCCTTCCGAAAATAAGGGAAGTGAGATGGCCTGTCCAAGTTCTGTGCAACACTGGTGGTGCTCTTAGGGTGTGCTTGGTTCAAGGGTCGTCAAATGAGCTCCTAATAAAAACTGAAAATATGGGTATCAAAACCTTTTTGGGCATTCTACCTCGCAAAATAGATTACTGTACTCCTGAATCTACCTCGGTTTTTCAGAAGGCGACTACTGGGCGCCGGCGTACCGGCCGAAAGTTTCGGCCGGTCGGCCCCGAGCCGTCGGATACATGCGTCCACAGTCGTCCGAATGGATCCCGCATCGTCTTCTTCCTTTTCCTCGTCCACCAAAGCTTCGCCACAGGGGAAAAAAAAGCGTCGTCCGCTCGCATCGGGCAAGGCCGCCCCTCCCGTTGACAAATCGAAGTTCCCCGCCGGCTTGCCTCGCCGCCGCCGTCGATCACCGTCGCCGCCGGTCGTCCTTTTTGAGCTGAGAAGAAAAAAAAACAGGGAGCCATGGCAGCTGCCCCCATCCCCCCCCCTCCGCACTGGGCATCACACGTCCGTCCCCCTCGCCGTCGACAGTAGCCTCCCGCGCGCCCCTCGCCGGTGCTGCCCACCCTCCCCCCTCCCCTCCCCGCCCCCCACCTCCACCAGCAAAATCAATGGTGATGACGCCATGGCTCGCCGTGGTAGCAAAAATAACGATGGTTCCAGCAAACCCAAAAACGCCCGTAGTACCAAAAAATGGAGCCGGTTCCAGCAAATCAAAACGCCAGTTGTAGCAAAAATGCAAAAATTTGGCGTTGATTCCAGCAAAAAATCATAAATTGTGTGGTAGCAAAAAATAAACATAGTTCTAGCAAAAACATTGCCGGTTGTAGCAAACCAAAAAGGTGGTGCCAGCAAAAATTGACTGGAAAAACGTGATGTCCCTGCCGACGGTCTCAGCGAAACATCTCACTGATCCAACACAAAAACTTGCCGGTTGTAGCAAAACAAAAAGCCGGTGCCAGCAAAATCAAATGGACTGGTCCTCCGATCGCAAAAAATGACCTGAACATCTGAGAACTTAGTAGCCGATGAAGCAAAAAAATGCATCGCTTCCAGCAAAAACATGCATCGGTTCCAGCAAAAAACAAATGCTGATTCCAGTAAAAGAAACAGTTGCAACTCAAAAAGAAAAGGTTCCAGCAAAAAAATCGGTGGGTTCCAGCAAACTGGATCGCCGGTTGTAGCAGTTTGCTCGCCGAGCCCCCATTGCAAGCTGGGGAAGAAGGCCTTGGCTCGCCTGAGGAGCGGAGAGGAGGGGAAAAGGTTCAGCGCAGGAGTCACACCGGCGGGGAGGTGAAAGAGGAGGAGAAAGAGAAGCGTCTTGTGGAAGGAGAGGAAAGAGTGGTCAACAGCGATGGGGAATGGATAAGGTGAGGCTGAGCGGTCACGCGGCACGCGAGTGGCTTAGTAGCCAGGCTGTGCGAGCAATCGAGCGGTGCGACCGGCCCAAGCTTCGGCCGGCGCACCGTTCTCAAACGTTTCCCTTTTCAGAAGCTTTTAAATTTGAGCGAGAAAGGGAATCTCCCTATTCCTTTCCATCAGCAGTCAAACAAACACTGTAGAAGATAAAAGGCAACAGGCTACTCTAGTTAATGCGAGGTACGGCATTACAGCTATCTCAAAAACTGTTCTTCCATGCCAAGTACAACAGGGCAATGCTATACTTCCAGGAAACATCTTCCATACAACCACTGGTGCAAAACAACATCCTACAGCTTGCTCTGGCAGCATGAAGCCTCATCCTACAGCTTCTCTGTTTCGCTCGTTCCTGCAGAAGAACCAAGGAGGGTTTAGCTAGCGAAAGATTGGGAAAAAATGCAAACTTCTGGTCATAGGGCAGTTCATTTCAGAAAGAGGCTGCTATACTGATTTGATGCTCTTATCCATGCCAATGAGTCTGGCAAGTGAAGAAATAATTAATGCTCTTATACATGCCAGACATGAACAAGATGGTATATATCCTAAAAACAAAACAATTTGACAGGTATTTTGAACACCCATGTTTTTCCTGCTACTACTATGACAAGGTTATAACACTATGCAATCACTACCTGTACTGCACTCCTGCACTATAGCGGTTCACTCTTATCTTATCTATGTATAATAAAATTTCACTCTTAAATTCACATTTCAAGAGTAATTAAACTGAGAAATATGACAAACGATAACTAAAAAGTCAGAAGAGGACAAATGCTACTATTCACGTAAGTAAAACTAATCTTTCATGTATTTTCAGATTAGTTAAACTTTTCATGTAAAACTACACCATCATAAAAGTAAAACATATTGATTTGGACCATTTGGTGCTTAAATCGGAAGTTGATTGCTTGAAAGCACCACAAGAGGTGCCCAACTTATGTTGTCCAGGTTAAAACATTAAAAAAAATCAGCTAAACAACAGTCACATAAATACACAAACCTGAACTTAATAACAGACATTCTAAAGAAGTGGGCATGCTAAAATTGACAGTGGTGCATCTTTGGCCCAATTCCACCAACAAGCAAGCCACGTAAGACAAAAACCTAGCTAAGCTGACATTTGTCCAACATAAAAACATCACCTCTTCCTCTATTTCTCAGCCGTTCTCTCTCCCTCATTCAACATATCTCTTTCCCACTCTCTCACCTTGGCTGAGACAGATGCTGGTGGCTGCCTGTGTCTACGACCCAAGTAACAGCAATAAAATGAGACAGCACAACGCAGTCAAATGGGGCAAAGAGGTAGGGGAGTACTTGTGGAACCAAAAAGAAGGGGGGGGGGGGGGCGCACTTTGCCTCATTTAGATTGGTGGTCAAGCACTTTGCCATGTTTAGGCTGTTGAATTCACATTTTGCAAATTATTGGACTAAACTGATCCAACAAGGCAAGTTTGCGAACCTACTGTGCAGTTTACTCTTCCTACTTGTTTATTAGCGCCAAGACATATATGGCATAATCAGCAAGGAGAGAATTTAGTGAAGCTAGTCTGAAGAATATACTCTTGCCAGTGTAGGAGGCTAGGTTTTTTACCTCAGTGCCAAAAAGGCAACGGCTACTTTCCCATGTACAATTGCATACTGCTTAGTCCACCACATATATTAAACAAAAAAAATGAACCCATACCCCAAACCAACAACAAACCGTCGACTTTGACGGATCAAGCAGATCCCGTGCCACTGCCGATCCCACATGCTCCTCTATATACATCTTAACGACTCCCCTCAATATAAGGTCACCCACCCGCTTCTTCTCTGGCAGGTCACTTTCCGATTAGCGGCACTTTCCAGCTTCGCATAGTCACGCCTGATCATTTTCCCACGTTTTAGAATTTTTGAACTTACTAGAAGTTCAAATTTTCAATATTTTGGAAAATTCTGAACTTTTGGAATTTCAAACTTTTGGAAAATTTAAAATTTTGCCTTTTCAAAAATTCAAACTTCCAAAAAATGGACTTCTAAAACTTTCAAAAATTTCAAATTTCCACTAGAAAGAGAAGACCGGGGAGAGTGTCACATGGATGGGTCCATAGGAGAGAGAAAAAGTTAGGTGGGCCCTGCTGCTTTTGGCTGCCCAGCAACTTTCCCCACCACGCAGGGTCACCATCTAATAAAACGCCATAGTTGATCACGTGAGATATTGATGGAAGCCTTAATGTTGTGTGAATGTAGGTTGAAACATTAACCACCTGTGACCACAAAATTGCAAGATGGCAAGGGTATCTACTTATTTGTGTTTTAATACAAGAGGATATAGGGATGTAAGTTAGGCGTGTTGCGTACATGGTTGCCCATGCGTCAAGGGAAAGATGATTCGGCACTTGTCCATGATGCGCATGTCCTAAAATGGGCCATATTTGCCTATTTGCGCATGGTCGGATGGTCCCATATTTGGGCGGTGGATTCCCCTAGGCATGCCGCCCTGAATCTCCCTAAAATGGAGTCGTACAACTACCAAATAGGGAGTCCAAGGCGTGTGCATCAAGATGATGGAGATGAAGGAAGGTGGCCACTGACTAAGATCATGGACTTGGGTGGTTGATTCCCCTAGGCATGCTGCCCCGAATCTCGCTAAAATGGAGACATACAACTACCAAATAGGGAGTCCAAGGCGTGTGCATCAAGATGATGGAGATGAAGGAAGGTGGCCACCGACTAAGATCATGGACTTTTTCGACTCGCAGGAACAAGGACTCTTTCGACTCCAGAAACCCTAGAAGCATAGAATAGCTAATTAGCATATCTGATCTAGACATTCCGTCTAGGTTGTCCACCTTCAACTTCAGCAACATGGCCTCCGACTCGCCGGACACGGCATTGTGCACCCGGTTGTAATCTCTATTGGATATAAATCTTATATAGGCAGGAGTAGGGTTATTGTTCGTCACGCGAGGGCCCGAACCGGGTCCGAACCTGGGTAAAGCTTATGTATTGTGTCCATCTGGTAACCTAAGGTGACGACCCCCTGTCACAAAAATCTACGTACATTCCTTGTATTGTTCTTAGAGGTGAAACCGACATTCCTTGTATTGTTCTTAGAGGTGAAACCTTATCCTATTGCATATTTATTGTCGGATTCGGAAGCGGTGCCGATGCGGATTCAAATACTGGATTATGCTGATTAAAACATGGTAAGGTAACGGAATGGGCCCGGATAAAAAACGGTCATATACCACATGCATATACAAGAAATATATAAATGCTTTTCCCTGAAGTTATAAATAAACAATGAGCAAGTATTAATATTTATACACTTTAAACACGCATAAAGCACTAAAATATACTAAAATAAGCCAAATAGATCACTAAAAAGCATGTCTCGTCTCATAAGCAAAGATAGCATTCACATATTGCTATTTAATACTTAAAAATTCTTCATGCATAAATCGTATATCCATATTTAAAAGGTCGGATTACCCAACTAGGAAAAGCGGATTATCCTACGGCCTCATATATTAGGACCATATCCTATCAACTGGACTCAGATTCAGACCAGATTGTGTTCGGATGTCAAAAAGCTCTTACCATACCATATCACACTGCCCTCGTTTTCTCAAACTCAAATTTTCATCCATTTGCAACAATCAAGAACAATTCAACGATAGATATATCGTGACAAATAATTTTAAGATAAATTATGCATGACTAACAATTCAATCAAAGTTCATGATTCAGATTGAACAAACCGAATGAAACAATGTACATCGTCATTTTCATGGCGTGCATTGATGTTGCTAGGCATCCGGCGGAACCCACTTGAGCGCATCGGCATCGATGATGTACTGTCGGTGAACATGACCCTCGACTCCTTGATGAACCTTGCCAGTCCAACTTCCTCTCTTTCAAGTGCAATCCTCCCCATTCTCAATTTCAACAATCTTTGTTTGTATCTCCATGAATGTGTTGAACCTTTCGTCCTTCTTTTCTTCCTTCATTCCATCTCTTTTGGCACTTGCCATCTCTCCTTCTCAATTTCATCTATTCCTTCTTTGGGCGGCCGGAAGTGCGAGTGCAGGTACGAGCATGGCATGGACGCGAGCTGGAGGAGCTGCCGCTTGAGCCTTTTGCTTGGTGTTGTGCTTTTTGCGTGCTAGGCTCTCCAAGTTCGTCCCGAGCATGGCCGGCAGTGCCTCGAACATCTTGGAGTCCATGCCGAACACATCCGTGTGGCTGGACAAATCCATGTGGAGGATGGACTGGGGCAGCGGGCTCGAGTCGAGGTGAGAGCGTGGCGATCGAGCTAGGGGGCGGCAGCAGCCGTCGAGATGGGGTTACGACGATGGCAGCCAAAGTGAGAGGTGGGACGCAAGCAAATAGAGTGGAGAAGGAAGGGTGGAGTGGGGACGAGGAGGGGTTCCGGTGTACGTGTCCTACGTGGCGGATAAACCGGACTCCCCTGCTCCTTCCCTTCATTTGACACTACAGTAGGGGATTTCGAACTATCAGACAGATAGGGCTGGAGTAGGGAGCCCGTTGGAGGCCTTTTTTGTCTAGAAAGCCCGATTCGGATGAGCACGGGGGAGTGGGCGATGCCGTTGGAGATTGTCTAACCAAGTTACCAAGGGCCAAGGGCAAAGAATCGTATCATACTCTACCAATGGGGAAAAATTTGTGAAATACCCATGGGCAAAATTGCCATCTTGGGTTTCCATGCTTGTGTGTGTTTACCTTCCAAGCATAACTTTTTGCCACAAACATAACCGCGAGTACAAACTAGGAGTCTAGGAGTATACCTTCCCTATTGGGGTCTTACACATGGGTAATGCGGTTATCATGTGAGATGGGTGTCCCTGCGATGGAAGGACAACAAAATTTTTCTCATGCACTCGTAAACAGAGGTATAGATGTGGGCTAACAATTCTTTTGTTATGAATAATAAACAAGAGCCAAGACTATACTTCCAACCGCCAAGCCTTTCAAGTAAACCTGGGCATCCTCCAGGTCAGGCCGGGCTTTGCAACGCCTGACCTCAAATCCCAAGCCCGGCCTGGCCCGAAACACATGAACAGTGTACTTTTTAATTAAAATAACGAACTTCAGGATATTTAAATGATACTCCCTCTATAAACTAATATAAGAGCATTTAGATCACTAAAGTAGTGATTTATGCCCTGTTCGGGCTGTTGGGCCGGGCTTCAGGCAGAAAAACTGAGCCCAAGCCCGGCCCGGATGTTGGGCTGGCATGGCCGGGCTGTCCATGCCCGGGTCTACTTTCAAGTCCTATTTATGGCAGAAAAATTTCAATAAAAGGTGGTGGTCTTGCTTCCTTTTCCGCGGGATCTAGGCAAGGCTTTGAAGGGAAATCATGTTTATATATGTCATTTGGAACTGTTTTGAAGGGAAGGAATTGTTATGCCAGGTTAACAATAAAAGAGGGGTCACCGGGTCAGCCCCCCCCCCCCCCCCCCCCCCCCAAGTTAGGCCTCTTTTCCATATTCCAGAGTTTTGTGCTCCTTTTTTTAGGGTGTCTCACATCTATATAAGGTGATCCCGGCTGTTGGATAAAGTAGAATGAAGTTGTCTAATTTCTCCCGTTTATCTGCCATCCTCCTCCTCAAAATTATCCTCTCCTCCTCCAACCCCTAGCCACACCATCTCCACCCTCCCTAACCACGGGACATAGCAGAAAAAGTCAGACTTCCCAAAATTAGGCAATGCAACTGCTAGAGTCTGCCTCCTTTCGAACAAAACTTCAAGCAGTGGAGCCTGACGATTCCTCATGGTTTCTCAAAATGAATATATAGCCGATAGGGCTAAGAATATATAGGCCACTAAAGTAGTAATCTGGAATAATATTTCCAAGTAGTTTAATTACCTTGAGGCATAATGAGGAAGTGACATAAGGTCATGAAAATTGGTGGTTTCACACAATAAATGGCAATCACCAAAACAACCAGTGGCATCCAAATGAAAGAAGACATACCTAATGAATTATACCATCGATGTGTTGTTACCGCCGCTTCAACCTTCGTGCAATTTGGTCATATGTGTGGTGCCTCTCAGCCTTGTAAAATGCTCGCTTCATTTTTTCAATGGTGGACTGGGGCAACTCAATTCCCATGTCAAGCATCTGATCGGTATATTTCTTCACCTCGGCGAACCTGCTAAAGTCGAGAAGCCCAGCTATTAGCTCTTTGGCTGATTCCTCAGCCGGAGTAATTTGGTGCTCCACGATGCAGTGCCACACGTCAACTGCGGCAGATGGGTTAAACTCCTGAGAAAATAAGCTAATAGCAGCAGCACAGTTGGAGGCGGAGGGCAGCTGCTCGTTCTTGCTCATCTCCACGAGGAAACCTTCAGTCTCACGAGCCTTGCGCTGCTTGATGAGCCCCTCAAGTATGGCATTATATGTAACAGAATCTGCAAAGACCCCATTTAAGGGCATTTCGTCGAGCATCTGGAAGGCGTAGTCGGTGTTACCGACACTAGAGCAGAGGCCAATTACGGCGTTGTACATTGGGAGATTTGGAACCAGTCCTGCATCCGAGACCATAATTTGCCAGATAGCAATAGCATTGGCATGGTCTCCCTTGCGGATGACAAGGTCGATCGCGTTGGCAAAGAACTTGAGCCCCGGGAGGCAGCCCTTGGTCCGCATCACCTGGAGGAACTTGAATGCCTCGTTGAACTGGTCCCCTCGCACGAGCGTGGAGAGGAAAGCATCGTAGGCAGGCATGTTGCTGGCGTCCCACCCGACGCGAACGACCATCTCGCCGAAGGTGCTCTTGGCGCGCTGGACGTTCCCCTCCTTCTCCCACGCCTCGAGCAGTATCGCGAAGGTGTCGGCGTCAGGCGCGACTGTGGTCTTGTAGCGTTCGAAAAGCTCCCACGCGGCCTGCCCGCCGCCATCCCGGCGGCACATAGCGGCGAGGAGGGAGTTGAGGGCAACGGCGTCCGGCGTCACGCCGTGGCGCTCCATGACGTCGAAGGCCATGGCGGCTTCCTTGAAGTTGCCGCGCGCGCAGTAGGAGGCGAACATGGAGGCGAATGTGGCGACGGAGAGGAGGCCGCCCTCCTGGCTCATGGAGAGGACGGCGTCCCACATGGGATCGAACATGGCGGCCTTACCGAGGATGTCGACGAGGAGGTTCCAGGCTAAGGGGGTGAGCTGCACGGACGCCTTCGCCCAGCGGAAGAAGCGGACGGCCGATTTGGGGCGGGAGTAGCAGGTGGTGGACTTGAGCACCTGCTCCGCCGCCTCCGCCGTCGGGCAGACGCCGCAGGAGGTCAGCGCCGCCTCCACCTCCCCCATCGGGACGCGGCCGAGGATGTCGAGGAACGCCTCCACGCGCTGGGACCCTTCCCCCTCCCCCTCCGTGCTCTTCTCCGTCGCGCTCATCGGCGGCGGCTGTGCTTTCTTCGATCTGCAGTGTCCTCTACTTTCCCCCTAAATCCTACTCCTACTGTCAATCCTAATTTTGGCCCCTCCTATCCAGCGTTTGGGTTTTCTATACCTGAAGAAAAACTGCGTGTTTGTAAAATCCTCAAACTCTCTCGTCTTGGGCCTCAGTCGTCACCTGCCGCGGCTGAAATTGGCCTGTTTGCTTATTGGGCGGACAAACCCACGGCCTGACTAAGAGTATCTCCACGCGGCGTGCTAAAAACAGTTTAGAGTGTCGAAATAGCCACTTTTAGCGCACCGGAGAGCGCTGGCTCCAGCGGCCGCTGCAAAAAATTACGCACGCGCCGCTCCATTAGACGCGCTAAACTTACAGCGCACGCGAACAGCCGGCGCTTGCAACATGTTCATTTTAGAGGACAATATGATGATATTTCAAACATAAAAAAAAAGACATAGCATAGTTCAATTGCACGACACATCAACAATCATGCCATATCATCATCCAACCAAGTTCAAAATCACCCAACCAAGTTCATGACATAAAAGTTCACACAAACAAATGGCACATCAACAATCATGCCGCATCATCATCTTCGTCCTCCTCTTCCTCCGATTCTTCATCCTCATCCGAAGACGATTCTTCCTCCTCCTCTTCATTGTCGCGCGCCGCATCATCATGGGGAGCTCGGAAGGTGTTGGCAAGATCTTCAACGGCATCATGTGAAGGTATGTAAGGCACACCGGAAGAAATGCGTCCACCTATGTCACCTGGAGGTGTTCCCATGCATCCCATGAAAGACGCAAAACTCATGAATCTCATGCCTTCCATGGTAGCTCCGAAGCCACCCATGCCTCCCATGCCCCCCATGGTAGCTTCGAAGCCACCCATGCCTCTCATGCCGCTCATGGTAGCTCCGAAGCCACCCATGCCTCCCATGGTAGCCATGCCTCCCATGCCACCCATGCCTCCCATAGTAGCTCCTATGCCTCCCATGGCCATGGCTCTTTTTTGGACCAATACTTCTTCACGGGCAAGATTGACGTACTCCTTTTGCTTCTCATCGAGAGTAGATGTGTCCATGAAGAACAAGTACTTCTCCCATTCCAACAATCTAGTTCGCTCCTCCATGGTCAATTTCTTCTCCTCCAATGCCACCTACCTCTCCTCGGCCGCCACCCTCCTCTCCTCGGCCGCCAACGTCCTCTCCTCGGCCGCCGCATCTTGGTTCCTTGCCATCTTCCTCACCTCGTTCGCTTTCTTTCTTGCGTTCACAATAACTTCCATAGCATTTTTAGCTCATCGTCTCCTTTCCTCTTCTTCTTTTCTTTTCTGTCTTTCTTGCCTCCATTTGGTCTTTTTGGCTTGGAGTAGGCAACCGAGTTTGGTGTGGGGCTTCTCTTGCCGTCATCACTTGATGCCTCCTCATCATCATCATCCAAATCAATAGTTCGCTTGCGTTTGTTGCTCTCCTCATCGACACCTTCACGGGGCTTCCATTTCTCATCATCCTTCAACGCATCATAGCAATGGGGCAAGTAAATTGTCTCCCTTTCTTGATCTTACCTTTCTTGGTCTTCTTCTCCTCTCCTTGAAATAAGTTTTGTGCAATAGTGAGCTACAAACAAAAGAACAAGTTATCACTTGAAACACCAAAGAAGAAGCATGAACATGGAAGAATCATGAAAGAAATGGCACTTACCCTATCTCTATCATTAGTGCCACTTGGGTTTATCATGTCAACCGCCTTAAGTGCGGCCGCCCACCTTTGACAATCTTTGTTGATTGTCGACCACCGGGAGCGAAGAGATCATTCCGTGCGGTCAATTCCACTTTTGTTGTGTAAATCAAAGTGCTCCTTCATCTGGATCCAATATGCATCTCTACTTTGGTCCCCTCCAATGGTGGCATCCCTAGACACTTTCAACCATGTATTGCATAGCAAGATGTCTTCGTCCATGGTGTAGTGATACGTATCCAACGTATCTATAATTTTTGCTTGTTCCATGCTGTTATATTATCGTTCTTGGATGTTTTACAATCATTTTATAGCAACTTTATATCATTTTTTGGGACTAACCTATTGACATAGTGCCCAGTGCCAGTTGCTGTTTTTGCTTGTTTTTTACTTTGCAGAAAATCAATACCAAACAGAGTCCAAACGTAGCGAAACTTTTTGGAGAATTTTTTTGCACTAGAAGACATCCAGTGGGCCAAAGAAGTACCAGAGTGAGGCTCTGAGGGGAGCACAACCCACCTGGGCGCGCCTGGGGGCCCAAGCGCGCCCTGGTGGGTTGTGCCCACCTAGGCCGCCTCCCGCACCGCCTCTTTGCTCTATAAATACCCCGAAAATCCAAAAACCCTAGGGGAGTCGACGAAACACAATTACAGCTACCGCAAGTTCCAGAAACACCAGATCCAATCTAGACACCATCACGGAGGGGTTCATCATCCTCATTGGTGCCTCTCTGATGATGCGTGAGTAGTTCATTGTAGACCTACGTGTCCGTAGTTAGTAGCTAGATGGCTTCATCTCTCTCTTTTGATTCTCAATACAATGGTCTCTTGAAGATCTATTTGATGTAACTCTTTTTGCGGTGTGTTTGTTGGGATCCGATGAACTTTGAGTTTATGATCAGATCTATTTTATCCATGAAAGTTATTTGAGTATTGATCTCTTATATGCATGATTGCTTATAGCCTCGTATTTCTTCTTCGAATCTTTGGTTTAGTTAGGCCAACTAGATCGATTTTTCTTGCCATGGGAAGAGGTGCTTTGTCATGGGTTCGATCTTACGGTGCTCAATCCCAGTGACAAAAGGGGACATGACACGTATGTATCGTTGCTATTAAGGATAACAAGATGGGGTCTATTCCTACATGAATAGATCTTTTCTACATCATGTCATCGTTCTTATTGCATTACTCCGTTTCTCCATGAACTTAATACACTAGATGCATGTTGGATAGCGGTCGATGTGTGGAGTAATAGTAGTAGATGCAGGCAGGAGTCGATCTACTAATCTTGGATGTGATGCCTACATATTGATCATTGCCTGGATATCGTCATAATTATTTGAAGTTCTATCAATTGCCCAACAGTAATTTGTTTACCCATTGTATGCTATTTTTCTCGAGATAAGCCGCTAGTGAAATCTACGGCCCCCGGGTCTATTCTTCTTCATATTTGCTTTCTGATCTTTTATTTGCCACTTTTATTTTCAGATCTATTATTCCAAAAACCCAAAAATACCTTGCTGCACTTTTTCTTTACTTATTTTATTTTTGTTTTTATTGCGAGATCTATTTATCCAATCTACTACAAACCAATCTATCGTTTACCCGGGAGGGATTGACAACCCCTCTTACGCGTCGGGTTGCAAGTATTTGTTCTTTGTGTGCAGGTACCATTTACATAGTGTTGTGTGGTTCTCCTACTGGTTCAATAACCTTGGTCTCATCACTGAGGGAAATACCTACCGTAGTTGTGCTGCATCATCCCTTCCTCTTTGGGGAAATACCGACGTAGTTCAAGCGACATCAAAAGGAATTTCTGGCGCCGTTGCCGGGGAGACATCATCAACATCTATCAGGTTCCTAATCACAAATCTCATCTCTTTGCAATTTACATTATTTGCCATTTGCCTCTCGTTTTCATCTCCCCCACTTCACAAAAAATTGCCGTTTTATTCGCCCTTTTTTCGTTCGCCTTTTTCTCGTCAGATCTCTTGTTTGCTATCTTTGCTTGTGTTGCCATGTGCCTTCTATATGCTTGCATCTTTGCTTGCTAAAAATCTATTGATATGGATCCCCATCCACTTGCTAATCTTTTTAAAAGATCCAATCATGATGAACCAATTGCTAGTGAGTTAAGTGCACTAGATTATCTTTATGAAGTTTTGCTTGAGATTCGTGAATCTGAAAATTGTGATGAAGAAATTTATGAAGTAATTTATGATAGCTCCTTGAATGAAAAGCATGATTGCAATGATTTTACTATAAATTCTATTAATGTCAATTGTGCTAATAATATGCAAAACCCCAAGCTTGGGGATGCTAATTTTGCTATGTCCACTTTTTATTGCAATTATCATGATTGGGGTGATTCTTCTTATGATTTTGAAATTTAAATTTAAGCCTCATGATGAATATTATATTGATAATAATGTTTGCAATAATATTGAAAGTGGGTTTGGAGAGGTCATGACTTTAGTTGGTGTTAATCCAACTATCTTGGAAGATTATAAAAAAATTATGCATGTGGATCATGAAGAGAAAATTTTATATGATAGCTATATTGTTGAATTTGATTATGATCCTACATGTAATTATTATGATAGAGGAAAATATTGTTATAGAAATTTTCATGTTACTAATTTACCTCTCGTTATGTTGAGATTGCTATTGTTTCTTTCTTCTTCGGTGCGTATGCTATATATTTCTTGCCTTGATAATTTGTTTGCATATAAAATCCATATGCATCGGAAGTATGTTAAACTTAAATGTGTTTGTAACATGTATTATGATGCTCTCTTTGTGTTTCAATTCCTGTCTTTCATGCGAGCATCATCAAAATTATCAATGCCTAGCTAGGGGCATAAAACTATAGCGCTTGTTAGGAGGCAACCCAATGAATAAATTTTATTTTTGCGTTTTTCTTTCTGTTCTTGAGTTTTTGCACAATTATGCCTCTGTTATGATTGTGTTTTTTATGTTTTAATTAGTGTTTGTGCCAAGTAAACTCTTTGGGATAGCTTTGGTGATAGTTGATTTGATCTTGTTGAAAAATAGAAACTTTTACGTCCAGTAAAATAATTGTCTAGATTATCAGAAATGATGAAAAATTATGAATTTTTTACACAAGTTTGATATACAAATGACCTCTGTTTTCCTAGTGTTTCAGAATTTTTGGAGTTACAGAAGTATGAGAACAATTCGCATCTTTATAGACTGTTCTGTTTTTTATAGATTATGTTTTCTTTGCATTGTGTGCTTATTTTGATGAATATGTGGTTTGTATCAAGGGGTATAAGCCATGGCAAAGTTAGAATACAGTAGATATAATGCAATAACAAAATTTGAATGGGTTTTCTACAGTGATTGGTTTTCTTATACTAACGGATCTCACGAAGGTTTTGTTAAGTTTTGTGTGATTGAAGTTTTCAAGTTTTGGGTGAGATCATGATGGATGAAGGAATAAGGAGTAAGAAGAGCCTAAGCTTGGGGATGCCCATGGCACCCCAAGGTAATATTCAAGGAGAAACAAGCAACTAAGCTTTGGGATGCCCCGAGTGGCATCCCCTCTTTCTTCTAATGACCATCGGTATTTTACTTGGAGCTATATTTTTATTCGTCACATATCATGAGTTTTGCTTGGAGCGCCTTGTATTATTTGAGTCTTTGCTTGTTTTGTGTCAAGTATCCTTGCTGAACACACCTATTTGAGAGAGCCAAAATTATGCTATGATTTGTTAGAATTGCTCTATGTGCTTCAATTAAACTCATTGAGCTATGGAATTGCTCTAGTGCTTCACTTATATCTTTTTGAGCTCGGTGTGCTTTAATGTTTTTGAAGAAATGCTCTCATGCTTCACTTAGATTTATTTGAGAGTTAGTAATTTTTGAAGAAATTCTCTCATGATTCACTTATATTATTTTGAGAGACACACAAAAAAAATTATGCTCATGTTCTTCACTTAGATTTATTTGAGCTATCAAAAGCAACATATGAAACTAGTCCCAAAGTGATAGATATTCAAGAGGGATATAATAAAAACTTTCATGAAGATCATTGGACAAAATAAACTTGATTCTTTGTAATATTTTTGCGATATGATGATAGTGATATGTGAGTCATGTTGATGAGTAATTATGCTTTAGTAAGAATATTGGTGTTAAGGTTTGTGATTCCCTATGCAAGCACGAAAGTCAATAGTTATGCAATGAAATTACATCCTACTTGTGGTGCATTATTCGGTGTTAGTTATGCTTAATGCTCGTTTATGAGATTTTTTGTTTCTTGGTTGGATGCTTCTCAATCTTTTTGCTAGCCTTCACTTGCACTAAGTAGGAATACTACTTGTGCATCCAAAATCCTTTAACCCAGTTTTGCCATATGAGTCCACTATACCTACCTATATGCGGTATTTTCGTGTCGTTCTAAGCAAATTTGTATGTGCCATCTCTAATTTTCAAAATAAATTTCCTTTTTGTGTGCTCGCACCGCTCATGAAACGGTAGGGGGTGGCTGATATTTTTCCATGCCAGATGTGTTATTCTCAAGATGAGTGTTTATTCACTTGTCATTGCACGAGAGTACGGCAAAGGTATTAGGGATGCCCAGTCCCGAAATGAAAAATGAATTTACTTTATGTTGTCAAATAATAAATTCCTTGGAAACTGTTGGTATGGACGGCACCCGTGGATACGGCTAGCCGTGGAATGTGAAAGTATGGTGGAAA
This sequence comes from Thinopyrum elongatum, assembly GCA_011799875.1. Lineage (NCBI taxonomy): Eukaryota > Viridiplantae > Streptophyta > Magnoliopsida > Poales > Poaceae > Thinopyrum > Thinopyrum elongatum. The sequence goes on from CM022298.1 coordinate 525,011,342, forward strand.
AAGGAATAAACTTTATTTTCTATTTGGGAACCGCATATGATGTATCTAGCATGGAAAGTATTGGGAACTACTCGATCGTTTTCGTTGACAGGAAAAGCATGCCACCCAAAATGTTTTATCTCTATCTTTTTTGCTTTGAGCTCTGGCACCTCTACAAATCCCTACTTCCCTCTGCGAAGGGCCTTTCTATTTACTTTATGCAATTTTTATTTTTATTTGAGTCTCCATCTTCTCTTACAATGCACCAACTAAGGGGCACTATGATCGTACTTGAGCATTGGGTGTAGCTAATATGCGAGTGTGTTTCATGAATGGATCAATGATTGAGCATGATGGGCTAGGGATAACTTGCTTTAGTGTTGATATTTTCAAAGACATGGTTGCTTGTTGATATGCTTGAGTATTGAAATCTTCAAGTCAAAACTAGACTATTGCTTTGAATCATATAAGAGTCCAAATGTCCATGCCACAAAAGAAAAGAATATGTGATGAACATGTTAGGCAGCATTCCACATCAAAAATTCTGTTTTTATCATTTACCTACTCAAGGATGAGTAGGAATTAAGCTTGGGGATGCTGATACGTCTCCAACGTATCTATAATTTTTGCTTGTTCCATGCTGTTATATTATCATTCTTGGATGTTTTACAATCATTTTGTAGCAACTTTATATCATTTTTTGGGGACTAACCTATTGACATAGTGCCCAGTGCCAGTTGATGTTTTTTTGCTTGTTTTTTACTTCGCAGAAAATCAATACCAAACGGAGTCCAAACACAGCGAAACTTTTTGGAGAATTTTTTTGGACCAGAAGACATCCAGTGGGCCAAAGAAGTACCAGAGGGGGGCTCCGAGGGGAGCACAACCCACCTGGGCATGCCTGGGGGCCCAGGCGCGCCCTGGTGGGTTGTGCCCACCTCGGCCGCCTCCCGCACCGCCTCTTTGCTCTATAAATACCCCGAAAATCCAAAAACCCTAGGGGAGTCGACGAAACACAATTCCAGCCGCCGCAAGTTCCAAAAACACCAGATCCAATCTAGACACCATCACGGAGGGGTTCATCATCCTCATTGGTGCCTCTCCGATGATGCGTGAGTAGTTCAATGTAGACCTACGGGTCCGTAGTTAGTAGCTAGATGGCTTCCTCTCTCTCTTTTGATTCTCAATACAATGGTATCTTGGAGATCTATTTGATGTAACTCTTTTTGCGGTGTGTTTGTTGGGATCCGATGAACTTTGAGTTTATGATCAGATCTATTTTATCCATGAAAGTTATTTGAGTTTTGATCTCTTATATGCATGATTGCTTATAGCCTCGTATTTCTTTTCGAATCTTTGGTTTAGTTAGGCCAACTAGATCGATTTTTCTTGCCATGGGAAGAGGTGCTTTGTCATGGGTTCGATCTTACGGTGCTCAATCCCAGTGACAGAAGGGAACATGACACATATGTATCGTTGCTATTAAGGATAACAAGATGGGGTCTATTCCTATATTAATAGATCTTGTCTACATCATGGCATCATTCTTATTGCATTACTCCGTTTCTCCATGAACTTAATACACTAGATGCATGTTGGATAGCGGTCGATGTGTGGAGTAATAGTAGTAGATGCAGGCAGGAGTCGGCCTACTAATCTTGGACGTGATGCCTATATATTGATCATTGCTTGGATATCGTCATAATTATTTGAAGTTCTATCAATTGCCCAACAGTAATTTGTTTACCCACCGTATGCTATTTTTCTCGAGAGAAGCCACTAGTGAAATCTACGGCCCCCGGGTCTATTCGTCTTCATATTTGCTTTCCGATCTATTATTTGCCACTTTTATTTTCAGATCTATTATTCCAAAAACCCAAAAATACCTTGCCGCACTTTTTCTTTACTTATTTTATTTTGTTTTATTGCGAGATCTATTTATCCAATCTACTACAAACCACTATCTTTTACCCGGGAGGGATTGACAACCCCTCTTACGCGTCGGGTTGCAAGTATTTGTTCTTTGTGTGCAGGTACCGTTTACATAGTGTTGCATGGTTCTCCTACTGGTTCGATAACCTTGGTCTCATCACTGAGGGAAATACCTACCGTAGCTTTGCTGCATCATCCCTTCCTCTTTGGGGAAATACCGACGTAGTTCAAGTGACATCATGTAGTTACCCTCTCTTCCTTTCGGTGCATCGACAATACCCTCACCATCCTCGTCCACCTCAAACTCGTGATTATCAAAATGCACATCATTGGTTTGAGACCAATGAGAATTGATGGAGCCAACACCCATAGTTGACATATATGTCTCATCATTGAAACTACAAAGTATATACAACAAAACAAATAAGCTATCCATATGTATCCATTGATGTAAAAAACAACAACAACAAAAAGTGGGTGAAATCATACCTTGTGGGCATTTCATCGAACACCTTGTGCGCATCGGCCGCCGGCGCAACAAGCGAGCTCGTCGGCGCTTCGGTCGCCACCGCATCCGTCGCACGCCCTGCAAGCTTCTTCTTCAGCCGCCTAGAGGAGCCGTCCGCCGCCTTGTTCCTCTTCCCGAACACCTTGCCCGCCTTCACCACCGCCGCATTTGGGGGCTTCGAGAGGGGGGCACGTGGCTTCACGGCGGGCGCCGACGCGACGCCACCCGCCGAGGTCGTCCGTGGCGCCATGAAAAGGCCGCGCGCGAGACCGGTGCTTGGAGGAGCACCGGCGAAGGCGAAGCCAAAGCTCCCCACGCTAGGGTTTGCGCCGGCGGCGGAGGGGTCGCGGGTGTAGGAAGGGATGAGGGGGATGTCGGCGCGGCCGTCCATCGGGCAAATTCGTTGGCGGCGGCGCGGGGTGTGGCGAAAGCGGCACGGCCGGAGAGGATGGCGGTAGTGCGGCGCGGGCGCTCGAGTGTGCAGCGCGTGGGAGCGGGCGCACGAAATAAGCGGCGCGCCATGCCGTTTCGCTCCCCGCGCTGAACCACTTATGTCGCGCGCGCGTTTTTTGCGCCTCCGCTGGAGCGCTCGGGACGGCTGCGCGCACGCAAAAAATGCTATTTTTTCCAGGTCGGCGCTAATATCGCGCGCCTGTTGGATATGCTCTAGCTTCGTTCCACATCCTAGCCCAATAATGTGGGAGCGACTGTGTCTCGCTTAATTGGCAAAATGTGAAGGATACACGCTACCCTCTTGGTTAGGGTTTTACCTACTCCGGCGGTGGCACTGCCGTTGAGTTTTCTTTTCCCTACCGGACGTTCGTCGCTGCGCACTGCTCGGGCTTCCCGGCCGGAGTGATCCGACGGCGTGGTCTTGGGTACAGGGTTTATCAAAGTTTTATCTTTCTCGTTGGACTAGGGTCAAGATTTGAAGCATGGTGAAGTTTGCTTCAAAGCTGTTGGGAGTGCCTGTTAAGGGGGAACTCTAGCAACTTATGGGGATGTTTTGTGTGGAACGACTTGATGAAGTGTTTCTCGAGGAACAAGGGCCACGTTCCATGTCCAGGAAAGTGCAGACTGAAACTGAACCTTAATCGGAAGAGCATCATACAGACATAAACAAGTTTGATCCTTCGAGGAATAGGCCTCCTGATCACGGTGCTTCAGCTCTATATATACTGCAGGAGGAGGAAGAGGACAGCATGCTGAAGTTTCTGAAGCAGATGAGAGCACTAGTAATAAGTGTGAAAGAACTGTGTGAATAAACAGTAATGACCGATATCGATTGATTGCGATGATGTACAAATTTATACCCCTGGAAGGGGCGCGTCGCACAGACGCGACGTTTACAAGAGATGGGATTCGAAGGGTGTGTCCGTTACACTAGGACGCGACCCATCGGGAGAGAAAACCGCATGTCGATTTGTTAAACAGAGATTTCCATTAATTAAACTAACTAATTAATCCTAACACTCCCCCTAATCTCTGCTCCAATTATTCTTGTAAACATCATCATCAACATCTTGATTATCATCATTAACATCTTGATCATCATCATCATGATCAGTCTCCTCCAAAAACCCTGTAGGTAAAATATGAGGAGATATGTACAATATGCCGAGGATTTGGATCATTTGCCCCACTTTACATGGGGTTTGATGATTTGCCCTAGGGTTGTCTCAATGGCGAGTGGCCCCGGCCCCACCTGTCAATCTCAGGGGGCAAATGATCAAAGTTAGAAGTAAAGTGGGGCAAAAGATCCAATTTCTCACAATATGTCATCAAAAACTCCTTCCAAGAACCAAGTGGGAAAATAAGGAGAAACGGACATATCACAATGCTTGCATTCTATTGCCTCATTAAAAACCTTCCATAAGAAACCATTCAGGAAAAACTTATAAAGGAAAAGAGTGCAATACCACAGATCCGAGGATCACAAACAGATTATCATTTAGGGATACACTCCCCCTGAACTTTGCAAGTCTCGGAGTCGTTTCATACCAATTCCATTGATGTACTTCTCAAATAAAGAACTTGGTAATGACTTTGTAAACAAATCAGCAAGATTATCACATGACTTTGTTTGCAAAATATTTATCTCCCCAGTTTGCTGTAACTCATGGTGATAAAATAACTTAGGAGAAATATGTTTTGTAATATTACTCTTTATATAACCTGTTTGCATCTGTGTAATGCATGCAGCATTATCTTCATAGATAATGGTGGGTGATTCTAATGATCCAATCCCACTTGAACTTTTCAATAAAGTTTATCATTCTGCGAAGCCATGCACATTCACGTGATGCTTCAAACAAAGCAATAATTGTCGGGGCCGGATTTACCAGGACATGAAATCCCAGCAAATGACCCTCGTGTCATCACCAGCCCCAGGATTACTGTTGCTGGTGGACACCTTCTTGATACAGAATTCCAGGCAATTACAAGAAATAGAGTACAAGACCATAAGGTCCAATGAATATAACAGGGATCTCTAGTGGTGGATGACGGAAGCGACTCGTGGATCTCCAATGCAGATGGGACTCCATTCCCACAGGAACAGCTGACTTGGTTAACTCCTATCTCGCGTGGCTTCTATCTCCAATTCCTAGGTTGCGGGGGCTTCATGTTGCTCCTCTCTGAAACATGATCTGGCCAAGATAATAGTTAGGGACATGCCTGTGAGTACGTTTGAATGTACTCGCAAACATAATGAACAAAAGATATAACGAATGCATATGCTCATGTTGGATCCTACTAAATGCTCATGCTGACTAAAATCTTGGTCATGATATGACAGTGATAAAATGATACGGAAGTAAATAAAGCACGTTAGTCATAATCAATCTTATTAAAAATTAAAACAAATGAATGCCACGGGTAGTCTAGCCAGCCCAAGTGACATTCAGAAAAAAATAAGAGAAATGCCAATCGGGTGTCTAAAAGAGAGTCGGGCGACTGCCCGAAAACTCAAGCGACGCCATGAAAGGTCTTGAAAAGAAATGCCAGTCGGGTGTCAAAAGTGACGCCACGGTCGGACTTGAAGAGAAATGCCAATCGGGTATCCACAAGAGTAGTGGCGTGATAAACCGCCTGTGAACTCGAGGGACGCCACGAAGAGGTCTTGAAAATAAAACCGAATGTCCGGGGTAGTCTAGCCAGCCCCTGAGACACTCAGGAAAAATAAAATAAGAGAAACAGGTTAGTCCATAATAATATGCATAACCATAATAATATTGATAAGCATAGCAAGATATTCATGGTAGCATCAGGGTGTCAAAATTATCCTGCAAAATATTTCAGGCATATTATAATTATTTCCTCCGGAGACCGACACCGGGACCGACACTTGACCCACCCAGCTAACGCCCTTGACCGCGGACAACGGCTATTCGAATAGGTTTAAACTCTACAGAGGGTGTACTCTTTACCCACGTGTATGGGATTTCCTTAGTTAGCACCGTGACACTGACTAATTCCCATTACAGTCTTTGGGTTAAAAACACACCTGACCAGCACACACCAGAATAACCGTCCGGATGCCAGGAATCACCCAAAGCATCGTTCCAGAAAAACTCTAAGTCGGGGAGACAACAATCTCGAGTAGCATGGGATCACTATTAATACGCGCGGATTCCAAGGGGGGACCCCCTCTCGGCTAGAACCGGTAACACCCATGCCCCCTAACCCGATGACAGGATTTAGTCCATGGCCATGGAAACCCTCATTGTGTCCCTCTATGTGATGTGTACCCGGACAGGGGTTAACAACTTACTAGGCCGTACCTTCCTTGCGGAAGGACCCGTGGCAGCACGGTATCCAGCTAGGTGTAACGGAACAAGACTCGATCTAGGCCGACTCAGGAGGTGTTACTTATTATCACTGGTATGTTCCACATATGTCACGTGACACCACCGTGTCAAAAATGGCCCGTGCCCACCGGCACGTCCAAGGCTGGAGACATGCTCCTGAATTTTCACAGCTTTACCAAGTTAGAAAGATTCTTGCTTGAGTGATGTGCAAGCCATGATCAACAAGTGATATGACCAAGCATGCAAGCCCTAGTGACATACTACATATATGGTGCAATTCCAACCGATGCAAACATGCAATGCAAATGCAATCACCATATCCCAAGTTCAATAATGCTTGCCTTGTCCAAAGTAGTCAGGGGAAAACCCCTTCGAAATTCCCGGCAAAGTTCCCCTCTTCTTTTTCTGAAAAATTCAAATTCAACTCAAATAAAAAATTTCATCACAATAAAAAAAATTGTCTTAAAATATTTTGAAATAAATACTAAAAAAACTAGAGAGAAAAATAAGAATTTCAAAAAAAGAATCAAGTCATTTGGACTTGTGGTTAAAAAGTTATAAAGGTTTTAAAACCAGGGACCTTTCTGTAATTAAAACTACTACTATCGGGTCCCTGCTGTAATAACAGAAAACGCCCCGGGCAAAAGTACGTCTTCCAGTGCGGAAAGCGTAAACAGGCAGAAGACGTTTTCGTTTTAAATGGAGAAAATAAATAAACGCTGACGGGTGGGGTCCACCCGTCAGGTTTGAATTCAAACGCGCTCGCGCGCGTGGACAGAAAGGAGGCGGCGATCGCCGCCGTATCAGTGGTTGGCGATGGTGCAGTCGTGTTCGGGGAGTGGTCCCGCACCGGTGCGTGGTGGTGGTGGTCGCCGGCGAGCACCAGAGCGACGGCGAGGTCGACGGCGGCGGACGGTGTTTCGGGTGGTGGTGGATCTCACCGGAGAGAGTTCTCCGTGTCAAATTGGAGACGGGGATCAATGAGTTGGTGCAAGAGAGTGCTTCTGGCGGAGTTTTAACGATGGTGGTGGAGTAACGGTGTCGAGCCGATCAGGGAATGTGGCGGTGGAACGGTGACCGGAGAGGTAGAAGAAGAGCCTCTCGGGGTCGGGTGAGTGTGCGGGGGAGTGATTGGAGGTAAGGGTGAGCGATGAGGTGAGTGCATGGAGCTCGGGGCCCTTTATATAGGCGATCCCGAGGTGGTCAGAGGCTTGCGGGCGACGCCGGAGTAAATTCCGGCCGCCGTGGTAGGTTTGGGCGGTGGCGAGGTGCGGTGCATGCTTAGGGGTGAAGGTGGAGCTCTCCAGAAGCCTTATCGTGGACGGAGTCGGGCTCGAGTGCCTCATCCACGGTGAGCTGGCCCGTACGGGTGCGGCGGCGGCGGCGCCAGCTCCGGCGACTGCCAGGCGGGGCCCTGGCGGCGTGGTCGGCATGGAGAAGGTGCGGAGGAGGTGTCGTGTGGAGAGGAAGTAGGTGCGGGAGGGCAGCAACCGCAGTGAAGAGGGCGGCGCCGTGGTGATCCACTCGGCTCGCCGCAGCCGAGGACAGAGGTAGATGTACTGGCAAGCTATTGTTCTGTCGGCGGCGGCCACTGACCAGCGGGGGCCCGCGGTGGTTCATTTAAGAGGATAGGAGGCGTGGAGAGGAGGGAGGGCGATGGAGTGAAGCGCACGGTGTCGATCACCTCTGCCGCTGACCAAATTCAGTTTACTGATTTTCTGTCAGGAATGAACAGTGTGCACATGAGGTGTATGACAGAATGCCAGGAGGTGCTAGGGATTTTAGGATTTTTTGTGGATTTTTGTGGTGATGTACTGATGCAAGACAAGAGTGATGGTGAAGTTTCAGAATTTTTGGAGAAGTTTAGAATGGGTTTTGAGCAAGGAATTTGTTTCTGGTCCAAATTTGAATTGATTGAATTTTGAAAAATTTGAATTGTGGAACCCAATGTTTTTGGTGAAATGGGTTGTAGGTACCATCTAGTTGATAGGATAATTTTGGTGGAGGCAGAAGAGCGGTAGAAAATGTAGTTCCTTTGTAACTCAAAGAAACTATGAATAATACAAATTGCAACTTTGGAATTTATCTAAAATATGAAAAATATTTGTGTGGGGTGGAAAGGGGTTGGATATTGTCCTTGAAGGTGTGAATGACTTGTGGGATAATTGAGGGGTGGTAGAAAAATTATTGGATGAATTTTGGAAGTGCTAGAGAGAAAAGGAAAGGCCATATTCTTGAAACAATTTTAATTCTTCAAAACTTTTCTAAAAGAAAATTATTTTTGATCCCTCAAAAATAATTACCCAATCAATAATTCATCCAAAACAGAACCATTCAAAATTTTTGAAACCCAGTTACAAATTAAAAATATTTTTCTGAACAGAGGAACTAGAAAGAGAATAAAGTCAAAAATAATTAAAAGTATTTTATTTTAAGGAAAAGATTTTGAAAATCCAAAAGAAATATTTTTGGGGTGTTACAATAATTTCAGAATGATTCATGGACGTAGCCACCAGAGTTTGTTTTGTCGACTTCCAAGAAAAGGTCGTACCTCCACTCAAGAAGACAAAACCAGTATGTGATCTAGCATTATGGGGATCCGATAGGTATCCAGCATCACAATATCCCACCATGGTCTTATCTTGATTTTTCTGATAGAACAAACCAAGATCTTTGGTTCCTTGAAGATATCTGAAAATGTTCTTCACACCAACCCGATGCCTCTTTGTTGGTGATGCACTGAATCTAGCCACTAAATTTACTGCAAATGATATATCAGGCCTGGTGCAGTTCGCTAGATACATTAGCGCTCCAATAGCACTGAGGTAAGGAAACTCAGGTCCTGATACCTCTTCATCATCACCCTTAGGTCTAAATGGGTCTTTATCTCTATCAAGAGATCTAACAACCATTGGTGTTTTCAATGGATATGCTTTATCCATATTAAATTTCTCAAGAATCTTTTGGATATAAGCAGACTGATGAACAAGTATTCCCGAAGGAAGAGGTTCAAGTTGTAAGCCCAAACAAAATTTAGTCTTACCCAGATCTTTCATCTCAAACTCCGTCTTAAGATGATTACTTGCCTCATGTATTTCTTGTGTAGTCCCAATGATATTCAGATCATCCACATACACAGAAATAATACAAAATCCATTTTTAGATTTCTTAATAAACACACATGGGCAATCGTTATTATTTGAGTAACCCTTCTGAAGAAGGAATATACTCAGTCGGTTATACCACATTCTTCCCGACCGCTTCAAGCCATACAATGACTTCTGAAGCTTTACACAATACATGTTACGATTAGCCTTTGGATTCGGAAGCTTCATTCCCTCAGGAACTTTCATATAAATATCCGAATCGAGTGACCCATATAGATATGCAGTCACAACATCCATCAGCTGGGTAGACAAATTCATTTTCACTGCCAGTGATATTAAATATCAGAACGTTGTTCCACTCATAACAGGAGAATATGTTTCATCATAATCGATGCCGGGTCTCTGCGTCAACCCCTGTGCTACAAGCCTTGCCTTGTATCTCACCACCTCATTGTTCTCATTTTTCTTACGAACGAAAACCCATTTTGCTCCCACAGGGAACACATGCTGAGGAGTGGGTATTACTGCAGTAAATACCCCTCTTTTTATGAGCGAGCGCAATTCATCCTCAATTGATGCCTTCCATTTGGACCAGTCTGAGCGCTTCATGCACTCTGCCATGGACTTAGGTTCGCAATCCAAATCAAGGCCTTCTACAATTCTAGAGGAGAAATAAATGTCGACAATTGTAGTCTTTCTGTTGTATGATTCTCCTGAATCAATATAGTTAATGGATATCTCATCAATACCTTTTGATCCTTCGTGATTTCCCTCAACAATTGGATCAAGGTCTTCCGATGTCCCAACATCAAAATTTGTGTGCACACTCGTGTTGGGTTCTGGATGTCCAACATCCTTCAGGTGTCCTTCAACCCTAGGTTGAATATCAACATCTTGTTAACTTGCATTTACTTTTTGAGGATTCCTCATTCCCCTTGGACGCTTCTGCAAAGCCTTGTCCTTTGTGTCCAGATTCCTCCCCCTCTTAGGTGGCTGAGTAGATCTATGGGTCACATCTACTCTCTCTGGCACATTCATAGTGGGAACATTTGATTTTGTGACACCTTTATAATCAGTAAATGCATCTGGCAGATTATTTGCAATATTTTGCAAATTTATAATCTTCTGAACCTCCAGTTCAGACTCATTCGTACGTGGATGTAAGGACTGGATGCCTTTCACATCCCAATCTATTTCTTGACATTCTTTGTGGTTATTCTCTCCCCCTGATGCCGGGAAATTGTTCTCATCAAAAATGCAATCAGCGTACCGGGCTGTAAACAAATCCCCTGTCAGGGGTTCTAGGTACTTAATGATTGACGGAGAATTGTACCCCACATAGATCCCCATTCGTCTATGAGGGCCCATTGATGTACGCTGTGGTGGTGAGATCGGTACATATACCGCGCAACCGAATTGCTGCAGATGGGAAATACTTGGTTGGTTTCCACGTACTAACTACAACGGGGAGACCGTATGATATGCAGTTGGTCAAATTTGTATCAACTCTGCAGCATGTAAAACTGCATGACCCCAACATGAAGCTGGAAGATTACTATTTTGTAGGAGCGGTCTTGCTATCAACTTGATCCTCTTGATAAGTGATTCCGCAAGACCATTCTGGGTATGTACATAAGGTACTGAGTGCTCCACAGAAATGCCCAAAGCTAGGCAGTAATCATTAAATGCTCGGGAACTGAATTCCACAGCATTATCCATTCTGATGGTTTTTATCCTATGCTCAGGATGATTTGCTCTCAATTTAATGATCTGATCAATTAGCTTTGCAAAAGCATGGTTCCTTGTTGATAGTAGACACACATTTGACCACCTCGTTGATGCATCAATTAGGACCATGAAATATCTGAATGGTCCAGATAACGGTTGTATTGGACCATAAATATCTCCTTGAATACGTTCAAGGAAATCAAGTGGCTCATCCTTTAATTTAACATAAGATGGCCTTGTGATCAATTTCCCAGTTGCACATGCCGTGCATACAAAATCCGATGATTTTGGGAACTTTCTATCTGTTATGTTGTGTCCAACAGGACCAACAATATTTTTTCTCATCATCTCAATACCAGGATGACCCAGGTGACCATGCCAAATCTTGAACTTATCAAGATTCTGAAAAACTATCTTGTACGCCAAATGCGTCTCTGGTTTAATGTATGTATAATACAACCTAGAAGATAGAGAAGGTAAATTCTCAAGGATTTCCTTACGAAATCCCTTTTGTTGAGTTATGAGTAGGCATTCAGCCCCACTCTCTTCATTAGTTTCCACATGGAAACCATTTTTGTGGATATCCTTAAAACTCAGCAGGGTACGAGTAGAATCTGGATACGGTAGAGCATCCTGGATTATCAATTTAGTACCCATAGGGAGTGTAATTGTAACTTGACCAGAACCAACAATTACCATGTCTTGACCAGCAATTTTCATGACACTTCCATTACTCTTCTTGAGTGTCTGGAAATACTTTATCTCCCTAAGTATCGTGTTAGTAGATCCACTATCCACTAAACACATTTCCTCCTCCATTGTATTATTTCTTGAAGTTCGTTCTGATTTTCTCCGGCGAGTTTGTGGCCTAGTGCTCTCGATGGAGAGACATGCATGATAACGTGTGAAAGAACTGTGTGAATGAACAGTAATGATTGATATCAATTGATTGCGATGATGTACAAATTTATACCCCTGGAAGGGGCGTGTCGCATAGACACGACGTTTACAAGAGATGGGATTCGAAGGGTGTGTCTGTTATAATAGGATGCGACCCATCGGGAGAGAAGACCGCATGTCGGTTTGCTAAATAGAGATTTCCATTAATTAAACTAACTAATTAATCCTAACAATAAGAACGACAACACTAGAGAAATCATTTATTCAGGGGAGAAAGGAGCAGGCGCAGACCCGGTTCCTCCACTGCCACCGCAGTATGTATCTCCAAGGGAATTGAAGAATCAAAGAAGGGTGCATCACCAAAGAAACCTGCAGCCCAGGAAGTCAACATCATCAAGGGAAACTGATAAATTGGCATCATCGGCGGCCTCCCTCAGGGAGCACTGCCGGGCCCAATGAATATACTATGTTGGACCTGTCGTGGGTTGGGCGACCCCGCGATAGTTCAGGAATTGCGCGGGATTGTGCGTATACCTGGCCTTGGGCAGCCCGGGCCGGGCTGAGCCCAAGTGTGCCATCGGGCCAAGCTCGGGCTTGGAAATTGAGCCTGACAGGCAGATCAGGCCGGACTTGGGCTTGCAGAAAACATGATTTTAGCCGTAGTCGGGCCGGGCCGACCGGGCCATGTCGGGCTTTTTCGGGCTCGGACCGGGCTTGGGCCTGATTTACTAGGCCTCATGGTCGGGCCGGGTCGGGCTCGGGCCTGGGTTTTTAGCACCGGGCTTTTTTTGGCTCGGCCCGAGATATGCCCAGGTATAATTGTGCGCCGATAGTTCTATGTGTGGTCGAAACACAGATTGCCAAGGACTGTATGGAAGGTTTGGCGGGCAGTTTGGGGTATGACAGTGCGTATGGTGTTGCAAGCAGTGGGAGAAGCGGAGGATTATGTATTTACTAGAAGAGTACAATCCAGTTGGGTTTGAGGAATTATTCCAAGTACCATATCGACATGAAGGTTGAAGAACAAGGGAAGGATCCATGGCGGCTTACTGTTTGGTATGGGGAGGCAAACCAGAGTTTAAGGTACAAAACTTGGGACATGACGAGGTTCCTCAAAGCTGATTGTGATCTACTATGGTTATGCATTGGTGACTTCAACGATATAGTGTTATATGAGTTATGTGATCTAATATGTAGGAGCCAATATGGGCATCCAGGTTCCACTATTGGTTATTGACCGGAGAGGTGTCTCGGTCATGTCTACATAATTCTCGAACCCGTAGGGTCCGCACGCTTAATGTTCATTGACGATATAGTGTTATATGAGTTATGTGATTTCGTAACCGAATGTTGTTCGGAGTCCCGGATGAGATCACAGACATGACGAGGGTCTCAAAATGGTCGAGAGGTAAAGATTGATATATAGGACGATGGTATTCGGACACCGGAAGTGTTTCAAAGGGTACCGGGTACTTATCGGGTCACCGGAAAGGAGTTTCGGACAACCCCGGCAAAGATATGGGCCTTATGGGCCAAGTGAGGGAACACACCAGCCCACAAGGGGCTGGTGCGCCCCTATAGTGGCCGTCCCTATGAGGAGGAAAAGGAAAGAGGGGAGGGCAAGGAAAGTGTGGAGTAGGACTCCCCCTTCCTTCCCTCTCCCCCATCTTTCCTTCTCCCTTGGTGATACAAGGAAAGTGAAGGAAATATGCCCTAGAGGCAATAATAAAGTTGTTACTTTATATTTCCTTATTCATGATAAAGGTTTATTATTCATGCTAGAATTGTATTGATCGGAAACTTAAATACATGTGTGAATACATAAACAAATACCGTGTCCCTAGTATGCCTCTACTAGACTAGCTCGTTGATCAAAGATGGTTAAGGTTTCCAAACCATAGACATGTGTTGTCATTTGATAACGGGATCACATCATTAGGAGAATGATGTGATGGACAAGACCCACCCGTTAGCTTAGCATAATGATCGTTCAGTTTATTGGTATTGCTTTCTTCATGTCAAATACATATTCCTTCGACTATGAGATTATGCAACTCTCGGATACCAGAGGAATACCTTGTGTGCTATCAAACGTCACAACATAACTGGGTGATCATAAAGATGCTCTACAGATATCTCCGAAGGTGTTTGTTGAGTTGGCATAGATCGAGATTAGGATTTGTCACTACGAGTATCGGAGAGGTATCTCTGGGCCCTCTTGGTAATACACATCATAAGCTTGCAAGCAAAAGACTAAGGAGTTAGTCACGAGGTGATGTATTAAGGAACGAGTAAAGAGACTTGCCGGTAACGATATTGAACTACGTATGAAGATACCGACGATCGAATCTCGGGCAAGTAACATACCGATGGACAAAGGGAATTACGTATGTTGTCATAATGGTTCGACCGATAAAGATCTTCATAGAATATGTAGGAGCCAATATGGGCATCCAGGTTCCGCTATTGGTTATTGACCGGAGAGGTGTCTCGGTCGTGTCTACATAGTTCTCGAACCCGTAGGGTCCGCACGCTTAACGTTCGTTGATGATATAGTGTTATATGAGTTATATGATTTGGTGACCGAATGTTGTTCGGAGTCCCGGATGAGATCACGGACATGACGAGGAGTCTCGAAATGGTCGAGAGGTAAAGATTGATATATAGGACGATGGTATTCGGACACCGGAAGTGTTTCGGAGGGTACCGGGTACTTATCGGGTCACCGAAAAGAAGTTTCGGGCACCCCCGGCAAAGATATGGGCCTTATGGGCTAAGTGAGGGAACACACCAGCCCACAAGAATGGTCTGTCCCCTCCTTTGGCCCACAAGGCCCATAACTTGCCGGGGGGTGCCCGGAACCCCTTCCGGTGACCCGATTCCTTCCCGGTACGTCCCGAAACACTTCCGGTGTCCAAATACTATCATCATATATATCAATCTTTACCTCTCGACCATTTTGAGACTCCTCGTCATGTCCGTGATTTCATCTGGGATTCCGAACAACATTCGGTCACCAAAACATACAGCTCATATAACACTATATCATCAACGAACGTTAAGCGTGCGGACCCTACGGGTTCGAGAACTATGTAGACATGACCGAGACACCTCTCTGGTCAATAACCAATAGCGGAACCTGGATGCCCATATTGGCTCCTACATATTCTATGAAGATATTTATTGGTTGACCCGTTATGACAACATACGTAATTCCCTTTGTCCATCGGTATGTTACTTGCCCGAGATTCGATCGTCGGTATCTTCATACCTAGTTCAATCTCGTTACCGGCAAGTCTCTTTACTTGTTGTGTAATACATCACCTTGTGACTAACTCCTTAGTAATTTGCTTTCAAGCTTATGATGTGTATTACCGAGAGGGCCCAGAGATACCTCTCCGATACTCGGAGTGACAAATCCTAATCTCGATCTATGCCAACTCAACAAACACCTTCGAAGATACCTGTAGAGCATCTTTATGATCACCTAGTTACGTTGTGACATTTGATAGAACACAAGGTATTCCTCTGGTATCTGGGAGTTGCATAATCTCATAGTCGAAGGAATATGTATTTGACATGAAGAAAGCAATAGCAATAAAACTGAACGATCATTATGCTAAGCTAACGGATGGGTCTTGTCCATCACATCATTCTCCTAATGATGTGATCCCATTATAAAATGACAACACATGTCTATGGTTAGGAAACCTTAACCATCTTTGATCAACGAGCTAGTCTAGTAGAGGCTTACTAGGGACATGGTATTTGTTTATGTATTCACACATGTATTTAAGTTTCCGCTCAATACAATTCTAGCATGAATAATAAACCTTTATCATGAATAAGGAAATATAAAATAACAACTTTATTATTGCCTCTAGGGCATATTTCCTTCAGTGTCCCACTTGCACTAGAGTCAATAATCTAGTTCACATCGCCATGTGATTAACACCCATAGTTCACATCGCCATGTGACTAACACCCAAAGAGATTACTAGAGTCAATAATCTAGTTCACATCGCCATGTGATTAACACCCAAAGAGTACTAAGGTATGGTCATGTTTTGCTTGTGAGAGAGGTTTAGTCAACGGGTCTGCCATATTCAGATCCGTATGTATTTTGCAAGTTTCTATGTCTACAATGCTCTGCATGGAGCTACTCTAGCTAATTGCTCCCACTTTCAATATGTATCCAGATTGAGACTCAGAGTCATCTGAATCGGTGTTAAAGCTTGCATCAACGTAACCCTTTACGACGAACTCTTTATCACCTCCATAACTGAGAAACATTTCCTTAGTCCTCTTTAGGTACCTAAGGATAATTTTAACCGCCGTCCAGTGATCTACTCCTGGATCACTATTGTACCCTCTTGCCAACTCATGGCAAGGCACACAATAGGTCTGGTACACAGCATGGCATACTTTACAGAACCTATGACTGAGGCATAGGGAATGACTTTCATTCTCTATATTCTGCCGTGGTCGGGTTTTGAGTCTTACTCAACTTCACACCTCAGTCAAGAACCCTTTCTTTGACTGATCCATTTTGAACTTCTTCGAAACTTTGCCAAGGTATATACTTTGTGAAAGTCCTATTAAGTGTCTCGATCTATCCCTATAGATCTTGATGCCCAATATCTAAGTAGCTTCAGTGAGGTCTTTTTATTGAAAATTTCTTATTCAAGTATCCTTTTATGCTATCCAGAAATTCTATATCATTTCCAATCAATAATATGTCATCCACATATAATATCAGAAATGCTACATAGGTCCCACTCACTTTCTTGTAAATACAGGCTTCACCGTAAGTCTGTATAAAAACATATGCTTTGATCACCTCATCAAAGCGTATATTCCAACTCCGAGATGCTTGCACCAGTCCATAAATGGATCGCTGGTAGCTTCACACTTTGTTAGCACCTTTAGGATCGACAAAACCTTCTGGTTGTATCATATACAACTCTTCTTTAAGAAATCCATTAAGGAATGCAGTTTTGATGTCCATTTGCCAGATTTCATAATCATAAAATGCGGCAATTGCTAACATGATTTGGACAGACTTAAGCATCGCTACGGGTGAGAAAGTCTCATTGTAGTCAGCCCCTTAAACTTGTCAAAAACCTTTTATGATAAGTCGAGCTTTGTAGATAGTAACATTACCATCAGCGTCAGTCTTCTTCTTGAAGATCCATTTATTCTCTATGGCTTCCCGATCATCGGGCAAATCCACCAAAGTCCACACTTTGTTCTCATACATGGATCCTATCTCAGATTTCATGGCCTCAAGCCATCTGTCGGAATCTGGGCTTATCATAGCTTCTTCATAGTTTGTAGGTTCGCCATGGTCTTATAACATGACTTCCAGGACAGGATTAGCGTACCACTCTGGTGCAAAACATGTTCTGGTCGACCTACAAAGTTCTGTAGTAACTTGATCTGAAGTTTCATGATCATCATCATTAGCTTCATCTCTGGTTGGTGTAGGCATCACGGGAACTGTTTTCTGTGATGTGCTACTCTCCAATTCGAGAGAAGGTACAATTACCTCATCAAGTTATACTTTCCTCCCACTCACTTCTTTCGAGAGAAACTCCTTCTCTAGAAAGGACCCAAACTTAGCAACAAAGACCTTGCCTTTGGATCTGTGATAGAAGGTGTACCCAATAGTTTCTTTAGGGTATCCTATGAAGACGCACTTCTTCGATTTGGGTTTGAGCTTATCTGGCTGAAGCCTTTTGACATAAGCATCGCATCCCCAAACTTTAAGAAACGACAACTTAGGTTTCTTGCCAAACCATAGTTCATACGGTGTCGTCTCAACGGACTTAGACGGTGCCCTATTTAACGTGAATGCAGCTGTCTCTAATGCATAACCCCAAAACGATAGTGGTAAATCGGTAAGAGACATCATAGGTCGCACCATATCTAATAAAGTACGGTTACGATGTTCGGACACACCATTACGCTGTGGTGTTCTAGGTGGCGTGAGTTGTGAAACTATTCCACATTGTTTTAAATGAAGGCCAAACTCGTAACTCAAATATTCGCCTCCACGATCAGATCGTAGAAACTTTATTTTCTTGTTACGATGATTCTCCACTTCACTCTGAAATTCTTTGAACTTTTCAAATGTTTCAGACTTGTGTTTCATCAAGTAGATATACCCATACCTACTCAAATCATCTGTGAAGGTAAAATAAAAACGATACTCGCCGCGTGCTTCAACACTCATCGGACCACATACATCGATATGTATTATATCCAATAAGTCATCAGCTCGCTCCATTGTTCCGGAGAACGGAGTTTTAGTCATCTTGCACATGAGGCATGGTTCGCAAGTATCAAATGATTCATAATCAAGTAATTCCAAAAGCCCATCTACATGGAGTTTCTTCATGCGCTTTACACCAATATGACCTAAACGGCAGTGCCACAAGTATGTTGCACTATCATTATCAACTTTGCATCTTTTGGCATCAATATTATGAATATGTGTATCATTATGATCGAGATTCAATAAACCATTTATATTGAGTGTATGACCATAGAAGGTTTTATTCATGTAAACAGGACAACAATTATTCTTTGACTTAAATGAATAACCGTATTGCAATAAACATAATCCAATCATATTCATGCTCAATGCAAACACCAAATAACATTTATTTAGGTTCTATACTAATCTCCAAGGTAAAGGGAGTGTGCGATGGTGATCTTATCAACCTTGGAATCACTTCCAACACACATCGTCACCTCGCCCTTAACTAGTCTCTGTTCATTTTGCAACTCCTGTTTCGAGTTACTAATCTTAGCAACTGAACGGTATCAAATACCCAGGGGCTACTATGAACACTAGTAAAGTACACATCAATAACATGTATATCAAATATACCTTTGTTCACTTTGCCATCCTTCTTATCCGCCAAGTTTTTGGGGCAGTTCCGCTTCTAGTGACCATTTCCTTTGTAGTAGAAGCACTCAGTTTCAGGCTTGGGTCTAGCTTTGGGCTTCTTCATGGGAGTGGCAACTTGCTTGCCATTCTTCTTGAAGTTCCCTTTCTTTCCCTTTGCCCTTTTGCTTGAAACTAGTGGTCTTGTTAACCATCAACACTTGATGCTCTTTCTTGATTTCTACCTTCGTCGATTTCAGCATCGCGAAGAGCTCGGGAATCGTTTTCGTCATCCCTTGCATATTATAGTTCATCACGAAGTTCTAGTAGCTTGGTGATAGTGACTAGAGAACTCTGTCAATCACTATCTTATCTGGAAGATTAACTCCCACTTGATTCAAGTGATTGTAGTACCCAGACATTCTGAGCACATGCTCACTAGCTGAGCTATTCTCCTCCATCTTGTAGGCAAAGTACTTGTCAAAGGTCTTCATACCTCTTAACACGGGCATGAGTCTGAAATACCAATTTCATCTCTTGGAACATCTCATATGCTCTGTGGCGTTCAAAACATTTTGAAGTCCCGGTTCTCAGCCGTAAAGCATGGCGCACTAAACTATTAAGTAGTCATGATATTGAGCTTGCCAAACATCCATAACGTCTGCATCTGCTCCTGCAATAGGTCTGTCACCTAGCGGTGCATCAAGGACATAATACTTTTGTGCAGCAATGAGGATAATCCTCAGATCATGGACCCAGTCCGCATCATTGCTACTATCATCTTTCAACTTATTTTTCTCTAGGAACATATTAAAAAATATAGGGGAGCTATATCGCGAGCTATTGATCCACAACATAGATATGCAAAAACTATCAGGACTAAGTTCATGATAAATTAAGTTCAATTAATCAAATTACTAATGAACTCCCACTTAAATTAACATCCCTCAAGTTATCTAAGTGATACATGATCCAAATCAACTAAACCATGTCCGATCATCACGTGAGATGGAGTAGTCTTCAATGGTTAACATCTTCATGTTGATCATATCTACTATATGACTCATGTTCGACCTTTCGGTCTCCAGTGTTCCGAGACCATGTCTGTACATGCTAGGCTCGTCAAGTTTAACCCAAGTATTCTGCATGTGCAAAACTGTCTTACACCCGTTGTATGTGAATGTAGAGTCTATCACACCCGATCATCACGTGGTGTCTCGAAACGACGAACTTTCGCAACGGTGCATTCTCGGGGAGAACACTTATATCTTGAAATTTAGTGAAGGGATCATCTTATAATGCTACTATCGTTCTAAGAAAAATAAGATGCATAAAAGATAAACATCACATGCAATCAAAATATGTGACATGATATGGCCATCATCATCTCATGCTTTTGATCTCCATCTCGAAAGCATCGTCATGATCTCCATCGTCACCGGCTCGACACCTTGATCTCCATCGTTGCGTCGTGGTCGTCTCGCCAACTATTGCTTCTACAACTATTGCTAACGCATAGCGATAAAGTAAAGCAATTACATGGCGTTTGCATTTCATATAATAAAGAGACAACCATAAGGCTCCTGCCGGTTGCTGATAACTTACAAAACATGATCATCTCATACAATAACGTATATCACATCATGTCTTGACCATATCACATCACAACATACCCTGCAAAAACAAGTTAGACGTCCTCTACTTTGTTGTTGCAAGTTTTACGTGGCTGCTACGGGTTTCTAGCAAGAACCGTTCTTACCTACGGCAAAAACCACAACGGTGAATTATCAAGTTTACTGTTTTAACCTTCTTCAAGGACCGGCCACAGTCAAATTTGATTCAACTAAAGTAGGAGAAACAGACACCCGCCAGCCACCTTTATACAAAACTAGTTGCAAGTCAGTCGGTGGAACTGGTCTCATGTACGTGGACATGTAAGGTTGGTCCGGGCCGCTTCATCCCACAATGCCACCGAATCAAAATAAGACATTGGTGGTAAGCAGTATGAACATCACCGCCCACAACTTATTTGTGTTCTACTTGTGCATATCATCTACGCATAGATCTGGCTCATGATGCCACTGTTGATGTTGCATGGAAAACAAAAAAAATTCTACGCACACGCAATGATCTATCCATGGAGATGCATAGCAATGAGGGGGAGAGTGTGTCTATGTACCCTCGTAGACCGTAAGCGGAAGCGTTTAACAACGCGGTTGATGTAGTCGAACTTCTTCGCGCTCCAACCGATCAAGTACCAAACGTATGACACCTCCGCGTTCTGCACACGTTCAGCTCGGTGACGTCCTCCGCCTTCTTGATCCAGCAAGACGGCGAGGTAGTAGATGAGTTTCGGCAGCACGACGGCGTGGTGACGGTGATCGTAAAGTGATCCCCGCAGGGCTTCGCCTGAGCACTACGAAAATATGACCGAGGGAGTAGACGGTGGACGGGGGCACCGCACACGGCTAAGACAATGTTGTGTCCTTGTGTGGCGCCCCCTCCCCACATATATATAGGTGGGAGGGAGGGAGGAGCAGCCAAAGGAGGCGCCCAAGTAGGAGGAATCCTACTTGGGGTCCCTCCCAAGCCGCGCCCCCTTTCCTTATTTGGAGTGCGGGGAAAGGCAGGGTGTCGGTGCAACAGACCCTGGGTCCATTGCACGGACTGTGCACAGGCTAGAGACAAGATTACAAAACCAAGATCAGACCAAACAAGGAGGTTCAATTCCTTTGAAGGATCCAAGTGCAAGTTGAGAAGGCCAAGGTGAGCCAGAGGAGCAAGGCATCGCTAAGGGAAGGACCTACCTTGCCGGGCAGGTGAGCCTGGCAGGGTTGGGTTTTGCCCCGGAAGCAAGCTCCAGATCATCCCGGCAGGCCTGCCGGGGTTGGCGGAGGCAAGCCACTCCACCACTCCACCTCACATGCGACGCAAGTCATTAATCAAAGCGGTGTCGAGCTCCAAGGTGACTAAATGGCTGCTTTCTGCCACATGGCAGCCACTTCCTACAGCAAACACCTCCATATGACACCCGTCCTGAGACGTGTCAAGCGAGCAAGCGCGAAGCTGGCAAAACAGCCCCGCAGGGCCTGCCAGGTGAGCTGTGATGTGACATTGAGCAGCGCATTTAATGCACTCTGTCAGCCTAGAGAGTTAGATATGATAGCACTATTAGCTATATAATCAGTACGCAAAGACTGATTTGCCACTGTGGTGACCCCTTAATCTATAAAAGGAGGCCCATGGCAACGATAGAAAGGGTTGGACCCTCGCATATCCATACGCGTGTAGCCACTCTCGCCCTAGTGTGACCTTGCCGGGCGGGTGTGCTGCGTCCACCACCATTATCCACCATCAATCCACCAAAGCAGGAGTAGGGTTTTACGCCTCACGGCGGACCGAACCTTGGTAAAGATTGCCCGTGTGATCTCTGCCGTGCTGTGTGACGCTTCTCCGCTCTTTGTGCAACGTGCCCATCCCCTCGCTGTACCAAAAGGGGCTCATGGCCCCATAGGTGGCCGTGGTTTCCCATGACATCTTTGGCGCGCCAGGTAGGGGGATCACTTGCGCGAAACCGAGAGCGTACGCTGCGCGTCATCTTCATCGACATTTTCGTCGTCGACGGCGTCATTGACTATGGTGCCCAAGAGGAAGCCTGGAGCTGCAAATCACCCGTCCACCTCGAAGGCTCCGCCGCCCGCGACCGCCAACGTCGCGGGGAATGCGGGGGCTCGCGAGGGTGTGGATGCTGCGGGGGACATGGTCGGCGCAGGCGGCGCCGTCACCACCTTCCCCACGGCCGAAGCAGGAACGGGAGGTACCGGGGAAGGATAGCATCAGCAAAATCCCGACGGTAATGCTGCACGAGGTACGGATGGAGGGATCATTTCACCTGAACCCCTTCTCCTCGCCAACGGGCACAGCCGCAGTGATGACGCTCGTTCTGGGGTGAATCGCAACCCTCTGGCCGCCCCTGCTGCGGGCGCGACCGCAAGGCATGCGCCACCTTCGGGGTGGGCTGACCCAGCTACTGTGCCCAACGGAGCCGCTGGCCCTCAGGCCCCTCCGCCGCGTCATCATGCCATCCAAACGGCTGGCTCACAGCAGCAAGGGCGCGGCGCGGTCGCCACCGGCAACGTCAGGAGCCGAGCGACACTACGATCTACATCGTCATCACCTATGCCAAGCACTACCTCAGAGGCCATGGCGCCAGCCCAACTGCTATTGAGATTTCCACCGGCGGCAGACCAGATGGATGAGTGGCGAGCCACCATCCAAAGTTTGATTGGTTTCACCGAGGCGGAAGGATCATAGCGGGCCGGACCGCCATGGCCTTCCCAGGCAGCAACGACGGCTCGTGTGGCTGGTCGTGCGGGAGGGACCACCCTCACGGTGCAATCCCCACCACGGCAAGCCGCCCGGGAGCCGCAAAACCAAGCGCCCGATGACATCTCGATGGCCTCGTCAGATCCTCGAGCACGTCAAGGCCGACAGCATGCCCCGGAGGGCAGGCGAAGGGAAGGCGCCCGTGTCATCGATGAGAGGCGCTGCGACAACCCCCGCCGGTCCAATGGGTGTGATGACCCCGACGTCGACGAGCCCGCGCTCGGAGATAGTGGGTGCCTGCCTTTCGAGGTTGGGTGCCCTGCCTTCACCCATGAGCTGCGGCAAGTCCGTTGGCCGTCCACTCGCACGTTCAAGCCAGAGATACCCGAGAAGTATGATGGGAGACTAAACCCAGCAGAGTTCTTAAGCATCTACACCATCTCTGTTCAAGCTGCCGGGGGAAGAGATGAGAAGGTGTTCGCCAACTACTTCCCTTTGGCCCTCAAGTCAAATGTGAGGTCTTGGCTGATGCACCTGCCGGAGAACTCCATTTCGACCTGGGCTGACCTGTGCCACGAGTTCATTGGTGCCTTCACGAGTGGCCATCGAGAACCAGGGTGGCCCGGCGATTTGCAGCTTCTCTAGCAGAAAGAGGGAGAAACTCTACGGAAGTACATGCAGAGATTCAGTCGAGTCCATAGAAATATCCCAGATATCCACCCAGCTGCCGTGATAGCTGCCTTCCAATCCAACGTGTGCAACCGAAGGATACATTCCAAGATGAACGTTCAGTTGCCCAAGACTGTGAAGGAGCTCTACACTTTGGTGGACAAATGTGCTCGGGTGGAGGAGGGGAGGAAACTTCCTGGAGAGGAAGATTGTGTCGACATCGACTTAGAAGATGACGACGAAACCATCAGTAAGAAGAAGAACAAGAAGCACAACAAGAAGCGCAAGGATAAGACTGTGATGACTGTTGAGGGGTCAGGCATGCCTAGTACCGGCAAGAAGGCCAAGGATGAAGCCCCCGGCAAGGAGGCTACCGCATGCGCTGACTGCCGGGTGGCGGCGGCTGCCGAGAAAGCTAGGAAAAGTGATGAGTCATACTGTAAGATTCATCGGACCAAGGGCCACGATCTCCAGGAGTGTCACCAGGTTGAGCATCTCGTGCAAGAGGCAGAAGGCTGAGTATGAGAAGCGCGATAAGGAAAAAGGTCAGAATGGCGCTGGCGGGAAGGGCCGGGGTGGTGAAGCAAATCGCCCCGGCAAGGCTCCTCGGAACCAAGGGAAACCCGCCAAAGGCCGAGAGAAGGAGGATTGCAGTAATGAGAGTGATGGAGGGAATGAAGAGGAAACCAGCGAGCAGGAATTCCAGAAGGCCACTGACGCCCTGTGCATTGACGGGGGTGCATCTTTGCACTCCTCTCACCGCCAACTTAAACAGTGGGCCCGTGAAGTCAATGCCATGGAGCCAGCGGCAGATTCTCGGAAGCCGCTCAAGTGGTCATGCACGCCCATCATCTTTGATGAAGATGACCACCCCGACCGCATTACTGCGGTAGGGTGCTTGCCATTGTTGGTCTCATCAACAATTCGCAACCTCAAGGTCACAAAGATGCTGGTTGACGGTGGGGCCGGGTTGAATCTGATTTCCCCAAAGGTTATCAGCAAACTCCAGATAGCAGAGGAAGAACTTAAGGCCACAGGCATGTTTCAAGGAGTCAATCCTGGCAGGAGCCGTCCTAAGGGAAAGATTATGTTGCCAGTGACATTTGGAGGAGAGTTGAACCACAGGACTGAGAAAGTTGTGTTCGATGTGGTTGACCTCCCCCTGCCGTACAACGGGATACTTAGGCGCCCGGCCCTGGCCAAATTCATGGCAGCATCCCACTATGCCTACAACACCTTGAAGATGCCAGGGCCGATGTGCGTCATTTCCATTCCGTCGGACAAGAAATACACAATTATTTGCGTCGATAAGATGTACCGGGACGCGGTCGCGGCAGAGGTCGCGGAAGCCACAGTTCCCGCCAAGGAAAAGCATAGCAGAGGCACTGGCAAGGAATCCGGGAAGCGTACCTCTGTGGAATGTGCCACGCCCATTGATGACACGCCAGAGAGTTCCAACAGCAAGAGATCCAAGGCTGCCACACCCCAAGTGAAAATGGTCACGGCAGGGCTGGCTGGCGATGATGGTACTTTCACTATCAGCGCCACCCTTGATGACAAATAGGAAAGCGCGCTCGTTGCCTTCCTGCAGGTGAATATCGATGTGTTTGCCTGGCAACCATCTGATATCCCCGGTGTTCCCAGGGAGGTAATCGAGCACTGTCTGCCCACATGCCCAGCCCGTCAAGCAGAAGGTTCGGAAGCAGGCCTTGGAGCGGCAGCAGTTTATTGCCGAGGAAATCAAGAAACTTGAAGCAGCTGGTTTGGTCAGAGGAGTACTGCATCCAACATGGTTAGCAAACCTAGTGGTTGTGCGCAAGGCTAATGAAAAATGGAGGCTTTGCATGGATTTTACGGATCTAAACAAGGCATGCCCAAAGGACCCATTTCCCTCGCCGTGCATCGATCAGATCATGGATTCTACTTCAGGATGTGAGTTGCTCTCTTTTCTGAATGCATACTCTGGATACCATCAGATCTTTATGTCCAAGGAGGACGAAGAAAAGACCTCATTTATCACCCCATGCGGCACATACTGCTTTGTGCGCATGCCTTTTGGGTTGAAGAGTGCCGGGTCCACTTTTGCAAGAGCAGCCCAGATTGGCTTTGAACCACAGTTGCTCAGGAAAATTTGAAGCCTATATGGATGATATTGTGGTCAAGACCAAGGACAGATCAACCCTCATCCAGGATTTAGAAGAGACATTTGCTAATCTGCGCAAGATCAACTTGAAACTGAATCCGGAGAAGTGCGTGTTTGGCGTTCCCTCCGGCAAGCTACTTGGTTTCTTTGTGTCCCACCATGGGATAGAGGTGAACCCCGATAAGATCAAGGCTATTGAGCAGATACAGGCACCCAAGACAGTTAAGGATGTGAGGCGTTTGACAGGATGCGTTGCCACGCTTAGCAGATTCATCTCCAAGTCTGCCGAGCGCGCCTTGCCGTTCTTCAAGATTTTGAAGAAGGCAGGACCCATGAAGTGGACCCCGGAAGAAGATGCAGCACTGCAGGATTTGAAGGCCTACTTGTCTTCTGTGCCTACTTTGGTCGCACCCAAACCACAAGAGCCGTTGCTGCTATATCTGGCAGAAACTAATCAAGTGGTTAGTGCGGCCCTAGTAGCGCAGTGGGAAGTGGAAGAAGCAGCCACCACAGCAAGCATCCCACCCAGGGAAGAGGAAGAGAGCGGCCCGGCAAGGCCAGATACGGATCAGGACAAAGAAGAGCACGGCAGCGGAAGCAACCCCAAGGACACGGCAAGGAAGAAGGTGGTGCAGCGCCCAGTATACTTCGTCAGCTCCCTGGTGCAGGGGGCTAGATCCAGGTATTCTGGCGTGCAAAAGTTGATCTTTGGCCTTGTCATGGCCTCAAGGAAACTGTGCCACTACTTCCAAGCCCATGAGATCACGGTTGTCACTTCCCGTTGCAAAGGATACTTCGAAACCTAGAGGCCACCGACAGGATAGTGGAGTGGGCATTGGAGTTATCCAGCTTCGGCCTGAAGTTTGAAAGCACATCAACAATCCAGAGCAGAGCGTTGGTAGAGTTTATTGCAGAATGGACGCCAACCCCTGATGAAGAAGTACATGAAACAGTTATCCCCGGCAAGGAAGCGCCCCAAGAATGGATCATGTATTTTGATGGTGCCTTCTCCCTGCAAGGTGCAAGGGCTGGCGTGCTTCTCGTGGCTCCCACTGGAGAGCACCTGAGGTACGTCGTCCAGATGCACTTTCCCCGGGAGGAGGCAACCAACAATACAGCAGAATATGAAGGGCTTCTTGCCGGGCTCAGGATTGCTACAGAATTAGGAATCAAGAAGCTGATCATTCGAGGAGATTCACAACTGGTGGTGAGACAAGTCAACAAGGATTACCAAAGCCCATTGATGGAGG
Source organism: Thinopyrum elongatum (assembly GCA_011799875.1). NCBI lineage: Eukaryota > Viridiplantae > Streptophyta > Magnoliopsida > Poales > Poaceae > Thinopyrum > Thinopyrum elongatum. The sequence goes on from CM022298.1 coordinate 525,038,585, forward strand.
CATACGTCGAGGAAGTGAGAAGATTGGAGGAGCGCTTTGACGGGTTGCAAACAGAGCACGTACCCCGTGCGGAAAACAGCATTGCTAATCACCTGTCGAAATGCGCTGCGCAGAAGCTTCCTGTGGAACCAGGAACTTTTGTTCTCCATCTTACTCAGCCCTCCGTATCCCCGACAACAATGGCCAGAAAGAGGAGGAAATTGGACTCCGGTAAGCCTCTCCCGGTAGAGCCTTTCGGGGCTCCTGGCAGGGAGCCTGCCGGAAACAACTCCCCTTCGATTGCCGGGCTGCACCCTCCTGCCGGGCCACTAGTCCCCGTGGTCAAGGGATGCGCCCCCATGAATGAGGAGGTGCCGCTAGTCCTCGTTGCCAAGCCTCAGGCTCCAACTTGGGCAAGGCATATAGTCCATTTCCTCCAAACCGAAGAACTTCCCGAAGAGCAAGAAGAAGCTGAAAGAGTAGCCCGAAGGGCCAGTATGTATCAGTTTGTCAATGACACACTATACAGAAGAAGGCCCAACAGTGTGAAATTGAAGTGCATTTGTCGGGAAGGAGTAAAGGAACTGCTGGCAGAGATACACAAAGGCATGTGCGGCTCCCACATTGGATCACGGGCTTTGGTAGGGTAAGCATTCCGGCAAGGATTCTATTGGCCCACAGCCCTCCAAGATGCGGTTGAGCTCGTCACCAAGTGTGAAGCCTGTCAGTTCCATTCCAAAAATATCCATCTGCCTACCCAAGCACTCCAGACAATCCCTTTGTCATGGCCGTTTTCGGTCTGGGGGCTCGATATCCTCGACCCTTTCCCCCGAGCTGCCGGGGCTTTGAACTCTTGTTCGTTGCAATCGACAAGTTTACAAAGTGGCCGGACGTAGATGCCGTGAGAAAGGTGACTGCTCAGTCAGCTATCAAGTTCTTGAAAGGATTGGTGTGCCGCTTCGGGATCCCAGCCTGGATCATCACCAACAACTGCATCATGCCCTCGGAAGCAAGATCTCATTTGCCTCTATCGCACATCCCAGAAGCAATGGACAAGCTGAGAGGGCGAACGCTGAAGTGCTGCGAGGACTCAAGACAAGAACGTTTGATAAGCTGCGGAAGCACGGCATGCAATGGATCAATGAGGTGCCGGTGGTTCTTTGGTCCCTCAGAACGGCACCAAACCGAGCTACCGGGCAGATTCTCTTCTCCCTAGTCTATGGGGCAGAAGCAGTTATCCCCACGGAACTCATTTACAGGTCACCTCGAGTGCTTGCCTATGATGAAGTAGCGCAGGAACAACACATGCGTGACGACGCCGTGCTTCTCGAGGAGAACCGTCTCCAGGCTGCTACGTGTGCTGCACGCTATCAGCAAGCCCTGCGTCGCTATCATAGCCGCAGGGTTCATGCCCGGTGTTTTGAGGAAGGCGACCTTGTCCTTAGGCGCATTCAGTCCGCCAAGGGTACAAACAAGCTGTCGCCGAAGTGGGAAGGCCCTTACCGGGTAGTACGAGTCACCAGACCTGGCGCAGTCTGTCTGGAGACCGGAGATGGCATTCAATTGCAAAACTCATGGATTATTGAGCATCTCCGCAAGTTCTACCCGTAAGGCGCGGCTGTCGGGCCCTGCCCGGCAGCCACCCTTTTGTATAGGCCTTGCCTCAGCTGCATGTAACCCCTTGTACAAAGCTAGGCGCAGACCCTGAGCAACAGAGAAATAAATGAAGCGCTGGGGGCCCCCGACAAGTTGCATGCATGCATAAGCATTTCATAAGCATTGCATGCTTCATGTAGATAGGTTGCATGATCATGTAGATAGATTGCATCTGGCATCATCTTCATTTGCATAAACTGCAGGCTCCTGCCGTGGACTTTGTCCTAGGAAGAGGATGCGAAGACAAGCCAGCACTGCGGTCTCCGGCAAGCCAAACAGATAAGTTCCATCTCTTATCCGTACATGTTCCGTGAGTAGGACTTGTGCATATGAAAACCTCGCCGCCTCGGAAACAAAGGTGCTCCCATCTACTGACACGAACGCTGCTTCGGTCAGGATGGTCGTAGTGGCCTTTGGCTGAAAGGGGTTGGCGGGGGGCTGGTCTCTCCCAATGGGTTCTGCGCCCGGCAGGCTCAGCCCCACGGCAGAAGTCCTATGGGGTACCGGCAAGGTAGATTACCAGGATCTACTTGTTTACATGAAAGTAGGGAGGCGTTTCACCTCTGCATGGATATCATACATGCACAAGTGCCCGGCAAAGCTTATCTTTTTCATTAATATGCTGATCAACAAGTACAAATCTCATGGAACATAAACATGGACGCAAGAGATTACATTATTTGAACTAAAATTTGGCAAGTGCCTACAGATTTAAGATTGAAAAAAGATAAGTGCCCCGTAAACTCCTCTCCCTGTCCCTTTTTATCCCAGGTAGTGTGGTGGGAAGAGGAGAGCTCAGGAGGACTGCCCAAGCAGGAGCCCACCCCGATCCCGTCAGGGCCTGCCGGGTGCAGCCTGACAAGATCGGGAGTGGCGAGGGTGCAAATGAGGCGGACAGAAGGAGTAGCTCGGCGGTGCCCTGGTCACCACCTCCAGGACCAGTCAAAAGCCCCAGCACAAGCGCCGACAGGGAAGGCCGTCGGAGCTCAGCTGGAAGACCGCTGGAGGAGGCGAAGGCACCAAGAGAGCGACCCCCTCCTCGACGATCGGGAGCCTGGTGATGACGGTGCCCGGGAGGGGAGGGGAAGAACGGGAAGACAAGGCGGCAGGACGTCAGTACGAGACGAACGCTGAAAGGACATGCGGTGCCCCCATGTGTGGTTTTGGTAATTGATGACATTCTCTATGGACTAATCGTTGCATTGAGTTATATTTGAAGGATTTGTCCATAGGCATTTCTTGAAGTCCATGTGTAGGTTTCAAGGAGTTTATGAGTTGACCAATGTGCTATTAAGGAATTATCCAAAGATTGGTCATGTGAGTGTTGAGCTTATTGCAAGCATGTCTTGAAGAAGAAGATTGTGTGATCATTCATGTTTACCCTCAAGACATCATCCAAATGAAGAGAGTTGGAAAGATTCAAGGTTGATCAAGACTAAGTCAAGAGTGAATCAAGTTGATCAACTCACAAAGCGTAGAAGATGTACCGAGAGGGATCAAGTGATCCCATGGTATGGTAAGCATTGTCCATTACGCTTTGTGTACTAACCCATGGTCTATGTGAGAGTTCTATGTGGGGTTAGGTATGTGTCCATGGGATTGCGTCAAGAGGAAGATATCATACAACCCATGGAGAGGATGACATCAAGTGGTGATCGTCATCAAGATTGTCGTGTGCAAGTTCAAGTGGAGCATCACGAAGAGATCAAGTGCTTGAAGCTTGCCGTCCATTGTGGTGTCAATGGACTTGTGAAGATGTGCCAAAGAGTGGCTCACCCATAGTGGAGTATGGGGGAGCAATCAACTAGTCTTCATCGAGCCAACGCAATCAAGAAAGGTGGTCCAACTTGAGGGAGTCAAGATCGTCATCATCTAGCTCAAGTGGACTATGTGCAAGGCAAAGGTTTGCCCTTGATAGGTTTTCTATTTTACCGGTCTCATGGTGGTAGTTGGGAGACCGGGTTATAGGATCGATTGCCGTACTATCAAGGGGGGCTCTCGATGAGTAGCTTGATCATTTCGTTCGTAGAGAGCTCAAACCATTGCATCCTTGCATCATCTTTATTGGTTCTTGTTTGGTTCTTCTCCTTGTGAGATTTAGAGCTTATGTTCATCTTCATGACAAGCTCGAGTTCATCGAAAACGGAGTTCACATGCTTCTTCTATGATGTTTTCGATGTTGGAGGTTATGCCGGTTCTTCTTTGTTGGAGGGTTCACTCCTCTATATGTTAGGCATACCTCCCCTGCCACTTCTTAATATAGCTTGGATAGCACTCGTCGTCCTCTATCCAATAAGCTTGAGTTTGCTCAATTCAGAGCTCATATGTAGAAGTTGTGGCAGTTCAGGTTTCTTTGTATCCTTCTGTTTGTTTGGGCAAGTTTTCAGCACCCAAGCGGTAGTACCGCTCGGCACCACGGTAGTACCGCTTAGGCGGTACTTCCGCTGTGGTCTGCCGCAGCAAGTACCGCTTGGGGATCTCCTTCTGTGCAACTTTCTGTTGCCTAATTTCTTTTAGCGGTAGTTGCACGGTAGTAGCCCGGTAGTACCGCTTAAGTGGTACTTCCGCATACTACTACCGCTACTTGTACCGCTTAGGAAATGCCTTCTGTGCTGGTTTCTGTTTGCCCTTTTTGCTTTAGCGGTAGTAGAACGACACTAGCATGGTAGTACCGCTTGGCGTCGTACTACCGCGTCGGTTTCCCCTACTACTGCTGCCTTGCCTTGTCCAGGGACCCCAAGCGGTAGTACCGCTGGGGGCAACGGTAGTACCGCTTCGGCGGCACTACCGCTCCTGTACTCAACGTACTCCCTGGCCAGCGCGTGGTAGTACCGCTTAGCTGCGGGCTGGGCAGATAACGGTTGGATTTGGGGGGCCCTATAAAAGGGGGTCTTCTTCCCCATTGCATCTTATCCTTTGAGCTCGCGTTTGCCCCCCATTGTTGACCTTCTTCAAGCTTGCTATCTCTCAATCCCTCCATGGATTCTTGCTAGTTTTGGGGGGAAAAGAGAGAGGAGATCTAGATCCACATTTCCACCAATCACTTTCTCCTCTATGTGAGGGGGACCCCTTGGATCTAGATCTTGGAGTTCTTCGTGTTCTCTTCTTTGTTCTTCCTCTCATTTTCCTCCCTAGCATTAGTTGCTTTGGTGGGATTTGGGAGAGAAGGACTTGGGCATTCCGTGTGCCCTTGCCATTGCATTTGGTGCATCGGTTTGAGTTCTCCACGGTGATACGTGGAAGTGAAGTTGAGTAGCTTATTACTCTTGGGAGCTTGGTACCCTTGAGCTTGTTCCTCTTGGGTGCTTGGGCGCCCTAGATGGTTGGTGGTGTTCGGAGCTCAATCATTGTGGTGTAAAGCTCCGGGCAAGCGTCGGGGTCTCAAATTAGGTTGTGGAGATCGCCCCGAGCAATTTGACTGGTACCGGTGACCGCCCCCAAGGGTTGCCAAAGTGTACGGGTTCGGTGACCGCCCCCAAGGGTTGCCATTTGTATGGGTTCGATGACCGCCCTCAAGTGTCCCTTAGTGGAATCACGGCATCTTGCATTGTGCGAGGGCGTGAGGAGATTATGGTGGCCCTAGTGGCTTCTTGGGGAGCATTGTGCCTCCACACCGATCCAAACGGAGATTAGCATCCGCAAGGGTGTGAACTTCGGGATACATCGTCGTCTCCGCGTGCCTCGATTATCTCTTACCCGAGCCCTTTACTTATGCACTTTACTTTGTGATAGCCATATTGTTTCTTGTTATATTTCTTGCTATCACTTAGTTGTTTATCTTGCTTAGCATAAGTTGTTGGTGCACATAGGTGAGCCTAGTTGTTGTAGGTTTTGTGCTTGACAAATTAACCGCTAGGTTTATTCCGCATTTGTTCAAGCCTAAACCGTAATTATTTTTAAAGCGCCTATTCACCCCCCCCCCCCTCTAGGCGACATCCACGATCTTTCAAATGCGTCGGTGCCATCGTACTCCGACCTGACGGCTTGCCTCCCGCCTTCTTCGTCTTCCCTAACTTCATCTTCATCAACACCGCTCCAGGAAGACGCAAGGCCCCCAGCCCGGCACCTCCCCCGAAGAGACGGCGAGCAGCCGCCGCGGCCAGGAGGCTCGGCACGTGCCGCTCCCCACCTTGGCGGGTGATACGTCTCCAACGTATCTATAATTTTTTATTGTTCCATGCTGTTATATTATCATTCTTGGATGTTTTACAATCATTTTATAGTCATTTTATATCATTTTTTGGTACTAACCTATTGACATAGTGCCCAGTGCCAGTTGCTGTTTTCTGCATGTTTTTTTACATCGCAGGAAATCAATACCAAACGGAGTCCAAACGCAGCAAAACTTTTCGTGGATTTTTTTGGACCAAAAGACATCCAGTGGGCCGGAGAAGCACCTGGGGGTGCTTCGAGGGGAGCACAGCCCACCAGGGCACGCCTGGAGGCCCAGGCACGCCCAGGTGGGTTGTGCTCACCTCGGCCGCCTCCCGCACCGCCTCTTTGCTCTATAAATACCCCAATATTCCAGAAACCATAGGGGAGTCGACGAAAATCAATTCCAGTCGCCGCAAGTTCCAGAAACACCAGATCCAATCTAGACACCATCTCGGAGGGGTTCATCATGTCCATTGGTGCCTCTCGGATGATGCGTGAGTAGTTCTTTGTAGACCTACGGGTCTGTAGTTAGTAGCTAGATGGCTTTCTCTCTCTCGTTTGATTTTCAATACAATGGTCTCTTGGAGATCCATATGATGTAACTCTTTTTGCGGTGTGTTTGTTGGGATCCGATGAACTTTGAGTTTATGATCAGATCTATGTTTTTATCCATGAAAGTTATTTGAGTCTTCTTTGATATCTAATATGCATGATTGCTTATAGCCTCGTATTTCTTCTCCGATATTTGGGTTTTGTTTGGCCAACTTGATCTATTTATCTTGCAATGGGAAGAGGTGCTTTGTAATGGGTTCGATCTTACGGTGCTTGATCCCAATGACAGAAAGGGAAACGACATGTATGTATCGTTGCTATTAAGGATAACAAGATGGGGTCTATTTCTACATAAATAGATCTTGTCTACATCATGTCATCGTTCTTATTGCATTACTCCATTTTTCCATGAACTTAATACACTAGATGCATGCTGGATAGCGGTCGATGTGTGGAGTAATAGTAGTAGATGCAGGCAGGAGTCGGTCTAATAATCTTGGACGTGATGCCTATATAATGATCATTGCCTGGATATCGTCATGAGTATTTGAAGTTCTATCAATTGCCCAACAGTAATTGTTTTCCCACCATTTGCTATTTTTCTCGAGAGAAGCCACTAGTGAAACCTACGGCCCCCGGGTCTCTTCTTTAATATATTTGCCTTTGCGATCTATTTTTATTTGCTTTTGTTTTTAGATCTATATTTCCAAAAACCCAAAAATACCTTGCTGCTCTTTATTTTATTTTGCATTTATTCAAGATCTATTTATCCAATCTATTACAACTTTTTCCCGTCCACTAGCCATTTCTGGCGCCGTTGCCCGAAAGGGATTGACAACCCCTTTAATACGTCGGGTTGCGAGTATTTGTTATTTGTGTGCAGGCACCGTTCACGTAGTATTGCGTGGTTCTCCTACTGGTTCGATAACCATGGTCTCATCACTGAGGAAAATACCTACCGTCGTTGTGCTGCATCATCCCTTCCTCTTTGGGGAAATACCGACGTAGTTCTAGCAGACATCAAAAAGAATTTCTGGCGCCGTTGCCGGGGAGACATCATCAACATCTACCAGGTTCCTAATCACAAATCTCATCTCCTCGCAATTTACATTATTTGCCATTTGCCTCTCGTTTTCCTCTCCCCCACTTCACAAAAATTTGCTGTTTTATTCGCCCTCTTTTTTGTTCGTTGTTTTCTTGCTGGATCTATCCGTGTTCTTGCTTTCTAGTTATGATGGCTAGCGTGACTACTCCTCCTTTGTCACCAGATTTTGAAGTTTTATACTTCAAGCAACGACAAGGAGAAAATTTGAAAGATGCTTGGTATAGGGTAATGGAATCCTATCGTATTTGCAACTTAAAGGGGGACGCAAAGATTTTGCTTCATAATTTTTACATAGGATTGGCTTTGCATCATAGACAACTCTTAGATTTTGCCGGTAAAGGGAATTTTATCGAGCTTGATGCTAATGCTGCTTATGAAATTTTAGAAGGAATTCTGGGGATTCCACCTCAAAAGAAGGGGTTTTCTTTCACCCCAGAGGGTGTTCAAATGTTGGACAAACTTGGTGATTTGCATAAACATATGGTGGAATTGCAAAAATATAACGAACCCCTTAAACATCTTAATTGCAGTATCAATCGCATGAATACCTTGATTACCCTCTGTAACAAGCGATTGGATATTTTAGATCTCAAGATGGCTTCTTTTCCTGAGAATTTAGGGAAACGCAAAGAGCCTCCTGGGTTTGAGAAGACCCTTACAAAAGTTGCCAAAACAACCGATGACAATACTTAGGTCCGTGCTTTATGCCTAGCTAGGGGCGTAAAACGATAGCGCTTGTTGGGAGGCAACCCAATGAATAAAATTTATTTTTTGCCTTTTGCTTTCTGTTCTTGAGTGTTAGCATAATAATGCTACTGTTATAATTGAGTTTTTTGTGTTTTAATTAGTGTTTGTGCCAAGTAAAGCATTTAGTATTGATTTGGGTGATAGTTGATTTGATCTTGTTGGAAAACAGAAACTTTTTCGTCCAGTAATTTTTTTTTGAAAATTCACAGCAGAGACAAAAAAATCTGAATTTTTTACACAAGATTTATTTACAAATTGCCTCTGCTGTCCTAATTTTTCAGAATTTTTTAAGTTATAGAAGTATTCTAAATATTCAGATTGCTACAGACTGTTCTGTTTTAGACAGATTCTGTTTTCTTTGCGTTGTGTGCTTGTTTTAATGATTCTATGGTTTTCTTTGAAGAGTTTTTGCCATAGAAAAGTTGGAATACAGTATATATAATGCAATAATAAAATATGAATTGGTTTGCTACAGTACTTATAGTAGTGATTTGTTTTCTTATACTAACGGATCTCACGAAGGTTTTGTTGAGTTTTATGTGATTGAAGTTTTCAAGTTTTGGGTGATTTTACGATGGATGAAGGAATAAGGAGTAAGAAGAGACTAAGCTTGGGGATGCCCATGGCATCCCAAGCTATTATCCAAAGAGAAGCAAGCAACTAAGTTTGGGGATGCCCGAGTGGCATCCCCTCTTTCTTCTAACGACCATCGGTATTTTACTTGGAGCTATATTTTTATTCGTCACATACTATGAGTTTTGCTTGGAGCGTCTTGTATGATATGAGTCTTTGCTTGTTTTGCTTTTTGTTTTAAGTCTTGAATCCTTACTGGACACACCTATTTGAGAGAGCCAAAATTATGCCATGACATGTTAGAATTGCTCTCTATGCTTCACTTAAATCTTTATGAGCTATGAAATTGCTCTAGTGCTTCACTTATATCTTTTTGAGCACGGTGTGCTTTATTATTTTTGAAGAAATGCTCTCATGCTTCACTTAGATTTATTTGGGAGTTAGTAAATTTTTTTTAAGAAATTCTCTCTTGCTTCACTTAAATTAATTTGAGAGAAAGAAATATTATGCTCATGATCTTCACTTATATTTGTTTGAGCTTATCAAAAGCAACACATGAAAATTAGTCCCAAAGTGATAGATATCCAAGAAGGATATAATAAAAACTTTCATGAAGATCATTGGACAAAATAAACTTGATTCCTTGTAATATTTTTGAGATATGATGATGTGATATGTGAGTTATGTTGATGAGTAATTATGCTTTAGTAAGAATATTGGTGTTAAGGTTTGTGATTCCCTATGCATGCACGAAAGTCAATAGTTATGCAATGAAATTATATCCTACTTGTGGTGCATTATTCGGTGTTAATTATGCTTAATGCTCGCTTATGAGATTTTTCGTTTCTTGGTTGGTCACTTCTCAATCTTTTGCTAGCCTTCATTTTGCACTAAGTATGATCACTACTTGTGCATCCAAAACCCTTTAAACCAGTTTTGCCATATGAGTCCACTATATCTACCTATATGCGGTATTCTTTTGCCGTTCTAAGCAACTTTGCATGTGCCATCTCTAATTTTCAAAATAAATTTCTCTTTTGCGTGCTCGTACCACTCGCGAGGCGGTGAGGGGTGGCCGATATTTTCCATGCTAGATGTGTTATTCTCACGATGAGTGTTTATTCACTTCTCATTGCACGAGAGTAAGGCAAAGGTATTAGGGATGCCCAGTCCCAAAATGAATAAATGAATTTACTTTATGTTGTCAAATAATAAATTCCTTGGAAAGTGTTAGTATGGAGGGCACCCGTGGATACGGCTAGCCATGGAAAGTGAAAGAAATGGTGGAAAAAGGAATAAACTTTATTTTCTGTTTGGGAACCGCCTATGATATATCTAGCATGGAAAGTGTGGGGAACTCTAAGTCGTTTTCGTTGGTGGGAAAAGTATACCTCCCAAAATATTTTTTATCTCTCAGTTTTTGCTTTGAGCTCTGGCACCTCTACAAATCCCTACTTCCCTCCGCGAAGGGCCTTTCTTTTACTTTATGCAATTTTTATTTTGAGTCTCCATCTTCTCTTATAAAGCACCAACTAAGGGGCACTATGATCGTACTTGAGCATTGGGTATAGCTAATATGCGAGTGTGTTTCATGAATGGATCAATGATTGAGCATAATGGGCTAGGGATAACTTATTTTAGCGTTGATATTTTCAAAGACATGGTTGCTTGTTGATATGCTTGAGTATTTAAGTTATCATGTCAAAACTAGATTATTGCTTTGAACCATATAAAAGTCCAAATGTCCATGCTATAAAGAAAAGAATATGTGATGAACATGTTAGGCAGCATTCCACATCAAAAATTCTGTTTTTATCATTTACCTACTCGAGGACGAGCAGGAATTAAGCTTGGGGATGCTGATACGTCTCCAACGTATCTATAATTTTTGATTGTTCCATGCTGTTATATTTTCATTCTTGGATGTTTTACAATCATTTTATAGTCATTTTATATCATTTTTTGGTACTAACCTATTGACATAGTGCCCATTGCCCAGTGCCAGTTGCTGTTTTCTGCATGTTTTTTTACATCACAGGAAATCAATACCAAACGGAGTCCAAACGCAGCGAAACTTTTCGTGGATTTTTTTTGGACCAGAAGACATCCAGTGGGCCGGAGAAGCACCTGGGGGTGCTCCGAGGGGAGCACAACCCACCAGGGCGCGCATGGAGGCCCAGGCGCGCCCAGGTGGGTTGTGCTCACCTCGGCCGCCTCCCGCACCACCTCTTTGCTCTATAAATACCCCAATATTCCAGAAACCCTAGGGGAGTCGACGAAAATCAATTCCAGTCGCCGCAAGTTCCAGAAACACCAGATCCAATCTAGACACCATCTCGGAGGGGTTCATCATGTCCATTGGTGCCTCTCGGATGATGCGTGAGTAGTTCTTTGTAGACCTACGAGTCCGTAGTTAGTAGCTAGATGGCTTTCTCTCTCTCGTTTGATTCTCAATACAATGGTCTCTTGGAGATCCATATGATGTAACTCTTTTCGCGGTGTGTTTGTTGGGATCCGATGAACTTTGAGTTTATGATCAGATCTATGTTTTTATCCATGAAAGTTATTTGAGTCTTCTTTGATCTCTTATATGCATGATTGCTTATAGCCTCGTATTTCTTCTCCGATATTTGGGTTTTGTTTGGCCAACTTGATCTATTTATCTTGCAATGGGAAGAGTTGCTTTGTAATGGGTTCGATCTTACGGTGCTTGATCCCAGTGACAGAAAGGGAAACGACACGTATGTATCGTTGCTATTAAGGAAAACAAGATGGGGTCTATTTCTACATAAATAGATCTTGTCTACATCATGGCATCGTTCTTATTGCATTACTCCGTTTTTCCATGAACTTAATACACTAGATGCATGCTGGATAGCGGTCGATGTGTGGAGTAATAGTAGTAGATGCAGGCAGGAGTCGGTCTACTAATCTTGGACGTGATGCCTATATAATGATCATTGACTGGGTATCGTCATGAGTATTTGAAGTTCTATCAATTGCCCAACAGTAATTGTTTTCCCACCGTTTGCTATTTTTCTCGAGAGAAGCCACTAGTGAAACCTACGGCCCCCGGGTCTCTTATTTAATATATTTGCCTTTGCGATCTATTTTTATTTGCTTTTGTTTTCAGATCTATATTTCCAAAAACCCAAAAATACCTTGCTGCTCTTTATTTTATTTTGTATTTATTCGAGATCTATTTATCCAATCTATTACAACTTTTTCCCGTCCACTAGCCATTTCTGGCACCGTTGCCCGAAAGGGATTGACAACCCCTTTAATACGTCGGGTTGCGAGTATTTGTTATTTGTGTGCAGGTACCGTCCACGTAGTGTTGCGTGGTTCTCCTACTGGTTCGATAACCTTGGTCTCATCACTGAGGGAAATACCTACCGTCGCTGTGTTGCATCATCCCTTCCTCTTTGGGGAAATACCGACGTAGTTCTAGCAGACATCAGCGGGCAGGAAGACGCCGCTGTCCTTAGCAAGAATGCAAGATCCGTCGGAAGGAGCAGTGCTGGGTTTACCAAGGACCCCATATACTGCATCCCAGGCAAGCGTCAAGAGCCCCAGACACCTTGCCAACAGGGTGGCGACCCCCGGCGACGCGCGGCACCAGACCAGACTCACTCCCCAAGCATCAGCACGAGCATTTGACATCATCGACAACTCCAAGCTAGGACCCGGGGCCTGACCCCGGGCTATTCCTTTCAGCATACCCAGAAGAAGCAGAAGGCGGAGGAGGAGAGGAATATGGATGAATGCCTCCGCTCCTCTCCCGCTCCTCCTTTTATAGGCGAGCTGGGGGTGGGGGCTGATTCCCCGGCGAGTACCCGCCGTCCTCCTCCACCAATCCAAGAAGATCGGCCCCCTGCCTTGATGCTCTCCCGCACCACGCGCCTCCATTACCTACCCCACTCAATGCATGCGGAATACGTGGCTAAGGATAAGGGCGCGGTGGGAAGAGTGAATTGGCAGTTATCCGCCCGTGCGTTAAAGTCATTCACGGGCCATTACAAGAATGGCCCCACCACAATTGGCATTGCATGGCGCGCGGGAAAATCGGAAACTGACCCAAGCTCAGGTTAATGAAGAAGCAAAGAAGATCTCAAAGGGAGGAGCCGCCCTTACATTACTGCCTGTGCACTGGTTAGGGCCTACCCCGATGACGCCCAGCGGCGCGTCCGTGCCAGGCCCGGGGGCTCTTGTCGGTGCAACAGACCCTGGGTCCATTGCATGGACTGTGCACAGGCCAGAGACAAGATTACAAAACCAAGATCAGACCAAACAAGCAGGTTCAATTCCTTTGAAGGATCCAAGTGCAAGTCGAGAAGGCCAAGGTGAGCCAGAGGATCAAGGCATCGCTAAGGGAAGGACCTACCTTGTCGGGCAGGCGAGCCTGGCAGGGTTGGGTTTTGCCCCGGAAGCAAGCTCCAGATCATCCCGGCAGGCCTGCCGGGGCTGGCGGAGTCAAGCCACTCCACCTCACAAGCGACGCAAGTCATTAATCAAAGCGGTGTCGAGCTCCAAGGTGACTAAGTGGCTGCTTTCTGCCACATGGCAGCCACTTCCTATAGCAAACACCTCCATATGATACCCGTCCTAAGACGTGTCAAGCGAGCAGGAGCGAAGCTGGCAAAACAGCCCGGCAGAGTCTGTCGGGCGAGCTGTGATGTGACTCTGAGCGGCGCATTTAATGCGCTCTGTTAGCCTGCAGAGTTAGATATGATAGCACTGTTAGCTATCTAATCAGTACGCAAAGACTGATTTGTCACTGTGGTGACCCCTTAATCTATAAAAGGAGGCCCATGGCAACGATAGAAAGGGTTGGACCCTCACATATCCATACGCGCGTAGCCACTCTCGCCCCAGTGCGACCTTGCTGGGCGGGTGTGCTGCATCCACCACCATTTTCCACCATCAATCCACCAAAGCAGGAGTAGGGTTTTACGCCTCATGGCGGCCCGAACCTAGGTAAAGACTGCCCGTGTGATCTCTGCCGTGTTGCGCGACGCTTCTCCGCTCTTTGTGCAACATGCCCATCCCCCCGCCGAACCAAAAGGGGCTCATGGCCCCATAGGTGGCTGTGGTTTCCCACGACACAGGGGAGGGTGGCGCCCCCCCCCCTTTCCTTTCTCCCATGAGAGGGAAAGGCAGGAGGGGCTAGCCCTCCCCCTTTTCCTTCCCTAAGGCTGGCTAAACAAGGGAGGAGGCGCACCAGCACCCTTGTGGGCTGGTCTGTCCCCTCCTTTGGCCCATAAGGCCCATAACTTGTCGGGGGGTGCCCGGAACCCCTTCCAGTGACCCGATTCCTTCCCGGTATGTCCCGAAACACTTTCAGTGTCTGAATACCATCGTCCTATATATCAATCTTTACCTCTTGACCATTTCACGACTCCTCGTCATGTCCGTGATCTCATCCGGGACTCTGAACAACATTCGGTCACCAAAACATACAACTCATATAACACTATATCGTCAACGAACGTTAAGCGTGCGGACCCTACGGGTTCGAGAACTATGTAGACATGACCGAGACACCTCTCCGGTCAATAACCAATAGCGGAACCTGGATGCCCATATTGGCTCCTACATATTCTACAAAGATCTTTATCGGTCGAACCGTTATGACAACATACGTAATTCCCTTTGTCCATCGGTATGTTACTTGCCCGAGATTCGATCGTCGGTATCTTCATACCTAGTTCCATCTCATTACCGGCAAGTCTCTTTACTCATTCCGTAATACATCACCTTGTGACTAACTCCTTAGTCATTTGCTTGCAAGCTTATGATGTGTATTACCGAGAGGGCCCAGAGATACCTCTCCGATACTCGGAGTGACAAATCCTAATCTCGATCTATGCCAACTCAACAAACACCTTCGGAGATACCTGTAGAGCATCTTTATGATCACCCAGTTATGTTGTGACATTTGATAGAACACAAGGTATTCCTTCGGTATCTAGGAGTTGCATAATCTCATAGTCGAAGGAATATGTATTTGACATGAAGAAAGCAATAGCAATAAAACTGAACGATCATTATGCGAAGCTAACGGATGGGTCTTGTCCATCACATCATTCTCCTAATGATGTGATCCCGTTATCAAATGACAACACATGTCTATGGTTAGGAAACCTTAACTATCTTTGATCAACGAGCTAGTCTAGTAGAGGCTTACTAGGGACACGGTATTTGTTTATGTATTCATACATGTATTTAAGTTTCCGATCAATACAATTCTAGCATGAATAATAAACCTTTATCATGTATGAGATGATCATGTTTTGTAAGTTATCAGCTACCGGCAGGAGCCTTATGGTTGTCTCTTTATTGTATGAAATGCAAACGCCATGTAATTGCTTTACTTTATCGCTATGCGTTAGCAATAGTTGTAGAAGCAATAGTTGGCGAGATGACCACGACGCAACGATGGAGATCAAGGTGTCGAGCCGGTGACGATGGAGATCATGACGATGCTTTGGAGATGGAGATTAAAAGCATGAGATGATGATGGCCATATCATGTCACATATTTTGATTGCATGTGATGTTTATCTTTTATGCATCTTATTTTGCTTAGAACGACGGTAGCATTATAAGATGATCCCTTCACTAAATTTCAAGATATAAGTGTTCTCCCCGAGTATGCACCGTTGCGAAAGTTCATCGTCTTGAGACACCACGTGATGATCGGGTGTGATAGACTCTACGTTCACATACAATGGGTGTAAGACAGTTTTGCACATGCAGAATACTTGGGTTAAACTTGAGGAGCCTAGCATATACAGACATGGTCTCGGAACACTGGAGACCGAAAGGTTGAACATGAGTCATATAGTAGATATGATCAACATAGAGATGTTCACCATTGATGACTGCCCCATCTCACGTGATGATCGGACTTGGGTTAGTTGATTTGGATCACGTATCACTTAGATAAACTTGAGGGATGTTTATTTAAGTGGGAGTCCATTAGTAATTTGATTAATTGAACTTAATTTATCATGAACTTAGTCCTGATAGTATTTGCAAATCTATGTTGTAAATTAATAGCTCGTGATGTAGTTCCCCTATTTTTTGATATGTTCCTAGAGAAAAATAAGTTGAAAGATGATAGTAGCAATGATGCGGACTGGGTCCATGATCTGAGGATTATCCTCATTGCTGCATAGAAGAATTATGTCCTTGATGCACCGCTAGGTGACAGACCTATTGCAGGAGCAGATGCAGACGTTATGAAAGTTTGGCAAGTTCGATATGATGACTACTTAATAGTTTAGTGCGCCATGCTTTACGGCTTAGAACCGGGACTTCAAAAACATTTTGAACGCCACGAAGCATATGAGATGTTCCAAGAGCTGAAATTGGTATTTCAGACTCATGCCCGTATCGAGAGGTATGAGATCTTTGACAAATACTTTGCCTACAAGATGGAGGAGAATAGCTCAGCCAATGAGCATGTGCTCAGAATGTCTGGGTACTACAATCGCTTGAATCAAGTGGGAGTTAATCTTCTAGACAAGATAGTGATTGACAAGAGTTCTCTAGTCACTATCGCCAAGCTACTAGAACTTCATGATGAACTATAATATGTAAGGGATGAACAAAACAATTCCCGAGCTCTTCACGATGCTGAAATCGACGAAGGTAGAAATCAAGAAAGAGCATTAAGTGTTGATGGTTAACAAAACCACTAGTTTCAAGAAAAAAGGCAAGGGACAGAAAGGGAACTTCAAGAAGAACAGCAAACAAGGTGCCGCTCCCATGAAGAATCCCAAAGCTAGACCCAAGCCTGAAACTGAGTGCTTCTACTGCAAGAGAAATGCTCACTGGAAATAGAACTGCCCCAAATACTTTGCGGATAAGAAGGATGGCAAAGTGAACAAATGTATATTTGATATACATGTTATTGATGTGTACGTTACTAGTGTTCGTAGTTGCCCCTGGGTATTTGATACCGGTTTAGTTGCTAAGATTAGTAACTCGAAACATGAGTTGCAGAATAAACAGAGACTAGTTAAAGGCGAGGTGACGATATGTGTTGGAAGTAATTCCAAGGTTGATACGATCACCATCGCACACTCCCTCTACCTTCGGGATTAGTGTAGAACCTAAATAAATGTTATTTGGTGTTTGCGTTGAGCATGAATATGATTAGATCATATTTATTGCAATACGGTTATTCATTTAAGTCAAAGAATAATTGTTTTTCTGTTTACATGAATAAAACCTTCTATGGTCATACACTCAATATAAATGGTTTATTGAATCTTGATCGTAATGATACACATATTCATAATATTGATGCCAAAAGATGCAAAGTTGATAATGATAGTGCAACATACTTGTGGCACTGCCGTTTAGGTCATATTGGTGTAAAGCGCATGAAGAAACTCCATGCAGATGGGCTTTTGGAATCACTTGATTATGAATCATTTGATACTTGTGAACCATGCATCATGGGCAAAATGACTAAAACTCCGTTCTCCGGAACAATGGAGCGAGCTGATGACTTATTGGATATAATACATATTGCAGGATCGAAAGTATGTCTAGAGAGGGGGTGATTAGACTACTTGACCAAATAAAAATCTAGCCTTTTCCAAATTTTATGTCTTGGCAGATTTTAGCAACTTAGCACAAGTCAAGCAATCAACCCACACATGCAATTCTAAGAGTATAGCAGCAGAATGTAAATCATTGCATATGAAGGTAAAGGGGAGGAGTTTGGAGGGAGCAAACGCAATGTAGACACGGAGATTTTTGGCGTGGTTCTGATAGGTGGTGCTATCGTACGTCCACGTTGATGGAGACTTCAACCCACGAAGGGTAACGGTTGCGCGAGTCCACGGAGGGCTCCACCCACGAAGGGTCCATGAAGAAGCAACCTTGTCTATCCCACCATGGCCATCGCCCACGAAGGACTTGCCTCACTAGGGTAGATCTTCACGAAGTAGGAGATCTCCTTGCCCGTACAAACTCCTTGGTTCAACTCCACAATCTTGACGGAGGCTCCCAAGTGACACCTAACCAATCTAGGAGACACCACTCTCCAAAAGGTAATAGATGGTGTGTTGATGATGAACTCCTTGCTCTTGTGCTTCAAATGATAGTCTCCCCAACACTCAACTCTCTCTCACAGATTTGGATTTGGTAGAAAGATGATATGAGTGGAAAGCAACTTGGGGAAGGCTAGAGATCAAGATTCTTATGGTTGGATTGGAATATCTTGGTCTCAACACATGAGTAGGTGGTTCTCTCTCAGAAAATGAATGCTGGAAATGTAGGCACATTCTGATGGCACTCCTCTCGAATGGAGGAAGGGTGGAGGGGTATATATAGCCTCCACACAAAATCTAACCGTTACACACAATTTACCAAACTCGGTGGGACTGAATAGTGAAACTCGGTCAGACCGATTTAGTTCAAAATGTGAACGTTAGGATTTTCGGTGGGACCAACATGTCAACTCGGTGAGACCGATTTCATTAGGGTTAGGGCAAAACGTAATCTCGGTGAGACCAATCACATGAACTCGGTGAGACCGATTTCTGTAATAGGCAAACAGAGAGTTGGTCAGGCAAACTCGGTGGGACCGATCGCTCATTTCGGTGAGACCGAAATGTTACGAAGAGGAAACAGAGAGTTTGCATTGCGAACTCGGTGGGACCGATCGCTCATCTCAATTAGACCGAAACGTTATGAAGGGAAACAGAGAGTTAGCAATCCCATCTCGATGAGACCGAGATCCCTATCGGTGAGACCGAACTGATTAGGGTTTTTGGCAGTGGCTATGTCAAATGAACTCGATGGCGCCGGATAGATCAAATCGGTGGGGCCGAGTTTGACTTTTGGTTTGGGACATATGTGGATATGAGAAAGTGGTTGAGGGTTTTGGAGCATATCACTAAGCATTTTGAGCAAGCAAGCCATTAAGCAACACCTCATCCTCTTTTAATAGTATTGGCTTTCCTATGGACTCAATGTGATCTTGGATCACTAAAATGAAAAGAGTAGAGTCTTGAGCTTGAGCCAATATATGTCCTTAGCATTTTGAGGGGTCCACATCTCTAGTCCATGCCATGCCAATCATTGAACTTTCTGAAATGATCATCTTGAAAGAGTATTAGTTCAATGAGCTATATGTTGTTAAGAATTACCAAAACCACCCAGGGATTAGTTGCACTTTCAATCTCCCCCTTTTTGGTAATTGATGACAACATATAGATCAAAGCTTTGACACATGATAATAAGAATGAAGTATATCGTCGCTTTGAGAAGTATGTGATAAGCAAGAGCTCCCCCTAAATTTGTGCATTATTTAAAATTTGCTTTTGAATGCAAATGCACAATCGATTAGGATCATGGGTTACTCTTCCATGTCACATACATCTTGGTGGAGCGCTCAAAATGATGGAATATGAAAAATATGCACTCATCACCAAGGCAAAGTGAATGATCATACAAGAGAGATAAATAATGTCATCATCCAAGCAGAAACATTAATGTAGGATATGATCAAACACATGACCATAAGTATCTCACACACATAAACATAGAATATCAACCAAGCAAGCACACAAAAAGTAGCAAAGAGAATGGCAAAAAGAAGCAAGCACTCTCTCTCGAAGCCTATGATCTATACACTTTCTCCCCCTTTGGCAACAAGTTACCAAAAAGCTTGAAAATGCATAGTGCTATGCGTCTCTCTAGGCTTGATCTGCGGGAGGCAGTGTAGAGAGGACTCCAAGAACAAATGCATCTGTTGAGGTTGTTGGAGCTGGTGGAGTTGCAACCGGAGGGGCAACTGAAGCTGTAGCTGCAGGTGCTGACGCAGTAGCTCTTGTATCTGTCACAGGCATTGCTGTAGATCTCTGTGCCCTAGGCACTCTCTGAAAAGCATCTGTGGTAGCTTTCCCTTTCCTCTCTTCAGCTTCTTCCTGGAGCTGCTCAACAGCTGTCTGCATCTCTGTCACCTTCAAGTCCAGATCATAAAACTTTGTTTCAATGATCCTCTCCAGGCTCTCTTGATTCTGAGTCAGGGTGGCCAATCCATTCTCAATCCTCAAAGTTGCTTGAATGAGATAGCTAAGTTGATCTTGTTTTGACTTGAGAAAAACTTGAGATGCCTCTTCAACACTTGGCATCTTGGCTGCCTTCTCTGCCTTTGCTTTCTCCCTCTTCTCTTGAGCCTCTACTGATGTAGGATCTTCAGCATCCATGACAACTATGTTGTCCTCAAATTCAGGTCTCAAGGGAAGGTGTTCTTTATCCAACAAATATGTGTCTGTGCCCATCTTGGAGTTGATGAGCATCTGGATGTGTGGAGCATACCCACATGATCTCTTCTGGTCTGCAGCTGTCCTCTTGATTGTCTCAACAATCAAACTCATCACCTTAAACTTCTGGGGCACATCAAACAACAGAAGCAAATTGATGGAGTGGCCTCTGATCATCCTGTGATCTCCTGATTTGGGCAACAAGGTGTGCCTCAAGATGGTGTTAATAGTGGCCAATCCAGACAATAGATAATATACAGAGCCTAGCTTGTGAGTCTTCAAGGCTTTGTCAGGAATCTCCTTATACATGTTGGCCATGGAGTTGTGATCTTTCTTTCTCTTGGCATAGACATCTATGTCATCCTCAAGCTCTGCAGGGGCATTGATCAGCTTGGCCCACTCAGCAACTGTTGATTGGTACCTTGTACCTTCAGAAATCCATACAATCCTTCCATCTGGATAGAAATGAGCTGTAGAATAGAATTGCATAATGAGCTCATCATTCCACTTGGTAAGCTTCTGACCCACAAAAGTGCCTACTCCATTGAGTCTGAAACTTTCATGCACTCCTGGGAAGTGGTCTACATTGTTGTCGATGTATCCACAGTCTACCCACTTCATGTCACATACTATGGGCTTCTTATCCAAAAGAATTGTCTCATAGAAGTCCTGCTGCTCCTTGGTGTGAAATCTATAGTCCACAACAGTCCTTCTCCTCACAGCATATGGATCTGATTGTCTCCACAATCTGAGACCTGCATCCTTCCTTGCTTTCATATTCTCAGCCACTGGATGATTGTCATCATGGTCAGGGATCTTTGGCTTTAGCTTCCTGAGCACTTGGGCTTCTTCTTCATCTTCCACTTCAGGCACTGGGGCCTTGTTCTTTTCAGCAGCTGGTATGTTTCTTGTGCTTCTCTTTGGTGCAGACTTAGAAGCTTGAGCAGTAGACTTGGGGGCAGTCTTGGGCTTTGCTGAAGCAGCCCCAGACTTGATGGCATCCCCCATCAACTTCTGAGCTTTGGGTGCTGGTGCAGCATCCTCTTCTTCATCTTCTTCTTCATCCTCAGCTGGGTCTCTCATCATAGAGGGTCTGCCAATTACTCTGGCTATTGTCTTCTTGACCCTTTCCTTTCTCTTCTTGCCCTCACCAGTCTCCTCAACAGTTGATTTGGAGGCTTCAAGAGTTGAGGCTCTGGCCTTAGACATGGGCACTCTCTTGGTAGGAGCTTTCTTGTGCAACACAGGCTTGGTTGCAGCAGCAGCATATTCCTTTTTCAGCACCTTCTTCTTGGAGCTGACTTCCTCCTCAGCAGCAATATAGTCTTCATCTTCAGAATCAGAATTTCTCTTTCTCCTCTGCCTAGTAGCAGCCTTAGGCAGGTTGCTAGGAGTACTTCCGCTGCCATCCTCATAGCTGTCAGAGGGACTAGTGACCTCACTTATATTCACTTGCTCCTCAGACCTGTTCTGGCTATCACTCTGATCAGACATTCTGGCACCGCAAATTGAAAGCTGACCCTGTGAATAGTTATAGATGAGATAGAGTGGATGAGCATCACAAAGTGCAGAAATTTTGCAAAACAATTGAGTCAAAAATTTAGTTTTAGTTTTCCACAGAAAGCATTTCGGAGCTACCGATTTGTTAAACTCGGTGCCACCGAAGCAATGTTGGAGTATGAACTAGTGAGATCGGTCAGACCGAGACACAGTTCGGTGAGTCCAAGATTGCTAGGGTTTCACTGAGAATTGAACTCGGTCACACCGATTTGCAACTTTCGGTTAGACCGAAAGTTACAAGTGCAATGGCCTAAGCCAAATAGGTGAGACCGATTTCTACAACTCGGTCGGTCCGAGATGAGTTCGGCGGAAACCTAACCCTAAATTTTTGAATCAAAACTAATCTAAAGGAAGTTTTCATTGGATAGATTGATCTCATACGTGGTAAGAATCCTGGCATTGTCTTTGTGCTAAGAATCGAAGGTAAAGATTGCACAAAGGGTCGAACTCATACCCTAACTTGGCGATGAGCTCGCTACGGCGACAACGGCGGTGTAGATTTCCGTTGACGGCGGCGGAGACCAGCGGCAGGGGGTCGCTGGCGACGAGAGGACGATCCGGAGACCCGAGTCGGCAGAGCAGGACACGCACGGGTGAAAAGGTTTTGGAGAAATTTGCAAAATTTGACCCGTCGGTATATATATCCTGACCCTGTCGGTGTGACCGAGTGGAACAACTCGGTGGCACCGAGATGCAGAATCGCAAGCGGTTACTGCAACTCGGTGTGACCGAATGGTTCTAATCGGTTGCACCGAGATTGAAAACCTAGATCAACTCAGTGAACTCGGTATGACCGAAAAGGACGAATCGGTCAGACCGAAATGCACAGAGAGGTTTTGAAAGTTTAAGTCTATGACGAATCGGTGGCTCCGAGTGCTCCTCACCCAGAGGGTTTGAATCAGACTTGATCAAACTTTGTGATGTAGCATGAATAGAGTTTGAGACGAGAAAAGTATAGATAGCTAAAGGAAGTTCTTAGGCATTCTTGTCCATCCATTTGGCAAAAGAAACAGATCAAACAATCAAAGCAACAAATGGATGTCCTCGAATGAGAAAAATATGCAACCAACATGCTCACACAATAAAATGGCAAATGAAATATGTGACAAAGCATGCACAAACACTCTAGCATCTATCAAGCAATTGGCGATGACTAGATCATCTATATATGAGTATATTGACTTAGGAGTCAAATGAGAACATTTGATCATAGGTCATACTCATCGTTTAAGCACAAGTGGGGTTACCACTTTTACATAAAGCATTGTTGTGTTCACACCATTAGAGTTGCTTTAGCTCAATTCTTAGAGTAAAGCTCCCCCTAGATGTGATATCCCCCCTAAGAGGGATGAACTAACCTTGGGTTTTGTCGATGATGACTTCATGTAGATGTTGAAGATGTGGATGCTCAATTTTGATGTAGATCATTTGGAGCAATCCATTGGAGTGAGTTGCACTTTCAATACCTACATGGGTTAGTCCCACAAGGAACAAACAAGGATATCAATAGACATAGAGTGAAGTACACACAAGATGATGTCCATGAAAGCATTAGGTTACCTTGTCCCTTGTCTTACCAACAAGAGGGTTTGTGACTCCTTGAACTAGTGCAAGATGTGGAAGATGATTGCACTTGTTCTTGCCAAAATGATATGAGTGAAATATGTTGGCGGAGTCACCCTCAAGAATTCTCTAGTTCTTCTTCTTCGGGATCCACATCATCTTGATGGGAATCCTTGGAGTTGTAGTCGTACTTGATGAAGTAGAACTTGATGTAGTCTTGGGAACCCACTTGACCAGGGCCTTAGGAGCTTCTTCAAATGCATCAATCTCCTCTTGAAGCTTGTCCTTGCCTTTTTGCTTGAGGTCTTGTGGTGGAAGATCATCTTGAGCTTGTGTCCCCTCGAAGGAAGTAGGATCATACTTCTCTTGTTGAGGAGCAAACTTTGTCTTGGGGTATTGATCTTCTTCCCACTCAACTCCATTAGCATTGAACTTTTGTTCAAAACCAACACCTTGATTCTTCCGGTGCCTTCCTTGCTTGCGTACAATTTCCTCAAATTGCTTACTTCCGGCAAGGCTCTTGTAAACACCTTTCTCTATAATTCCCTTCAATAAGCTATTTTCTTGCTTAAGTGTAACTTGGCTAAGAGAATCATTAGTGGAATCAAGAGAACTACTAGAAGCAACAATATTGGATTTAGCATGATTATTGTTACTACTATAAGAAGAATCTTTCTTACTCTTGTTGCTAGATTTTACTTGTGGCATGTAAGTAGACAAGAGTAAACGCTTGGCAATGTAAGAAGAACTTTTCTTACAAAGATCATCATTGATTGCTTTTAAGAACCCATGCTCTTACTCTAGGTTGAGCTTTTCAAAGTGTAGTTTCTCATGAGTCTTTAAAAGCTCTTGATGATCTTCTAAGGTAGTTTCATGGGCTAACTTAAGAGTGTTTAGTTCTTTAGTTAGACGCTCAATCTCCTTCTTATCATCATCATTCATTTTATCTTGTTTAGCATGATTAATAGCAAGTTCATCATAGTTTTCATCACTAGAGTTGTCAACAAGTAAATCATCAAAGTAAGGACCTCTACGGTGGTAATTTCCCTCGCTAGACGCCATACTCTCCTAGGTTGTGAAACCAAGGCTATGATCACCAAAGCTATGGAAATCAAGGCAAATGGAGACCAAAGCTCTGGTACCACTTGTAGGATCGAAAGTATGTCTAGAGGGGGGGTGATTAGACTACTTGACCAAATAAAAATCTAGCCTTTTCCAAATTTTAAGTATTGGCAGATTTTAGCAACTTAGCACAAGTCAAGCAATCAACCTACACATGCAATTCTAAGAGTATAGTAGCGGAATGTAAATCATTGCATATGAAGGTAAAGGGGAGGAGTTTGGAGGGAGCAAACGCAATGTAGACACGGAGATTTTTGGCGTGGTTCCGATAGGTGGTGCTATCGTACGTCCACGTTGATGGAGACTTCAACCCACGAAGGGTAACAGTTGCGCGAGTCCACGGAGGGCTCCACCCATGAAGGGTCCACGAAGAAGCAACCTTGTCTATCCCACCATGGCCATCGCCCACGAAGGACTTGCCTCACTAGGGTAGATCTTCACGAAGTAGGCGATCTCCTTGCCCGTACAAACTCCTTGGTTCAACTCCACAATCTTGACGGAGGCTCCCAAGTGACACCTAACCAATCTAGGAGACATCACTCTCCAAAAGGTAATAGATGGTGTGTTGATGATGAACGCCTTGCTCTTGTGCTTTAAATGATAGTCTCCCCAACACTCAACTCTCTCTCACAGATTTGGATTTGGTGGAAAGATGATATGAGTGGAAAGCAACTTGGGGAAGGCTAGAGATCAAGATTCTTATGGTTGGATTGGAATATCTTGGTCTCAACACATGAGTAGGTGGTTCTCTCTCAGAAAATG
This sequence comes from Thinopyrum elongatum, assembly GCA_011799875.1. Lineage (NCBI taxonomy): Eukaryota > Viridiplantae > Streptophyta > Magnoliopsida > Poales > Poaceae > Thinopyrum > Thinopyrum elongatum. The sequence continues at coordinate 525,063,646 of CM022298.1, forward strand.
AATGCTGGAAGTGTAGGCACATTCTGATGGCTCTCCTCTCGAATGGAGGAAGGGTGGAGGGGTATATATAGCCTCCACACAAAATCTAACCGTTACACACAATTTACCAAACTCGGTGGGACCGAATAGTGAAACTCGATCAGACCGATTTAGTTCAAAATGTGAACGTTAGGATTTTCAGTGGGACCGACATGTCAACTCGGTGAGACCGATTTTGTTAGGGTTAGGGCAAAACGTAATCTCGGTGAGACCAATCACATGAACTCGGTGAGACCGATTTCTGTAATAGGCAAATAGAGAGTTGGTCAGGCAAACTCGGTGGGACCGATCGCTCATTTCGGTGAGACCGAAATGTTACGAAGAGGAAACAGAGAGTTTGCATTGCGAACTCAGTGGGACCAATCGCTCATCTCGGTTAGACCGAAATGTTATGAAGGAAAACAGAGAGTTAGCAATCCCATCTCGGTGAGACCGAACTGATTAGGGTTTCTGGCAGTGGCTATGTCAAATGAACTCGGTGGCGCCGGATAGATCAAATCGGTGGGGCCGAGTTTGACTTTTGGTTTGGGACATATGTGGATATGAGAAAGTGGTTGAGGGTTTTGGAGCATATCACTAAGCATTTTGAGCAAGCAAGCCATTAAGCAACACCTCATCCCCTTTTAATAGTATTGGCTTTCCTATGGACTCAATGTGATCTTGGATCACTAAAATGAAAAGAGTAGAGTCTTGAGCTTGAGCCAATATATGCCCTTAGCATTTTGAGGGGTCCACATCTCTAGTCCATGCCATGCCAATCATTGAACTTTCTGAAATGATCATCTTGAAAGAGTATTAGTTCAATGAGCTATATGTTGTTAAGAATTACCAAAACCACCCAGGGATTAGTTGCACTTTCACATATCGATGTATGCGGTCCGATGAGTGTTGAAGCACGTGGCGGGTATCGTTATTTTCTGACCTTCACAGATGGTTTAAGTAGGTATGGGTATATCTACTTGATGAAACACAAGTCTGAAACATTTGAAAAGTTCAAAGAATTTCAGAGTGAAGTGGAGAATCATCGTAACAAGAAAATAAAGTTTCTACGATCTGATCGTGGAGGCGAATATTTGAGTTACGAGTTTGGCCTTCATTTAAAACAATGTGGAATAGTTTCACAACTCACGCCACCTAGAACACCACAGCGTAATGGTGTGTCCGAACGTCGTAACCATACTTTATTAGATATGGTGCGATCTATGATGTCTCTTACTGATTTACCACTATCGTTTTGGGGTTATGCATTAGAGATAGCTGCATTCACGTTAAATAGGGCACCGTCTAAATCCATTGAGATGACACCGTATGAACTGTGGTTTGGCAAGAAACCTAAGCTGTCGTTTCTTAAAGTTTGGGGATGCGATGCTTATGTCAAAAGGCTTCAACCTGATAAGCTCGAACCCAAATCGGAGAAGTGCGTCTTCATAGGATACCCTAAGGAAACAATTGGGTACACCTTCTACCACAGATCCGAGGGCAAGATCTTTGTTGCTAAGAATGGATCCTTTCTAGAGAAGGAGTTTCTCTCGAAAGAAGTAAAAGTAGAACTTGATGAGGTAATTGTACCTTCTCTCGAATTGGAGAGTAGCACATCACAGAAAACTGTTCCAGTGATGCCTACACCAACTAGAGAGGAAGCAAATGATGTTGATCATGAAACTTCAGATCAAGTTACTACTGAACCTCGTAGTTCAACCAGAGCACGATCCGCACCAGTGTGGTACGACAATCCTGTTCTGAAAGTCATGTTACTAGACCAAGGCGAACCTACGAATTATGAAGAAGCTATGATGAGCCCAGATTCCGATAAATGGCTTGAGGCCATGAAATCTAAGATAGGATCCATGTATGAGAACAAAGTGTGGACTTTGGTGGACTTGCCCGATGATCGGCAAGCCATAGAGCATAAATGGATCTTCAAGAAGAAGACTGACGCTGATGGTAATGTTACTGTCTATAAAGCTCGACTTGTCGCGAAAGGTTTTCGGTTGCTTGCAGGAACTCGAAGAACCAGCAAGAACAATGATGAATTGCAATCTGAAATTGCGAATTAAAAATTGAGCACACGAACTAGATGAAAAGTTGAGGTTCCACTGTGAATCTGACAAGGCGGTAGTCCTACACGTCTTGTAGATGCAAATTGTAGCGATGGCTAGACAATATAATAAAACCCGAGTCTAAAACCTAATTTAGGCTAGCTATTTATTAAGGTCGGCGTCAGCCTTGCGTGCTGCTTTACGGAACGCAGTACCATATGGTGTACAAATACTGCACGGCTCGGCTGGATGTTTTCTTCGATTGAAAGAAGATGCGTTGGCCCTACGTCAACTGTGCACCAAAAAGTACATGGACCCATCACGGTTACATGGACACAAGTTAGATTTCATCGCCCTCTCTGAAACTGGTAGAGACAATTTTACCTCTCAGTTTCTTGGCACCTTATCGGGAGGAGTTGATTTTGATTGCCATTGCTTACCCCCAGGAGGAAGATCCGGTGGGATTTTACTTGGGGTGAAGTGCAACACGTTGGAGGTTCGGAATGTTGTCATGGGAGAATTTGTGGTTAAGTTTTGAGTCAGATCGAAGGTTGATGGTTTCCAATGGGAACTCGTGGCAGTGTATGGAGCCGCGCAACCTAAGCTAAAACCAGATTTTTTGGCTGACCTAGTTCGTATTTGCAGAAATGAAAGGCTTCCAATACTGGTTGGGGGTGATTTTAACATTATACGAAGACGGGATGAAAAGAACAATGATAACTTTGACGGCAGATGGTCATTTATGTTTAACACAATCATTGAAAGCATGGATCTCAGAGAGATTGAGCTTTCTGGTAGAAAATTCACTTGGGCCAACACTTTGCCGAATCCAACATATGAGAAGTTGGATTGTGTTCTCACCAGTGTGGAATGGGAGCAGAAGTTTCCTTTGGTGACGGTCCAAGCGTTGTCGTGAGCGATATCTCATCATACCCCACTGCTTATTGACTCTGGGGAGGCAACTCATGTGGGAAATAAAAATATCTTCTCTTTTGAATTAGCATGGTTTGAGAGAGAAGGTTTCTTGGATCTGATAGCACGGGAGTGGGCAAAGGATTCAGGAGGGAGATCGAACGTAGAAAGAGGGCAGAATAAGATTAGACACTTAAGACAGTTCCTACATGGTTGGGCCAAACATTTGAGTGGTGTTTATAAGGTTGAAAAGGAAAGGCTCCTTAACCTTATAAATGCCTTAGATTTAAAAGCCGAGTCCTCCATTTTAGATACCAGAGAGCTGGAAACTAAAGTGGAGGCGGAACTGAGACTGAAAGAATTGCTTCGAGAGGAAGAATTGAAGTGGGCGCTAAGAGCTAAAGTGCGAAAAGTCGTCAAAGGGGACGATAACACACAATTCTTTCATATGATTGCGAATGGCAAACATCGAAGGAAGAAAATCTTTCAGCTCGAGCAAGATGAGGGGATGATTTTGGGACAGGAGAACCTAAAATTATACATCACCAATTATTACAAGCAGCTGTTTGGGGCTCCTAAGGATAGTTTTGTGTCCTTAGACGAGTCAAGGGTTGAGGATATCCCTCAACTTGCGACGGATGAGAATGAAATCTTGACCACCCCGTTTTCGGAGAAAGAGGTGTTTGAGGCGATTTCACAGATGAAGAATAATAAAGCTCCTGGGCCGGATGGATTTCCGGCTGAGTTTTATAAAAGGTGCTGGCATATTATTAAGGGTGATTTGCTTCCAATGTTCCATGATTTGTTTTCTGGGCATTTGCAGTTATTTCACTTAAATTTCGGAACGATAACTTTGCTCCCTAAGAAAATAGAGGCGGTGCGAATCGAGCAGTTCCGACCGATATGTCTTCTTAATGTCAGCTTTAAAATCTTCATCAAGGTGGGGACTAACAGGCTGACACAGATTGCACACAGTGTGGTGCAGCCATCTCAAACAGCCTTCATGCCGGATAGAAACATCCTAGAAGGGGTTGTGGTCCTACATGAAACGCTCCATGAAATCCACACGAAAAACTAGATGGGGTGGTTTTTAAGGTGGATTTTGAGAAAGCGTACGATAAGGTTAAGTGGCCATTTCTACAGCAGGCCTTGCGGATGAAAGGATTCGATCAGTCCTGGAGAAAGCAGGTAGATTCTTTCACGCAAAAAGGCAGTGTCGGAATCAAAGTGAATGATGACATAGGTCATTATTTCCAGACACACAAGGGTCTAAGGCAGGGAGACCCGATGTCACCTATCTTGTTCAACATAGTAGTGGACATGTTGACAGTTCTAATAGGAAGAGCTAAAGAAAATGGCCAAGTAGGTGGTCTCGTCCCGCATCTAGTGGACGGAGGAGTGTCCATTCTACAATACTCTGATGATACAATCATCTTCATGGAGCATGATCTGGCAAAAGCAAGAAATATGAAGCTTGTGTTATGCTTATTCGAGCAGTTGTCGGGGTTAAAGATTAACTTCCATAAAAGTGAATTGTTCTGCTTTGGGAGAGCTAAAGACGAACAAGAAGTTTACAAACAACTGTTTGGATGTGAGTTAGGTTCGTTGCCTTTTACATACTTGGGCATACCGATTCACCATCGCAAGCTATCTAACAAAGAATGGAAGTGCATTGAGGATCGATTTGAAAAGAAACTAGGCTGCTGGAAGGGCAAACTTATGTCATATGGAGGCTGACTAATTCTCATCAATTTGGTGCTCATGAGTATGCCAATGTTTCTCTTGTCCTTCTTCGAGGTACCAGTTAGGGTTCGGAAAAGACTGGACTTCTATCGATCGCGTTTTTTCTGGCAGAGTGATGAGTTAAAACGAAAATACAGACTTGCTAAATGGGATATTATTTGTAGGCCAAAAGACCAAGGTGGTCTTGGCATTGAAAATTTAGAGGTGAAGAACTGATGCCTTCTCAGCAAGTGGCTATACAAGCTATCTGTAAAGACCGATGCCACATGGGCCCAGATTCTGCGTAATAAGTACCTTCATTCTAAAACCTTATCCCAGGTGATGGTCAGACCAACCGATTCGCCGTTTTGGAAAGGACCGATAAGAGTGAAATCAACCTTCTTTCATAGGACAAAATTTATCGTTGGTAATGGTACTTCCACGAGATTCTGGGAGGATACGTGGCTAGGGGAGACGCCTCTAGCTATCCAATATCCTTCTCTCTATAATATTGTTCAGCGTAGAGATGCTTACGTTGCAACAGTATTACAGTCCAATCCTCTCAATATTCAATTTAGGAGGACTTTAGCGGGAAACCGTTGGGAAGCTTGGCTCCATCTTGTGAGAAGATTGATGGATGTTCACATTTCTCAACAGCCAGACCAGTTGCACTGGAAACTAACCAAGAATGGAGTGTTTTCTGTAAAATCCATGTATTTGGATATTATCAACTCTGACTCTATCCCTCGATCTGTGCATATTTGGAAAGTCAAAGTGCCCTTAAAAATTAAAGTGTTCATGTGGTTTGTCCACAAACAAGTCATTCTCACTAAGGACAATTTGGCGAAACGTAACTGGACAGAATCTCGAAGATGTAGCTTCTATGATCATGATGAATCTATCAAACACCTCTTTCTTAATTGCCCAATGGCCAAAATTTTATGGCGGTCTGTTCATATAGCGTTTAACATTACTCCTCCAAATACCATCCACAAGTTATTTGGGACGTGGCTAGATGGAGTTGAGTCAGAAATAGCGAAACATATCCGTGTAGGAGTATGTGCTTTATTATGGGCTATATGGAACTGCAGGAACGATTTGGTTTTTAACAGAAGAACACGTATTCATTTCTTGCAGATTATTTTTCGGGCCACTACATTGATCCGTATGTGGTCGCTACTCACTCCGATGGATGACAGGGAGCGTATGGTTACTGGGTCTATCTGTTGGGAGACGGTAGCGCGGGCTATCTTCAACCGGTTTGGATGGCGGTCATGTAATAGGATAATTTAGTTTCCTATCTATTTTTATTCCGCCGGTTGTGGCTATCCCGTTTTTATATTTTTTTAGCTCTTTGAGAGCCATTTTGCTTTTTGAGACTTGGACACTTTGTTGGACTATTTGCTTATTAATAAAATGGCTGCATGCATCACTCTGATGCAGAGGCCGGGGATAACCTCCTTTTCAAAAAAAAATCACGGTTACTTGTCTTGGTTCATGTAGCCACAACCCAATTGTTTGGTTCCTGCGTTGTTGGCTCCTTGCATCGGAGCATGCACGGCTAGCTCCTCCATCCTGATGCATGCTTGTATGTTTCATGTAGACTTCAACATGATGTCTCTCTCCGATTAATTCTTCTGACATTTTATTCCTGAGTACAAGTAATTCCAAACATGAGCGTAACATTATATTCTTGTCAGTCAGATTATACGTACGAAGAAACGATAGTACCTGCCTATTTATTTGTCGCGCAAGCGCTTTAGTCATAGGTCCAAATATAGGAGTTGCATGCATAGCCATGTTAGAGATGCACATATCAATTCGCTACTTGATTGTAACATGGCGAGATGTGTTTGGGTTTTGCTAGATGAGGAGTTAATACAAGTGATTTTCTTTTGTTGGAAGTGATGATCGGAAGATCTGGCTCTTCAACGCGCGGGACACTCTAAATAACCAGGATTTTGTGAAAGTTTTGGTCACGCTCTGGACTATATGGTGGGCGAGACGGCGTGTTATCCATGAAAATGAGTTCCAAAGCCCTCTCTCTACTTTTGCCTTCATTACACATTTCCTGGAGGATCTGGAGATGATACCAGCGAAGAGGACTAAACATTCAGTGGCTGCTCGTCAGGGACCAACTCGTTCTTGGCTTCCCCCTGAACAACACATGGTGAAAATCAACGTGGATGGGGGCCCGTCAAGATCGGGACGAACTGGAGCGGTGGCGGCTGTCTGCTGGGATGGAGAAGGTAAATTCCTTGGTGCTTCAGCTCTGGTGATCTTTGGCGTGTCTGAGCCTGACATACTAGAAGTCGCTGCCTGCCGGGAAGGACTTTCCTTAGCGGCTGATCTGAACCTTCAACGAGTCCATATTGCTTGTGATAGCCAAACTGTTGTCGATGATATTAACAAGCCAAACAGGGGACCATACAGCAGCCTAATCAGGGAGGTGGAGCAGAGGCGTACAATGTTTGATGAAGTGTTGTTCCGCCATGAAAAACGGAAGTTTAACGATGAGGCACATCGCCTTGTTAAAGCGGCATCTTCGCTGCCTTTGGAACGCCATGTTTTCTATGTGCCTCCCACTTGTACTTATATATCTTTGATTATTAAGCAATAAAAGCTCCCGTTTTTAGCTACAAAAAATGGCAAAAATGTGATTCTCGAAAAAAAATCGCAAATTGTTTTTTATGGGTAAAAGACTGTCTCTTGTAACTCGAGCTCGCCTACAGCGCTGTCGTAAATGGGTCGGCTCAAGAAACGTAGCTCCTAAATATTTATATTTAAAAGGTTTATTTCAGTCTTTGGAAAATGTTTAGCGGTGTTAAAAAATGTTCGCGCAACTTTTTAAAAATGTTGATGGCATTAAGAAAATATAAATTAAAAAGACCCCTCCACCTGTCCTCCAAGCGAACAACGGCTAGGGTTTCTGCCTCCTGACGGCTAGGGTGTCTATCCACTGTCCTGGTGGTGTGTCTAGTATCGTTGGGGGGCATCTGAAGGTGTGTCTTAGGCGGATCTCTCAGGATTCGGTCGGTGGTTGTCTTTGGTAGATCCGCTCGGATACAGTCTTCATTCGTCCATATCAATGTGTCTTCAAGTTGAATCCTTCTAATATATGTTTCTCTTCATCAACAACGGTTGTTGGTATGGTGCGCTGGACTTATGGGGCCTTAACACGACGACTTCACGACCGTCTACTAGAACAAGTTTTGTCCGGCTCCAGTAAGGAAGGAGTGATGATGGCGGCGCGCCTTTGGCTCGCTTTAGTGCTCGTGGTCGTCGTTAGATGGTCGACGAATCTGGATGTATTTTTTACATTTTTGTGTTCGTTGTATTGCCATGATTGATGATAAATATATAGGAAGTTTTCTCGCAAAAAAAGTAGAAATTAAATAATGTTCACGTGTTTCAAAAAATATGTTTGTGACATTTTAAAGAAATATTAATACAATATAAAAAAATGTTCGCATAGTTTAAAAAATATTTCGTGTCATTAAAGAACTTGGTTGACGTGTATTTGGAAAAAACATGTATTCGAAAAAATGTTCAAAGACATGTATTAAAAAATGTCCAACTTGTATCAAAAAAGTTTCACGTGTGTAAAAAAATATGCAATGTATAGTAAAAAAAAGTAGACATCGTAACATATAATATATTTTCTTAAACACACTATAGATGCATACGCTCATACACTCACCTCTATAAATGCACGCATGCACGCATAACCTACTCTTATGAGTACCTCCGAGAGACTGAGCCGGCACATCATCTTGAGATTGACGAAGTTGCTAAAGACACCTTTGTAGTCGATATTAACGACTCCTCTCACTGAACGCACATCGCTGAAAGACCTGAAATAAATCCAAAACAATATGAGCATAAGTCTTGAGTCTAGAGGTTGAACCCTGGTGGTTGGGGATAGCACCGTCCTCCTAAGCATCCAATCACAGGTTGATTCACATCAAAACATATAATTTAAAAAGTTAATCATGTATTTAAATATGTTAAACCTGTATAGCAAAAAATGTTCCAAAGATGAAAAATATACAATGTCTATGAAAATATTACACACGTGCTAAAAAGAAGAAAAGTTGTGAAAATCGAAGAAAGAAAGAAATAAAATCGAAGGAAACCGAAGAAAAAAATCTAAGAAAACTAATGCAAAGCAGTGCAAAATCGATAAAGAAAACCATGGAAAAGGAAGGCCGGCCCAGTACCGCCGCACATGCAACAGTACTCACATCTCGGAGTGTGAGAAATAGCTTCTGCGTGATGTCGTATCCTTGTAAGGGAGCTCATCTTCGGCGCCCTCAGCACCGCTTAGGCTAGTTGGCGCTAGAAGGCGAGAGGTAGTGGGCCAACCCAGCATCCCTCACGTCCAACAACATGGTCAGAAAACAAACGGGAAGAAAAAATATGCGAGACGTGGGATTCAAACCCGCAGGCCAAAGTCGACGGACTTAGCGCAAACCACCACTGCACCATAATCAGTTGATGTGTTCTAACCGAAAACAAAGCTATTTGACCCTTGTTTCAGACCCAGTACAAATTATTTGAAAAAGGAAAACATAAATTCGAAAAGGAATTCACAAATTTTTAAAAAGTTCATCGATTTTGAAAAAAAAGTTCACGGATTTTAAAGAAATGTTCACAAAATCGAAAATAAGTTCAGCAATTTTAAAAAAAAGCTCATGAAATTGAAATTAGTTCACCAGATTTTGAAAAATATAGTTCAGGATTTAAAAAAAATCATTTATTTTGATTAAAAAAGTTCACGAATTTAACAAAAGTTAACTGGATTTTGAAAAAAAAGTTCATGAGTTTGATTTTTTTTTCTCGATTTTGATAAAAAAAAGTTCACCAGATTTTGAAAATTAGTTCACGGATTTCAGAAAGTTCATATAGTTTGATAAAACAGTTCATGAATTTGAAAAAAAAATCATCGATTTTGAAAAATTGTTCACGGATTCAAAAAAGGTTCATCAGATTTAATAAAAAAATCATGCATTTAATAAAACAAAAGAAGAAAAAGGATGTGACAAATCACATCAAGTGAGTTGTCTAGTTGGCTATCGTAGCTAACACTAAACAAGGAGGTCGTGGGTTGGAATCACACCCACGCGCAGTTTTTTTCAGTTTAAAACAGAAAAAGGGTAAATGGGGTGGCCCAACGCAAGGGGCCGTGCACCCATTTGCGTCGATGCCTTTAACCGGCGCATCGGGCGCCGAATAGACTTGGCCCTTTTAAGTGCGCTGGCAGCTGACTTCGCCAAAAAAAGATGGACAGGATTTGTCCCAACTCTCTTTTTAATACAGGGACTTTGCCAATTGAATGTCTACAAAATATGAGCCAGTTCTTCTCAAGAAATATATCTTTTTACGAAAATGATCCAGATCTATTATTAAAGTTCACCGAAAGTACAAAACACCTCAAATATAATAAAAATTACATCAAGATTTTGAAACCACAGAACAGCCACTACCGTTGCCAGAACGAGCCATCGATACATCGTTGTCACCACTCCCCTATCGAAGTCAGCTTGACCTTGTCGATGACAATCGGGAAGTCTTCGTGCATGTCCTCATAAGGTTTGTTGAACCCTTGAATGGATCGGAAGCACTTGACATCAAATCTCGCCACACGACGAGAAACCCTAACCTCACCGCCCTAAGGAGACAGCAGGAATCTATGCCAGAGCTCCATCGACTATGTCCAGATGGACGAACTCGAGAAGGATCGTAACCCGAAAGACAAACTGGAAGAAGAAGCACCAATATCCGCGTGAGGGCCGCACGTGCGAGGACTAAAAAACTCTAACCTAAACTACTAATCGGAGTGTAGGCACTGGGATCCGCCCCCCCCCCCCCCCCCCCCCCCCCGGCCATCGGTCACCGGAGTGGCAGGCAAAGTGGAGGCGAATCCACGGGTTCGCCAATGAAGTCTAGCAGGAAGAGTTTGCCCTAGCCGTTGAGGGACAATGGAGGAAAAGCTAAAGACGTAGCTGGTGAAATCCACGAATTAGCTAGTTAATCCAAACAATGTTTTAGGTTGTTACCAAGAAATATATCCTTATGTCATAGAGATCATATAGATTGTCATGGACATGTTAGTTCAACTGTTAAATTTTAATGTCCACAACCTTGATATTGAAAGTGTGATTCTGCAGTTTTTGATCCCACTTCTTTCTTGTCTTGCATGGGATTTAAATTATAATATTAATGTTTTCGGAAAAAATCAGCAATAAAATGATGCCAATTTACATGTGTGCAGCATGGCATTTTTGCAATTAGATGTTTTTTGGAAAGAAAGAAAAAAGGCAAGCAGGAGCCATGGTGGTGCTCTGGAACCAAACATCAGCACCCACTCAGTTTACACATGCACTAGCAAAGATGACAACTGGACTGGCAGTTGGCGTATTTTCTCTCTCTCTCTTTAGAGTTTGATTGCATCCCCTACGCCCTCCATCCAAATATATATAGCCTAATACATTTTTTGAGGTTGCTCTTTGACCATTGATAAGATTAATACCATTTGAGATGTGTGATATAAAAATTATATAATTAAAAACTCGTTTCACGTACGAATATGATGGTATGTTTTGTGTAACATGCATGTCATATATTATTGCTTCAACCCATAGTTAAAAGCAATCTCGAAAAACGTATTAGGTTCTATATGTTTCGATGGTGGGAGTAGATACTATGATCAATAAAGCATGTCGGATGTTACATGCACACCTGTATGAATAATAAATTTAAAAATATATTAGATTTTTTTAAACAAAACTGAAATTTTGGGTAAACTTGGTCAACCATTTTGCTCACATGTGAAGTTTTGTGAACAAAGGATACCCGTGGTATTCTTAATGGAAAAAATATAATTGAGAGTTTGAGACCTTACTATTCATCAAACAGCAGGGACGTAGCTGCCTTGTAAGGAATGGGGTCAATTGACCCCAATGAAACTAGCTAATCCTTCACTAATTTAGTACTAATCATTATTTATTTATAGAAGATGACCCCACTGTCATTGACATGACCCCATTAAACAAATTTTCTGGCTTCGTCCCTGTCAAACAGTGTTTTCAATGTTGAGTTTTTTGGCCCAAAATATCATGGATGTTATTTCTTTGTGAAACTTCATACGCGAGTATACCACTCTATTATGTATGATAAAAAAAATTCATATTTTGTATTTTTCCGAAATTACTATTTCTAAGGGGCCCAAATCCGCGTCCGCTGTATCTCGTCTTTCAGAAGAAAAAAATACTGTGTCTTTTAGTCTAAAACATCCATTCACAATCACAGATTGTCGGCTTGTCGCTGATCTTTTATTCGCCCCTGCTGCGCTCGATTCCAGTTCTTCACTTGCAGGCTGGGAATGGAGTTCTTCAAGTTTCGCTCTATAATGTTCCTCAAGTTGCAGCACATATTTTTGCTGGAGCGCTAGAATGGAGTTCCTCACAAATTAAGTTCAGTCTTCGGTTGCTCATCAAATATCTGAACCCCTAAAAAAACAAATATCTGAAGCAGAAAGACGAATCAAATAGCGTTTCTAAACTAGAGGTACACTATCCGTTGCTATCCGTATTCGGACAATTCAGTTTGACATTCGTTCCTGTTCAGGAAAAAAAGAAAGAAATGATACATTCCGCCTCGCTTGATCCAAGACTCGAGTTACAGTCGAGCAGTTCAGCACGCCTACGGCATCGAGCGTTGACTTCCGCAGTTGGTTGGCTTGTGACGAGCAGCGATGGCGCGGGAGACCCGGCGCTGCAAGCAAAGACGGTAGGCCAACGCCTGCACTGCATGCACCACATCGCCACGGCAGCCAGCCAGCCATCACGTACCTACGTACGTACGTACGTCCCCCGCGCCTTAATGTCAACATGGCGCACGACGCCGACGCGACGGCCGTGGTAGGATAGGACAGCGATTGTGAACCAGAAGCGTACGGGACATACGCATCATGGTGGTTGGCGGCCGGGTCATCCGTCGATCATGGAATGTTACCATAGCTTTGACATTTTATCTGCCGAATGACTCGTGGCATGTTAATCAGAGAGAGTGCGCAGGTGCAATGTTGGCCACGGTTGGGCTTGGGATGGAGCTGATCTCCCGGCTCCCGCGAAGGAGAAAGTCTGGGGATAGAGATGAGTCGTCGTACATGCAGTTTGGGTCTGCGTGGCGTGATCGGCCGAACTGGAGCGGAGATGTCCGGGGACGGGTACACATTTTTGTTTTCTCTGGGAGGAGTGGCTACGTACAGATTTTTGTTTTTTTAGGGGTAGTGGCTACGTACAGATGTGCCCTACCTTACGTGCGTACAGGCAGGCACCCACGTGGACCAGGCCATTGCGCGCACCCCACAGGTCCACAACACACTAGCGAGCGGCCGGCGCGTGCCTGGCTAACAAACAACTCGATGTGCACGCGACACGGAAGCTATGTCATTAGAGGATAGGAAACCGTAGTAGGGACGACAAATTACTGGAGACACAGTCTACTGTGGACTGTTCATCCAGGCCACCGTTAGCGTTGTTGTACAATTTATTAAGGCTCTGTTTGGCTCCAAGCCAAAATGGTCCATTTTATACATTTCATATCACGTAAAAAGGACACAAAAACATAAATTTTTGTTATACAATGTCACTTAATCTATCATGAATTATATTTTTCAAATTGGATTTATGTGAAGTTATAGATATCAAATTTTTTTCTTGATAAACTTGATCAAACTAGACGAAGACATCTTCTTTCCGCAAAAAAAAGGCATCTCATACCATGAAGAAAAACAATGTTTCTTACGACCCCACTTCATGACGTAAACATATTTTATTTTTGTTTCCTCTCGTCCACAGCATAATGCAGTGTGGCACACTTTCATGTAGTGCACACCAAACATGAAAGCGCGAGTCTACACTCTGAGCTCATATACTCCTGCCATGAACAGTAAAAGTTGAAGTATTATTACAAAAAAAATCTAAATTATTTTGCCGATAAAAATTGTTTAGTGTTCTAACTGTGTACGAAGATCTGATATGAAATGACTCGTGGTGGCATGGACGGAACAAACAACATCGATGCTCCAAAAATACTTTCAAAAACAGATTTTGTGGAGCATCGATTTTTTTCCACAACATTGAAATTTTTTCGTTCACAAAACTTTGCACGTAGATGAAACACTCAGCAATGTTTGTTGCCAAAGAACAAATATATTTTTGCTGTTTATCCGAGTGTATTTGCACCTGCACATGGGAGTAGAAAATCCATGTTTATAGCAAACACTGCTTCATGCATACTATAGTCCCACGAGGTAATACAATGGAAACATAGCGGCTATAAACTATAAACTTGTTAATACAAGGCAAGAGTGGATAAAGGTTTCCATATTTTCCAATGTACACATAAGTAAGTTTTGTAACCACTTCAAAATAGAAAGTACAACTAGTAGAACCATACGAAAACCATATCCTTCAATCTGTATTACTCTTTTTGGGTATATATGCAATATGCTTTTCAAAGTTTTGTTGTAATTTATTTGTATGTTTGAATTAATATACTTTGACTTATGTAATTTTATTAAATGTTAAATAAATATTTAACTCAAATATTCCAATGTGATAGAGATTTACTTTATGAACTTTAGTCTTTTATTAGTTTCTTAATTTCTATGTGACCCAGATGTCCAAAAAAAATAGCAACCAACGTGTCAAAATTCATTTTTTTTTTCATCTTTTGATTTTTTAAAACTTTTTCAAACCTTCACTCAACTATTATATCTATTTACAGAAAAGTGAATTCCTATGATTTTCAGCATGCATGTATGCAAAGATGTAAAATCATCTATGTTAATTTGCTCCCAATTCTCCCACATTGGTGATTTCTCCACTACACTTTGTACTATTGAATCGTTAGATTCTGGAGTTGCTTCCAGTTCTCCCCAAGAATTTCAATCGGTTCCGCAACATGTAATCAATCCCGATGAAGGTTTTGCTTTGTATGAAAAGTGTCCCTTCTAGTGGCTTAAGAAATCTAATGAGTTGGGATACATAGAACACAATAACAACTTTGGATAATCTTTCGGCAGTTCTAGTTCATATGTGCATGTCAGCTCCTCCTGTCTTGCCCGCGAAAATGAATGCACGTATAGAGGTAAGCGATTCGGGGGCGCTCGGGCTCAATCTCGGCGGCGACGCGCAGGATGGGCGCGATGCTGCTGAGCATGGATGGGACGTCCTTGTTGTCGAACACCTCCATGGAGAAGGTCGACATGCCCAGGTGGGAGGGGAGGCAGGTGAAGAAATAGAGGCTCGTCCTTGTGTGCCCGTGGCTATTTATACGCCGATCCAACCGCCAAGATCAGCTGCTTCTCGGGGAAGGGAACCGCGGGGGAGACCGGAGGTGTCGGTGTGGTGGAAATGCTGAGCTCCGCTGCTTAGTGACGGGGTTTGTCTGTCTGGACGGTAGGAATATAGAAAGGTTCAATATGTATGGGATTCAACTTTCTGATAGAGGTAAAGGTGTCCCGTCTTTCGATGAGATGGTGGCTATCTTTTTGGTGGAGTAGACTTTGACGATCCGACTACGAATGTGCGAGGACGTCGCGCCTTAGCAATCGCTAAATCAACTCCGAGAGGTTATTGACCACGCCGGAGCACGATCAACCTGACCACGAAGGTCTATTTCCTGCAAGCAAACGAAGAACAAGCAAGAAACTGAAATTGTAATCTGGATATTGCGAATAAAGAGGAAAGCTTTATTGATCAAGTGGGGTTCTGTGACGTCTTGGTCTGATCGTTGAACACAAACAAAGTACGCGAAGTTGCAGCTATGGCGAACTTTTAATCTAAACAAAACCCAAAGTCTAAACGACGCCCTAAGGGTTGTATATATGGAGGAAGAGGGGGGAATTTCGTGACCCTTGGAGGAGGGGTCTGAAACCAGCCCTAACTCTTGTTTCCCCACACATACGGATTCTAAAAACAACCTATACTCAAGTATTTCAAAATTACATGGGCCTGGCCCAAAAAAAGGTGACGCAACACCTATAATAGCCTCTGGACGAAATTTATGAAGTGGCATCTTGTATATTTCATCCAAGGCTTCATGCACTCATTATGGTGGCTTCAAAGTCCTGAAATCATCACTTGTAACTCCGTTCTTGTTCCCCTTGCGCATGCCATCATCTCCAAACTTGATCTTGCTCCAATGTTCATCCTTCTTGTCCAAGCTAGGCCCTTCATTTGTAAGCAAGACAAATGTATCCAATTTATGCAGCATCATATTCTCATGAACATTAGAATCATTACCAAAAAATAAAAGTACCTAATAATTTAATTGGCATGCGCGAGCTCTAGTAATTGGTCCAGTATGTATAGCAGCAGGGGCTGTGGGTGTAACAATGGTATTGATGTCCTCATCATCCTCCTCTTCTTGAAATGAAGTCGTCCTCGACGGAAGCTCATCTTTCTCATCCAAATAAGGCTTCAAATCTGCAATGTTAAAAGTGGGACTAACGCCAAAATCTGCAGGCAGCTCAAGTTTATATGCATTATCATTTATTTTCTCTAACACCTTAAAAGGACCATCAGCACGTGGCATTAGTTTTGATTTGCGCAAATCAGGAAACCTATCCTTACGCAAATGTAACCACACAAGATCTCCAGGTGCAAAGACAACATGTTTTCTACCTTTATCTCCAGCAAGTTTATATTTAGCATTCATACGCTCTATGTTTTCCTTAGTTAACTCATGCATTTTTAAGATCAATTCAGCACGTTGTTTAGCATCAAAATTAACCTTCTCCGAAGATGGAAGAGGTAACAAATCAATAGATGCACAAGATAGAAAACCATACACAATCTCAAAAGGGCACATCTTAGTAGTAGAATACAGCGAACGATTATAAGCAAATACAATATGAGGTAAGCATTCTTCCCACACTTTCTTGTTATTCTTCAAAACAGCCCTAAGCATAGTAGACAATGTTCTATTGACTACTTCAGTTTGTCCATCAGTTTGGGGGTGACAAGTAGTACTAAAAAGCAGTTTAGTCCCCAACTTAGCCCATAAACATCTCCAAAAGTGGCTAAGAAATTTAGTATCATGATCTAAAACAATAGTATTTGGCACACCATGCAAGCGAATAATTTCACGAAAGAACAAATCAGCAACATTAGCAGCATCATCACTTTTATGACATGGTATGAAGTGTGCCATTTTCGAAAATCTATCCGCGACAACAAATATGCTATCCCTCCTCTTATTTGTTCGAGGTAATCCTAAAACAAAATCCATAGATATATCTTCCCATGAAACATTAGGTACAGGCAAAGGCATATATAAACCATGAGGATTGAGTCGTGACTTAGCTTTTTGACATGTAGTGCAGCGAGCAACAAAATGCTCAACATCCCGTCTCATTTTTGGCCAAAAGAAATGTGTAGCAAGTACATCATCCATCTTCTTGACGCCAAAGTGTCCCATTAATCCTCCTGCATGCGCCTCCTGCAACAACAAAAGACGAACGGAGCTAGCTGGAATGCATAGCTTGTTAGCACGAAACACAAATCCATCGTTAACGACGAACTTGTTTCATGTTCTCCCTTCTTTACAATTTTGCAATACAATGTTAAATTCAGCATCATGCACATATTGATCTTTGATGGTCTCCAAACCAAATATTTTAAAGTCAAGTTGTGAAAACATATTGATCTTGATTATGAATCATTTGATACTTGCGAACCATGCCTCATGGGCAAGATGACTAAAACTCTGTTCTCCGGAACAATGGAGCGAGCTAATGACTTATTGGAAATAATATATACTGATGTATGCGGTCCGATGAGTGTTGAAGCACGCGGCGAGTATCGTTATTTTCTGACCTTCATAGATGATTTGAGTAGGTATGGGTATATCTACTTAATGAAACACAAGTCTGAAATATTTGAAAAGTTCAAAGAATTTCATAGTGAAGTGGAGAATCATCGTAACAAGAAAAAATAAAGTTTCTACGATCTGATCGCGGAAGCGAATATTTGAGTTACGAGTTTGGCCTTCATTTAAAACAATGTGGAATTGTTTCACAACTCACGCCACCTGGAACACCACAGCGTAATGGTGTGTCCGAACATCGTAACCGTACTTTATTAGATATAGTGCGTTCTATGATGTCTCTTACCGATTTACCACTATCATTTTAGGATTATGCATTAGAGACAGCTGCATTCACGTTAAATAGGGCACCATCTAAATCCATTGAGACGACACCGTATGGACTGTGGTTTGGCGAGAAATCTAAGCTATCGTTTCTTAAAGTTTGGGGATGCGACGCTTATGTCAGAAGGTTTCGCCAGAGAAGCTCGAACCCAAATCGAAGAAGTGCGTCTTCATAGGATACCCTAAAGAAACTATTGGGTACACCTTCTACCACAGATCCGAAGGCAAGATCTTTATTGCTAAGAATGGGTCCTTTCTAGAGAAGGAGTTTCTCTCGAAAGAAGTGAGTGGGAGGAAAGTAGAACTTGATGAGGTAATTGTACCTTCTCTCGAATTGGAAAGTAGCATATCACAGAAAACCGTTCCCGTGATGCCTACACCAACTAGAGAGGAAGTTAATGATGATGATCATGAAACTTCAGATCAAGTTACTACTGAACTTCGTAGGTCGACCAGAGCACGATCCGCACCAGAGTGGTACGGTAATCCTGTTCTGGAAGTCATGTTACTAGACCAAGGCAAACCTACGAACTATGAAGAAGCTATGATGAACCCAGATTCCGATAAATGGCTTGAGGCCATGAAATCTGAGATATGATCCATGTATGAGAACAAAGTGTGGACTTTGATGGATTTGCCCAATGATCGGCAAGCCATTGAGAATAAATGGATTTTCAAGAGGAAGACGAACGCTGATGGTAATATCACTATCTACAAAACTCGACTTGTCACAAAAGTGTTTTCGACAAGTTCAAGGGATTGACTACGATGAGACTTTCGCACCCGTAGTGATGCTTAATTCCGTCCGAATCATATTAGCAATTGCCGCGTTTTATAATTATAAAATTTGGCAAATTGATATCAAAAACTGCATTCCTTAATGGATATTAAAGAAGAGTTGTATATGATGCAACCAGAAGGTTTTGTCGATCCTAAAGGTGCTAACAAAGTGTGCAAGCTCCAGCGATCCATCTATGGACTGGTGCAAGCATCTCGGAGTTGGAATATACGCTTTGATAAGGTGATCAAAGCATATGGTTTTATACAGACTTATGGTGAAGCATGTACTTACAAGAAAGTGAGTGGGAGCTTTGTAGCATTTCTGATATTATATGTGGATGACATATTATTGATTGGAAATGATATAGAATTTCTGGATAGCATAAAAAGGATATTTGAATGAGAATTTTTCAATGAAAGACCTCGGTGAAGCTACTTATATATTGTGCATCAAGATCTATAGGGATAGATCGAGGAGCTTAATAGGACTTTCACAAAGCACATACCTTGACAAGATTTTGAAGAAGTTCAAAATGGATCAGTCAAAGAAAGGGTTCTTGCCTGTGTTGCAAAGGTGTGAAATTGAGTAAGACTCAAAACCCGACCACGGCAGAAGATAGAGAGAGAATGAAAGTCATTTCGTATGCCTCAGCCATACGTTCTATAAAGTATGCGATGCTGTGTACCAAACCTATTGTGTACCTTGCCATGAGTTTGGTAAGAGGGTACAATAGTGATCCAGGAGCAGATCACTGGACAACGGCCAAAATTATCCTTAGAGGACTAAGGAAATATTTCTCGGTTATGGAGGTGATAAAGAGTTCGTCGTAAAGGGTTACGTCGATGCAAGCTTTAACACCGATCCGGATGACTCTGAGTCTGGATACATATTGAAAGTGGGAGCAATCAGCTAGAGTAGCTCCATGCAGAGCATTGTAGACATAGAAATTTACAAAATACATACGGATCTGAATGTGGCAGGCCCGTTGACTAAACTTCTCTCACAAGCAAAACATGATCACACCTTAGTACTCTTTGGGTGTTCATCACATGGCGATGTGAACTAGATTATTGACTTTAGTAAACTCTTTGGGTGTTGGTCACATGGCGATGTGAAATATGGGTGTTAAATCACATGGTGATGTGAACTAGATTATTGACTCTAGAGCAAGTGGGAGACTGAATGAAATATGCCCTAGAGGCAATAATAAAGTTGTTATTTTATATTTCCTTATTCATGATAAAAATTTATTATTCATGCTAGAATTGTATTGATCGGAAACTTAAATACATGTGTGAATACATAAACAAATACCGTGTCCCTAGTATGCCTCTACTAGACTGGCTCGTTGATCAAAGATGGTTAAGGTTTCCTAACCATGGATATGTGTTGTCATTTGATAACGAGATCACATCATTAGGAGAATGATGTGATGGACAAGACCCATCCGTTAGCTTAGCATAATGATCGTTCAGTTTTATTGCTATTGCTTTCTTCATGTCAAATACATATTTCTTCGACTATGAGATTATGCAACTCCCGGATACCGGAGGAATATCTTGTGTGCTATCAAACGTCACAACGTAACTGGGTGATCATAAAGATGCTCTACAGGTATCTCCGAAGGTGTTTGTTGAGTTGGCATAGATCGAGGTTATGATTTGTCACTCCGAGTATCAGAGAGGTATCTCTGGGCCCTCTCGGTAATACACATCATAAGCTTGCAAGCAAATGACTAAGGAGTTAGTCACGAGGTGATGTATTACGGAACGAGTAAAGAGACTTACCGGTAACGAGATTGAACTAGGTATGAAGATACCGACGATCGAATCTCGGGCAAGTAACATACCGATGGACAAAGGGAATTACGTATGTTGTCATAAGGTTCGACCGATAAAGATATTCGTAGAATATGTAGGACCAATATGGACATCTAGGTTCCGCTATTGGTTATTGACCGGAGAGGCGTCTCGGGCATGTCTACATAGTTCTCGAACCCGTAGGGTCCGCACGCTTAACGTTCATTGACGATATAGTATTATATGAGTTATGTATGTTGGTGTCCGAATATTGTTCGGTTCCCGGATGAGATCACGGACATGATAAGGAGCTCCGGAATGGTCCAGAGGTAAAGATTGATATATGGGATAATAGTGTTTTAGTCTTCGGAAAGGTTCCGGAATTCACCGGAAGGGATTTCGGATGATTCCCGAAATGTTTGGGCACGAGAACACTTTATTTGGGCCAAGGGGTAAAGCCCACGAGGGTTTTGAAAAGTGCAAAAGGAAGTTTTGCGGAGGCCAGGGGACAGGCGCCAGGAACCCTGGCATCTGGGGGGTAGACGCCGGGAACCCTGGCGTCTAGCCCTGGAGTCCGAGAAGGACTCTTGCCTTTCGGGCAAACCCGACTTTGAGGAGGCTTTTACTCCAAGTTTCGACCCGAGGGTTCAACATATAAATAGAGGGGCAGGGCTAGCACTCAAAACACATCAAGATTCACCAAGCCGTGTGCCGGCAACCCCGTCCCCTCTAGTTTATCCTCCGTCTAGTTTCTGTAGTGCTTGGCGAAGCCCTGCGGAGATTGTTCTTCATCACCAACCGTCACCACGCCGTCGTGCTGCCGGAACTCATCTATTATTTCGCCTCTCTTGCTGGATCGAGAAGGCGAGGACGTCATCGAGCTAAACATGTGCTGAACGCGGAGGTGCCGTACGTTCGGTACTTGATCGGGACGGGTCGTGAAGGTGTACGACTACATCAACCGCATTGATAAACGCTTCCGCTTAGCGATCTTCAAGCGTATGAAGATGCTCCCCCCCTCTCATAGATATGCATCTCCATGGATAGATCTTACGTGTGTGTAGAATTTTTTTTTTGTTTTCTATGCAACGTTTCCCAACAACTCTTGTGTTGGTTGATTGTCTTATTGAGATGCATGTTGGCTATTTTTCACACGCATATGTCTCATTGATGGGTAAAAAAAAAGTGTTTTCACCCGTATAACGTCATTGTGTCTCTTGGTTTTAGAAATCCGTTCATGCAGTCCATTCTAAATTGTTTTCGCGGTCTTTTTTTTTAAGTCTATCCCTAAGGATCTTGATTCCTTAAAAAAGAAAAGGGTTGTCCGCTTAATTAATAAAAAACCATGACATAGCGCATTTTGTAGTAATGGGATGGTAATTATAGGGCGTATTTTTTACCATGTAAAGCTTTTGTGTTGTAACACTGAACACCTCATTTAAGCAAATTGTCACCAATGTACCCAAAATACTTGAATGACACAAAATACCATGTTTTTACCCATTATATGAAACTGTCAGGATGTACCCATGATGAGGTTGGTGTGTGCATAGTTTTTTGTTTGTTTGTGTATTTTAGCTCGCAAAACATGGCCACATATCTGGCCAGTTAAGCCTAACAAAGTTTGGTTGCTCGCGCAGTACAACGAGATAGAATTGATTCAGAGGCGAGGGGTCAAGCTGCCACACCATCCCGTAATACTGGCGGCACGGGCTATGTCAATGCTAGTGGTAGTGTGATCGTTCATTGGCGTTGTGCAAGGCGTCAAGCACGTCAATGATTGAGGTTGCGTGGGACGGCGTTTGAGGCGGTGGTTTACGACGGACCGTCGATTACCCATGTCTACCCACACAATGCGCTCGTGTAGGCCAGTCTTACCTTCTACCTGGCTCTGTTCGAGAGGCGAAAAGAGGGAGGCGACCGGAGACTTCCAGTGCTTGGGCCCGGCCCGACCTCGGATCTCCGCCGCCGGCGCTGCCGGTTGGGGAAGAGATGAGGGAGGCGTCCGGTGCTCCGTTGTGAATAGTAGGACTAGATTAGTTTGTTCCTTAGAGGAGTTTGGCGCTATGCCGGTTGCTGGCTATATGCCGATGGGGATTTGGCTGCCCGCGTGCCCGAGCCGCGTGTGGTGGTCTCCGGTTTTGATTCTGCTGCTGACGGCGATTGGTTTGCTGCTGCTAGACAGATTCAAGCCGGAATCCCTGGCAATAAGCTCGGTGGCCTCCCTGGTTTGCAGGAGCTCCCTTGTCTCTCTCCCGTCGGCGGTAGCCACTGTGGTGGTGGTCAACGAGATGGGGGGAAGATTGAAGAGGATTTTTGCTGCTGGGTCCAGAGCTCATCAACGATGGCGCGTAAGGCGGAGCTACGGCGCTAGTGGATGGCTGCCGGCCTCCATGGCCACGCCACCGTTTCTTCAGGTCGAAAGGCGGCCAACCCTCTTCCTCCTAGCACTGAAGCTATATGGGAGGCAGTGCTTCTCCAGTCTGGTGTCCACGGCATGCGGCGGTGGAGATCTCGACGGACCAAGTGGTTTCGTCCCCGGCGCCGGCGAGATTCGAGCTGTTCGGGAGAAGCTTGGACCTGATTGCATTTCTCCTCTGGTTCTTGGGGTCCTTTCTGCATATTCCAGGGACTACTATGCAATTTCTAGTTTGTTGTGTGCCCTGCTTGTTCTTGTACTCTTTTGCAATATCCAGTAAAGTAGTACTGGGGTCCTTCGGGACCTAGCCTTGTTCAAAAAAAAAAAAACCTTCTACCTCTAGATTCCACATGGCATGTCTCATCGACGTGACGGGTGAGCCCTTTTAGAGAAGATTTGCTATGGGTACACAGTATAATATGACTTTTGAAATAGACTACACAATTGTCACAAGTTTTCGGAAATTTACAGCGCATGCTAATTTTCTTAAATGAGCAAGTCACTGTCACCAATATGATTACCGAACACACAAACCATAATTTACACTTTCCTAGTATATTCATCGTGAACTGCACTTAACAATGGTTGCATAGTAAGTGCGGTAAGCTGTCTCAAACCTCAATCAACAAAGAAGAGCATGTTTGTCAGTTGATAATGTTGTTAAATTGCGTGCAACAGTATTTTCTTATCCTAAAATGCCATACACATGAAAGTAACCGAGCTTGGTGTGCTTGCAGTTGGCCGCACCTCACATATCCGATCAGGGCCCACCTTCACATAAATGAATACAATGGAAAGTCTATGTGATTTTTGTTGCATCGACCTATTGGAGCTTTATTAAGAAATTAACATTCGGTTACAATCCTCCAGCAAGATGGGAGCTAGGAAGCTCGGGTTCTCATCTAGCCAACTATCAGTTCCAGCCAAAGTGCTAGCAAGCTTCGCACACAATTGAGCTAAGACACTTTCAGATTTCCTAACATGTTGAACAGAAAAAGAAGAAAAAGCTGAAGACAGCTCCCCAATTTTCTGTAGGATAGGCGCAACAAAGGATCGAGAATTGCAGCGCGACGACCAGAGGTTCACCACCTCCAAATTGTTTGTTTCCACCACGACATGCAAATAACCCATCAACTGAGCAAAGATAACACCTTCACATAAGGAAATGCATGGATGAACACGGACACATATGAACGCACTTCGGAAAACATATTTCGAAATGCTAAAAAAATCAGAAAAAGATTGGACAGGTACGTCTTCATGTTCTTTGTGCGTGCATAAAGTTTCACGAAAGTAACTTTTTTTACCTATGCAAAAAAGACAAAAAATTGTGACGTGAAAAAAATAATATTAGTTTTGTACCATCTTCTATTGTACGAAAAAAAATACTATCTTCTCACTATTATTAGGTGTAGATATACCTTTAATCTCCCATCGGAGATGCAGGGGTTAGTCCATACATCGGACTAATGTACGGAGATACATAGTCTCTACGATGATAAATGGAGAAATAAGGCGGTACTCCACACAGAGTGGGAGATGCTAGAATCACTTATTAAAGAGGGGGATGATTCATTTAAGTCTCGGTTAATATATGACACTTATTATGAATGTGATATTGGGCGGGAAGAATTTCAATCGATTCTGGAGGAGTCGTCAATGTTTGGATATTGTGTTCGGATCAATCCAATCACATATGAGGGGATCCATCCAAATAGCCGTTGGGTGGATGTTTGTAGGCCAACCCTTCTTACAGATTAATTTGTATTTAACGCATTAGCATCTATTTTGCGGAGGAGGTACATATTAAAAAAACAACCATCATCTCTAGAAAAGGTTGTTGTCATATAACGAGATCCGTGTTAGAAATAATGATTTTTGACGTCATCAAAAAGAGGTACTACGACTAGTCAGGATTGGTTTGACTCCTAATATACATCGTGTTGACAGAGGACGTGTGTGGAGGAGATTGAGTTGTATCCATAATTACAGTTAGAAGCACTGAAATTTGTCCTTTTTACGAAGACAAAACAAAAAAAAATTCACAAAACTTTGTGCCGCGCACACATATTTATGAACATGTGTGCGTGAAATTTTCTTTTGAATTTTTGACATTTTAAAACGTGCTTAAAATATTTTTTTTAAATGGATGCATATGCCCATGCGTGCACGACCTGCCCACTCTCTTCACATACCACAAGCAGCTCAACAATCAACGGGATCTGTTGCCCCCCATGTAACGAGCGACGCCACCAGCTTCGCCGGTAGATGCGTTAACTGCTAGAGCTCCGTCAGTGTTAAACTTAACTTACTCTGGGCCTATCGTCCGATCGAGAATGGACGACATCGAAGTCATTCGGATATGTTGCGAGTTTCCTGTCGTTCGGAAATTAGAAAAATCGATCAAACAAATAGCCTCCTCCTCAAGAAAAACTTAGGGTACCTTTGCCTCCCGCCGGCACCGTCGCTGGTCCGCCTCGTCTCCGGTGGCCTTAGGGCCATAGCGGCGTGGTGGATCCCGACCCTTGCCGGCGGGAGGGCTTCGTTTTTAGATGTTTGTACAAGTTTTGTTAGGGTTTATGCCCTGTTCAGGAAAACGAGACGGCGGCGGCTCCCTAGAGATGGAATAAGGTCTTTCCCGTCTAGCCCCTGTTCCGGTGGTATGTCTAGCATCGTCGGTGGGCGTATGAAGGTGTGTCTTCGGCGGATCTATCCTTGGTGGATTTGCTCGGATCTGGTCGTAGTTCGTCTACTTTTGTGTTTCTTCATGTTGTATCCTTCCGATCTACGCTGCTCTTCATCGACGGCGGTTGTTGTTCTGCTGCGCTGGTCCTATGAGGCCTTAGCACGACAACTTACAGACTGTCTACTACAACAAGTTTTGCCCGGCTCTGGAGAGGAAGGGGCGATGACGGCGACGCGCCTTCGGCTCGCTTAAGTGCTTGTAGTCGTCGCTACGTGGTCAATGAACCTGGATGTAATTTTTATTATTTCTGATGTTCATTGTATTGTCATGATTAAAGATGAATAGACTGAAAGTTTTCTGAAAAAAAAACTTACTCTGGTGTGGCGGCCTCCAACACTGTTTGCTAGTACTCGCCGGAAGCTCCAAAAGCGCCAAAATTTCACTTTCACGTATCACTTGACCGCCTGCACCGGATCATAATATTCCTTATGTTTTTCTCATGAAAATCCTCCGAACCAAGGCCTTAGAGAAATCTTTACAGTTTCTAAGCTCCCAAGAAATGAACCTCCCTGGTTGAATTGAGGATGTGGGATCAGCATGTCATCCAGTGAAAGAGATGTACTAACCGCCTAGGCCCCAAGCTTTATTTACACATGTCCTCTGTGTACATCCATGGGGAGATTGCTGTCATTTTCTATTCTGCACATCTTGTCGGCTTCAGGCGCACGTACATTAGCCAATATCATGTGCTAGGTCTATACGGCTGTACTACTACATTTCATGTATTCCAATTTGTATTTGGATGAAAGTAGAGTATTCCCAGTGAAAAAACTTAAAAAAAAACATATCCAAATGACAGAATGGAAGCCAGGATTCTGAGCTCAGTGTCAGCTCGAGCACTGAAATGCTTTACTCATATATCTGGTGCCGTACAACTTATATTTTTTTTTGAAATGGAGGTATACCCTCGGCCTCTGCATCATGATGATGCATGCGGCCCTCCTATTAAAAATCCAGAAAGTATCAATTTAAAGGTCTAACAGCTCGCAAACGGAGCAAAACAAAAGGACATAAACCGAAAAATTACAAGCGGACAAAGACAACCGATACGGTAATAATAAGGATAAACTCTCTAGACTCCTATCCTGTTATGCGAACGCCATCCGAACCGGTTGAATATAGCCCGAGCCACCATCTCCCATTGGTTGCACCCAGTAACCAAAGGCTCCCTGGAGTCCATAGGAGTGAGTAAGGACCACGTACGGATCCAAGCTGTAGCTCTGAAGATAACCTGCAAAAAAGTTAAGTTGTGTTGTCTGTTAAAAATCATATCATTTCTGCAGTTCCATATAGCCCATAATAACGCACATATTCCAATCCGAATACGAGCTGCCGTGATCTGTTCAAACCCAGCTAACCACGTCCCAAACAAAGACGCAATATCTACTGGAGGATTGATATTAAAGGCTATATGAATCGTTCTCCAAAATAACTTGGCAAGTGGGCATTCAAGGAATACATGTTGTATTGTCTCATCCTGAGCACAAAAACAACACCGCGAATTGCCGACCCATCGCCTCTTAAGTAAGTTATCCTTTGTGAGTATTACTTGCTTGTGGACAAACCACATAAAAATTTTAATCAGCAAAGGAACCTTAACCTTCCATATATGTAGTGACCTTGAGAGGGGGCCAGAATTAATCAGATCCGTATAAAAAGATTTCACCGTAAATATCCCATTTTTAGTAAACTTCCATTGTGTTGAGTCCGGCATGTCGGAGAGTCGAACTTCAATCAATCTCCGAACCAAGTGCATCCAGGCTGTCCATCTCTCACCAACTAACGTACGTCTGAACTGGATGTTCAAGGGAATAGTTTCAAGGACGATACCTACGTACTCCTCCTTACGTTGCACAATATTGTAGAGGGTGGGATATTGTAAGGCCAGAGGCGTCTCTCCTAACCACGTATCCTCCCAAAATCTTGTTGACATCCCGTTGCCAACCAAGAATTTGACCCTACGAAAGAACATATCCTTCGTTCTCATAAGTCCCTTCCAGAACGGCGAATCAGTCGGTCTGATGGTAACCTGGGCTAGCGTTTTCGAGTGCAAATACTTATTGCGCAGGATTTGAGACCACATGCCCTCCGGCTCTGTCTCTAACCTGTACAACCATTTGCTCATAAGACATTTATTCTTAATTTCCAAGTTCTCAATACCGATGCCCCCTTGGTCTTTAGGTCGACAAAGGATATCCCATCGCGCGAGACGGTATTTCCTCTTGGCCTCATCAGACTGCCAGAAGAAACGAGATCTAAAGAAATCAAGTCGCTTTCGGACCCCTTTCGGAATTTCGAAGAACGAAAGTAAAAACATTGGCATGCTAGTCAATACTGAGTTAATCAAAACTAGCCGACCTCCGTATGACATCAGCTTGCCCTTCCAGCAGCTGAGTTTTTTTTCAATTCGTTCTTCAATGCATTTCCATTCTTTATTGGATAGCTTACGGTGATGAATCGGAATACCCAAGTAACTGAACGGTAAGGCACCTAATTCACATCCAAACAATTGTCTGTATGTATGTTCCTCGTCTTTGGCCTTCCCAAAACAGAACACCTCACTCTTATGAAAATTGATTTTTAAGCCAGACAACTGTTCGAATAGACACAAGATAAGTTTCATGTTACGTGCCTTAGCCAAGTCATGTTCCATGAACAGAATAGTGTCATCAGCATATTGTAGAATGGACACCCCTCCATCAACTAGATGAGGAACTAGACCCTCTACATGGCCATGCTGCTTGGCCCTGCCAATAATGACGGCCAACATATCTGCCACAATATTGAACAAAAGAGGTGACATGGAATCCCCTTGTCTCAACCCCTTATGCGTCTGGAAGTAGTGACCGATGTCATCGTTCACCTTAATTCTGACACTACCTTTCTGGACTTGAGTATCCACTTGGTTCCTCCAGGTTTCACTAAAACCTTTCATGCGCATTGCCTGCTGAAGAAAAGGCCATTTGACTTTATCATAAGCCTTCTCGAAATCCACTTTGAAGATAACCCCGTCTAGTTTCTTCGAGTGGATCTCATGGAGTGTTTCATGTAAGACGACCACTCCTTCTAGTATGTGTCGTCCCGGCATGAAAGCTGTCTGACTGGGTTGAACCACTGAGTGAGCAATTTGTGTCAATCTGTTGGTTCCTACCTTTGTGAAAATTTTAAAACTCACATTCAGCAGGCAAATGGGTCAGAATTGTTCGATCCGAACCGCCTCATTCTTCTTAGGTAACAACGTTATCGTACCAAAGTTGAGGTGAAACAACTCCAAATGGCCATCGAAAAAATCATGAAACATAGGCATAAGATCATCCTTAATGATATGCCAATATTTCTTATAGAATTCAGCTGGAAACCCATCTGGTCCCGGTGCCTTATTCGGCTTCATTTGGGTTATGGCCAGATGAACT
Source organism: Thinopyrum elongatum (assembly GCA_011799875.1). NCBI lineage: Eukaryota > Viridiplantae > Streptophyta > Magnoliopsida > Poales > Poaceae > Thinopyrum > Thinopyrum elongatum. Next base: position 525,092,740 of record CM022298.1, read on the forward strand.
TCTTTTTCAGTAAACGGTGCAGAGAGAACATCGTTCTCTGCTGCCTGTAATTGAGGTATATCAACAATAACAGACTCATCAAGAGACACCGTGGATGTATTCGGGGGTCCAAATAGGCTTTTATAATAGTTGGAAATATAGGCTTTCAGATTTTCATGCCCCACTATTGTCCCCTCGTCCTGTTCAAGCTATATGATCTTCTTCTTCCTATGTTTACCATTTGCAACCATATGGAAGAACTGTGTGTTGTCATCCCCTTGGACAACCTTAAGCATTTTCGCACGCAACGCCCACTTGAGCTCCTCCTCCCTCAGGAGAGCACGTAGGCCTTGCTCAGCCTCAGACTTGGTTCGATGCTCATTAACAGAAAGGAGAGTGGTTTCAGCCTTTACATCTAGTGCCTCAATGAGTTGAGTTAGATGTTCTTTTTTCTGTTTATAGATCCCACTCTCATTTCTGGCCCATCCTCTCAGAAATTGTCGGAGGTGTCTAATCTTATTCTGCCATCTCTCGACATGTGTTCTTCCCGTAACCGGCTTAGCCCATTCGCGTGCAATCATCTCCATAAATCCTTCTCGCTCAAACCAGCTTTGCTCGAAGGAGAAGATATTTTTATTTGCAACATGGGTAGCCTCGCCCGAATCTAAAAAGAGTGGTGTATGATCCGAGATCGCTCTCTGCATCGCATGAACCGACACCAACGGATATTTTTGTTCCCACTCCACACTAGCAAGTACCCTATCCAGCTTTTCATAAGTCGGAACAGGTAACGAGTTGGCCCATGTAAACTGTCTACCGGTGAGCTCAATTTCTCTCAAATTGAGGCTCTCGATAATCATGTTAAACATCATAGACCAACGTCCATCGAAATTGTCATTATTCTTTTCTTCTCTCCTCCGAATGATATTAAAATCCCCCCCGACTAGTAGTGGCAGATTTTCATCTCCACAAATCCGCACTAAATCGGCCAGAAATTCAGGTTTAAATTCAGGTTGTGCTGCCCCATATACCGCAACTAGCGACCATCGGAACCCATCCAATTTTGATCTTACCCTGAATTTAACCGAAAAGTCTCCCTGAACCACATTAAGCACCTCTAACGTCTCACACCGTACTCCTAGTAAAATCCCGCCAGATCTTCCTCTAGGAGGTAGAATGTGCCAGTCAAAAGCGATACCACTGGAGAGGGTTTGAAGGAATTGGGATGTGAAATTATCTCGTCCAGTCTCCAAAAGTGCAATGAAATCTAACTGATGTTCTAACGTTGTCTCTGCTAAGAATCTTTGTTTAGCCAAGTCTGCTCGACCTCTGCTATTCCAAAAGAGTCCTTTCATAAGTCATCATGAATTTTTTTCTTAAGCTTAACTCTAGCACTTCTGCGTACTGCCGAGGTAGGATAAATTTTCCGCTTCCAGGGTCGTTTGGGCTTCTCCTCAACACCCTGCGGGACGCTAGTATTATCTATGACAGACACTGCATCCTCCATCGAGAGAGGCTCTACCGTATCTGTGTTCTCAACATCCTCCTCATCCTCAGCCTCGACACTAGGCAACAAATTATTACATATATTTGCAAGATCATTAATTCCTAAATTATTCATGTCATTGTCATTCATAGGTTGGATAGAGGCAAGATTACGAATGATCTCAGAAGCCCTCTCCGCTTCCAAGTCTAAAAGATCATTAACGGATTTGACGACCTCGGTTTCATTTGATCCCAAAGAAATTCCTAAGTCGTTTGCCTCATCAACTATTTCATTCTCAGAGAAGTGTAAAATTGAACAACTTTTATCAAAAGACGTACCTGCAGTAGTCTCGGCATGACGAAGCATGGCGGCCCTCTTGGCACGCGCTAGCTGCAGGTCGTCCGCATCCGGCTGCCCCTGGATCCAGTTGCTGACACGCCTGCCAGCCGACACCGGATCCGCTATCCCGCCAAAAGCGATGAGCTCCTCCGTCGTCCTCTCGCGAGGGGTACGGTCAGGACTCCCACGCCCCTCCCTTATCGTCGGTGAAGGAGGGTAGGGCGTAGTGGAACGGACCTCCGCTGCAGTTGACAAGGGGGAGTAGGACCGCGGAGCCGCCTGCTCACTGATCCCGTCCCCCCTATCTCCCGCAGAAACCGTAGTCCCCCGGCCAACCTGCTCGGCGCAATCCTGCGGAGGGGTTACGACACGGGACTCCTTCCCGCATCTCACCCCCGGCTCGCCACTCTGGATGGAGTGGTCCTGTGGAGGGGTTATAGCACGGGACTCCTTCCCGCACCTCACCCCCAGCTCGACTGGAGATGTCGAAGTGTGAAGAACGCCATAGACCTCCTGTCCATGCGCCCCTCCCACCAAAGAAAAGCCAGGCTCTGGTATCTGGGTGTTATGGGCTTCCTGCCCACGGTCTCCCAAACCCGCGGCCAGCCCATCAGGGTCCACCCCCACACCGGGTGTAGACTCCGCGGTCGTCACCTCACCGAGTAGACTCAGCACTGGAGGCAGCTCAAGCTCCACCGGGTCGTCTGCCTCGACCCTGGTGCTCCATAACCGACTAGGAGCGGACCCCGGTGCAAATGAACCAAAGCGAAGCGTGTTCATCGGAGTAGTGGACGGGGGCGCCTCTTTGGTAGAACTAGCTACCTTATCTGGCTGTGTAGTAGGCCCCTTATCCGACTCCGGCAGAGTATCATCGGCCCCCTTATCCTGATTCCCGGGCGCGCCGCCTCCCTCGGTCGTATCCATGTCCTGTGTCCCATCCCCATCCTCGGAAACTGCAGTATCCTCGATCTCAAGCTCTAAGACATAAGTGGCTCCAGCATGTGTCCATCTGACCACATCTGGTATATGCTCAACACCCAAAACACTGACCAACAACCTCGCAGCGTTTTGTGCGCGAGTGAATGGCATGTCAACCTTTTCTGTCTTACCAATCATCCCACCCAAACTCCAAGCAATCAGAAAATGCTTTACAAATTTAGGCGGCACGCCATAGAAACGAACCCACACCTTCTCCAAAGGTGTACCCTCAGGTTCTTCCTGCTTCCACTCATCGAAAGCGATCACAATGTTTGTGCTTGTAACTCTGCATAAACCCCACTTAAGAAAATGCATCTGATCCTCTTTAGTGGGAAAGTCCACCTTATAAGTCTGACCTTCTAACTTCTCCAGATGCCACTGATAATTACCTGGCACTAAGTCACGTAGCTGTCTCACAATCTGAGCCTCGGTCAACTGTCCATTAGTAACTCTGATTACTGCCGGGAAGGAACTCTCAACCATCTGCGGTAGAGGGTCCACCTCCGGTGTCTCAAAGAACATCAACTCCTTACAGCAGACCCCAAAAATATTAATACCAGGCTTAGGACCGGAGAGGAGAGGGCATTCCCCAGTCACATGCTGGGAGCGGAGGCAATAGTCACAAAGCTCATTCGTGCACTCTGCCACGAAATGACCCGGTTCACCACATCTATAGCAAGGCAACTTTTTCTTCTTAATCGCCCACTTAGAGAGTTTTTCTCCCTCCGCTTTCTCTGACCCTTTGTCAGACGTGCCCTCCCTAGCTTTGGTCCCTCCAGAAGTCACCGGAACCTGCACTGCTGCCAAAGCCCTAACCGCGTCAACTGCCGCCGCGGGTAGCGTGGATGGGTCTCCCACCTCAGCCGCTCCGTGCTCGAACTCCTCCCCCGAAGCCATATCCATAGCAGGCGGTGGTGGCGGTGGGTAGTGTCGGGGCGGTGGTGGGCGTCTCCCTCTCCCACCGCGACGAAATCCACCTCGGTAGCGATCCCTGGGTACGGCAACACCTTCAACAAAATTACCGGGCGGACCCTGAAAATGTCCGGTGTCCTCATCATTATACCGGTCATATCCACGGCCACCACCGGATGAAGATCCACGGTGTAGTCCCTCACCATATGCATCATATCCATCATCTCCCCACTGTCCGTAGCGGTTGAAATTCTGCCCATCTCTGTTGTACCCACTGTATCCACCATGCCCTTGCGCACCGCGACCCCTTCCTAGGGCCGGTGCCTTAGCTGCCGGTGGCTGCAGTGGTTCCTCCGGCTGACGCGCGTTAGCCCGAGCATCATGAGCCATTGCCTGGGTACGAGAAGCATCGGCCACCGGAACTTGCCGCGCGGTGGATTGAGCACCCCGGCCGGCCCCGGCTTTGGGCTGCGACCCCGCAGCAAGCGGTCTTTGAGGATGCAGGCCGGCGCGTCCAAACCCGCCTACCCCACCAGCAGACAGGGCGCCGCGGCCGGCACCACCAGCGCCAACAGCCGGCGGAGCATCGCGGCCAGCACCACCAGCGCCAATAGCCGGCGGCGCACCACGGCCGGCACCGGCCGCAGCAGCTGCACCCAGGGCCGGCGGAGCGCCACGCCCGGTTCCGGCATTAGCAGAGGCTCCAACGGCGGGCAGCGGCCCACGCTTGATGGGCGGCGGCCCTCGTCCTGCCATGACACCGGCGCAGGAAACTTTCCTCGCCCGTCCCGTGCCCAGCGATCTAAACCCCGAAAATGGAACCCTAGACGCGATCGATGACTTGTCTGGCGGCGATACATGCACGTACGTGTGTTGGAGATACAACGAGGCTTGGGCTTCTGGTTGGGCCTCGCCCGAGCCCAGAGAACCCATGACCGTCGCTGCATCATCCCTCGCTGCATCCAACTCAAGTCCAGGGCCCAGTAACATATTCAAACGAGCCCGTCTGGCCGCTCGAATATCGCTCGCCGATCTCGCCACCGGCGATCTTGGCGGCGGCGGCGGCCGGCCAGTCTTTCCTTTCCTCCTCTTCCGCGTGACAAGAGTCCAATTGTCCGGAAAAATTCTGATAAAGTTACCGGTTCGCGGATTACCTTAGGGATCGGTCCGATCCAAGGTTTCAGGGACGGCTTGGAGGTTTGAAATTTCGATCGATGTGGATCAATTGTGACATTGGGCTCCGGCAGTGCACCCACACCTTGCGAAACCATGGGCGATCCTGTGGGTACAAGATTCTCCTCCTGCTCTTCATCCTCAGACTCCAAAAGAGCCCAGAATCGTCCTTCCGGTCGTGTAAAAGCTATGGGCTCCATCAGATCAACCAGCTCCGTTGCCTTTGGACGTAGATCGACCTGTACGCAATCGCCGACAACCACGTTATAAGCATCAAATTTGAATTGAAACCCTACCTCAATCAAGTCGCCGTCCGGAAGATAGTCGCCGGCGAGAACGTCGTTCTCCAAATCGAGAAGTGCCATCCAGCGCGAGTGCGGAGTGAATCGAAGACGCCCTTCGATCCATATGCCCGGATCCGTCCCGACGGCAAAAGTAACCCGCCATTGAGTCCATCTTCTCTCCTCCCTTCCGATCTCATTCTGCGTCGAGGCGACATGGTCACCGCCTGATCCCGTCGGCCCCCCCTTTCCTCTCGGCGACACCACCGCGCGAGCACTGGGAGAGCGCGATCCGATCTGTGACGATCCCCCTGCGCCGCCACCGGGCGAGGATCGAGACGACGGCGGAGGGAATCCGGTCGCCTCAGGCGGCCTCGTTTCCGCCTCGTCAAACATGACAACTTTTATATGAGAATAAGATGTCTTTCAACAGAAAATCGTGTGTACATATTTACTCTATATGATCCAAATAAAACATATCAGCTTATGGTGAAATACTATATTATTTTCTTGATGGATCGGATACTTCTATTTCGTTAATATGTCACATTTTTCTATCTTGCCGTGAATGTTCAATCGATTACCTTTACTCTCACTATTGCTAAATATGAAAATGTTAAGGCACCACCTATTACATGACTTCGACGATATTACTTCCATCCTGGTTTATTGATTCTCTTCGTATTTTGTGGCAAAATTTGATAATAGATTTAACTGATAAAATATTAATGCATGTCATAAAAAATTATATCGTTGAATTGGTATTTAAACATAATTTCTAATGATACTATTTTTGTGACATGCATTAATATTTTATTAATTAAATTCATAATCAAAATTTGACACAAAATACTAAGATGAACAATAAATCATGACGAAAGTAGTACACGATGAAACACATACATGTTCTGCCTACTAACGACACACAACAAAAGAAAAGGATCAAATTGGTTTTACAATAATAATGAAAAACGGGCGCGGCAAGGCGCGCATTACCTTCTAGTGCAGTTGAAAGGTCATATTGTACTTGCGGGGAAAATGTGTGTACAGCTATATATCATTATATATCATGTCGGACAAGTGTGAGCGTATGGCACAGCCACGCAACCGTGCACCCTGCGGAAGGCACGCGAGGCTAGAACCGTCATTGCCAAGCGAAGTCTTATCTGCTTCCGGTCCCTCTCTCACTGCTGCGCGGGCCCGCCCACTAGGCCATGCTCCTATAAAATCCAACCTGGACGAACCAACCCACACAAACTCCAAAACCATTGCCCTCCTCACAAACCGCACTCTTCCCTCCGCCAAAGACCGGTGGTTGAGGCGTCACGGTAAGCGCGAAGCACGAGGCACAGACGAGAGCGCCATGGCCGGGAGCGCGAGGTCGGCGGCCGCGAAGCACGCGTACCGGATGTTCACGCCGTCCCGGAGCGCGGCGTCGCGGGGCAGCCCCGGCAGCGCGGCGGACGAGTTCGACGAGTCGGACGTCTGGGGCTCGTTCGGCGGGGCGGACTCCGGCCCCGCGGAGCTCGCGCGCGCCCGCACGATCCCGTCGTCCGCCCGCGCCAGCGGCCGGAAGAAGCCGCTGGACCATGCCGCCGCGGGCGCCGGCGCCGTGCCCGGGTCGCTGCCGATGAGCATCCCGGACTGGCAGAAGATCCTGGGGGTCGAGTACAGGGGCCACCACGCCGGCGAGTGGGAGCTCGACGGCGACGATGACGACGACTACAGCAAGCTTGGCGCCGGCTGCCGGAGCGGCTCGGTGATGCCGCCGCACGAGCTGGCGTGGCGCAGCCGCGCCGCGTCCCTGTCGGTGCACGAGGGGGTCGGCAGGACGCTCAAGGGGCGCGACCTCAGCCGCGTCCGCGACGCCGTCTGGAAGAGGACCGGCTTCGAGGACTGACCGGAGAGCATGCATGGCATCGGCATGGCTCGATCGGCGGCGGTTAGCACAATATGCACCGCAGTATAGGCCTGAAATGAGATCATCACTACTAAATGTTTCTCTTGTTTCGGGCCCTCCTTTTTGGCATGCGTAGCAAAAACAAACCGTAGTAGCGAAGACATGCGATCCTGAAGGGGAAGGAGAGCGGGTGGGTGTTCGTTCGTTCGTTCATGGCGTGACAAATTTCAGGGGCACCTGGAGGAAAAGGCTAGGTTGGTTGGTCAGGCGTCGGCGTGCGTATTTTATTTCTTTCTTTCGTGCAGTATGTGTAGTCTAAGCTTTTTGCAGTGGGTTGTACTGCTGTTTTTGGGCCAAGTTGCTGAACAGAGAAGAAATGCCTGTCTTTGCCATCCCGATCTCATGATACAGGAGCATAAATGGTAGTAAAAGAAATTGCTTTTGGTTGAGCGTTGCGCCTTTCTGATGTGACAAGATCACTCACATTTTCTTCCAATATAACGCTACATAAGCGACACCGTGGCCCTACTGAACAGTGAGCACGCACTGTCATAATTGACCATTACTAATATAGAAAAATAGATTGAATCATGGGAAGCTTAGCTTCTGTAGTCTACAATCACGTACTGTACTAGCTAGTAGAGGTCCCGAACGAAAAGTTGATGGAGAGCGCCAGCTCGATTTTAGATTTCTAATCGGGACAGGAGGTTGGGAGTCTCCGCGCAAGAGAGGATCGATCAATATTTGATCGTCCCGTTAGTATATTATTATAGGCACACTGATAGTGACCGATAATATGGCATGGCAGCGTGTCGTTTTCTCGGCGACGTCGTAGCCAGATAAGGTCCCGATCGACCCCACCCGCCCCCATGCCGCACACAGGAAACGATCATCAAACGACCCAACCCCATCCAGTGCGAGTCGTAACGCTCACGCGCCGAGCGCTACGTACTGAGCTTAAAAAAAAAGAAAAAAAAGCGCTGCGTAATAAGTAGTGATCTAAACACTTTTATATTAGTTTACACAGGGAGTACTTATTAAAACCCGCATGAAACGACGGAGCCATTTTCAGAAACTGTGGGTGGCCATGTCGCTAGCTCGCCAAATGCTCCGAGGTCGACGCGGATGGGGCGTCCTCGGGGAGAGGCCCCGCTGATCGGGCAGCGTTGCCGGCGTGCAGTTTCGGACGGAGCGAGCAAGGCTGGCATGTGAAGCCCTCTCCCTCCGTGGTGGCACCGATGCAGCGTCCGTGGTGGCACGTACGTAAACGTCACGTCCGCCATGCATGTCGGCCGGCCGTCTCGCGCCAGCCAGCTGCCTGCTGTCCTGTCCACCTAACCCAAACCAACAGTCATGGCACATCCATTACATTGGCACGTCGACTGACTGCGGTGCCGGCGAGGCGCGCGACGGTTCGGCCCTGGCACCTGGCGCCGAGCGCGCTCGCCACGCGCAGCAGTGCTGACGTTACCCCGATCCTGCAATGCTGACGTCTCTCCTCGTTCGGCGATCACCTTGCGAAAAGGCCGGGAGCAGTGCTAGCGGCCAGCGAAATCTGTGCAGACCGTTGCTGTGCTGCGGCGGGGACACGCATGGCATGGAGGAACGTCGCCGCATTTGCAGCCACGGAGCGTGGCTGTACCTGTACTAGGAGTAGAATATACCAGGCATCCAGCGATGAGCGGTCGTGCGGGCACTGGCAGAAGGCACGCTACAGACCACGCAGCGCGCGTCAGCGCCACTGCGCGCATGCTCAGCGCGTCCAAATGGTTTTGTCGCGCGAGCAGAGCGTAGAGGGGGCAGCAACCCGACGTGGCGGGGGCGAGCTGCGTGTCGGCCGCCGCGCGAGGCGGTTGCATGCAGGAGCGGAACGCGACGCCAGGCGCGCGGGCCGGCGGGATCGATCGTGTTGCATGGCTTGGTTTCTCGCACCCTGTGGGCTATCCGCCCCCCGGCGCCGCTGCTGGTTTCCACAGGTCAGTGGGCGGGGAGTCAGGCTGTGACTGTCCCGGCCGGTCCCACAAGGCCGGGCGGAGGTATCTGTCCGCTGGAGGCGTCGTAGTTAGCCCAGCCCGGCATCGGCCGTCGGGTGCCCGAAACGGCAACGATTTCCCTGATGTCGACACGATGGGGAAACGGATATTTCCAAGCGGTGGCCGTGACAGTTTTAAGTTTTAATTCGCGGTAGACACTAGCCGCCGAGGTGCGCACCAGACGGAGCGCGCTGCTTGTACGTATAGCACAATCAGATATACGGTCGTCGGCTCGTCGCCATGCCATCACAGTTCGGAAGCGTTTCTTGTCCAAAAGCAGACATACATAGTTGGTGACGAAGCACCACCGGGGCGGCAGGCAGGTTGATCTACCCACCCACGGGATCGGGTTTTAACCTTTTGACAACGGACCCGTTAATTAATCCATGAAGTGAAGAGGAATAGTACCTTTTTTTTTCGAAAAACACCCCAGATCTATTAGCAGGCATCGGTGATACAAAGCACTCCAGAAAAGTGAAAATTACAACCGGGTCCCTGGAGGCCCGCCACGCTACACACTCCGACGCGGGATGGGAACGCACCGGTGCCACCGCTCCCTCCTGGAGCCGGCGAAGTCCTTGGATTCAGCAACCGGACTTGACGCAGACGGGAAGTCACCATCCTCGGCTATGGCATGCCCGCACGACGAAGAAGCACCGCAGCGAAGAAACACCGAAGCCCAGCCAACGTATCCCTCGCCGGCGAGCAAGAGAGACAGAGAGCTGGCGCGCTTACCTCCTACACACCATCCCACAAGCCCCGCACCGCCACTGGAGGAGGCGACGGCACAACGAAGACAGGGCCGGAGAACCAGATCCCCAACGCGCTCAATCGACAGCCTCGCCTCGCCGACCACCCACAAGGAACGAAGGCTCGAAGGAGAGCCCCGAGCACCAAAAGCCGCCAGGACCGCGACGGCGCCCCGGGGGACGACGGCACAGAGGGGAAGGACCTGCGGCACCAAACTTCGCTCCGGCAGCACCACCACCTCCACAACGCCGCCGGCCGAAACCCTTGCTATCCACAACCTATGTACACGCCAGAACGTAGATCCGGGGTTCCCTCCCCCTCCGCCGGCTGCTCCAGCCGGCGGAGGGGGAGGGAACCCACGGGCACGCCGGTGGCCGCGGGGGGAAGACGGAGTCGCCCTTGGTTCGCCTCCTTTCGCGAGAGAGGAGGGGATAAGGTAGCGGTTTTGCTGCTTCTTGACGAGGAATAGTACCTTAGCTCGTCAGGTCAGGGTTCAGACAAAAATGTCGCACGGCCGTCTTCCACTGCCATGATCTTCTGCATGGTGACTTCCGTGTCAAGCCTCCCGGTTAAGAAAAAGATCCTCCCTGCATTATCGTCTTTTCAGTCATCTCATTACATTAGGCATCCTCTAGAACTTGTACTGCCAAATCTATCACTGTCAGCATTTTCTTTTGCTAAGCATGGTTGCAGACATGTGCCATCGCTGCGGGGCACAGGAGGCTTGTTCCGCTTCTGGTACTGATGCCGACCCGCGCTCGTATCGGTTCCTCACTGAATGCTGATTATCGGTGTGAGTGGCCGACAAATCTTTTCGGATTGAAACAAAACAAAATGCTCGATCTCTTGCGTGCAGGGGACTAGCTGTTGCACGGAAACCATGCAGAGATGACTATTACTCCCTTCATCCGAAAAAACTTGTCCCAAATTTGGCGCCGTCCGACGACAAGTCCGTTCTTTCCATGGCGATAGCTTTGAACGTTCCCGGCCGTTTTTGCATGTTAATATGTGGGTGTCAATCTCGACGTTAGCCGCTGATAGAGCCATGGAGGTCCGAGTTGTCAGTCACTAGCTGCAGGAAAAAAGAGCTGTCAGTCACCCACTGCTGCAGGTCCCGGCAAACTGTTTGCATTGCACCAGCGCGTACCACGTAGTACAGCTCTACCCACTGATCAGAAGGGCAACCGTGCCGATGACAATGTTTCACCGCATCTTTTGTTTGTTTCAGACGAGAGCATGATCTGCAACGACAGATGAATCGGAGGGCCGGCCTTCAGCTCCGGCGGCCTATTCGCAAAAGAAGGAAAAAAAGCTCCGGCGGCCAAGAAACGGATAGGACAGCTCGACGGCATGAAAGGAACAGACGCGGCCAGATTCGTCCGCCGGAGTATTTGTTTTGCGGGGGAGGTTCACCAGAGTTTGGCTCAGACGGAGACGGGGGTTGGCAAGTCGGGGATATCGTGCGTCTGCCAAGGTGCCAACCGTCAACCCCCTGCATGGGGTGACCTGGGGGGTTTATATAGGCCTACCCCCAGGGATACAATGGTAATCTGGCCGGGCGTAGGACCCGGCCGTCAGTGTCTCTGGTCGCCGGCTTCTCCGCCGACTGCAGGGGCCCGCCGCCTGGTGGGTCCCTCCGGCGGTCTCGTACTCGGCCGACAAGCTGGGCCCGCCGCTCGCGGGTCCTGTCGGCTGCGTAGCACTGTAGCCGTGCCACTGATGATGCATGCTTGGTCGGGGAGAGCGTGGCTACAGTTCCGCCGCCTGGCGGGCGTTTCACTATAGCCACTCCCCGTCTCTTCTGGTTAATGGCGCACAAACTTCAAGGAAGGGGGAGGGCCGCCTGCTAGGAGCCGACCTCCCACTGAGCCGACTGGTCTGGGCTCGTCGCCTTCTGTCTTGTCACGGACAGGTAGGGCCCGCCGCCTGCGGGCCGTACTGGCCGCCCGTCGCGGGAGCATGGCTTCCTCTGCCATGGGTGATGTCATGAGCGGCATGGCAACAGTCCTGCGCTGGGCGCAGGATGCCTGCTTGGTACGTTGTACTGTGGCCACGTTCTGCCCTGGATTCGGGGGTGGCAGGCCTGTACTGTAGCCATGCCATGTCTCATCATGTTTATGTTGGCGCTGACTTTTGAGGGCGCGAGGGGCCGCCTGCTAGGACTCGGCTTCCCAGGAGGCCGCCTGCTAGGAGTCGGCCCACTTCATGGTCGTCTTGTGGACTCCGCCGCCTCCTGGCAACCGGCTGCTTGAACCAGCTGGCCTCAAGAAGGCGGCATTTTGTCCTTGATGTTTGAGGGGCGCAGCCTGCCCCGATGTCTTGAAATACCAAAGAAAGCTGATGGGGCTACCCGTGGTCATTTACTCCGACAATATCCACACTGCTCAAGGCGTCACTGGCAGTGTTGTTTTCGCAGGGTCGCCTTCCGAAGTACAAGAAAGCGAGGCGTATCACTCCACACAAATCATTCCGCCCATGGATTTTCATTTTTGGCCTGGGAAGCGTGGACGGGGATGCGTCGCCCGTCGTTTTCAGCGAAAAGAAGCGTCCATCTCACAGTGAGTTCGACAGTGGTTGACAAACACGGCGCCAACAGCATATACCAATGTCCGTCCATCCATCCATATCTTCAGAGACATCGTAAACTGAACCTTCCAGAAAACAAATCACAGCAGTAAAAGAAAATAAAACAAGAGAAAATTTGCACGGTCTTCCCTCCGCTTCATAATCTTTTTGCAAAAACAACCCTATATTTTTCAGTAATTGAACCCGCACTCCATAAATACCGTACGTAGACCTCCATCAGCGATCGCTCACGGTTGCGCCTATCTCATGCGGCGCCCATCACTCGCGTTGCGCCGCCTGGGCCGAGCTCCTGCGCCGCTGGCCCATTTAAGAAATACGGAAGCAAAAAATAGTGCTGGTACAATGAATCGAACACACAACCTCATGTTGAATAAGTAGCGTCGCTACCGTTGAGCTACATCATGTTGTTTGTACAAGATAAGGTTGACCGCATATTGAATTGTCACACCTCGCCTTTTTATACCCGGTTCTCTCAATTTATATATGTCTTCCGGTTTGCTGGGCATCAAGGAGTTGTGTCGAAAATTAATAAGCGGAAGATGAAGACTCGGTCCTTGGTTATCTCTAGAGAAGATTCCAAAAGATGTGGCAGAAGAATATGGAAGGAAAAATGAGTTCTCTCCAGCAGCTAATGCATGCTTACAAAAAACGCAAAATAGGACAGACAGAGAAGAAATAGTGTGCGTGGTGGAGATTATGGGCCGCAGTTGCATCAAAAAATGTAGGCGTGTTGTGCAGATGATTTGGGTGCGAGTTTCCAATATGGATGTCCCCAATGCTCTATGCTTCCGGGTGAACAAAGGACGCCATGCCCATAGCTACGCCGGTGTCGATGATAGGGTGTGGTTGGTCGACGTCAATAAGAGACACATATCAGTGTTGTCCGTCGTGCCCTACTCAAACAAACAAACAAGAAATAAGGCTGAGAGGCCAGTCATCGGCTACTACAAGGAAGATACCTATGATGGTGACGCCATGCCCATAGCTACGCCGGCGTTGATGACATGGTGTGGTTGGTCGACGTCAACAAGAGACACATATCGGTGTTGTCCGTCGTATTGTCCTATCAAACAAACAACAAGAAATAAGAAATAAGGCATCGACGATTTTCCTATCAAACAAACAAACAAGAAATAAGGCATCGACGATTTTCCCTCAATGGAAGGTATGCTCTATGCTTCCGGGTGAACAAAGGACGCCATGCCCATAGCTACGTCGATGTCGATGATAGGGTGTGGTTGGTCGACGTCAATAAGAGACACATATCAGTGTTGTCCGTCGTGCCCTACTCAAACAAACAAACAAGAAATAAGGCTGAGAGGCCAGTCATCGGCTACTACAAGGAAGATACCTATGATGGTGACGCCATGCCCATAGCTACGCCGGTGTTGATGACATGGTGTGGTTGGTCGACGTCAACAAGAGACACATATCGGTGTTGTCCGTCGTATTGTCCTATCAAACAAACAAACAAGAAATAAGAAATAAGGCATCGACGATTTTCCTATCAAACAAACAAACAAGAAATAAGGCATCGACGATTGTCCCTCAATGGAAGGTGTGTGTTGCCGACATCGACGTATTCCCTTACTCCTCAATATAGTGATACACAAAGAGGCAAAAAGCAGAGAAGAACTTCAATGTTTGCCATGACACAAATGAAAGCATCTCTTGCAATGCATCCATACCAACGTACGGGTCCGTGTTCTCCGTTGTTGAGTGGCCATCTCAGTGTGGAAATGGCGGTGGTCCTAACATGATGTCCATGGGCATTTGATCGGCGGGGACGATCAGGTTGTAGAGAGTAGCCTCTAGAAAGACGAAGACGGGACATGAGTTGTGAGCGTGCACAATTCAAATATGTGTGCGTCTCTCTGCCGTGGCCGGGCACAATTCGAATGTTGTTGTGACGTGCTGGTGGATATTTTAGTGGACACGTCAATTATCTCTCCCGTTGCAACGCACGGACATATGTGCTAGTTTCTAACTAAAACCACGACAAAAAATAAGGAAGGGAGGGAGTATCTTTCATATTTCCTTTATCGCGCTTGTGACAATTTATTCCTTTACTTAGGTGGTTCGGTGCTACCGCTGCTGACACTTAGGCCTTATACAATGGTGGGTGCCTAGACACAGGTGCTTAAGAAGAGAGAGCAGCTTGCGTCGCAGAAAAGAAGTTGTCTCGCAATGTGGAGTGCTTAGCATAGATGCTTGAGTTGCTTTAATATTCACGTAGCACCTAGCCTAGCTTGTCACCTGCTACATTTGAAGCTTCGCTGGACGTGAAGGGAGCAGTTATTTTTTGCAAGCACCGGGAGCAAAACTTTGCTTCTACCTCCCTCCCTAAGCACCCGTGGAATCCAATCTCAGAAAAAAAAACATATTTTTTTCTTTAGCACCTGTCTAGGCACCCGCCATTGTACAGGGCCTTACTTGTTGTCTCCGTCAAACTCCTAGTGGAACCTCCAAAGCACCTAGCTTGAGGGGGCTTGCCCTTGTCCTTCACATCGGATACTGAAAGGACAAGTGCTCCCTGTGAAAGCACAAGTGCTCCCTGGATGGTTTTGGTAATTAATGTCAACATATCTCTTGTTGGACTAATACTTTCATCTAGTATATTTCAGATAGTTCAACGATGGCGTGACCGGGACAAGAGGATGTGGAACCCCTTCAAAATGCTAAGGACAAAGATTGGCACAAGCTCAAGACTCTACATTTCTATTTTAGTGATCCAAGATCACATTGAATCCATAGGAAAAGCCAATACTATTAAAAGGGGATGAGGTGTTGCTTAATGGTCTACTTGCTCAAAGTGCTTAGTGATATGCTCCAAAGCCCTCAACCACTCTCTCAATTCCAGATATGTCCTAAACCTAAAGTCAAACTTGGCCCCACCGATTTGATCTATCCGGCGCCACCGAGTTCCTTTGACATAGCCACTGCCAGAAACACTAATCAGTTCGGTCTCACCGATAGGGATCTCGGTCTCACCGAGATGGGATTGCAAACTCTCTGTTTCCCTTCGTAACATTTCGGTCTCACCGAAACGAGCGATCGGTCCCACCGAGTTCGCCTTGCAAACTCTCTGTTGCCTGTTGCAACTATTTCGGTCTCACCGAAATGTGCAATCGGTCACACCGAGTTTGCCTGACCAATTCTCTGTTTTCTCATTGCTGAAATCGGTCTCACCGAGTTCATGCAATCAGTCACACCGAGATGAGATTTTGCCCTAACCCTAGTATATCGGTCCCACCGAAAATCCTAGCGTTCACATTTTGAATTGAATCGGTCTCACCGAGTTCTTCTATTCGGTCTGACCGAGTTGGGTCAAATGTGTGTAACGGTTAGATTTTGTGTGGAGGCTATATATACCCCTCCACCCCTTATCTATTCAAGAGAGAGCCATCAGAACGAGCCTACACTTCCACTACTCATTTTCTGAGAGAGAACCACCTACTCATGTATTGAGATCAAGACATTCCAATCCAAGCACAAGAATCTTGATCTCTAGCCTTCCCTAAGTTGCTTTCCACTCAAATCATCTTTCCACCATAGCCAAATCTGTGAGAGAGAGTTGAGTGTTGGGGAGACTATCATTTGAAGCACAAGAGCAAGGAGTTCATCATCAATATACCATTTATTACCTTTTGGAGAGTGGTGTCTCCTAGATTGGTTAGGTGTCACTTGGGAGCCTCCGACAAGATTGTGGAGTTGAACCAAGGAGTTTGTAAGGGTAAGGAGATCGCCTACTTCGTGAAGATCTACCCGAGTGAGGCAAGTCCTTCGTGGGCGATGGCCATGGTGGGATAGACAAGGTTGCTTCTTCGTGGACCCTTCATGGGTGGAGCCCTCCGTGGACTCGCGTAACCGTTACCCTTCGTGGGTTGAAGTCTCCATCAACGTGGACGTACGATAGCACCACCTATCGGAAGCACGCCAAAAATCTCTGTGTCTCCAATTGCGTTTGCACACTCCAATCCCATCCCTTTACTTTCTTGCATATTGCATGCTTTACTCTTTTCCTTGCTCATACTCTTATCATGCTTGCTTGAAATGTATTGTGAATGCTTAAACTTGTGCTAAAACTCTACCTCAACTTGAAGAACTTAAAAACTGCTACTTTTGCTAGTTGAGTGTCTAATCACCCCCCTCTAGACACCTCTTCTCGATCCTTTCAGATACTTGCGCACACGTCAGCAAAACGAAAAGCGTGTTCGGGCTGTGTCAGTGTTGTTTAAGCTCCAACCCCCTATTGATGATGGTAGGTAGCATGCACTTCACTATCTTTTCTTCCGACAGCGCCCCCTATTGCTCCAACCATGCATTAATGTTGCTTATTAGTGGGCTGAATTGTAGATGCAAATAGGTAGTTATACAAGGTCACACAAATATAATTTTTCTCTCTCTTAAATTCTTAACTGAATGTGCTCACTATATCAATTGCGTAAGAAAAGAAAGTAACTGATCACCGGTTACCTCTCGCTCATTTTTGGGAGTATCGAGAACCTACCTTGAGCCTTCTTTTCTATATATGTTTTTTTATCAATTTTCATTCATTTTTTGTTTTTCCTTTATTCTTCTCTTTCCCACTTAAAAATTCATAAATATTTTCGAAATTTCTAGCAGAATCGAACATTTGTTGAAATCTGGAAATATTTTTGGAAATTTGGTCATCTTTTCAAATTCGTGGTATTTCTACAGTTAGATTTTTTTTGTAACTTGCTAAATTTGTGAAATTTTTTTTGAAATTAGAAAATTATTTTTGAATTCATGAATAATTTTCAAATTCGTAATATATTTGAAATCCTAGAACATTATGAAATCTGCGACGGTTTTCACAGATTTAGAATTTTTTAGAAATAAAGTAAAATTTCAAAATAATGGGCAATTTTTCAAATCCAGGAAAATTATTCAAATCCTTGAATATTTTTAAAATTCATGAACATTTTATAAAATCTAGGACCATTTTTAGAAATCATTCTTTTCTTTAAATTTGGAAGATTTTTAAAATTAGGGAACAATGTTAAAATTCGAGAATATTTTCAAAATCCGATCTTTTTCGAAAATTCATGAACATCTTTTGAAATGCGGAACGTTCTTTAAAATCCTAAACATTTTTTCAATTTTAAGCCTTTTGTTCAAATTTTCAAACATTTTTCCATTCTTTGTGAAAGTTTTTATATTTTGTTAAAAATATGAAAAGATAAAAAAGGAAGCCACCTAATATCATCCCCGCACTGGGCCGGACAAGAAGCAAGCGCCAAGGGTGTTTTTTTGTTGTTTTTATTTTTCTATTTTCTTTGTTTTTACTTTACATTTATTATTTTCTCTATATATTTTCTCATTTAAAAAAATGTGAACACTTTTTTAATTATCTATTTGAATCCATGAAGATGTCTCAAATACATGACATTGTTAAATTTTGCAAATAATTTTTTAATTTTCAAACACTTTTTTTAATTGACGCACAATTTCAAATCGGGGAACATGTTTTCAAATTTCTGAAAATATATTAAATCCATGAACACAATTTTTTTAATTCCTGATGTTTTTAAAAGTAAAAGCATCTAAAAAATACATGATTTAGTTTTGAATTCATGAACATTTTTGTAAGTTCACGAACATTTTTAATTAATACTTGTTTTTTATTTTTTGAACATGTTTTAGTTTATTAACATTTTTTCAAATTCATGAGCGCCTTCTGAATTCATGGAAAACAAATCAACTGCATATCATTCCTCCAACGGATATTCATTTTTGGGTTGGGAAGCGTGGAGGAGGATGTCCGACCGTCATTTTCACCCAAAAGAAGCGTCCATCTCAAAAGACATGTGCAGGTACTGTTGACTAGGCGTTTGCGTGAGTCTCCTATTGGTTCGATAACCTTGGTTCTCCACCGAGGGAAATATTGTCCGCTACTATATTGATTCACCCTTCCTCTTTGGGGAAAATCCTAACGCAACTCACAAGTAGCAGAAAGAACACAAAAATACCTACAGGTTCCTAGTTTCACATTATCATTTACTTGTTCTACTTTTTATTTGTATTTTTTTGCCTTCTCTTTTTCATCTTCCTTCACTTCTCTAAAAAAATTAAAAACACAAAAATATTTTATTTTGCTTGTTTGTTTTGCCACTATGGCTAGTTCTTCACTTGTTACTTGTACCCCTGAAAATGAAGTGCTTAATTTTAAACAAAAGGGAGGAGAAAATTTAAAAGATGCTTGGTATAGGATTTGCGATGCTCAAAACAGATCAACTCGTAAGCAATCCACCACTGTTCTTCTTTGTAATTTTTATGTGGGTGTTACTACTTGGTATAGATTTGTGCTTGACACTATTACCGGAGGGAATTTTCCAAGTAGTCACCCTTGGGATGCTTTCAATGCTATGGGAAATTTGGTAGGATCATCACCTATTACTATTAATGAAACGACATTGACTTTGGAACATGTTATGCAAAAGTTAGAAGCTATTGAGAAGAAAATGCCTACTATTGAACATATTGAAAATCTAGACAAGAAGGTCCACAATCAAGTTAATAAATTTGGCTCAACAATAGGAACCACATTAAAGATGTTAAAGGAAAAAAGAACCAATAATCATTGAGAGAGTAGAACAAAGTCCTCCTAGAATTGATAAATTGGAAGAAATCATTAGTAATTGGGGTTCAACTTTTTCTTTCGTTAAAACTATTGAAAGGACTCCTAGAAATAAAAATTCTAAGCTCATGTATGTTACTAAAAATAAGGGTGCCTCATCTAGTAAAGAGAAAGGGGATCTTAAAATGATTAGTGTGCACCCCAACTTCATTGATTTGATAAAGGAACCTATCGCTGAAGACAAATTCCTCAATTTTGTTCCTAGGAGTGTGATTGTTAAAAATATATTTGCCAAATATCCTAGAAAACATGGGTGTATAATCTAGGAGTTGGAATCCAAGGATGATAATACTTGAAACTTTGCATTATGCCTAGCTAGGGGCATAAAACAATAGCGCTTGTCGGGAGGCAACCCAATAGTTATATTAAATTTATGCTTTTTTATTTCTGTTTTGTTGTGATGACATGATTATTGCTAGTGTAATGATTGTCTTTATCTTTTAATTAGTGTTTGTGCCAAGTAAAGCCTTTGGGATAATTTGTATGATAGTTGACTTGATTCTGTGCAAAGACAGAAACTTTTACGCCCAATGCAGGATTTTTTTTTACTAGAACGTGATCTGATACGTCTCCAACGTATCTATAATTTATGAAGTATTCATGCCATTTTTATAACAATTTTATATGGTTTTGGTATGATTTAAATGGAACTAACCCGGACTGACGTTTTTTCAGCAAAGCTACCGTGGTGTTGTTTTTTGTGCACAAATAAAAGTTCTCGGAATGGACTGAAAATTTACTGTCATTTTTTATGGACCAAAAGAGACCCCCGAAGCTTCGTGGAAGGACCAGAAGGGCCACGAGGACGTGACAAGCCTGGGGGGCGCGCCCTCCTCCCCAGGGCGCACCTACCGAGCTTGTCGTTCCCTCGTGGGCCCCCCTGACGTGAAACCGACGCCAAAAATTCCTACAAATACCAAAAACCCCAGAAAGAAACCTAGAACTTTCGCTCCGTCACCGCAAGCCTCTGTACCGAAGCGATCTCATGTGGATACCCTATTAGGGAACGTTGCATGGAAAACAAAAAAAATTCTATGCACACGCAAGATCTATCCATGGAGATGCATAGCTACGAGAGGGGATAGTATGTCTACGTACCCTCGTAGACCGTTTAGCAGAAGCGTTTATTAACACGGTTGATGTAGTCGAACACCTTCGCGATCCAACCGATCAAGTACCAAACGTACGACACCTCCGCCTTCAGCTAGATGACGTCCTCGCCTTCTTGATCCAGCAAGACAGGTGAAGTAGTAGATGAGTTCCGGCAGCACGACGGCGTGGTGACGGTGATGGTGAACTCGTCCCCGCAGGGCTTCGCCATGCACTGCAAAAAAACTAGACGGAGGACTAAACTGTGGAGAGGGGCGCCGAACACGGCTAAGAGATTGTCGTGGTTTGTGTGGCGCCCCCTCCCTCTCATATATATAGGTGGGGGGAGGGGAGGCAGCCAGGAGGCGCCCCAAGGGTGGCCGGCCGGCCCCCTTGGGCTCCTGCCCTCTAGCGCCCCTTTCCTCGTATGCCTTCGGGGGGAAGGCAGGAGGAGGTGGCGCCCCCCTTTCCTTCCTCCTAGGTGGAGGGAAGGAAAGAGGGGCTAGCCCTCCCCCTTTCCATCCCTAGGGCTGGCGGGCAAGGGAAGGGGCGCGCCAGCCCCTTGTGGGCTGGTGTGTTCCCCCCTCTTGGCCCATAAGGCCCATTAACATCCCGGGGCTTCCCGGAACCCCTTCTGGTGATCCGATGACTACTCGATACAATCTGAAACCTTTCTGGTGACCAAATAGCATCGTCCTATATATCAATCTTTACCTCCGGACCATTCCGGAGCTCCTCATCATGTCCGTGATCTCATCCGGGACTCCGAACAACATTCAGTCACCAAATCACATAGCTCATATAATACTATATCGTCAACGAACGTTAAGCGTACGGACCCTACGGGTTCGAGAACTATGTAGACATGATCGAGACACCTCTCCGGTCAATAACCAATAGCGGAACATGGATGCCCATATTGGTTCCTACATATTCTACGAAGATCTTTATCGATCGAACCTTATGACAACATACGTAATTCCCTTTGTCCATCGGTATGTTACTTGCCCGAGATTCGATCGTCGGTATCTTCATACCTAGTTCAATCTCGTTACCGGCAAGTCTCTTTACTTGTTCCGTAATACACCATCTCGTAACTAACTCCTTAGTCACTTTGCTTGCAAGCTTCTTGTGATGTGTATTACCGAGAGGGCCCAGAGATACCTTTCCGATACACGGAGTGAGAAATCCTAATCTCGATCCATGCCAACTCTACAGACACCTTCGGAGATACCAGTAGAACATCTTTATGATCACCCAGTTATGTTGTGACGTTTGATAGCACACAAGGTATTCCTCCGGTATCCGGGAGTTGCATGATCTCATAGTCGAAGGAATATGTATTTGTCATTAAGAAAGCAATAGCAATAAGCTGAACGATCATATGCTAAGCTAACAGATGGGTCTTGTCCATCACATCATTGTCCTAATTATGTGATCCCGTTATCAAGTGACAACACATGTCTATGGTTAGGAAACCTTAACCATCTTTAATCAACGAGCTAGTCTAGTAGAGGCTTACTAGGGACACGGTATTTGTTTATGTATCCACACATGTATTTAAGTTTCCAATCAATACAATTCTAGCATGAATAATAAACCTTTATCATGAATAAGGAAATATAATAATAACAACTTTATTATTGCCTCTAGGGCATATTTCCATCAGTCTCCCACTTGCACTAGAGTCAATAATCTAGATTACATTGTAATGAATCTAACACCAATGGAGTCTTGGTGCTGATCATGTTTTGCTCGCGGAAGAGGCTTAGTCAACGGGTCTGCTACATTCAGATCCGTATGTATTTTGCAAATCTCTATGTCTCCATCCTTGACCTTTTCACGAATGGAGTTGAAGCGCCTCTTGATGTGTTTGGTTTTCTTGTGAAACCTGGATTCCTTCTCTAAGGCAATTGCTCCAGTGTTGTCACAAAAGATTTTTATTGGACCCGATGCACTGGGTATTACACCCAGATTGGATATGAACTCCTTCATACAGACTCCTTCATGCGTTGCTTCCGAAGCAGCTATGTACTCCGCTTCACACGTAGATCCCGCCACGACGCTCTGCTTGGAACTGCACCAACTGACAGCTCCACCATTCAATATAAATACGTATCCGGTTTGTGACTTAGAGTCATCCGGATCAGTGTCGAAGTTAGCATCAACGTAACCATTTACGACGAGCTCTTCGTCACCTCCATAAACGAGAAACATATCCT
This sequence comes from Thinopyrum elongatum, assembly GCA_011799875.1. NCBI lineage: Eukaryota > Viridiplantae > Streptophyta > Magnoliopsida > Poales > Poaceae > Thinopyrum > Thinopyrum elongatum. Next base: position 525,115,129 of record CM022298.1, read on the forward strand.
TGGTCCTTTTCAGGTACTTTAGGATGTTCTTGACCACTGTCCAGTGATCCACTCCTGGATTACTTTGGTACCTCCCTGCCAAACTTATGGCAAGGCACACATCAGGTCTGGTACACAACATAGCATACATGATAGAACCTATGGCTGAGGCATATGTATCCACACATGCATTTGAATTTTCGGTCAATACAATTATGGCATGGATAATAAACGATTATCATGAACAAGGAAACATAATAACAACCACTTTATTATTGCTTCTACGGCATATTTCCAACATGAGTTCTATCCGATGTAATCTTGTTTTGAGGTGTGTTTGGTGGGATCTGATGAATTGTGGGTTTATGATTGGAATATTCATTGAAAGTAATTGAGTCTTTTCTAAACTTTATTATGCATGATTGTTATAGCTTTGTATTTCTCTCCGATCTATCCGTTTGGTTTGGTCAACTAGTTTTATTTATCTTCAACAGGAGAGGTGCTTTGTAGTATGTTCAATCTTGCGGTGTCCTCACCCAGTGACAACAGGGGTAGCGAGGCACATATTGTATTGTTACTACTAAATGTAAAACGACGGGGTTTTAATCATATTTCTTGGTTTTATTTTGTCTACATTATGTCATCTTGCTTAAAGCGTTACTTTGTTTGTCATGAACTTAATACCATAGATGCAGGCAGGACTCGGTTGATTGGTGAAGTAATAGTAGTAGATGCAGCCAGGAGTCGGTCTACTTATCACAGACGTAATGCCTATATACATGATCATTGCATGAATATCGTCATAACTATGCGCTTTTCTATCAATTGTCCAACAGTAATTTGTCTACCCACCGTATGCTATTTTATGAGAGAGAAGTCTCTAGTGAAAACTATGCCCATCGGGTCTATTTTAATCATATTACAAAAACCAAAAATACCTTGCTGCATTTTTTATATTTTACTTTGCAATTTACCTATCTACCTATACTAGATTTAATCCTTGCAATTAACGAGTACAAGGGGATTGACAAACCTCTTGCCCGCGTTGGGTGCAAGTATTTGCTCTTATGTGTGCAGGTACTGTTGACTAGGCGTTTGCATGAGTCTCCTATTTGTTCGATAACCTTCGTTCTCTACAGAGGGTAATACTATCCGCTACTATATTGCTTCACCCTTCCTCTTTGAGGAAAATCCCAACACAGCTCACAAGTAGCAGACGACAAAGTGTTGCTGAACTACTACTTTGGTACGCGTGGATACCGCAGATGAGTTGTCTACTTTGGCTCTCAATCGGTGGAGAAATTCTCACGGCTGAGAGGTATAATCTAGCTGCAGGAATCGGCGAACCGTCACCAAAATCTTCTCCCTCTCTACTGCATTCTTGTTGGTGAGATTGCTCTATACTTGTGTCTTCATAGTGATTCGGGGCGTGATCATATGTCGATATTTTTTACTATGTAGTAAGTTCCCCAAGAGAAACCGGATGAAAGTCATCTTTTTTAGCTCTATGTGTATTTCAATTTTGAAGTTGAATTTTTTAGGGGTAGTATACGTTTATCTTATGAACATCTACAATATTTTTGATTTTCTCGAAACTTTAAAATATGAGTTTTCACCGGATATTCAGCCGGTAGTCAAGCTGCCACGCGTGGAGGTGAATCCTGACCGGGGTTAGGGCAACTCCAACACCGACCCTCAAACTGCCCAGATACGTCCGGATCGCGCTGTCCGGACAACAGAAGCCATCCAACGCGGGCCTGTATCGGTCCGAAGGGCGGTCCAGACGCATTTTCTCTCGCAAACCGGAGACAAACGTGTGTGTGGGAGGGGGGAGGGGTGTTTGCGGGAGTCTGGACCACTGCCACACCCGCTTCTAGCCGCCCTGGCCCACCCAAACCCCCTCCTTCCTCGTACATGCGTATTCCCGCTCAACTGCCCGTATTCAGGCCATTGTAAAGCGTGCTGCTCCACATTGAAGATAGCTCAGGGCGGACGCGACCTCTCACTGCCTCCACCATTGAAGCGGCGCACCGGTCGAGGGCGCCGCCCGCGACGCGTCTCTGGTGTCCGCGCCTGTTCAATGCCGGAGACGCGTTCCTGGACGACACGGGACGAATATCTACCACGCCCGTTGAATGCCCCGTATGTCCGTATGCTGCCATTAAGCAGGCTCGCCGGCCGAGAAACCCACTCCGCCGCCGCACATTGACGCACCCGGGGGCCTGGCCTCACCGGAATTCGCTATTGAAAGGCGGCCACACCCGACTAACTCCATGCCACAACACAAGCCGTTCCCCATCCTCCTCCCTTGCATTGCATCCGCTATGACTGCAGGCGACGAAGCTCTATGGAAGAGCCTTTCCACTGAGATGAAGCACGGGGGTGAGGGGCGCCCTTGCCGCCGCCTGGCAGAGCCGCCGTGCCAGGCGGATCGAGGCCGGCTTGCCGGCCAGCTCGCCCGAGGTCTTCGACGACGAGGACGACACCACGATGGAGACGGGCTCTGACGACACCGCCGCGACTCCCGCGCCTCTTGTGCATGCCGGCTTCACCATGGAGCAGGCCCAGGCGCAGGCGCACTACAACGCTGCCCTGGTGGAGGTGCAGCCTGCGCCGGCGGCTTTGTCGGTCTTCCAACAGGTGCAGAAGGAACAGTGGTACAACATGTTCCTCCTGGAGCATCACCGGTTGGTGGAGGGCCAGATCTGCGGTGATCGCACGAGCGAGGCCGTGGCGGCCATGGCCGTGACAAACCCTAATCACCGTGGAGCAGCGTGCCATCTATGATGCTGTCCGCGCTCAAGCCGCCGCTCGCTAGGAAGCGGCCGACCGTCGAGGCGCAGCTCCAGGCGATCGCAAAGGAGAACAACGCCAGCCGCGCCTCCTACGCACCGCCGACGAACCATCCGGCGGCCCGATAGGATGACGATAGCGCGGGCACCACCATTTCCATCGTGGACCTCACGCCCACTGGCGACGGACAAGGCGCATACTCCTTCGAGGATGAGTAGGACATGGGAGCTGGTGGGGCCTTGTGTCCCATGTGGGCCGGTTTGTCTCCCGTGTTCTACTCTTCCTTGCCGTAGACCACAGCTTCACTTCATCGGTCTTATCTCCGGTGGTCATGGAGACGGCGGATGAAGGACGGGTCAGGACACCGTACGCCGCCGTAGGATAGGTTCAGGGTCGGGTCAGAACGTTTTTTTTGTTCTAAATGTTCGAGATCTAATAAAAATCCGCCGTGTTTGCATGAATGTCGTTTGGTATGTATGAAATCCGTCGTGTTTATAGGAATTTCATCCGGTTTGTTGCCAAGGTGTTTGAAATGTATGCGAGCAGCGTTGAATGGCGGTCTTCCGTATCCGTGTCTGCGGACTGGTCCCCTCTGTCCACGAATGGATGCGGGAGAAAATTTACAGGTTGCGGTTGGAGATGTCTTGTACAGGACGTGTGCTCGTCGCTGTTCGCTTGCCTACATGGGCATGCACAATGTTCCTTGACTCGTGAAGATTCAACTTTATTTTTATTATCCCTTCCTGTAAATAAAATCACTCAGAAAGATGTACTGGACACTGCTGCTCTACTCGTGCGAAACGTGGCTGCAACGGAAGTTCCTCTAAGAATCCAGTCACATGCGCATACCTGGTCCTTTGACTCAACCATTCAGGCATCCTTCCTTGTTCCTTGGTTGCCAAGCCAGCTTAGCTACACGTTTCCTACAAATACTGAACTGATGCATTCGCAAGTCCAGACCAGGCAACACTAGCAGACCGAAGGACTCGTGAGGAAGAAGATAGTCCTAGCCTCTTGCTTGCGTGCAGCAGCTAGATGAAGATAGCCGGCGATGGTGTACGAGGCGGCAGAGGCCGTTGTTCACAGGGGCGCGGGAAAAGGTGGCGGTGCGAGAAAAAGAAGCCATGAGCAGAAGCATCAGGTGCACAAGGAGAGCAAGCTAAGATGGAGGAGGATTGTTCTCTGGATCGTCAGGATGGTTCACCCGGCACCTTGAAGAAATAAATTCAAGTGCATATGTACATTGGTGTCTCATACATACCTCAAGTTATGATGGGAGGTTTTTATGCATATATTTATTTATCCAAGCAACATAGATCCTAGCGCACGGTGATTTCAGCACTGTAGTTTGGGAAGTGTATCATATACTTGATTTTTTTTCCCGAGTAGTATCATACTTGAGTTTTTTTACCCCTAGTTGTAATGGGGATTGCATACTCGAAGTTTTGAGATTGCTAACCGGGTCTGCGCTTGGTACGCCTAATCTCTCAGTTGATAGAATAGCCTCCACGGTTTTTTTTCGTCCCACCACTTTCATCCTTTTTTTGACTGTTTTTTTTCGTCCCCTCCCACCCCTCCCCACCCCCACGAAGAGGCTACCCCTCGCACGAAACGAAAAAAGACCAGGCGAAGAGCCCCCCTCGCCCGTAGAAAAAAATAATCAGGCAACAGCGTTCCCTTCGATCTATTTGCTACGCCCTAGGTCACGTTGGCGCCGCTGCTACCATTCCGCTCATACTACGGGTTGGGGCGCCACCTCGTGGCGCCTCCTGAAACGAAGCTGGGGCGGTGCCAGGTTGGCAGCCGCCCATTCCAGTTAGTTTTTTGCAATCTTGGTAACACATGAAAATGGCATGTTACAAGAAATTGCACTATAAATTTTGGAAGAGCCAAATAAATGACACTCAAATACAATGAGATTGCATCTCCAACGTGGATCAGCAAACGGATACCAACATATTCGTGGACATCCGAATGCAATTTACCAAAGAAAAAACAGGACACCGATCATAATAAACAACTAAAAACCAAAGAAAAGACAGGACACCGATCAAGGTCGATGACCCCCGCGCCGGAGCCGCCGGCTTCGTCGTTGTTGGCGGCCAAACGTGTGACTTTTTGCATCGTCATCGTGCTACTTAGGTGCCTCGTCATCCTCAGCCTCAAACTCCTTGAATAGTCACTCCCACCGCGCCGAGATAAGTCGGCCACTGCATGTAACGAAGATGGTGTAAGGACGGAGGCGGCGCTTGGAGCAAATCCGCCACAGCCCTTCACAGATGTAGGGGGAAACTGATTGACCTTCCAGCTCGTCGCTTGCCAACTAAAAGGGACTTGTTGATTTGTTCTACAAGCAACTCAAACAAACTTCCATAGAGGGCTTTAGCAAGAGTGAAGTTAAAATCCATCCCATGCAAATATCAAAAAAGATAATCTGATAGATGATAAATCAAAGGAAAATGCAACAGGAAAATTCAACATCTGTTATCATGTAAGCAAACTTCAAACACAATAGGCTGATGCAATTGAGTAAACTGAAGGTTGGTGTGTATCTAAAAAGTGTCGAAGTCACTATGCTAACTACCATAACTATGAGGTCATGGCAACAGAGAATTAATACATATTTATTTGTTTTTTCCCAACTGTAAATTGACAACTATTTACTCTTGAACATCAGTATTATATATAAAGTAATATTTTAATATATTTATAAACAACTATAACTATATAAAGTAATAAAGATTAATTATTAATATACTTATGCTCCAATAAATTTAAATTATCCAGATTACTATATATAATTATATATGAAGTTACACAATACCTTGTGACGACGCCTGAATGTTAGTTGTGCGGTGCCAGCGGCCCTTCCAGCCCCCTTTTCTCTAATTGCCGGCAAACATGCACATATAAGTAAGAAACTTGCAATAGAATTTACAATTGATAATTGATAACAAAAGAAACAGCCTTTGAACAAACAACAATATTTTAGAAACCTTGATCCCCTTGGGTGGTGGATTATTCCCAAATTAAACACTATATCCTACGAAGAACAACGGAAGACATAGAAGCAATTGTGCACTTGAGGGGCTAGCAGTGGAAGTTTACGATGACAGAGATGTCATCTTTGCTCGTCCTATTCACAGGCTGAAGATCTGCTAGCAGCGGATGTTTACGATGATGCACGAGATGCCGTCTTTGCTCCTCATGTTCACCGGCTGATCCGCCAGATGCTTCACAGCTGCCTATGTGTCCCTGATGTCATTGATGTCCGTCAGATAAATCTATCCATCTAACTGTAAAGATTGATAGTCCACCTCTAGCAAGATATTTTCAGTCCATTTCAAAGGAACCAAACCAATTGCAGTTGATTGTTTATGTAAATACATACCCATGATTATTAAGATGACATGTACACAGTATTTTGTCTATCCAACAAGCAAATTTCCACGACAAGCAAGCAAGGCAAACACCAAATAGTGCATGAACCATATCAGGAGAGGAGAGGGACCAAACAACAGTGTCACTTACCTTTTATCTGCCGGTAACCATATCAGTCATCATTGTCACCTCCCGTTGACTCGCCCACCACCGTCGATCAGTGTCGTCTTGCACTGCACTGTCATATTCATGCCAGTACTCTAATAAAGAGAATTTTCATCATGCAAGAATGTGCTTCTGCAGCTAACATGCATGTACAGAAGGCCCTATATAGTATATGTGATCAAATTTATTCCTCTCTAATGTCCATAAGTGCCATCTTCTCCCGATGTTCTTAACACTCTTAGGTTCTGATATGAACATGCTGAAGGAAATATGCCCTAGAGGCAATAATAAAGTTGTTATTTTATATTTCCTTATTCATGATAAATGTTTATTATTCATGCTAGAATTGTATTGATCGGAAACCTAAATACATGTGTGAATACATAGACAAACATTGTGTCCCTAGTGAGCCTCTACTTGACTAGCTCGTTGATCAAAGATGGTTAAGGTTTCCTGACCATGGACATGAGTTGTCATTTGATAACGGGATCACATCATTAGGAGAATGATGTGATGGACAAGACCCATCCGTTAGCTTAGCATAATGATCGTTCAGTTTTATTGCTACTGCTTTCTTCATGTCAAATACATATTCCTTCGACTATGAGATTATGCAACTCCCGGATACCGGAGGAATGCCTTGTGTGCTATCAAACGTCACAACGTAATTGGGTGATTATAAAGATGCTCTACAGGTATCTCCGAAGGTGTCTGTTGGGTTGTCATAGATCGAGATTAGGATTTGTCACTCCGAGTATCGGAGAGGTATCTCTGGGCTCTCGGTAATGCACATCATAAGAAGCCTTGCAAGCAAGGTGACTAATGAGTTAGTCACATGATGATGTATTACAGAACGAGTAAAGAGACTTGCCGATAACGAGATTGAACTAGGTATAAAGATACCGACGATCGAATCTCAGGCAAGTAACATACCGATGGACAAAGGGAATAACGTATGTTGTCATAACGGTTCGACCGATAAAGATCTTCGTAGAATATGTGGGAGCCAATATGAGCATCCAGGTTCCGCTATTGGTTATTGACCGGAGAAGTGTCTCGGTCATGTCTACATAGTTCTCGAACCGATAGGGTCCGCACGCTTAACGTTCGATGACGATTTAGTATTATATGAGTTATGTGATTTGGTGACCGAATGTTGTTCGGAGTCCCGGATGAGATCACAGACATGACGAGGAGTCTCGAAATGGTTGAGAGGTAAATATTGATATATAGGACGATGGTATTCGGACACCGGAAGTGTTCCGGAGGGTACCGGGTACATATAGGGTCACCGGAAGGGGTTCTGGGCACCCCCCGGCAAAGATATGGGCTTAATGGGCCAAGGGAGGGACAGACCAGCCCACAAGGGGCTGGGCGCCCCTCCACCAGGCCGGCCAGCCCTAGGGAAAGGAAAGGGGTGAGGGCAAGTCCCTCCTTCCTTCCCCTCCTCAAGGAAGAAAGGAAAGGGGGGCGCCACCTCCCTCTTCCTTTCCCTCGCGCCTATACAAGGAAGGGGGGGGGGGGGGGGGGGGGGGGGGGGATGTTGTGTTCTTTTTTTTTTTCTTTGGTTTTTGTTTTTCTTTTTTGTTTTTTCTTGATGTTTTGTTGTTTTTTGTGTTGGGGTTTTCCCCCATTTCCTTCTCCAAAGTGGGATTCGGCCCCACTTGGGGCGCCCCTTAGCCTCTCCCCTCTCCCTCCCAACTATATATATGAGGAGGGGGGCGCCTAGAACACACAACATCAACTGTTAGCCATGTGCGGCGCCTCCCTCCACAGATTACACCCTCGGTCATATTCTCGTGGTGCTTAGGCGAAGCCCTGCGCGGATCACTTCACCATCACCGTCACCACGCCATTGTGCTAACAGAACTCATCTAATTCCTCGACACTTTGCTGGATCAAGAGTTCGAGGGACGTCATCGAGCTGAACGTGTGCAGAACTCGGAGGTGCCGTACGTTCGGTGCTTGATCGGTCGGAACGAGAAGAAGTTCGACTACATCAACCGCGTTGTCAAACGCTTCCGGTTTCGGTCTACAAGGGTATGTAGACACACTCTTCCCCTCTCATTGCTATGCATCTCCTAGATAGATCTTGCATGAGCGTAGGAATTTTTTTGAAATTGCATGCTACGTTTCCCAACAGTGGCATCCGAGCCAGGTCTATGCGTAGATGATATGCACGAGTAGAACACAAAGAGTTGTGGGCGGTGATCATCATACTGCTTACCACCAATGTCTTATTTTGATTCGGCGGTATTGTTGGATGAAGCAGCCCGGACCAAAATTACATGACCACGTTCATGAGACCGGTTCCACCGACAGACATGCAACTAGTTTTGCATAAAGGTGGCTGGCGGGTGTCTGTTTATCCTACTTTAGTTGAATCAAATTTGACTGCGGCCGGTCCTTGTTAAAGGTCAAAACAGCAAACTTGATAAATCACCGTTGTGGTTTTGAAGCGTAGGTAAGAACGGTTCTTGCTAGAAGCCCGTAGCAGCCACGTAAAACTTAGAACAACAAAGTAGAGGACGTCTAACTTGTTTTTGCAGGGCATGTTGTGATGTGATATGGTCACGACATGATGTGATATTCGTTATTGTATGAGATGATCATGTTTTGTAAAAGTTATCGGCAACTGGCAGGAGCCTTATGGTTGTCGCTTTATTGTATGAAATGCAAACGCCATGTAATTGCTTTACTTTATCACTATGCGTTAGCGATAGTTGGCGAGACGACCACAACGCAACAATGGAGATCAAGGTGTCGAGCCGGTGACGATGGAGATCATGACGATGCTTTGGAGATGGAGATCAAAAGCACAAGATGATGATGGCCATATCATGTCACATATTTTGATTGCATGTGATGTTTATCTTTTATGCATCTTATTTTGCTTAGTACGGCGGTAGCATTATAAGATGATCCCTTCACTAAATTTCAAGGTATAAGTGTTCTCCCTGAGTATGCACTGTTGCGACAGTTCGTTGTGTTGAGACACCACGTGATGATCGGGTGTGATAGACTCTATGTTCAAATACAACGGGTGCAAGACAGTTTTGCACATGCGAAATACTTGGGTTAAACTTGACGAGCCTGGCATGTACAGACATGGCCTCGGAACACTGGATATCGAAAGGTCGAGTGTGAATCATATAGTAGATATGATCAACATAGAGATGTTCACCATTGATGACTACCCCATCTCAATTGATGATCGGACATGGGTTAGTTGATTTGGATCACGTATCACTTATATGACTTGGGGGATGTCTATTTAAGTGGGAGTTCATTAGTAATTTGATTAATAGAACTTTAATTTATCATGAACTTAGTCCTGATAGTATTTGCAAATTATGTTGTAGATCAATAGCTCGCGTTGTAGCTCCCCTATGTTTTTTGATATGTTCCTAGAGAAAAATAAGTTGAAAGATGATGGTAGCAATAATGCGGACTAGGTCCGTGATCTGAGGATTATCCTCATTGCTGCACAGAAGAATTATGTCCTTGATGCACCTCTAGGTGACAGACCTATTGCAGGAACTGATGCAGACATTATGAATGTTTTACAAGCTCGATATGATGACTACTTGATAGTTTAGTGCGCCATGCTTTACGGCTTAGAATCGGGGCTCCAAAGACGTTTTGAACGCCACAGAGCATATGAGATGTTCCAAGAGCTGAAATTGGTATTTCAGACTCATGCCTGTGTCGAGAGGTATCAGACCTCTGACAAGTACTTTGCCTACAAGATGGAGCAGAATAGCTCAGCTAGTGAGCATGTGTTTAGAATGTCTGAGTACTACAATCGCTTGAATCAAGTGGGAGTTAATCTTCCAGATAAGATAGTGATTGACAGAGTTCTCTAGTCACTATCACTAAGCTACTAGAACTTCGTGATGAACTATAATATGCAAGGGATGACGAAAACGATTCCCAAGCTCTTCGCGATGCTAAAATCGGCGAAGGTAGAAATCAAGAAAGAGCATCAAGTGTTGATGGTTAACAAGACCACTAGTTTCAAGAAAAAGGGCAAGGGAAAGAAAGGGGAACTTCAAAAAGAATGGCAAGCAAGTTGTCACTCCGGTGAAGAAGCCCAAAGCTGGACCTAAGCCTGAAATTGAGTGCTTCTACTACAAAGGAAATGGTCACTCGAAGTGGAACTGCCCCAAATACTTGGCGGATAAGAAGGATGGCAAAGTGAACAAAGGTATATTTGATATACATGTTATTGATGTGTATTTTACTAGTGTTCATAGTAGCCCCCGGGTATTTGATACCGGTTCAGTTGCTAAGATTAGTAACTCGAAACAGGAGTTGCAAAATGAACAGAGACTAGTTAATGACGAGGTGACGATGTGTGTTGGAAGTGATTCCAAGGTTGATAAGATCACCATCGCACACTCCCTCTACCTTCGGGATTAGTGTTGGACCTAAATAAATAAATGTTATTTGGTGTTTGCGTTGAGCATGAATATGATTGAATCATGATTATTGCGATAAGATTATTCATTTAAGTCAGAGAATAATTGTTGTTCTGTTTACATGAATAAAACCTTCTATGGTCACACACCCAATGTAAATGGTTTACCGAATCTCGATCGTAGTGATACACATATTCATAATATTGATGCCAAAAGATGCAAAGTTGATAATGATAGTGCAACATATTTGTGGCACTGCCGTTTATGTCATATTGGTGTAAAGCGCATGAAGAAACTCCATGCAGATGGGCTTTTGGAATCACTTGATTATGAATCATTTGATACTTGCGAACCATGCCTCATGGGCAAGATGACTAAAACTCCGGAACAATGGGGCGAGCTAATGACTTATTGGAAATAATACATACCGATGTATGCGGTCCGATGAGTGTTGAAGCACGCGGCGGGTATCGTTATTTTCTAACCTTCACAGATGATTTGAGTAGGTGTGGATATATCTACTTGATGAAACACAAGTCTGAAACATTTGAAAAGTTCAAAGAATTTCAGAGTGAAGTGGAGAATCATCGTAACAAGAAAATAAAGTTTCTACGATCTGATCTCGGAGGCGAATATTTGAGTTACGAGTTTGGCCTTCATTTAAAACAATGTGGAATAGTTTCACAACTCACGCCACCTGGAACACCACAGTGTAATGGTGTGTCCGAATGTCGTAACCGTACTTTATTAGATATGGTGCGATCTATGATGTCTCTTACCGATTTACCACTATCATTTTGGCGTTATGCATTAGAGATAACTGCATTCACGTTAAATAGGGCACCGTCTAAATCCGTTGAGACGGCACCGTATGAACTGTGGTTTGGCAAGAAACCTAAGCTGTTGTTTCTTAAAGTTTGGGGTTGCGACACTTATGTCAAAAGGCTTCAGCCTGATAAGCTCGAACCCAAATCGGAGAAGTGCGTTTTCATAGGATACCCTAAGGAAACAATTGGGTACACCTTCTACCACAGATCCGAAGGCAAGATCTTTGTTGCCAAGAATGGAACCTTTCTAGAGAAGGAGTTTCTCTCGAAAGAAGCGAGTGGGAGGAAAGTAGAACTTGATGAGGTAATTGTACCTTCTCTCGAATTGGAAAGTAGCTCATCATAGAAAACCGTTCTCGTGATGCCTACACCAACTAGAGAGGAAGCTAATGATGATGATCATGAAACTTCAGATCAAGTTACTACAGAACTTCGTAGGTCAACCAGAACACGATCCGCACCAGAGTGGTACGGGAATCCTGTACTGGAAGTCATGTTACTAGACCAAGGCGAACCTACGAACTATGAAGAAGCTACGATGAGCCCAGATTCCGACAGATGGCTTGAGGCCATGAAATCTGAGATAGGATCCATGTATGAGAACAAAGTGCGGACTTTGGTGGACTTGCCCGATGATCGGCGAGCCATAGAGAATAAATGGATCTTCAAGAAGAAGACTGACGCTGATGGTAATGTTACTGTCTACAAAGCTCGACTTGTCGCAAAAGGTTTTCGACAAGTTCAAGGGGTTGACTACGATGAGACTTTCTCACCCGTAGCGATGCTTAAGTCTGTCCGAATCATGTTAGCAATTGTCGTATTTTATGAAATCTGGCAAATGGACGTCAAAACTGCATTCCTTAATGGATTTCTTAAAGAAGAGTTGTATATGATACAACCAGAAAGGTTTTGTCGATCCTAAAGGTGCTAACAAAGTGTGCAAGCTCCAGCGATCCATCTATGGACTGGTGCAAGCATCTCGGAGTTGGAATACACGCTTTGATGAGGTGATCAAAGCATATGGTTTTATACACACTTATGGTGAAGCCTGTATTTGCAAGAAAGTGAGTGGGAGCTCTGTAGCATTTCTGATATTATATGTGGATGCCATATTATTGATTGGAAATGATATAGAACTTCTGGATAGCATAAAAGGATACTTAAAAAAGAGTTTTCAATAAAAGACCTCGGTGAAGCTACTTATATATTGGGCATCAAGATCTATTGGGATAGATCGAGACGCTTAATAGGACTTTTACAAAGCACATACCTTGACAAGATTTTGAAAAAAGTTCAAAATGGATCAGTCAAAGAGGAGTTCTTGCCTGTATTACAAGGTGTGAAGTTGAGTAAGACTCAAAGCCCGACCACGGCAGAAGATAGAGAGAGCATGAAAGTCATTCCCTATGCCTCAGCCATAGGTTCTATACGATATGCCATGCTGTGTACCACACCTGATGTGTGTCTTGCCATTTATCTGGCAAAGAGGGTACAAGAGTGATCCAGGAGTGGACCACTAGATAGCAGTCAAAATTATCCTTAGTTACCTAAGAGGACTAAGGAAATGTTTCTCAGTTATGGAGCTGATAAAGAGTTCATCGTAAAGGGTTACGTCGATGCAACCTTTAACACCGATCCGGATGACTCTGAGTCTCAATCTAGATACATATTGAAAGTGGGAGCAGTCAGCTAGAGTAGCTCCATGCAGAGCATTGTAGACATAGAAATTTGCAAAATACATACGGATCTGAATGTGGCAGACCCGTTGACTAAACTTCTCACACAAGCAAAACATGATCACACCTTAGTACTCTTTGGGTGTTAATCACATGGCGATGTGAACTAGATTATTGACTCTAGTAAACTCTTTGGGTATTGGTCACATGACGATGTGAACTATGGGTGTTAATCACATGGCGATGTGAACTAGATTATTGACTCTAGTGCAAGTGGGAGACTGAAGGAAATATGCCCTAGAGGCAATAATAAAGTTGTTATTTTATATTTCCTTATTCATGATAAATGTTTATTATTCATGCTAGAATTGTATTGATCGGAAACCTAAATACATGTGTGAATACATAGACAAACATTGTGTCCCTAGTGAGCCTCTACTTGACTAGCTCATTGATCAAAGATGGTTAAGGTTTCCTGACCATGGACATGAGTTGTCATTTGATAACGGGATCACATCATTAGGAGAATGATGTGATGGACAAGACCCATTCGTTATCTCAGCATAATGATTGTTCAGTTTTATTGCTACTGCTTTCTTCATGTCAAATACATATTCCTTCGACTATGAGATTATGCAACTCCCGGATACCGGAGGAATGCCTTGTGTGCTATCAAACGTGACAACGTAACTGGGTGATTATAAAGATGCTCTACAGGTATATCCGAAGGTGTCTGTTGGGTTGGCATAGATCGAGATTAGGATTTGTCACTCCGAGTATCGGAGAGGTATCTCTGGGCCCTCTCGGTAATGCACATCATAAGAAGCCTTGCAAGCAAAGTGACTAATGAGTTAGTCACAGGATGGTGTATTACGGAACGAGTAAAGAGACTTGCCGGTAATGATATTGAACTAGGTATAAATATATCGACGATCGAATCTCGGGCAAGTAACATACCGATGGACAAAGGGAATAACGTATGTTGTCATAACGGTTCGACCGATAAAGATCTTCGTAGAATATGTGGGAGCCAATATGAGCATCCAGGTTCTGCTATTGGTTATTGACCGGAGAAGTGTCTCGGTCATGTCTACATAGTTCTCGAACCCGTAGGGTCCGCACGCTTAACGTTCGATGACGATTTATTATTATATGAGTTATGTGATTTGGTGACCGAATGTTGTTCGGAGTCCCGGATGAGATCACGGACATGACGAGGAGTCTCGAAATGGTCGGGAGGTAAAGATTGATATATAGGACGATGGTATTCGGACACCGGAAGTGTTCCGGAGGGTACCGGGTACATATAGGGTCACCGGAAGGGGTTCCGGGCATCCCCCGGCAAAGATATGGGCTTAATGGGCCAAGGGAGGGACAGACCAGCCCACAAGGGGCTGGTGCGCCCCTCCACTAGGCCGGCCAGCACTAGAGAAAGGAAAGGGGTGAGGGCAAGTCCCTCCTTCCTTCCGCTCCTCAAGGGAGAAAGGAAAGGGGGGGGGGGGGGGGGGCGCCACATCCCCCTTCCTTCCCCTGGCGCCTATACAAGGAAGTGGGGGGGGGGGGGAACCAGGGCAGGAGCCCATGTGGGATTCGGCCCCACTTGGGGCGCCCCTTGGCCTCTCCCCTCTCCCTCCCACCTATATATATGAGGAGGGGGGCGCCTAGAACACACAACATCAACTGTTAGCCGGGTGCGGCGCCCCCTCCACAGATTACACCCTCGGTCATATTCTCACGGTGCTTAGGCGAAGCCCTGCGCGGATTACTTCACCATCACCGTCACCACGCCGTTGTGCTGACGGAACTCATCTACTTCCTCGACACTTTGCTGGATCAAGAGTTCGATGGACGTCATCGAGCTGAACGTGTGCAGAACTCGGAGGTGCTGTACGTTCGGTGTTTGATCGGTCAGAACGAGAAGAAGTTCGACTACATCAACCGCATTGTCAAACGCTTCCGCTTTCGGTCTACAAGGGTACGTAGACACACTCTTCCCCTCTCTTTGCTATGCATCTCCTAGATAGATCTTGCGTGAGCGTAGGAATATTTTTGAAATTGCATGCTACGTTTCCCAACACATGCTACTATACTAGTGTAAGTGGTACTGTATTAGAATGATAAAATAGACTGCTCTTGGTTGTTGTGTCACACACTGGAATCGATTACAATATAACCCACATGTGCAGGCCATCATTCATTTACTAATTTTGTACTTATGATCCCCCATGCTTTAATAAACATGTAATTCTTCTTTCTTATCTTGATCCAGATTATTTCATGATGTCACTTAATTCATAGTACAGATTTTCTCTTAACATGGGATAAGAATAGAGACTAACCCTGAAACAAATTGATGCTTGACTTGACTGATCCTATTTTCTGAACCAAAGATCAAGTTAACAGTAGAAGTCACACATAGATTATTTGACTAAGATCTATTCATGGTATCCTCTAGTCCAAGATTGTACCTGATGTTGATGGCATCGCAAATAATCAACACATTAGTACCATCCTAAACGACTTGATTGTTGCAGCCGAACTCTAAATACAATTAGTGCCTGCATCTAGCACCTCCGGTTCCCTTGCTCCCATACATGTCGTGGATTCACCAATTGGATAACTCTCTATTGTACTGTATTGACACAAAATAATGGACATTCGATTAGCTTGAATCAAAATTCTGCAACCATTTCTACTTACAAGAGTGTCAAAAGGGATATTCATTGCATGATAACATAAGAATCCAATAATTGTTTTCACCTAACAGAAGACACCAGGGCCAGAATCTTGTGTCATTAATACAATCCTGATGGCGAGGGTGGCGAGGCGACGACAAGATCTGCCCCGATGACGATCATCGAAAAAATATCAACATAATCTACTAAATAAACTTCATTACCTAATGAACAAGCTCATGACCAAATGTAGTATTCAAAGACGTTCTTTGATAACGAAAGTTGCAATCAATTAAGACCTACCAGAACATATTGTAACCTAATTGGTGCTCAATATTCGTTGGCCTCGACTTTTTGGCATGCTCCATGACTCAGATGATGATGCCCGATTTGATTCAATGTTTCTTTTGTTCAGTTCTATTTTCTTGATCCTTGTTGTGTTTTCATCGATGTTTGATTCAGCCTACTTATTTATATTACAACCTTAAGTGCTATGGTAGTATGGCTCATTAATTAGAGGGAAAAGTGTACAAACTCCTCAATGTTGCTGAAGATGGGGATATCTAGACTGTCAGGCTCTTGGGTAGAGAGGAGGGACAAAAGAAGCAACTTGTATAGTGGTTGCTGGTTCAGAACTTTCGCTGTCTAGGAACATGGCATCGTATTCAACAAAGTCTGGATGCAGACACCTATTATAATAAAAGGAGTGTGTTTACCAAGAAGCAAATTACATAGATTATCTCCCTTTCATTGAACGCCTTCTAGGTAACCAAAGACAGAATTTTTTGAGATTAAATGGATTGGGGACTTACCAACGAGCGGATATGAGTATGTGTCTAGTCATCCTGCTATTGACTAAGATCAGAATCACATTTCTTAAGGAAGCTTTAGACATCTTCAGGAAACACATGTAGGCGACCAATAACCATCCAAATCGGCAGGTTCATCAAACTTATGTAAAGATTCCAAGCATCCATAGTACAAGATGCAACATCCATTCATTACAAATCCATTCTAGCTGAACATATGATGGAACCTGTAACAACCAAATCACGAAAATCAAAACAAAGTACAAAAGTGGAGAGGGGGAGAGGGGTGCGGTGGATGAGCATACCCATAGCTATCATTCACAGCACAAACCAAAGCTGGCCGCTACCATGGGTGGTGTATGATGACCCACAAGTATATGGGATCAATTGTAGCCTTTTCGATAAGTAAGAGTGTCGAACCCAACGAGGAGCAGAAGGAAATGACAAGCGGTTTTCAGCAAGGTAATGTCTGTAAGTACTGAAATTGTAAGTAGCAGAGTAGTTTGATAGCCAGATAATTTGTAATGAGCAAGTAACAATAGTAGTAACAAAAGTGCAGCAAGGTAGCCCAATCTTTTTGAGGCAAAGGACAGGCCAAAACGGTCTCTTATAATAAGCAAAGCGTTCTTTAGGGTACACGGGAATTTCATCTAGTCACTTTCATCATGTTGGTTCGATTCGTGTTCGCTACTTTGATAATTTGGTATGTGGGTGGACCGGTGCTTAGGTGCTGTTCTTACTTGAACAAACCTCCTACTTATGATTAACCCCCTCGCAAGCATCCACAACTACGAGAAAAGTATTAAGAATAAATTCTAATCATAGCATTAAACTTTTGGATCCAATCGGTCTCTTACGGAATAGCGCATAAACTAGGGTTTAAGCTTCTGTCACTCTCGCAACCCATCATCTAATAACTACTCCACAATGCATTCCCTTAGGCCCAAATATGGTGAAGTATCATGTAGTCGATGTTCACATGACACCACTAAGGGAATCACAACACACATATTATCAAAATATCGAACACATATCAAGTTCACATGATTACTTGCAACATGATTTCTCCCGTGACGTCAAGAACAAAAGTAACTACTCACTAATGATAATCATGCTCAAGATCAGAGGGGTATTAAATAGCATATTGGATCTGAACAAATAATCTTCCACCAAATAAACCATATAGTAATCAACTACAATATGTAATCTACACTACTAGTCACCCACAAGCACCAATCTATAGTTCCGGTATAAAGATTGAACACAAGAGATGAACTAGGATTTGAGAGGAGATGGTGCTGTTGAAGATGTAGATGGAGATTACCCTCCCCAAGATGGGAGAGTTGTTGGTGATGATGATGACGATGATTTCCCCCTCCGGGAGGGAAGTTCCCCCGGCGGAATCGCTCCGCCGGAGGGCAAAAGTGCTCCTGCCCAAGTTCCGCCTCGAGACGGTGGTGCTCCGTCCCGAAAGTCCTCCCCTGATTTTTTTCTAGGTCAAAATGACTTATATACCAGAAGATGGGCACCGGAGGTGGGCCGAGGGGAGCACAACCCACCAGGGCGCGCCCAGGTGGGTTGTGCCCACCTGGTGGGCCCCCTCTGGTACTTATTGGCTCCAATATTTCTCATTTATTCCATAAAAAATCCCCGTAAAGTTTTAGCTCATTTGGAGTTGTGCAGAATAGGTAGCCTGACGTAGCTTTTTCAGGTCCAAATTTCCAGCTGCCGGAATTCTCCCTCTTTGTGTGTACGTTGCATATTATGAGAGAAAAGGCATTAGAAGTACTCCAAAAAGCATTATTATGCATAAAAACATCATAAATAATAGTAGGAAAACATGATGCAAAATGGACGTATCAACTCCCCCAAGCTTAGACCTCGCTTGTCCTCAAGCGAAAACCGAAATCGAAAAACATGTCCACATGCTTAGAGAGAGAGG
This sequence comes from Thinopyrum elongatum, assembly GCA_011799875.1. NCBI lineage: Eukaryota > Viridiplantae > Streptophyta > Magnoliopsida > Poales > Poaceae > Thinopyrum > Thinopyrum elongatum. Next base: position 525,133,797 of record CM022298.1, read on the forward strand.
TGTCGATAAAACAAAATACGGACATAGAAGCATCATGTAATTTTATTATAACAGCAACAAACTTTAACATAAAACTTTTATCATAGACTTCTCATGAATACGTAACAATTCATCACACAATCGAAGTATAAAGCATAAACTCTATTAGAAACCAACAAACTATGTTCTCAGTCAACTTTGCAACTACAATTCATCATCTTTTCAGGAAGGGTCACGTATCGGAGACTTTAGGCAAGTCCACATACTCAACCATCATATAGTCTTCTATGATTGCTAACACTCACTGCATACACATGAGCAAAACGTTTCAACCGGACACATAGAAAGATAGGGGCTTATAGTTTCGCCTCCCAACGTATTCACCTCAAGGGTGATGTCAACAATAATAACTCATGCTGCCCATATTCAACTGGACGTATGTGCATAGATCTTCCCTCACCACATGATGCTTGCCAAAAGAGAAAGTAAAAAGGAATAGAGAGAAAAACTTTGACTCTTGCATAAAAGTAAATACATAAAAGTAAAAGATAGGCCCTTCGCAGAGGGAAGCAGAGGTTGCCATGCGCTTATTTGTTTGTATGCTCAACCCCTTAATGCAAAAGAATGTCACATTATATTGCCCCTTGTGATGGCAACCTTTATTATGTAGTCTGTCACTTTTATTCTTCACCATCACAAGTTCGTACAACGCTCAATTTTCTCTTACACTAAATGATCTCACACTTTTAGAAGCAATTTTTATTGCCTTATTGCACCGATGACAACTTACTTGAAGGATCTTACTCAATCCATAGGTAGATATGGTAGACTCTCGAAAATAAGATTTGGGTTTAAGGGTTTTTTGGATGCACAAGTAGTATCTCTACTTAGTGCGGAATTTTTGGCTAGCAAAGATGGGGGGCAAGCACCACATGTTGAAGGATCTATGACAATATAACTTCTATGTGAATATGAACAAACATAAATCATTAAGTTGTCTTCCTTGTCCAATGTCCACAATTTTGGCATATAGTATTTTGATGGGGGCTCACAATCACAAAAGATTTCCATGATAGTCTATTTATATGTGAATCTTCTCTTCCCTTATTAATTGTTTCATGAGTTGCATCATTGACTAATGCTATGTTTGTCAATCTCTAATAAAATTTTCTACTTATACTTTTCCTTATGTGGTGTTATCACCTACCATAGGATTAGCATATGATCTTTTCATTTATTTCCTTTCTCTTTATTGAAACATGAAAGTAAAGAAAGCAAAAACTCAAACTAAACTTTATTATATATCTCGCACACGATTACAAGGATGGATTACTAAGCAAGCTCTCAAAAAGAAAGGATCGAACTAAACTTTTATTCATCTAAAGCAAAAGATAACCATGGATCAAACTAAGAAAAGTAAAGGCAAAAGATAGTGGGGGTGATACGATACCGGGGCACCTCCCCCAAGCTTGGCGGAAGCCAAGGGGAGTGCCCATACCCAATACTCAATTTTCTTTTGGTGATGAAGAAGGAGGTGGTGGTGATGGAGTGGTAGCGATCCTGTCCTTCAAGATCAAGAGATTCTCCAATCTACAGGTGATGCTCCAGAGGAAGATGATGTGCTCTTGATGCAGAATATTTTCACGAGTGAGATATTTATTTTGCACACGAACCGTTTCGATGATCTGAAAGGTTTCAATCTCAGTAGGGGTAAGATGAGCATAGTAAGGTTTAAGGATATCTTCTTCTTCCTCCTCGGCAGGCAGTGCTTGTTCGATCATCGATGTTTGTTCTTCGGTAGCCTCCTTGCCCTTGTCCTCCTTGGTTGCTCCAACGGCCTCTTCCCTCTTTAGCTCGATCTTCATCAACCAAGCATCATCTTCCACATTGTTAGAGGAAGAAGAAGACATGATGCCTGGCTGAACAGATCTGACAGAAAATAGCAAGAAAAGAGAACAGGAGATTTCTCCGCGATACGGAGGTCAATAGGTTCGAGGGGTATATAAAGATTTTTTTTATCTTGGGAAACAAGCAAACGGAAGAAAAATGGAGTCCGGAAGGTACCCGAGGTGGGCACAACCCACCTGGGCGCGCCTGGCAAGCCAGGCGCGCCCTGTTGTCTTGTGCCCACCAGGGGTGCCTTCCTGGTTCCTTCTTATTTTTCTAATTTTCTAAATATTCCAAAATGGGCAAAAAATATTTTTGCGGATTTTTCGGAGTCCGTTTACTTACCGTATCACGTACCTCCTCTTTTTTCACGATTCTGGAGTGTTCCGGAAGGACTCTTTTATGTGTTCTTCCGGTGTCATAGTTTGGATAATATTACTTTCAACATTAATGGGCGTACCTGAGATATAATGTTTTATTCGTTGCCCATTAACAACCTTTGGGTTAGTACCTTCGGCATTATTTATTTTGATAGCTCCAGACCGATAAACCTCCTCGATAACATAGGGTCCTTCCCATTTGGAGAGGAGTTTTCCTGCAAAGAATCTGAAACGAGAGTTGTACAAAAGAACATATTCTCCAACTTTGAACTCATGCTTTTGGATTCTTTTATCATGCCATCTTTTAACTTTTTCTTTAAATAACTTGGCATTTTCGTAAGCTTGGGTTCTCCATTCATCTAATGAGCTAATATAAAATAACCTCTTTTCACCGGCAAGTTTGAAATCATAGTTGAGTTCTTTAATTGCCCAATATGCTTTATGTTCTAACTCAAAAGGCAAATGACAAGCTTTTCCATAAACCATTTTATAAGGAGACATACCCATAGGATTTTTATAAGCTGTTCTATAAGCCCAAAGTGCATCATCTAATTTCTTAGACCAATTCTTCCGGGACCTATTGACAGTCTTTTGCAAAATTAATTTTATTTCTCTATTGCTAAGTTCAACTTGACCACTAGACTGAGGATGATAGGGTGATGCAATTCTATGGTTAACATCATACTTGGCAAGCAGTTTACGGAAAGCACCATGAATAAAGTGTGAACCACCATCAGTCATTAAATATCTAGGGACTCCAAACCTTGGGAAAATAACTTCCTTAAGCATTTTAATAGAGGTGTTGTGATCAGCACTACTGGTTGGAATAGCTTCTACCCACTTAGTAACATAATCAACAGCAACCAAAATATGAGTATACCCATTAGGGGAAGGAAAAGGTCCCATGAAATCAAATCCCCAAACATCAAATGGTTCAACAGCAAGAGAATAATTCATAGGCATTTCTTGACGCTTACCGATATTACCTATTCTTTGACATTCATCACAAGATAAGACGAACTTACGAGCATCCTTGAAGAGAGTAGGCCAATAAAAACCAGATTGCAATACCTTATGAGCAGTTCTGTCTCCCGCATGATGTCCTCCATAAGCTTCGGAGTGACATTTCTGTAGGATTTGTCCCTGTTCATGCTCAGGTACACAACGTCTAATAATACCATCTACTCCTTCTTTATAAAGATGTGGGTCATCCCAGAAGTAATGTCTTAAATCATAGAAGAATTTTTTCTTTTGTTGGTGTGTAAAGCTAGGTGGTAAATATTTAGCAACAATGTAATTAGCATAATCAGCATACCAAGGAGTGTTATTAGAAACATTTATTGCAGCTAACTGCTCATCAGGAAAGCTATCATCAATAGGTAGTGGGTCATCAAGGACATTTTCAAGCCTAGACAAGTTATCAGCTATGGGATTCTCCGCTCCTTTTCTATCAGTAATATGCAAATCAAATTCTTGTAGCAAGAGAACCCACCTAATGAGTCTAGGTTTAGCATCTTTCTTTTCCATAAGATATTTTATAGCAGCATGATCGGTGTGAACAGTCACTTTAGAATCAACAATGTAGGATCTAAATTTATCACAAGAAAACACAACTGCTAAGATTTTTTTTTCAGTAGTAGCATAATTTCGTTGGGCACTGTCTAGAGTTTTACTAGCATAATGGATAACATTTAGTTTCTTATCAACTCTTTGTCCTAGAACAGCACCAAAAGCATAATCACTAGCATCACACATAGTTTCAAAAGGCAAGTTCCAATCAGGTGGTTGAACAATAGGTGCAGTAATTAAGGCTTTCTTGAGTGTTCCGAAGGCTTCTAAACAATCATCATAAAAAACGAAAGGAGTGTCCTTTTGCAAAAGATTTGTAATAGGCCTAGAAATTTTAGAAAAGTCTTTGATAAATCTCCTATAGAAACCAGCATGACCAAGGAAACTACGAATACCTTTGATATCTTTAGGACATGTCATTTTCTCAATTGCATCAACCTTAGCTTTATCCACCTCAATACCTCTTTCAGAAATTTTATGGCCCAAAACAATACCTTCATTAACCATAAAGTGGCACTTCTCTCAATTCAAGACAAGATTTGTTTGCTCACATCTCTGCAAAACTCGATCAAGATTGCTTAAACAATCATCAAAAGACTTCCCATAAATAGAAAAGTCATCCATGAAAACCTCAACAATCTTTTCACAAAAGTCAGAGAATATAGCAGTCATACATCTTTGAAAGGTAGCAGGTGCATTGCATAAACCAAAAGGCATACGTCTATAAGCATAAGTTCCAAAGGGACAAGTGAAAGTGGTCTTTTCTTGATCAGGTTGAGAAACAGGTATTTGTGAAAAACCAGAATATCCATCAAGAAAACAAAAATGTGTGTGCTTTGACAATCTTTCTAGCATTTGATCAATAAAAGGCAAAGGGTAATGATCTTTTCTAGTTGCTTTGTTTAATTTTCTAAAATCAATTACCATTCTATAGCCTGTAATAATTCTTTGTGGGATGAGTTCATTTTTATCATTAGGAACAACAGTAATTCCTCCCTTCTTAGGGACACAATGAACAGGACTTACCCACCTACTATCAGTTATAGTATAGATTATACCTGCTTCCAGAAGTTTTAATATTTCCGTTCTTACCACTTCTTTCATCTTCGGATTTAACCGACGTTGGTGATCAACAACGGGTTTAGCATCAGGTTCCATATTAATTTTGTGCTGACATAGAGTGGGACTAATGCCCTTAAGATCATCAAGAGTATATCCAATAGTAGCTCGGTGCTTCCTTAGAACTTTCAATAGTCTTTCTTCTTCATGTTCTGAAAGGTTAGCACTAATAATAACAGGATATATCTTTTTCTCATCAAGATAAGCATATTTCAAAGTGCCTGGCAATTGGTTTAATTCAAACACAGGATCACCTTTAGGTGGAGGAGGACCTCCTAGAGTTTCAATAGGCAAATTGTGTTTAAGCAGAGGACGTTGTTCAAAGAAAATCTCATCTATTTCATTTCTTTCATGCATATGTAAATCATTTTCATGGTCTAGCAGATATTGTTCTAAAGGATCAGTAGGAGGCACAGCAATAGAAGCAAGACCAATTATTTCATCCTTACTAGGCAATTCTTTTTTATGAGGTTTTCTACTAAACTTGGAAAAGTTAAACTCATGAGACTCATCACCAAAACTGACACCGACAGTTTGTTTCTTACAATCTATTTTAGCATTAACGGTGTTCAAGAAAGGTCTACCAAAGATAATGGGACAAAAATCATCTTGTGGGGAACCAAGAACAAGAAAATCAGTAGGATATTTTATTTTCCCACACAAGGCTTCAACATCTCTAACAATCCCAATTGGTGATATGGTGTCTCTATTAGCAAGTTTAATTGTAACATCTATGTCTTCTATCTCAGCGGGTGCTATGTCATTCATAATTTCTTGATATAAGGTAAAGGGAATAGCACTCACGCTAGCACCTATGTTGCATAAACCATGATAACAGTGATCTCCTATTTTAACTGAGACAACGGGCATGCCAACAACGGGTCTACAAATATCTGACTTATCAGGTTTGACAATTCTAGTAGCTTCATTACAGAAGTAAATAACATGCCCATCTATATTTTCTTCGAGGAGATCCTTAACCATAGCAACACTAGGTTCTTCTTTGATTTGTTCATCAGGTTTAGGTGTTCTAATATAACTTTTATTGACCACAGTTGAAACTTTAGCATGTTCCTTTATCCTAACAGGGAAAGGTGGTTTCTCTATATAAGCAGTAGGAACAACTGGATCAACATTATAAATAATAGTTTCCTCTTTAGCTGGTACCGGTTCTTTAATTTCATTTTTAATAGGTGGGTGATATTTACACCACTTTTCCTTGGGGAGATCAACATGAGTAGCAAATGATTCACAAAAGGAGGCTACTATCTCAGAGTCAAGTCCGTATTTAGTGCTAAACTTTTGAAAAGCATCGGTATTCATAAAAGATTTAACACAATCATACTTAAGCTTAATACCTGACTCTTTACCTTCGTCGAGTTCCCAATCTTCAGAGTTGCGTTTAATTCTTTCCAAAAGATCCCACCGGAATTCAATGGTCTTCTTCATAAAGGAACCAGTACAAGAAGTATCAAGCATGGATTGATCATCACGAGAAAGCCGAGCATAAAAATTCTGAATAATAATTTCTCTTGAGAGCTCATGATTGGGGCATGAATATAACATTGACTTAAGCCTCCCCCAAGCTAGAGCGATACTTTCTCCTTGACGAGGCCAAAAATTATATATGTAATTCCGATCACGATGAACTAGATGCATAGGATAATTTTTTTGGTGAAACTCCAATTTCAACCGTTTCCAATTCCAAGATCCAATATCATCGCATAGCCTATACCATGCCAATGCCTTTCCCTTCAAAGATAAAGGGAAAACCTTCTTCTTAACTTCATCCCCGGGTAAACCTGCAAGCTTAAACAATCCACAAATTTCTTCCACGTATATCAAGTGCATATCAGGATGTTCGGTTCCATCTCCTGCATAAGGATTAGCTAGCAGTTGTTCTATCATACCCGAAGGAATTTCATATTCAATATTTTCAGTAGGTGCAATAGATTGAGGGGTAACTAATTGTGGTTTCGGTCGAGGTGAAGATACCCCGAACAAACCCCTCAAAGGATTGTTTTCCATAGTAACAAGTGACAATAAATTTCAGCATGTAGTAATAATTTTTCCTTACCAATTTCCACTTACCAAAAGTGCTTCACTCCCCGGCAACGACGCCAGAAAATAGCCTTGATGACCCACAAGTATATGGGATCAATTGTAGCCTTTTCGATAAGTAAGAGTGTCGAACCCAACATGGAGCAGAAGGAAATGACAAGCGGTTTTCAGCAAGGTAATGTCTGCAAGTACTGAAATTGTAAGTAGCAGAGTAGTTTGATAGCCAGATAATTTGTAATGAGCAAGTAACAATAGTAGTAACAAAAGTGCAGCAAGGTAGCCCAATCCTTTTGAGGCAAAGGACAGGCCAAAACGGTCTCTTATAATAAGCAAAGCGTTCTTGATGGTACACGGGAATTTCATCTAGTCACTTTCATCATGTTGGTTCGATTCGTGTTCGCTACTTTGATAATTTGGTATGTGGGTGGACTGGTGCTTAGGTGCTGTTCTTACTTGAACAAACCTCCTACTTATGATTAACCCCCTCGCAAGCATCCGCAACTACGAGAAAAGTATTAAGAATAAATTCTAACCATAGCATTAAACTTTTGGATCCCATCGGTCCCTGACGGAATAGCGCATAAACTAGGGTTTAAGCTTCTGTCACTCTCGCAACCCATCATCTAATAACTACTCCACAATGCATTCCCTTAGGCCCAAATATGGTGAAGTGTCATGTAGTCGACGTTCACATGACACCACTAAGGGAATCACAACACACATATTATCAAAATATCGAACACATATCAAGTTCACATGATTACTTGCAACATGATTTCTCCCGTGACGTCAAGAACAAAAGTAACTACTCACAAATGATAATCATGCTCAAGATCAGAGGGGTATTAAATAGCATATTGGATCTGAACATATAATCTTCCACCAAATAAACCATATAGTAATCAACTACAAGATGTAATCAACACTACTAGTCACCCACAAGCACCAATCTATAGTTCCGGTATAAAGATTGAACATAAGAGATGAACTAGGGTTTGAGAGGAGATGGTGCTGTTCCGACTTTAGAATAAAGAGTAACATTATTGGCTTGTATATGCATTGTTTTCTAGCTACAGAAGCAAAGATCAAAACAATTCACAAAGCTACAGACAATTAAACCGCTCAATTAGTAATTCACCACACTTTTATCTGAAATAATAGATCAAACATGGTTACTTTTAAATTTTTATTGTACAAAATTGTTGCAATGACATGCAACCCTGTACTGTACTAATTTGTACAGCGACTGCAAGGCGATGTTTTACAACAATATAGGAAGATTAGTAATGGAGATACAAGAGATGGTTGAATGGTTGCTCGCTGATTCAATTCGTGCTTGGTCTAGGACTAGATGGCAGTGTGGACGTTGTGTATGACAAGGAGAACGTATGGGTCATGTGCGTCGTCATCGACCACCCATCGTCGAGGATGGGGCCTCCTGTGGGACCTCGGGAGGAGGGGAGAACAAGGGCGTGTACAAGATCACAGCCGATGAAATTCATCTACATGGACTGCGTCCGGCCTGCCATGGCCGACCGCTCCATTCTGCTCCTCTAAAAGTGCAAGAGCAAGGCAACCCCGCCATTATTTTTGGACATCTGCTATCAACACAACTTCTTATTCCACATACTGTAACTAGTAACAGGCTAGCGGCTGTGCTATTTCATTTCACAATGTATATATGAAGGTATCTTTGGAGTTCCATGTGTCCATTACATGCTTTGTGTGTTGAGAGGGGTCCGCATGGTGGCGGGAGGAGTTCCTTGAGCTCCATGGAGGCAGCTGAGACCTGGTGTTGCGCTCCTCCCTTTGTCCAGCACCTCGTCGTCTCGGAAGCCGCTGTGGCGAGTGCTCTAACCAGCTCCAGATCGCTACACTCTACAGAATAATTCCTCAACTTATCAATCTTGCTACTGGTATTCATCCACCACTAGGTCCTTTATTTGAATGTGTTATTAGTTCTTCGCAACTCCCAATTCCGAATCGTGCTGGAGGGTAAGTATTTTTTAAATGAATGAATAGGAAAACTGCGTCTTAGTAAAAAAAATCATGTTTTAATGCATTTGTTTATGCGACATTTAAGGACGGTGCCATCTGGAGAACTTGTTCATTGGTGCTTTCCATGAGGTTTATGGTAAGATTATTGATTTTTTTTGTTTTTTGCAACAGAGATTATAGAGTTGTTTTCCCTCTATTGTCTTTATCTATTCACTTTGATACAATACATAATTAAATGATTGGGGTTTTGAATACATAGCATGGGTTCCTCGTGTTGGAGGCATTTGATACAAGCATTTGCTGCTGTACAGCCAAGCTGGATTCTTTACATTCTCATAATTACATTTATCATTTTCCCTCTTGTCTTTTGGCCTCCTAGCCACACCACTTAACGAAAAAGAATAGTAAATGTATTTTGTTCATAGCTAGGCATACTTTGTTCTTGGAAGGCATAGTTCATTATTAATTTCTAAACAGTTTTATAAATGGTGACAAATAAAGGTTTGTTTTTAATTTCTAGGGATATTGAAATTTTGGCTTGTACTGAATTGTTTATGGACCTATTAAAATATCCCCTTGCACTGAAATTTGATTTCTACTGACTTTTTTTAAAGATACTCAAGACTTCTTGTGCTAAAATTACCCTATTACTAAAATTTCGCATTGTTGTACTAAAATTTGCCTTGCTACTGCTGTACTAAAATTTAACTTTGAGTAGGAAGGCAGAGCACAAGAGGGAGCATAAAGAACAAGGAGAAAGCGACGCTTGGAGAAGTTATCTCAAAATCCACTTACTTGATTCGTGGTTTTGCCTAACCACTACTTGATTCGTGATAGCATTGCACCAGACACATAACATCCAGTTGTATAATTGTATAAGTAGAGTGTACTTGATGCCTATTCATCTTTATTCATCCTTCTGTATTCATCTTTGTGTCTATTTGACTTGTTTCCTGAATAAATTATGGACCCCCTTAGCTGGCAAACGGTCGCTAGGAGGGTTTGGAGTTTGCGAACGATTTCAGTGGCATTTTTAGTTAGAGGGGATGACAGTTTCTTCAGAGCGACAGGGCAGTTTCTGTCAGAGAAGGTAATTTCTGTTTTTAAAACTGTCATCGTTTGATCTCGTCTCAAAACTAAATCTGCCATAAAAAGGGGTTCGATTGCCACCCCTTTTCCAGCGACTGCTAGCCAATTAACTTTTCCTTAAATCATAATATAGGCAAGAATAAGTATCAGAACTACTACCATGGTGCCCATTTCAAGTATAGCAGTGGATCAACAAGTTTAACATGTGAAGTCATTTTTGTTTGTTGCGCAGAGTATGACCATTAATTTGTGTGCTTCATAGTGGTGGAGTAAATGAGCCAAGATTAGCCAGTTAACGTTTCCATTTAATGTTTAAGCCTCTAGGATATACTATAGCCGTCGAATGTTAACACTAAGCAACATTAAGCTGAGCCAAAATTAAGTTTTGAGTTGTGGGAGAAGGAAAGACAGAGGGGGAGTGGGTGAGTCTGCGTGTGTTTGTGTGTGAGGGAGGGAGAGAGGGGGAGAGAAAGATGTTGGGAGAGAGAAGGGGTGGGAGAGAGATGTAAGGTGGTAGAGGGGGAGAGCGAGAGACATATATATAGAGTGTGAAAGAGTGGATGTAAGGAGGCAGGAACACTGGCATATTATAATGAGAGAGAGATAGAGCTTTAGTGTGAAATATAGCACGAGTGCACCATTACGTGTTTGAAATTCAAGGTCTGAGTTGATGAAGATGGAAGGACGGATTGGGAGCCATATATGTCACCAATTGATGCGGCAAACATGGACTGGGGATTGTGGAGATAGTCGATGGGAAAGAAGATGTTGAGTGCATTATTGATAAAAAAGTACACCCCAGATGTGGACGAGAAATCTATTGGTACATGTTAACCCGATAAAATCTTCAAGCTAATTATATATATTGCTTGAGCGCGATGGTTATGATTTGAGAAATATTTTTTAATTATACTTGCTGAAGTACCATGCAAGTGAAGCTAAGACAATATTCTAGACTTTGTATGGGAATATGTTAAGTGCATCACATAGATCTTAGTTTGTAACATATAGTTATTTAGATCATTGCTCTCTATGTACACATCGTCGAGTTACATTACAGATGAATTGGATTTCAGTTATTTTGCAATTGTTGGAGGCTATCTTTTCTGTACATCTGAAATATCATATACATTATTGTATATGCACAATTAGAAAAAAAATTATACATGCAAAATTTGATATGAATTGCATTCATAGGTGTAACTAAAAAATAAATTAAAAGCCCGTGGCAACGCACGAGCGTTCTACTAGTTGTAATTAAGATGTACCCGCAAAAAAAATTGTAATTAAGATGTGGGGATTTCATTTATTTCTTTATTCAAGCAAAACAGAAAGTATATGTCTACTGGACGGGAAATTTTACCCAAGGGGTGGATTTTTTTTTGAGAATCGCCCTCCTGACAATTTATTCGGTTATGGCGGCCAGAATTTCTAGAAGTACAACCAATCCTACCAATTATACCACTCCCCCATCCTGTACCGTGACCATCACCACCGGAACCTCCTCTACCGTGGTCACCACCACTACTAGAACCTCCTCTACCACTACCATCATCATCGGAACCTCCTCTACCACTACCGTCATAACCGGAACCTCCCTCTACCATGACCACCATCGGAACTCCCTCTACCACCACCACCGCCAGAACCCCCTCTACCACCGGCTTTGCTAGAACTAGGATTATCTCCTTGCGATTTCTTTTCTTTTCCTGCATGCCCTTGCATTGTGGGCTGGCTCATTGCAATCACCGCACTGATTCGTGTCGCGTGGCTCCAGGAAATGCCTGCTAACAAATTCTTATGTGCCCGTCAGTTCATCCACGTCATTCTGGTACTGCTTCGACTTCCTTCTACCCTTGAGAAGTACCATTAGATCCAGATTCGACCTTATTTGGGGGGCGCGATACTCCGACTGGTCCAAATAAAGGTTTAATGGGATGCCCATATCAAACTGACAGCTTGCATAGTTAACTCGTGAAACCTCACGGTCAATCGATCAGAAATAGGCACATTCCTCATGTTTGCCGCCACCATCAATTGGGAGCAGGGACGGTGGTACTTGCTATTTGTGATAGGCGTTGGGATTTCCCCGAAGAGGAAAGGTGATATAGTATAGTAGCAGAAAGTATTTCCCTCAGTTAAGAACCAAGGTTTATCGAACCAATAGGAGACTCTCTCAAACAAAGATAAATGGTACCTGCACACACACACACAAAACAAATATTTGCACCCATCGCGGGCAAGAGGGATGTTAGTCCCCTTGTACTCGTTAATTGCAAGGATTAATTCTAATAATGGTAAATAGATAAATTAGGAAACAAAATTAAAGATAATAAATTGCAGCAAGGTATTCTGGGCTTTAGTAATATGATGTGAATGGACCCCGGGGGCATAGCTTTCACTAGAGGCATCTCTCTCATGAGCGTAGTAACGGTGGGTACACAAACTACTGTTGAGCAATTGGTAAAAAAACTCATAGTTATGATATTACTCATGGAAGATCAATACATAGGCATTGCGTCTGTGACAAGTAGACCGAAACGATTCCGCATCTACTAGTATTACTTCACCCCTCGACCGCTATCCAGCATGCATCTTATGGTATTAAGTTCATAAAGAACAGAGTAATGCTTGGAGCATGATGACATAATGTAGACAAAGTAAGACCAAATAATATGTTCGAACCCCGTCGTTTTACCTTAGGAGCTGGCTGAGGACACCACAAGATTGAACCTACCACAAAGCACCTCTCCCACTGAAGATAAATCAATCTAATTGGTCAAACTAGATGGATAGATCAGAGAGAAATACAATGCTATAGAAATCACACATAATAATGTTGATAAAAGACTCAATTACTTCCAATGAATAATCTGATCATAAACACATAATTCATTGGATCTGAACAAATGCACTGCAAAAGAATTACATCGAATCGATATCCAAAGAGAACATTGTATTGAAGATCAAAAAGAGAGACAGAGCCATCTAGCTACTACTATGGACCCATAGGTCCTATGGGGAACTACTCACATATGATCATGGAGGAAACAAGGTTGTTGTAGAAGCCCTCCGTGATGGATTCCCCCTCCGGCAGAGTACCGGCGGAGGCCTCCAGGTGGGATCACGGAAGAACAGAGGATTGCGGCGGCGGAATAATTGTTGCGGGTCTTGCTTTGGTGGTTTCTGGACTTTAGGGAATTTATAGCACTGGAATTAGGTCAATCGGAGTTACAAGGGCCCACAAGCTCAGGTGGCAAACCCCCGGGGCGCACCGTGTGAGCTTGTGGCTCAGTCGTACATCTTATGGCCTTCCCCCGAAGCTTCTAGGGTCTCTCCTGGTCCAGAAAAATCACCATAAATTTTCATCGTGTTAGGATTTTGTTTGGCATGGTTTTCCTGCGATACAATAAAATAGGCAAAAACAAGAACTGGCGTTGGGCACTGAGTTAATAGGTTAGTTGCCAAAAATAATATAAAATTGCATATAAAGCATACAAGATTGATAATATAATAGCATGAAACAATAAAAATTTATAGATACGTTGGAGACGTATCAGCATCCCCAAGCTTAATTCGTGCTCGTCCTCGAGTAGGTAAATAATAAAAACAGAATTTTTGATGTTGAATACTACCTAACATGTCTTAATCATGTGATTCTCTCTAGGTATGAATGTTGAGAAATGATGATGTAATAGATATCAACATAACATCCATGAATACTAGAAAATAATCATTACTCTTCAAAATATACGATGCTTCACGAATGTTACCCCTACTCATTGAATTATGGAAGCATGGCATGACTCTGTATTCCTAACATAAGTACAAATCATGAGCACCCCGGTGCCAAACCAAGCAATTGCACTATACTTTTTCTCGTTCAACATTTTCAACTTCACTCAATATATGAGCGCGAGACATGGACTTAGCACTACGGGTGGAAAGGAGTATGTTGGTAGAGCAAAGACAAAAATTTAGAAAGTCTCACATCAAATTAGTGGATCATTAGGCAATGGAGAGGCCTTACAATCGATATCAATGCGAGGAGTAGGGATTGACATGCAACGGATGTACTGGAGCTATAAGTGTATGAAAGCTCTCTACTGAAACTAAGTGGGTGTGCATCCAACTTGCTTGCTCATGAGGACCTCAGGCATTTGAGGAAGCCCATCATTGGAATATACAAGCCAAGTTCTATAATGTAAAAATACCCACAAGTATATGAAAGTGACAAATTATGGAGACTCTCTATATGAAGAACATGGTGCTACTTTGAAGCACAATTGCGGTAAAGGATAGTAACATTGCCCCTTCTCTATTTTTCTCTCATTTTTCTTTTTATTTTTTAGAACAATATCATGAACTTCATCCCCACTTTTTCAAAGACTCATTAGTCTCCATCATTCTTTTCCTCACTGGGACAATGCTCTAATAATGATGATCATCACACTTCTATTATACTTACAACTCAATAAACTGATAGAATATGACTATATGAATGCCTCTGGCAGTGTACCAGGATGTTCAGTGATCTAGCATAACATGTATTACAATGATGAATGGTGGCTTTACCACAAATATCATGTCATCTCTATATGATCATGCAACACAATATAACAATGAATACCCACATCATGTGAATAGTGACCATGAAAGTTGCATGGCGATATATCTCGGAATGACTATGGAAATGCCATGATAGGTAGGTATGGTGGTTGTTTTGAGAAAAGTTATATAGGGTTTATGTGTGATAGAGCGTGTCATATCACGGGGTTTGGATGCACCGACGAAGTTTCACCAATTCTCGAGGTGAAAATGGGCAATGCACGGTACCAAAGAGGCTAGCAAAATATGGATAGCTGGGAGTGTTGTAATAGTCCACGAACTCACATTAACCATAAGAACGCATATACTTATTGTGGAGCCTATTGGCCCTCGAAGCAAAGTACTACTCACATGCTCCTAGGGAGGAGGTTGGGAGGAGTTAACCATCACCCGCCGATCCGGACAACACAAAGGATTTCAACAAGGAATAAATATGCTCTAACATCCCGGTTATGCCATGACCGACACTTAAATGAGTAGTACATAACAAGCTTTAATATCAATATTTCTACAAACTAATGATTATGAACTAATAATCTTTCATATTACGACATCAATATCATTCAAATCACACGCTTCATATTCAGTGATCTACATGGAAGTTTTTATTATACCACTCTTGTATACCTATCATTTTTAGACTAAACATATAGCTCATGCAAATTACCACTTCATATTTAACTCTCAAAAAGATATAAGTTAAGCATGAGAATGCAAATGATTTCGATAAAATATATCCACCGCCGTGCTCTAAGGATATAAGTGAAGCACGGGAACAACTGTCTTAACTCAAAAGATATAAGTGAAGCATAAAGAGCATTCTAACAAATCATGATGAATGTGTGTCTCTCTCAGTAGGTGTGTCCAGAAAGCAATGACTATGGCAAACAAGCAAACAAAATAAAACTATATCACAAGACTCTCCAAGCAAAACACATATCATGTGATGAATAAAAATATAGCTGCGAGTAACATACCGATAGATTAGAGACAAAAGAGGGGATGCCATGGAATCCCCAAGCTTAGACGCTTGGGTCTTCCTTGAATATTACCTTGGGGTGCCTTGGGCAACCCCAAGCTTAGGGTCTTGTCGCTCCTTATTCCTTCATCCATCATGATCTCACCCAAAACTTGAAAACTTTAGCACACAAAACTCAACAGAACCTCGTGAGATCCATTAGTATAATCGGTAAACCATGAACTTAGGTATTGTTGTAAACAAATTCATAATTTCGCTTGCATAATACCTACTGTATTCTAACTTCTCCATGACTTATACCCCCCATTAAAATCCATAGCATCATTAAAACAAGCACACTATGCAATAAAAACAGAATATGTCTAAAACAGAACACTCTGTAATGATCTGAACTAAAACCATACTTCTGTAACTCAGGAAAACGTAGACAATTTGTATCTCAATATTGTGTAAAAATTTCAGACCCAGATCACGTTCCAGTAAAAATGTAAATTCAAATACTGAGCGCAAAAGTTTCTGATTTTGCATAGAATCAATTCAACTATCATCCAAATCATTCCAAATGCTTTACTTGGCCCAAACTCAAAATAAAAGATCAAAACACAATTATTATAGTAGCAATAATCATGTTGATGCATAAAAAAGTAGAGGATAGCTATTGTGTTATCTCCCAACAAGCTCTTTCTTTATAGCCATTAAGATATGCCTTGAGATTTTAATGATGCTCACATAAAAGATAAGAATTCAAGCACAAAGAGAGCATCATATAACATGTTGCTACTTCTTGAGCTTGCGTTGATTTTTACCTTGAAGAGGAAAGAGTGATGCAGCAAAGTGGAGATAAGTATTTCCCTCAGTTAAGAACCAAGGTATCAATCCAGTAGGAGGCACAAGCAAGTCTCCAATCTATGCACCTGCACAAACTAACAAACACTTGCACTCAACGCGAAAAAGGGGTTGTCAATCCCTTCACGGTCTCGAACAAGAGTGAGATCTAATAGAGATAGGTATAAAAGATTACTAAAACATAAAAAAAGTAAAAATAAATAAATTGCAGCAAGGTATTTTTTGGTTTTTTGGTTTATAGATATGAAAATATATGATGGAAAATAGACCTGGGGGCCATAAGTTTCACTAGAGGCTTCTCTCTTGAAAGAAAACATACGGTGGGTGAACAAATTACTGTCGAGCAATTGATAGAAAAGCGCAAAGTTATGACGATATCCAAGGCAATGATTATGAATATAGGCATCACGTCTGTGTGAAGTAGACCGAAATGATTCTCCATCTACTACTATTATTCCACACATTGACCGACTCCTACCTGCATCTAGAGTATTAAGTTCATAAGAACAGAGCAACGCTTTAACTAAGATGACATGATGTAGAGGGATAAACTAAAGCAATATGACGAAAACCCCATCTTTTTACCCTTGATGGCAACAATACAATACGTGCCTCGCTACCCCTTCTGTCACTGGGTGAGGACACCGCAAGATTGAACCCAAAACTAAGCACATCTCCCATTGCAAGAAAAACCAATCTAGTTGGCCAAACCAAACCGATAATTTGAAGAGAAATATAAAGATATTTAATCATGCATAAAAGAGTTCAGAAAAGACTCAAATAATATTCATAGATAATCTGATCATAAATCCACAATTCATCGGATCTCGAGAAACACACCGCAAAAGAATATTACATCGGATAGAACTCCAAGAACATCGAGGAGAACATTGTATTATAGATAAAAGAGAGAAAAGAAGCCATCTAGCTACTAGCTATGGACCTGTAGGTGTGTGGTAAACTACTCACACATCATCGGAAGGGCATCAAGGTTGATGTAGAGGCCCTCCGCGATCGAATCCCCCTCCGGCAGATCACCAGAAAAGTCCCCAAGATGGGATCTCACGGGAATAGAGGCTTGCGGCAGCGCAAAAGTATTTTGGTGGACGCTTCTGTTCGTTTGGGAATATTTGGGATTTTATAGAGCAAGAATTAGGGTTGGGGAACTCCCGAGGTGCCCACAAGCCAGGGAGGTGCCCCCATAGGGGACGGCCTGAGGGCTTGTGGGTCCCTCGGGACTCTTCTGACCCCCTCTCCAAGCTCCGTGGATGTTTTCTGCTCCAAGAAAAATCATCGTAAAGTTTTATTCCGTTTGGACTCCGTTTGATATTCCTTTTCTGTAAAACTCAAAAACAAGGAAAAAACAGAAACTGGCACTGAGCTCTAGGTTAATCGGTTAGTCCCAAAAATAATATAAAATAGCATATTAATGCATACAAAACATCCAAAACAGATAATATAATAGCATGGAACAATAAAAAATTATAGATACGTTGGAGATGTATCAAGCATCCCCAAGCTTAATTCCTACTCGTCCTCGAGTAGGTAAATGATAAAAACAGAATTTTTGATGTGGAATGCTACCTAACATATTTATCCATGTAATCTTCTTTATTGTGGCATGAATATTCAGATCCATAAGATTCAAAACAAAAGTTTAACATTGACATAAAAACAATGATACTTCAAGCATACGAATAAAGCAATCGTGTCTTCTCAAAATAACATGGCCAAAGAAAGTTATCCCTACAAAATCATATAGTCTGGCTATGCTCCATCTTCATCACACAAAGTATTTTATCATGCACAACCCCGATGACAAGCCAAGCAATTGTTTCATACTTTTTGTGTTCTCAAACTTTTCCAACTTTCACACAATACATGAGCGTGAGCCATGGATATAGCACTATAGGTGGAATAGAATATGGTGGTTGTGGAGAAGACAAAAAGAAGGAGAAAGTCTCACATCAACTAGGCATATTAACGGGCTATGGAGATGCCCATCAATAGATATCAATGTGAGTGAGTAGAGATTGCCATGCAACGGATGCACTAGAGCTATAAGTGTATGAAAGCTCAAAAAGAAACTAAGTGGGTGTGCATCCAACTTGCTTGCTCACGAAGACCTAGGGCAATTTGAGGAAGCCCATCATTGGAATATACAAGCCAAGTTCTATAATGAAAAAATTCCACTAGTATATGAAAGTGACAAAATAGGAGACTCACTATCATGAAGATCATGGTGCTACTTTGAAGCACAAGTGTGGAAAAAGGATAGTAACATTGTCCCTTCTCTCATTTCTCTCATGAAGATCATGGTGCATTTTTAATTTTTGTAAATTCCGGAGACTCATCCCAACTTGTGAGGGAATCATAGCTTCCATCATCCTTTCCTCACATGGGACAATGCTCTAATAATGATGATCATCACACTTTTATTTACTTACAACTCAAGAATTACAACTCAATACTAGAACAAGATATGACTCTATATGAATGCCTCCGGCGGTGTACCGGGATGTGCAATGATCAAGAGTGACATGTATAAAAAATAATGTACGATGGCCTTGCCACAAATACTATGCCAACTACATGATCATGCAAAGCCATATGACAATGATGATGCGTGTCATAATAAGACGGAACGGTGGAAGTTGCATGGCAATATATCTCAGAATGGCTATGGAAATGCCATAATAGGTAGATATGGTGGCTGTTTTGAGGAAGGTATATGGTGGGTTTAATGCACCGGCGAGAATTGCGCGGTACTAGAGAGGCTAGCAATTGTGGAAGGGTGAGAGTGCGTATAATCCATGGACTCAACATTAGTCATGAAGAACTCACATACTTATTGCAAAAAAGTATTAGCTATCGAAAAAAAATACTACATGCATGCTCCTAGGGGGATAGATTGGTAGGAAAAGACCATCGCTCGTCCCCGACCGCCACTCATAAGGAAGACAATCAAAAAATAAATCATGCTCCGACTTCATCACATAACGGTTCACCATACGTGCATGCTACGAGAATCAGAAACTTTAACACAAGTATTTCTACCAATCCACAGTTACTCACTAGCATGAGTCTAATATCACCATCTTTATATCTCAAAACAAATGCAGGAAATCAAACTTCTCATTGTATTCAACGCTCTTTATATGAAAGTTTTTATTATATCCCTCTTGGATGCCCATCATATTAGGACTAAATTCATAACCTAAGCAAATTAACATGCTGTTTAGAGACTCTCAAAATAATATAAGTGAAGCATGAGAGTTCAAAAATTTCTATAAAATAAAGCCACCGCCGTGCTCTAAAAAGATATAAGTGAAGCACTAGAGCAAACTGCCTAGCTCAAAAGATATAAGTGAAGCACATAGAGTATTCTAATAAATTCACGACTCATGCATGTCCCTCTCAAAATATGTGTACAGAAAGGATGATTGTGGAAAACTAAAAAGAAAAGACTCATATCATACAAGACGCTCCAAGCAAAACACATATCATGTGGTGAATAAAAATATAGCCTCAAGTAAATTTACCGATGGAAGAAGACAAAAAGAGGGGATGCCATCCAGGGCATCCCCAAGCTTAGATGCTTGGTTGTCCTTGAATATTACCTTGGGGTGCCTTGGGAATCCCCAAGCTTAGGCTCTTGCCACTCCTTATTCCGTTGTCCATCAAATCTTTACCCAAAACTTGAAAACTTCACAACAAAAAACTCATAAGATCCCTTAGTATAATAAAATAAATCACCACTTTAGGTACTATTGTGAACTCATTATTTATTTATATTGGTGTTATATCTACTGTATTCCAACTTCTCCATGGTTCATACCCCCCGATACTACCCATAGATTCATCAAAATAAGCAAACAACACATAAAAAACAGAATCTGTCAAAAACAGAACAGTCTGTAGTAATCTAGAAATTTCGTATACTTATGTAACTCCAAAATTCTGAAAAATTAGGACAACATGGGTAATTTGTATATAAATCTTCTGTAAAAAATTCAGATCAAAATCACGTTTCTGTGATTTATTGAATTTTTTGCAATGAGCGCAAAAGTTTCTGTTTTTCAGCAAGATCAAATCAACTATCACCGTAGACCATCCCAAAGTTCTTACTTGGCTCAAACACTAATTAAAACACCAAAACACAATTAGTACAGAGGTAATAATGTGTAATTATTAAAAAATAGAACCAAAATAAAAAAACATAAAAATAAAATTGGGTTGCCTCCCAACAAGCGCTATTGTTTAACGCCCCTAGCTAGGCATAAAACATAGATCTAGGTATTGTAAAAGAAGTGAGGGAGATCATTCATGCTCCTCTCATACTCCCTTCTCTCGGCAGCAAGCTTTCTCATGGGCAAAAAAAAGTAATCAAAGGGGCTACAATTAATAGGATAAGGATCTATAAGATCATATTTGGGAGGAATAGGATCCTCCTTCGGCCCATTGTACTTGATAATTATTTCTTCATTATAAACGTTCCTTTGAATGAATTCTCTAAGTTTATCTCTTAGCACAAACCCAAATCCGTTATTTTGTATAGCGAATCTATCATTGAGTTCAGAAATCTTATCAACCAAAACATCGGGAGGAACTTTCTTTCTTAAATTTTCATTATAAGCGGTATAATCTGGAGATTGCAATCTCATTATTTCTTCTTGATTAAAGAGGATCTCCTCTATGGGAGGACAACCACCATTGATATTATAATGAGCAAATATTTCTCCCGCTTCCTTCAAAATAAACCTAAATTCATGAGCTAGGAATATGGTGGCAATGCGTTTAATGGAAGGGTGATGAAAGTTAGAGAATTCTAGGAAAACCCTTTGTATGCACGGATGCATGTGAACAAATTGTCTTTCAAGTGCAATCACAAGCAAAGATATTGCATCCGCATAGCTATTAGTTTTATTAAGGATTGATCCTCCTAGCATGGGTATTGTGCCGGCACAAGTAAATAAATCTTGAATAACACCTTTTACAATAATATTACCGCTACCCACGCGAAGTTTTTTAGTATGTATGATAGTAGGTTCTTCATGAGGATCATTATTAGCAAAGTCATCAAAGTTTCCCTCAATATTATTACTATCCTTTTCCACGACAAACTCCCCATATTCAGACATGGTGGCAAGAAACTAATCTAGCAAACGTGCAAACAAGAAGCAAACAAAAAAGACGAACGGAAGAAGGGCGAATAAAAAGGCAAATCTTTTTGTGTTTTTTTGAAAACATTTTAGAAGTGGGGGAGAGGAAAACGAGAGGCAAATGGCAAATAATGTAATGCAAGAGATGAGAGTTTATGATGGGTACTTGGTAGGCTTGATGTAGAACCTCCCCGGCAACGGCGCCAGAAATTCTTCTTGCTACTTCTTGAGCTTGCGTTGATTTTTTCCTTGAAGAGGAAAGGGTGATGCAGCAAAGTAGAGATAAGTATTTCCCTCAGTTAAGAACCAAGGTATCAATCCAGTAGGAGGCACAAGCAAGTCTCCAATCTATGCACCTGCACAAACCAACAAACACTTGCACTCAACGCGAAAAGGGGGTTGTCAATCCCTTCACGGTCTCGAGCAAGAGTGAGATCTAATAGAGATAGGTATAAAATATTACTAAAATGTAAAACAAAGTAAAAGCAAGTAAATTGCAGCAAGGTATTTTTGGGTTTTTTGGTTTATAGATTTGAAAATATATGATGGAAAATAGACCCGGGGGGCATAGGTTTCACTAGAGGCTTCTCTCTTGAAAGAAAACATACGATGGGTGAACAAATTACTGTCGAGCAATTGATAGAAAAGCGCAAAGTTATGACGATATCCAAGGCAATGATTATGAATATAGGCATCATGTCCGTGTCAAGTAGTATGAAATGATTCTGCATCTACTACTATTGCTCCACACATCGACCGACTCCTGCCTGCATCTAGAGTATTAAGTTCATAAGAACAGAGCAACGCTTTAAGTAAGATGCCATGATGTAGAAGGATAAACTCAAGCAATATGATGAAAACCCCATATTTTTACCCTTGATGGCAACAATACAATACGTGCCTCGCTACCCCTTCTGTCACTGGGTGAGGACACCGCAAGATTGAACTGTAACATCCCCAGCATCACACTACAGTAATCCCTTATGATCAGAGCCAAGTCATCTTGATTTACAGTGCCTGATCATCATTGGGTTATATCTCATTTCAAAATTCCAAATTAAATTGAAATTCAAATTTAAAGTGAAAATAAAAGTTGTTCAAATCCAGGAACTAAAATGTTCATAATGTTGCAAATATTCTCAAAGTAATTATAAAAATAGGATCAATATTAATTGAATTAGTTAAGTGACTCTAACATCAAGGAACAGTACCAAAACAACACCCCTTTTATCCTTTTCTTTCAATCCAAAATTCAAATGAAATCATTTAAACCCCAAACCATTTTCTGGCAGTGGTAAATGTTACACTATAATTATTGAGCTAAGTCACATACTTTATAAAATCCAAACGGTGGCTAAAACAATTTGCAAAACAAATAATTAAAATAAGAAACAGAAGAAAAGGAAAACGAAAAGTTATAAGAGAACTACTATGCACTTAGCCCAGCAGTGCACAGCACCTGGCGGCCCGGCCCACCTGAGTCGTCCCACTCCTCCGTCGCCGTGTCGATGCCGCGCTCGCCCGACGCCTCAGATGGCCACGTGCCGGCCATCTGAGCCATCCCCAGCGTGGATAAGGCCTCCCCGCGCCCTCCCGCAAACCCTAGCGCCCACTTCCCCCCCTCTCGCCCGTTCGTCCTCTGCCTCTCGCGCCCGAAAGGTCGCCACCGTCGCCACGTCGATCCCGCGGCCACCGGCCACCCCGAGCTGCACCGCTGTGTCCAGGAGGAGTGCTAGCGTCGTCTACATCGACTACGCCTACTCGCTCGACCGGAGCCGCCCCGAATCGACTCCCTCGAGCTCTTCTTCTTCCTCTGCACTGACGAACGCCGCCGATGATTCCGGCCATGACGAGCCCTCCCCGTGCCCGCTCTTGCACATCTGCAGGTCCCGGTGAGCTTGCGCGCGTTTCCCCTCTCTTTTCCCTCTCTCTTCGCGCTCGTAGCCGCCGCTGCCCTCGCAGCCCGAAGGTAGCTCCACCGTGTAGCTCGCCGCCAATGCCGTGGTCATTGTCATGCTCGCCCGAGCACATGAGCGTGCTCAGGGCAGCTTGCTGAGGCCGTCCATGCTGCTAGCTCACCTCCCCGTGGTCTCTGTCACCGTTTGCGAAGATGGCCGAACTTCGGCGTCCGCCTCGCCGCTTGCCGTTGTCATTTTAGGCCTCCCCGAGTCCCACTGATAGCACCACGCGACGCGCCTTGCTCCCCTCTTTCGAATGCCACCTCGCGCGCGCAAAATGGTGGCAGGAGCATGAGTTCCGGCAAAGCCTGAGCCGCGCCGCCGCGGAAATGGTTGCCGGCGACATTACGCCGGCGAGATGATGTGGACGCGCGATTAACCACTAACCCGAGACCCTATGAGACTGACTGGTGGGCCCCGCTCACTAACTAAACTCGGATTAGTTTAAATGCTGATTAAATTTACCCAACAGTCACTGGCATAGGGCCCCACCTCCTAGTTAAACCTGGCTAATTAAAATTAATACACAATTAGTCTACTATCTATGACAGGTGGGGCCAGCCACTGTTCCAGTGGATAAGCACTACTGAGTCAGCTGCTGACTCAGCAGGCTGGCCCCACATGTCAGCCTCTGTGGGCTGACCGCTGACTGGACTGCTGACCCAGTCAACGGGCCCACTGGTCAGCTGGGTACGTTTCTGGGTACCCGTAGTAATTTAGTTTAAATAATTTCCGAAATATAGTTAAATCCAGAAATTCCAGAAATAGTTTACAACTTTGAAAAATCATATAAAATAAACCGTAACTCGGATGAAAATAATTTATATACGAAAAATGATCAGAAAAATAAGACGAATCCGAATATGCCACCCACATATCTGCCGCACCCCTCTAACATGATGAACATGGAACTTTCCCCTCCGGTTCATCTGACCGATAATTGCCCGGAGCTGGTAAAATACCTCCTGATGTTTTTCCGCTCCGTCTGTAACGTGTAGCACTGCGTTAGGTCTCCCCTAACACCGCTTAGTGCCATGTCTTGCTTTGTGATTTCTTTTGTTGCCATGTATTTATTTGTTTCCTCCCCTCTTCTCTCTCGATAGATCCCGGTACCGACGAAGCCCCGAGGACTGCTACACCAATGACCCCCTTTTAAAGCAGAGCTTCCTGGCAAGCACCCCCCCTTTGAACATGCCTATATCGCCTATTCTTTCTCCCTCTTGCTTGCATTAGAATTTGCTACTGCTTTGATTTATCCTATTCTGATGCATAGCCTGTTTATTGTAACCTGCTGTTGATACCTACCTGATTATCCTAAACTGTTTAGTATAGGCTGGATAGAGACCCACCAGAGACCCCACTTTAACCCAGTTGCCCCCGCTGGATTACCAGATGACTCGGTCAACGTGATCGATAGCCAGGCCCCGGCACCGCAAATCACCCCCCTTAGTTGTACGACACTGCAGCGTTACTATCGAGTGCCAAGGATGATACCTCGTATAGCACTTCTGATGTTAACTCTGTAGAGTAGCTATTTGGTCGTGGTCATCGAGGGTGATTCCTCCTTCACCACTTCCGGTAACAACGCTGTCGTGCAACATCTCAAGCGTGAACCCATCGAGGGTGATTCCTCCGAGTTCACCTTGACGGATACATCGAGTAGAAATCCAACAAGGGTGATACCTCGGATTCCCCAGGTGTTATGGACACACGGATACTTGGACTTTATAACTGTTGCTTGGTAAGGCGGGTCGACCCTAAGGGGTACCCGCGAGTGATGTGAAGACGGGTTGACCTGGAGGGTACCCGAAAGATAAATACGAGGCATGGCCGGGCATTCTTAGCCCTTTCCGCAAGTCCTCGAGATGGGGCGACGGGGTCACATCGATCGTGAGTCTCTGCTCGTTACCGCAAACCCCAATACACTAATGATTTGGATATTTGATCCGAGTGGGCCTCTGGCCCGATAGCACTAACCATCACGCGGGAAAAGTTATGGGCACTCTGCATCGTGGCATCAGCCGAAAGCTCTGTCAGACGTCCAGTTCAGCATTATGGCACGGTCGGATCGTGCCGGCCATCCGAGGCGGTGCTGGTATCCACCCTACACACAATGACCCGGAGTGCAACGGGTGATGGGCCCAAGACCCCGGAGTGCTTAGGATGTAGATGGCGGGGACCTCTCTGCTGAGCTTTAGGTAGGGCTGCGATGTGTCGTTTAGCCGAGGCCGGGCATGACCCCGAAAAGTGTGTCCGACCGGAGTTAAGCGAGCGTGGTGGGTAAGTTGGTACACCACTGCAGGGAAGAATTAATCTATGCATAGCCGGATCCTCGGTAACGGACGCTCGGAGTTGTATCCCGATCGATACAACTAGAACATAATGATGAGAAATGGATAGTAGGGCTCTGGGATTGCTTTCTCGCAGGGAGTCGAGAAAGGATCTCTGGCCAAGGTTGATACTTAATGCTACTACTTTATACTGTACTAATCTACACTCTTCTAATGCTGCAAGACCACTGAAGATGCTAGTCTTCGATAGGACTAGGCCTTCTCTCTTTTCTGGCATTTCTGCAGCCCAGTCCACATATACAGCCTTTCTTTGATAATGTTGCATATGTAGTGTAGATCCTTGCTTGCTGAGTACTTTGGATGTGTACTCACGGTTGCTTTGCTTCCTCTTTTTCCCCATACCCGTTTGATGCAACCAGATGACGGAGCCCCGGAGCCAACTGCCCCTGTCGGCGATCACTACTACTACCCCGAGGGTGGATACCGCTATGAGTTGGCCGACGACGAGGAGTAGGTTCGGACGGTCCCAGGCAGGAGGCCTGCGCCTTTTCGATCGTAGTGTTTTGTTTTGCCCCGCCTTGTTAAAGGCTTATCTATTTCTCTTTTATATCTGTACTCAGATATCTGATGCTTCTGCTGACGCTTGTAAGCGAGCTTATGTATTCGAGCCCTCGAGGCCCTTGGCTTGTAACATAAAGCTTGCATTATTTTAATTTGTGTTTTAGAGTTGTGTTGTTATTCCTTCAAGTGAGGCCTTAGGCTTGATCATGTGCATTTGCGTGTATGATTAGTGCACGATTAAGCCAGGGGCTTCACATGAACCCAAAACTAAGCACCTTTCAAATTGCAAGAAAAACCAATCTAGTTGGCCAAACCAAACCGATAATTTGAAGAAAAATACAAAGATATTTAATCATGCATTAAAGAGTTCAGAAAAGACTCAAATAATATTCATAGATAATCTGATCATAAATCCACAATTCATCAGATCTCGACAAACACACTGCAAAAGAATATTACATCGGATAGAACTCCAAGAACATCAAGGAGAACATTGTATTGAAGATCAAAGAGAGAGAAGAAGCCATCTAGCTACTAGCTTTAGACTCGTAGGTATGTGGTAAACTACTCACGCATCATCGGCAGGGCAGCAAGGTTGATGTAGAGGCCCTCCGTCATCGAATCCCCCTCCGGCAGATCGCCGGAAAAGGCACCAAGATGGGACCTCACGGGAACAGAGGCTTGCGGCGGTGGAATAGTATATTGCAGGATGCTTCTGTTGGCTTGGGAATATTTGGAATTTTATAGTGAAAGAATTAGGGTTGGGGGACTCCCGAGGTGCCCACAAGCCAGTGAGGTGCACCCCCCTAGGGCGCGGCCTGAGGGCTTGTGGGTCCCTCGGGACTCTTCTGACCCCCTCTCCAAGCTCCGTGGATGTCTTCTGGTCCAAGAAATATCATCGTAAAATTTTATTCCGTTTGGACTCTGTTTGATATTCCTTTTATGTAAAACTCAAAAACAAGGAAAAACAGAAACTGGCACTGGGCCCTATGTTAATAGGTTAGTCCCAAAAATAATATAAAATAGCATATTAATGCATATAAAACATCCAAAACAGATAATATAATAGCATGGAGCAATAAAAAATTATAGATACGTTGGAGACGTATCACATGTAACAAACACTCTTAACTCTAACACTCTTCCTATGCATAGGAATTTTATAGGAAAACAAATTATCAAGGCAAGCAATATCTAGCATATGCAAATATGAAGAATGAGCATTAATAATTTCAACACAAAGAGAGGTAATTTAGTGACATGAAGATTTTTATAATCATATTTGCCTCTCTCAAAATAATTATGTGTAGGATCATAATCAAATTCAACAATATAGCTATCACATAACATATTCTCTACATGATCCACATGCATACAAGTTTTATAATCTTCCAAGATAGTGGGATTAACATCAACTAAAGTCATGACTTCTCCAAACCCACTTTTATAAAAAATTATAATATTTAATATTCTCCAAACATGTGAGATTCTTTTTACTTAAAGTTGACTCTCTTCCAAACCCACTTTCAATAGTACTGCAAACATTATTATCAATAGTAGATTCATGATGAAGCTCAAATAAAATTTCAAGATTACAAGAAGCATTATAATTACCACCCCAATCATGATCATTAGCACAATTGACATTAATAGAATTTATACTAACATCATTGCAATCATGCTTTTCATTCAAGGAACTATCACGAATCACTTTATAAATTTCTTCTTTTAACACTTTATCACAATTTTCAGATTCACGATATTCAAGCAAAACCTCATAAAGATTATTAAGTGATCTCAACTTTTCTTTCACGAAACTTATCCCAATAGCATTTTCACTAGCAATTGGTTTATCATAATTGGATTTTTTTTAAGATCAGCAAGTGGATGAGGATCCATATGTCTTTACTTTTATTTTATTGAGTCAACATGGCAACAAAAGCAAATATAGCACACAAGGTATTTTTGGTTTTTTGATTTTTTTAGAGAAGTGGAGGAAGATGAAAAGGAGAAGGCAAAAAGGCAAATAAAAAGTAGAACAAATAAATGGTAGAAACAATAAAAGTAGAACTTATCCCAATAATCGCGTCGTGTGAGCTTTGTGGCTCTCTCGTACTTCTTCTGGCCTCCCCCGAAGCTTCTAGGGTCTCTCTTGGTCCAGAAAAAACCACCATAAAGTTTCATCATGTTTGGACTTCGTTTGGTATGGTTTTCCTGCGAAACAATAAAATAGGCAAAAAACTAACACTGGGCACTGAGTTAATAGGTTAGTTCCCAAAAATGATATAAAATTACATATAAAGCATACAAGATTGATAATATAATAGCATGAAACAATCAAAAATTATAGATACATTGGAGACGTATCATGTCTTGCCTCGTGGCGGTCTGGTGCACAATTGTTAGTGGTGGTGGCGGTATAGCGCTAGATGGGGTGATGCGGTGGCGACGAGGAGGTTCGCCGGATGAGCGCGTGGTGGCGGTTTGGGCCAGACAGATCTGGCTTGGGCGAGACGGGCCTGATCTAGGCATGATGTATCCCGGGCACTAGTGTCGGTGTCAAAACCGGCAGACCATGGGGTAGGGGGTCCCGAGCTGTGGATCTCGGATCTAGGGTAACATGAACGAAGGAGACGATATTTACCCAGGTTCAGGCCCTCTTAATGGAGGTAAAACCCTACGTCCTGCCCTTGTTTATATTGATGGAGATATATCAAGTACAGTGTTGATCTACCTCGAGAACGTAATGTGTGGTCTAACTCTAGGGCTAGGTGAATGATTTTGCGTTGATGATGTATCCTCCACGGGCTAAACCTTCTGGTTTATACACACACCAGGGAGGGTGTCTAGGGTTACAAGGTCGGTATCTAGGATCAAGGTGGCAGGAGAGGTCTTGGAGTATACGTCAAGTCTTAGGTGAAGGTATAGTCTTGATCACGCCTCCTGCGTAGGGCCTCCAGAGTCCATCTTGACCACGAATGAGGGCCCGTCGGCCCAACCCGAGGAGAATGGGCTGACTGGGTTAATACCCCCTTATCCAGGACACCGGCAGTAGCCCCCGAACTGATCTTCTATGCCGAGGACATCCTTCCTGACAATAACAACCTTGGATCCGGAGTCCTTGGCCCGACAGACGAGTTCCACCTTATAATCCCTGGTTCACCCCTTCAAAAGAGCGATGTCAGCCGAGGCTCAATCGAACTTGTACTATTTGCCCAAAGAGATCAGATAACTTAGCCTCGAAGGCCAACCATCTCGGTGTGAACAGTCCCACTTAATCTGACAACTTTATCGAAATGACTCACCCCAAGACAGGTCAAGCAGTTACCATTTCCCCCAAATTGCAGCCCGAGGCAGCCTTTTACTGGCACGTCCCATCAAGGTGGAGATCGTGCCTATTTCCTCAGGGATATCATCAAGATTTTGTTTCCCCCCATATGCTTAATGGCATCTTTTATGGGAGTGGCGGGTTTATCGGCGCAGTGGAGGGGATCTGGGCCTTTCACCAACCTATAAGAGCAAAAGGAAGGACAACGTAACTAGCCACACTCCCATTTTCCCCATCTACTGCCTCATCTAGCTCCAGCGCCCAGATCAGATCCCACGCTCTTCTCCCTTACCGAGTCCATCCTCCCCCATCAGCCATGGCCGACACCCTCAAGGGGCGCTGGGGTGGTTCCTTGGTGACGGATGGCACCATCCTTGAGCTACGCAGCGCAGGATACCTCTCCGCCAACATCGCTACCCGCGCTCCAGGCGTTGGCCAGGAAGTGCCTGCTCCCAACGCAGGGGAGCGGGTAGTCTTCGTCCCCCACCTCATCCGAGGGTTGGGGTTCCTGCTGCACCACTTCGTGCACGGAACGATGTTCTACTACGGCCTCGACTTCCACCACATGGCCCCAAACTCCATTCTCCATCTTGCCTCCTTCATCATGGTGTGCGAGGCCTTCCTCCGCTGCGAGCCGCACTTCGGCTTATGGCTGAAGATCTTCGGAATCAAGCCAAAGTTAAGCGGCTCTGACCTCACGGAGTGCGGAGGGGCCATGATCAGCAAGAACCAGGGGGCGAATGGTTCATGGGCACCTTCATCAAAACAGTGAAGGAGTGGCAGCGAGAGTGGTTCTATATCACCGAGTCGCTCGCCCCTGGCTAGGCCGAGGTCCCAGCCTTCTTGGCCAGGCCTTCAAAAAAACTCAAGTCCTGGAAGGAGAAGGGCGTCGCTTGGGGGAATCCAGCTGAGGTGGAGGCCATGATCAAGGGGACCAAGTGGTGGGCCATAAAGAACGTCTAGCTTGCCGATGTCATCAAGGTCATGCTCAACCGCCGTATGCTCCCGCTCCAGCTTTGGGCTACCTGGATGTGGGTGCAAAAGCCCGAGGACATGGGCCCCCTCACATCCTTCTTCTGCTCCACCTTGGCCGCCATGTGGACGAAGCTCATGAAGCTAGCCAAGGACAAGATCCCCAAGGAGGGGGAGGACCTCGGCCTCGAGGATGGTTACGAAGCCCCCCGGTAAGTCCTCTAACACACAAATCTATATTTATATCTTCCGCAACGTGAGGCAGATTCTGACGAATTGCTATGCTTGATGTTCTGCAGAAGTGGTCAGCCTGGGCAGAGAATGTGCCATGCCCAGCCCCACTACCAGAGGAGCAACTGACTCCTCTACTCACTATGCTCCTGACCGAGGAGCCACACATGGTGGCCCCCAAAGGGACGAAGTCCCTGAAGGGCAAGACAAGTGCTCGGGCTCGGGAGACCTTGGTCGCCCGGTCCGAGGAGACCTGCACCTCCTCCGCCCATTATAGCTATGCGGAGGAGGATGATGAAGAGAACCCTCCCACGAAAGGGAAGAGGGCAGCGTCAGAGGACGCCGAGGCCGGCATGCAGCCCAAGGGCTCGAAGAGGCCGAGAAGGACCTCAGCCCAGCCTGCCGGCAAGTCGTTCGAGAGAGTCAAACTCTCTGACGACTCAAAAGAAGACCTTCTCGCTATGGGCAGGAAGAAACCAGCGCCGTGAGGGTAAGCCACTACCTTTATATCCTGCATTCTTGACAAGTCCTCTTAGTAATGGAAAATTTATAGAAGCGTCCTTTTCTTTGCAGTCTGCTGAAGGTGGTCCCCAGCGGTTCATCAAGTGGGCTACCGCCCGCCAGCGGGACTCCGGAGCCCACCGCTTCACCATCGGCTCATGACAGGCTAGGGGAGTCGACATCCGTCCTGGCCCCCCAAGCCAGCACTACGGGTGCCGGAGAAGCGGTTGTCATGGCCGAGGTTGAAACCTCGGCTCAACAAGACCTGGGGAAGAAGATCCCCGAGGTCGTCAAGGGAGGGCTGGGCAAGTCACTGGCCTAGCCGACGTCTACTCTAGCTCTGCCATCGTAGCTGGAGGCCGCTCGACCTCGCCCGCCAACGCCTGGGTCCGAGGTTGTCCCGCCACCTCCACCTCCTGCTCAAGGGCAAGCTAGGATGGGGTGGACGAAAGAATGGAGGAGACCTTGAAGGGCTCCTCCCTCAAGGAGGATCACCGCGCCTTGATTGGTGTAGCACTGCAAGGTTTCTGGTCCGCGTGGGCCAGCCTGCATGAGGTCTTCAAGAACCTCATCACGAGCTTCGAGGTATGTTTCTACCTTTGTATCAAATTAGCTTATTTGTCTGAGCTTGTCGATTTATGTATTTGTCCGAGGACATGATATCATGGCCTTCTAAACGGCGTAGTGAGTGAGTAGCCCCCGAGCGCAAAGCTGGTTTCAAGAAACCGGCCTTGGGGTCATATATCTTATTAGGAGCTTGTTATATAGCCCCCAGGATGTTGCTTAAGGCAATCTTCCTGGAGCTTCAATATTTTCACAGTGGGCTTTTTAATAAGGATTTTTGCTGGCAGGTTTGGACCTTGACTCTGGGCTCCATCTCCGTGGAGATTGCGGAGATGAACCGAAAGCTCGAGAGGTCCCAGGAGGAACTCAATCTGGTGAA
The DNA here is from genome assembly GCA_011799875.1 of Thinopyrum elongatum. NCBI lineage: Eukaryota > Viridiplantae > Streptophyta > Magnoliopsida > Poales > Poaceae > Thinopyrum > Thinopyrum elongatum. The sequence continues at coordinate 525,166,259 of CM022298.1, forward strand.
CCAGAGATTCGAGCAGTCTCAAGGTAAGCAACTTGTGCATGATATTTTACACAAAAAAGTTGTGATAGATCTTGCTAGGTGGACAACTAAGGCCGAACTGTTTAAATGATAGCAGCGTTAGCTGAGCTTGAGACGCTCAAGGCCGATCTCAAAAAAGCTCGGAAAGAGGCAAAGCAGCATGAAGCTGCAGCCGCTAAGGCGGAGAAGGCCCGGGCCGCCGAGAAGGTGGCCAGTGAGAAGGACCGAGTGCGGGTCTAAGAGGTCGAGGTGACCCTGAAGAGCGTGTTCGAGGCACGCGACAAGCTTCAAGCGGAGGGGCAACAAATGAAGGAGGAACTTGAGAAGCTCCAGCTTGCCCACTCCGGGCTCAAGATCACGGCGCGAGCTGATCGTGAGGTGCTCCAGCAGTTGGAGCAAATCACCTCGGGTAAGCTATACTTATTGCAGTGTGTGTTTGGCAACAAAGGGTGCGTCAAGCTCATCCAGCTGTGGCATTCCGCATAAGTCTTGATGACCCACAAGTATAGGGGATCAATCGTAGTCCTTTCAATAAGAGTGTCGAACCCAACGAGGAGCAGAAGGAAATGACAAGCGGTTTTCAGCAAGGTAATTTCTGCAAGCACTGAAATTGTCGGTAACAGGTAGTTTGATAGCAAGATAATTTGTAACAAGCAAGTAACAGTAATGGTAAATAAACTGCAGCAAGGTAGCCCAATCCTTTGGATGGCAAAGGATAGGCCAAAACGGTCTCAGATAATAAGCAAAGCGTTCTTGAGGGCACACGGGAATTTCATCTAGTCTTTTTCATCATGTTGGTTTGATTCGCGTTCGCAACTTTGATAATTTGATATGTGGGTGGACCGGTGCTTGGGTGTTGTTCTTACTTGAACAAGCATCCCACTTATGATTAACCCCCTCGCAAGCATCCGCAACTACGAAAGAAGTATTAAGATAAAATCTAACCATAGCATTAAACATATGGATCCAAATCAGTCCCTTACGGAATAGCGCATAAACTAGGGTTTAAGATTTTGTCACTCTAGCAACCCATAGTCTAATAACTACTCCAAAATGCATTCCCTTAGGCCCAAAGATGGTGAAGTGTCATGTAGTCAACGTTCAAATAACACCACTAAGGGAATCACAACATACATATCATCAAAATATCGAACACATATCAAATTCACATGATTACTTGCAACATGACTTCTCCCGTGGCCTCAAGAACAAAGGCAACTACTCACAAATAATATTCATGCTCAAGATCAGAGGGATATTAAATAGCATAATGGATCTGAACATATAATGTTCCACCAAATAAAGCATATAGCATCAACTACAAGATGTAATCAACAGTACTAGTCACCCACAGGTACCAATCTGAAGTTCCGGTACAAAGATTGAACACAAGAGATGAACTAGGGTTTGAGATGAGATGGTGCTATTGAATATGTTGATGGAGATTGGCCTCCCAAAGATGAGAGGGTTGTTGGCGATGACGATGGCTTCGATTTCCCCCTCCGGGAGGGAAGTTCCCCCAGCAGAATCGCTCTGCCGGAGGGCAAAAGTGCTCCTGCCCAAGTTCTGCCTCGAGACGGTGATGCTCCATCCCGAAATTCCTCATTTTATTTTTTTAGGTCAAAAGACCTTATATACCAGAAGATGGGCACCATAGGTGGGCTGGGCTGCCCACCACCCACCAGGGCTCGCCTGGAGAGGTTGGCGCGCCCTGGTGTCTCGTGGGCACTTGGTAGCCCCCTCTGGTAGTTCTTTTCTCCAGTATTTATTATATATTCCAAAATAATTCTCTGTAAAATTTTAGCTCATTTGGAGATGTGCAGAATAGGTATCTCTGACATAGCTTTTTCTGGTCCAGAATTCCAGCTGCCGGTATTCTCCCTCTTTGTGTAAACCTTGCATATTATGAGAGAAAAGGCATTAGAATTACTCCATAAAGTGTTATTATGCATAAAAAATTTAGAAATAACAGTAGGAAAACATGATGCAAAATGGACGTATCAACTCCCCCAAGCTTAGACCTCGCTTGTCCTCAAGCAAAAGCCGATATCGAAAATCATGTCCACATGTTTAGAGAGAGAGGTGTCGATAAAAACAAAATATGGACATAGTAGCATCATGCATATTATTATAACAGCAACAAACTTCATCACAAAACTTTATCATATAACTTCTCATGACCAAGTAACAATTCATCACAACATCGAAGTAAAAAGCATAAACCTTATTGAAAACTAACAAACTATGTTCTCAGTCAACTTTGCAACTACAATTCATCATATTTTTAGGAAGGGTCGCGTATCGGAGCCTTTTGGAAAGTCCACATACTCAACCATCATTTAATCTTCTATGATTGCTAACACTCACAACATATATATGAGCAAAAAGTTTCAACCGGACACATAGAAAGAAGGGGCTTATAGTTTCGCCTCCCAACTCATTCACCTCAAGGGTGCTGTCAACAATAATAACTCATGCTCACTCATATCCAACTGGGTATACGTGCCTAGATCTTTCCCCACCACATGATGCTTGCCAAAGAGAAAATATAAAGGCATAGGGGAAAATACTTTGACTCTTGCATAAAAAGTAAATACATAAAAGTAAAAGATAGGCCCTTCGCAGAGGGAAGCAGAGGTTGTCATGCACTTTTTGGTTTTGTATGCACAATCTCTTATTGCAAAAGAATGCCACGTTATATTACCCCTTATGATAGCAACCTTTATTATGCAATCTGTCTCTTTTATTACTTTGCCATCACAAGTTCGTACAACACTTAATTTCTCTTACACTAAAGGATCAAACACATTTAGAAGAAATTTTTATTTCCTTTTTGCACCGATGACAACTTACTTGAAGGATCTTACTCAATCCATAGGTAGGTATGGTGGACTCTCAAAACATGAGTTTGGGTTTAAGGTTTTTGGATGCACAAGTAGTATTTCTACTTAGTGCGGATTTTTGGCTAGCAAAGATATTGAGCAAGCACCACATGTTGAAGGATCTATGACAATATAACTTCTATGTGAATATGAACAAACATAAATCATTACGTTGTCTTCCTTGTCCAACGTCAACAGTTTGGCATAAGATATTTAGTGGGGGCTCACAATCATAAAAGATTTCCAAGATAGTGTATTTGCATGTGAATCTTGTCTTCCTTTTTTAATTCTTTCATGAATTGCATCATTGACTAATGCTATGTTTGTCAACTTTCAACAAGTTTTACCACTTATACTTTTCCTTATGTGATGTCATTACTTACCATAAGATTAGCATATGATCTTTTTCATTATTTTCTTTTATTTTGATTGAAACAGAAAAGTAAAGAAGTAAAAACTCAAACTAAACTTTATTATATAGCTCTCACTCGATTACATAGATAGATAGATCACGAAACTAGCACTCGAAAATAGATCATACTAAACTTTTATTCAACTAAATCACAAAATAGCCAAGGATCAGACTTAGATAAGTAAAGGTAATAAAAGTGATGGTGATACGATACCGGGGCATCTCTCCCAAGCTTGGCACAAGCCAAGTGTCGGTTTCAAAACTGACAGACCTCGGGGTAGGGGGTCCCGAGCTGTGGATCTGGGATCGATGGGGAACAAGGGACGACGAACACAGTGTTTACCCAGGTTCGGGCCCTCTCGAAGAGGTAATACCCTATGTCCTGCTTGATTTTATTGGATGTATAGTATGGTATACAGAGTAGATCTACCTCGAGATCAGCATGAGCTAAACCCTAAGGAGATGAGGTAATGAATGTAGCTCTAGCCCTAAGGACTACAACCCTCGGTTTATATAGACACCGGTAGGGTTAGGGTTACCGAAGATAGATTACAATAAGGGATTAAAGAGATCTTGCGCATTCTTGACTTGGAGGGCACACCACGGCTTCATAGATCTCCTGTCACTATACGGCTCCACCAGTCCGGCCCATACTCAATGGGCCGGCACCCCGAGGACCCCTCAGTCCATGACTCCCTCAGTAGCCCCCGAACTTGCCTCCAACGCCAAGGCTTGTATCCGGCATCCGCTCACTCAATCAGGGTTCAGCTTGTGAGGCAAGTTCTTCAGTATATTTTGCCCATGTTCGGAGCCAAGTGATGTCCGGAATCTAAAAATGGCAGTTTTACTTAACAACGATGGCAATAACAAAAAACCGAAGAAGTGTAAATAGTGCCTTCATCTGACAACTTTTTCTCTTTCAACGAAGAGTCGCCTCCGGCCATGACGCCGAGCAGTTACTATTTCTCGAAGCGTGGCTCGAGGCTGACGCCATGTTTGGCACGTCCCCTCGAGGTGGCGATCGTGTCCCTCCTTTCGGGGGATATGGTTAATGATTTCGATTACCCTCCCCGCACATAATGTTGCGGGTATATCGGGAAGTGGAGAAGCCAACGGCGCAGAAAAAGGAACCCCTAGCCTATCAATAGTCTATAAAGGGGGGAGCTACCACAGTCAGGATCCCACGCCTTCTTCCACCTCCTGCTCACGTAGATCCTCAGAGCTCCAGCGCCCCTTTTCTCTGCTTCCACAGCAAATCGCGTCCCGTCTACTCCTTCAACCATGGCCGGTTCCGGCGCCAACAGGAAGTGGGAAGCCTCCACCGTCACCGATGACGACATCGTGCGGCTGAATGATACGTATTCAACGTATCTATAATTTTTGATTATTCCATGCTATTATATTATCTATTTTGGATGTTTTATATGCATTAATATGCTATTTTATATGATTTTTGGGACTAACCTATTAACCTAGAGCCCAGTGCCAGTTCCTGTTTTTTCCTTGTTTTAGAGTTTCGCAGAAAAGGAATACCAAACGGAGTCCAAACGGAATGAAACTTTCGCGATGATTTTTCTTGGACCAGAAGACATCCAGCGGGCTTGGAGTGCACGTCAGGAAAGCCACGAGGCGGCCACAAGGTCGGGAGGCATGCCCAGGGGGGTAGGGCGCGCCCCCCACCCTGGTGGGCCCCTCGTGACTCCACCGACGTATTTCTTCTGCCTATATATTCTCAAATATCCCAAAACCTACCAGGGGAGCCACGAAACCACTTTTCCACCGCCGCAACCTTCTGTACTCTGTTCTTATGAACTTAATACTCTAGATGCAGGCAGGAGTCGGTTGATGTGTGGAGTAATAGTAGTAGATGTAGGCAGGAGTCGGTCTACTTGATACGGACGTGATGCCTATATTCATGATCATTGCCTTAGATATCGTCATAACTTTGCACTTTTCTATCAATTGCTCGGCAGTAATTTGTTCACCCACCATAATATTTTCTATCTTGAGAGAAGCCTCTAGTGAAACCTATGGCCCCCGGGTCTATTTTCCATCATATAAGTTTCTGATCTACAATTTTAGTTTCCTATTTACTTTCTTTGCAATCTTTTACTTTCCGTTCCATAAACCAAAAATACCAAAAACATTACTTTACCGTTTATCCATCTATATCAGATCTCACTTTGCAAATAACCATGAAGGGATTGACAACCCCTTTATCGCATTGGGTGCAAGTTGGTGTTTGTTTGTGCAGGTATTCGGTGGCTTGCGCGTTGTCTCCTACTAGATTGATACCTTGGTTCTCAAAAGCTGAGGGAAATACTTACTCTACTTTACTGCATCACCCTTTCCTCTTCAAGGGAAAAACCAACGCAAGCTCAAGAGGTAGCAGGAAGAATTTCTGGCGCCGTTGCGGGGAGATCTACGCCAAGCCGAGACATACCAAGTACCCATCATAAACTCTCATCCCTCGCATTACATTATTCGCCATTCGCCTCTTGTTTTCCTCTCCCCCACTGTCGGTGTCAAACCCAGCCGATCTCGGGTAGGGGGTCCCGAACTGTGCATCTGAGGATCGAAGGTAACAAGGGACGAAGGGGACACGATCTTTACCCAGGTTCGGGCCCTCTTAATGGAGGTAAAACCCTACGTCCTGCTTGATTGTATTTGATGAGTATAGGGGTTACAAGAGTTGATCTACCTCAACATCGTAATGGCTAAACCCTAGCTGTCTAGCCTATGAGAATTCTGATAGCCTCTATAGACTAAACCCTCCTATTTATATACACACCGGAGGGGCCTAGGGTTGTACAGAGTCGGTTCGTAGAGGAAGGAAATTACATATCCGGACACAAATCTTGCCATCCACGCATAGGGGAGTCCTACCCAGACACGGGGGAGAGTCTTCCGCTTTGTATCTTCACGGCCCATCAGTCCGGCCCATATCAAATAGCCCGGACACCCATGGACCCCCTAATCCAGGACTCCCTCAGTAGCCCCTGAACCAGTCTTCAATGACCATATGTTCGGCACACGGATCGTCTTTGGCATTGCAAGGCGGGTTCCTCCTCCTGAATACTTCAAAGCGATCTTCTGAACAAAAGAACTATATACGGCTCTGTATAATTATTACAACCCTTAGCCGCGAAGGCATGATATCAAACAGAATGGTATCTTTTTACTGACAACTTTTTTTTGGCAAAATGTCACGTCTGGCCTCTTTAACATTTCAAACCGTTTTCACGCCTCCCGCTTTGCGTTTCGAGGCACAGCCTCCATTGGCTTGTCTTGTCAAACCAGATCGTGCCCGCCCATTATGGGATCCTCATCAATACGGTTTTGGGTAATCCAACCGTGCCATTCGCACGACCCCTTGGGAACAGGCGAGTTTTAAGGCTTAAAGGGGGGGGGGGTGCTTGATATTCACCGCTTATATAAGAGGATAAAGATCCCTCTTTTCCCCACGCCTTCTTCTCCTGCCTTCCCATCTTCAAGCTCTAGCACCCAAACTTCAATCTTTCCCACCGCAACCAGCCTACCCAGCCATGTCGGGATCTGGTTCAAAGGGCAAGTGGGAGGCCTCCTCCGTCACCGAGAAGGACGTCAAGGAGCTCTGAGGGGCGGGATATCTGTCCGCGGAGATCGCGCATAGGCTCCCTGCCAAGGACCAAGTCATCCCCACTCCGGAGCCCGGCGAAAGGGTTGTATTCATCCCCCATTTCCTCCGCGGACTAGGGTTTCCCCTCCATCCCTTCGTCCGGGGCCTTATGTTCTATTACGGGATAGATTTCCATGATTTAGCCCCGAATTCTTTCCTCCACATCTCAGCGTTCATCGTCGTGTGCGAGGCGCTACTCCGCATCCCCCCACACTTCGGCCTATGGCTCAAGGTCTTCAATCTGAAGCCAAAGGTGGTCGACGGGCATCATGCGGACTGCGGCGGTGCCATGGTAAGCAAGCTCCCCAACGCCGTGTGATCCAAAGGGGCCTTCGTGGAGACCGTCAAGGTGTGGCAATAGGAGTGGTTCTACATCACCGAACCCCGCGACGCCAAGTGGGCGGCTACTCCTGAGTTTAGATCCAGACACCCTACGCGGCTTACCTCGTGGACCGCTAAGGGTCTGGATTGGGGATCCACAGTGGAAGTGTTGATGCTGCAAAAGCGCATCACCAATATGATAGGCAAGAACACCAGTCTCACTAACGTGAATCAGGTGATGCTCTTCTGCCGGATTCTTCCCTGCCAACTCCGGCCCTCTCCCATGTGGGAGTTCAATCCGGAAGATCCATGAACCTTGAAGTGCTTCTTCGGCACAACGCACGAAGACATCTGGAAGCTGCTCTTCAAGGCCCAAAAAACATGGCCGAAGAAGACCGAAGACATCGGTCTTGACATCGAGAATCCGGCCACACCGGTAAGTATGATTTTCCCGAATGTCTATTCGATCAATAAGTTTTAGACATAATGAATTTTCTGTCCTTCGAACAGAGCTGGAGCAAAGGCGGAGCGGATTAAGTGTCCGGCACCACTGCCTGAAGACCCGGCCACACCCCAGCTGACAGGGATGCTGGTCCCTGCGCCCTATCAGGTGCTGGAGAAGAAGGTCAATAAGAAAAAGGGCAAGGAGGACAAAGGCGGCCTTCGCCACAGGGGCCCTTCGGACGCAGTGTCCGGAGAAACAAAAGTCCTCTCCTCCCACGAGGGAGATGAGGAAGAAGAGGAGGAGGAAGCGGAAAGCGACTCCCCTCCTAGGGGAAAGATGAAGAAGAGGGCGGTCTCTACAGACCCGGAAGAGGAGGTGCCCAAGAGGGGGAAGATAGCCCTCTCAGATGGTTTGGATTCGGAGGCCGAGCCAGTCCCCAAGAGACTTCCCAGGGTGAAGCCCCTGGCCGAATTGTAAGTACCAAAAGGGTCTATTATTTGTCTTCGGTCTCTTATGTTTTTATAACATAACACATTACACCGTGTGTCTTTCAGTCCTGCTCGCGACCTCCCCAACCCTTCACTATCTGAAGGGAGTTCTCTGCCGCCCGAGATGGCAGAGAGCGAGACGCCACCGCGAGCCCCTTCGCCAATCACCGCGGATGACACCGAGGTGTTGTCCCGAAGAACCTTTCCTGGTCGCGGAGGGGCGAGCGAGGCTGCCGAAGACACGGGGGGGGGGGGGGGGGGGGGGCGGGCGACCCCCATGGCGACCAACGGCGGGGGCCCTGATCAATCCAGCCCCCAGCTGGACATCATTCCGGAGACCAATGTGGCTCTGGAGTCAGGCGAGCAGCCCCCTTCGAAGGAGGGGGAGCATCAGCTCCGACGGCGGCCTCCACTAATCCGGAGGCGCCGAATACTCTTGTGGAAGCACTACAACGTGCTTCCATCATGGAGGAGCACCGCACCCTAATGGGTGTGGTGGTAGAGAAGGTTCAGTCCGCAAAGAGCGGGCTGAACGAAGCCTTCACCAGCCTACTGCAGGCTTCGAGGTATGAAACGTAATGCTCTAGATGCTTTTTATAAAGGGATATACCTGTGCATAGATAGTAGCCCCTGAGACTCTGTCTGGGTTTGAAAAAGCCGGACAGAGGATCACATAGTATTCAGAAGAGGTGATGTACTATTGTATAACAGGCTTCCTTGTTGGCGGCAACCGCCCAGGCCGCTGAAGTGTCCAAACTTAATCGAAAACTAAAGCTGGCTGATGATGAAATAAATCGCACCGACAAGCGATTCAACGAGATGCAAGGTATGCGTGTATTTGAAAGAGTTTTAGCATATAGCTGATATGTAAATTCAGAGTTAACTCATGTACTGCTGTGATTATGCGCGCAGTTGGCGCGGCCGAGGTCGAGGCCCTAAAAAACGCCCTTGCTCAAGCCCAGGAGGAGGCGAAGGTGAATAAAGCAGTCGCTGACAAAGCGGCTGCAGAGCTAAAGACCGAACAGGACACCCGCCGCCAGCACGAAGATAGGGTGGCCGAAGTGGAGCAAGAGCTGAAGGACGCCATCCGCAAGTGCGAGGCCTTGGAGGAGAAGATTTCGGACAAAGCGACCGAACTCGGCAAAGCCCTCCAGGAGGCTAAAGAGGCGCGGGTCGAGTCCCGGAGTGCTCGTGAAGAGATCCGGCAGGCTAAACAGATAGCGGTCGGTAAGCCTTTTCTTTTGCAGAGTGTATTTGGAGGTCAAAGATATGCTTTGCTCACTCGACTTTGGAGTTCTCCAGACGCCTTTGCGGATTTTCCAAGGAGTGCCGCTGACGCCGCATAGTTCTTCCGAGCCCAAGAGGGGAACTCGACCAAGAAGCTGTTCTGCTCATAGTTCCTGGCGCCGGAGCATCCGACACCCCAGAACGAACAGATGAAGCAGCTGACGAAGCTGCATAGGGTGTCTGGTTTGGTCATGAAGGATCTCATAGTTTGGCTTTGGCCAGCCGAACCAATTCCTAGTAGCTACTTCGGTTTGGTGAGGCGACTCGTCGATGCGCTACCTCGAGTTGATGCTGTGAAGCGCTCGGCGTGCATAGAGGGTGCGCGGATGGCCTTTGCTCATGTCAAGATGCACTGGGCAAAGATGAAGGCCACCGATGTCGCGACCGCAGGCCCGCCCGAAGGCAAGGACCACCGCAAGCCGGAAAGATACTTTGAAGATGTCCTAGGGGGTGCCCTAATAGTAGAGGGCCAATGCTCAAAGGACGTGATGTTTGAGTAAACGTATCCGGGCTTTAAAACTTTATTTTGTGAACCAAGGCTTGTCATATATTTATGCCTTTTATCCTGAGTTATTTTCCTCATGTGTGACTATTTTAATTCTGAAAGTTTGCCAGTCGTCGGCTTCAGCCCCCTCGTAGATGCTACGGGGGTGTTCGGTGGAGCGCGCGATCACACTTTATCCAACGTCTTGGTCCATAAAGGAGGTGTTCGCGCAATGAACCAGGCAATCAGACTATGCGGCTTTATTACTTTCACTTAGCCATAGGAGTTTAACGATGGGGCTAAGTACCAGCCCGTAGTGTGTATGCGGCAATCCGAACTAGGGTGTCTTTGTCGCATGATTGGGCAAAATCCAGCCCTTCGTATGACACGGAGTAAATCACTAAGGATTTGTATTAAGTCACCGAATCGCCGACCAGCTCTCGCTGTATCATGATAGTCAATTTTCAGCTTTCTCTACTGAGGTATTTGACCGGACGAACCAGAAACACAATCGCAGTAGTTCTCCCTTTACTACCTTAGCCGAACTAGCGGAACGTAAGGTGGTAATCACAGGAGCCGGGCAACCCAACTATAGACCAAAGACATGATTCGAAGCTGATGCATATAATGCAATATTCGGGACGCCGAAGAGTACCTTATAGGTGTTCGGACTTTTGAAAATATGCATGGCCGGATAGAGCCCCCGGCATTTAGGCCGGAAGAAAGCATATGTGGCAATCTGAAGCAAGGAGGTATCACACATGGAAAAATAAATCAAGACCGAACAAAAGTTGGCGATCAACTGTGTCCTTTATACCCTGATTAATACATCAAGACGTGCTATTACAGATAATGCTATGAACATCAAGGCTATTTGACATGCCGAGAGTTTGTGTATGAGGGGAAGCTTTATACAGGGCCTAAAAGGAAAGGTAGTCTTGAAGACCCCAGTGGTGCCCTACCGCACATCTGCGCCATTTCCCCTTGGTGAAAAATCCTTTTGAGAGGAGAGGTCGATTGTCGTCTATACGAGAAAAAAAGGGGGCCTCAAAAAGGGCTCTTGCACGACCGTAGGGTAGGTAGGTTTTTAATGAACCTGTAGTACAAAAGAGGAGAAAAAAGAAGAAAAAAAGGTTAAGGTCCGAATAGGGTCAAGCCGCACTATAGACCTTTCCCGCAGTGTGCCTCCGTCGCTGCCCAAGGTATTTTAAGTGCGTAATTGTGCACGCGCGGTACGCATGCCGCTGTTTTATGGGGCGATCGACGGGGGCGAAACTGCTATTCAAGCTCTGGATTCACCGAGCTGTCGTTCTGCAGAGTGGACCGGGCTCGCTGGGCAGTGCCAGGTGTCTTAGTGACCGATGAATTGTTCGGCTTGATGAGGCCGTTCTGTACTTCGGCTGCCAGGGCCGCGGTGTGCTCCTTGGTACGGAGGGAGCGCTCCATATTTCCATTTACTGTGATAACGCCGCGCGGTCTGGGCATTTTGAGCTTTAAGTAAGCGTAGTGCGGGACCGCATTGAAGCGGGTGAAAGCAGTTCGTCCGAGCAGCGTGTGATAGCCACTGCGAAAAGGGACAATGTCGAAGATCAAGTCTTCGCTTTGATAGTTATCCGGTGAACCGAAGACTACTTCCAATGTTAAGGAGCCCGTACAACGGGCCTCCACGCCGGGTATTACTCCTTTAAAGGTAGTATTGCTGGGCTTAATTCTTGACGGTTCAATGCCCATCTTACGGACAGTGTCTTGATAGATCAGGTTTAGACTGCTGCCGCCGTCCATAAGGACTCTAGTGAGATGGTATCCATTGATGATGGGATCGAGCACCAGGGCCGCCGAACCTCCATGACGGATACTGGTCGGGTGGTGTGACGCCCCCGGCTCCATCATGCACTAATCATACACGCAAATGCACACGATCAAGCCTAAGGACTCACGGGAAGATATCATAACACAACTCTAAAACATAAATAAAGTCATACAAGCTTTATATTACAAGCCAGGGGCCTCGAGGGCTCGAATACATAGGCTTGCATACAAGCGAAACCGGAAGCATCAAATATCTGAGTACAGATATAAAAGAAAACACAGATAGGCCCTTAAAAGGCGGGGCAAAAGAAAACACTACGATCGAAAGGCGCAGGCCTCCTGCCTGGGACCCTCCGAACCTACTCCTGGTCGACGGCGAGCTCGTAGAAGTATCCAACCTCGGGGTAGCAGTAGCAATCGTTGGTGGGGCCGCTGTAACCGGGGCTCCATCATCTGGTTGCATCAAAAGGGATATGGGGGAAAAAGAAAACAAAGCAACCGTGAGTACTCATCCGAAGTACTCAGCAAGCAAGGATCTACACTACATATGCAACATTATCAAAGAGTGGCTGTATATGTGGACTGGGCTGCAGAAATGCCAAAATAGAGAGGAAAGCCTAGTCCTATCGAAGACTAGCATCTTCAACGGTCTTGCAGCAATAGAAGAGAGTAGATCAGCACAGTATAATGTAGTAGTATTATTAAGTCTCAACCTCACCCAGAGATCCTTTCTTGACTCCCTGCGAGAAAGCAATCCCAGAGCCATACAGTCATCAACCTCGTCCTGAGATCCCTTCTCAACTCCCTGCGAGAAGCAATCCCAGAGGCATATATCCAGGTATCATCTCAAGGTCTAGTTGTGTCGATCGGGATACAACTCCGAGTGTCCTTTACCGTAGGACCGGCTATCGATAGATGTGCTCTTCCCTGCAGGGGTGCACCAACTTACCCAACACGCTCGATTTACTCCGGCCGGACACACTTTCCTAGGTCATGCCCGGCCTCGGCCAAATGATACACCGCAACCCTACCTACAGCTTAGCAGAGAGGTCCCCGTCGGTCTATATCCTAAGCGCTCAGGGGTCTTGGGTCATCGCCCTGTGCACTCCGGGTCGGTGTGTGCAGGGTCGGGACGAGCACCACCTCAGTCCTGGATGGTACTAGCCCGGCCCGGCCACGAGGCTGAACTGGACGTGTGACAGAGCTTTCGATTGATGCAATGATGCAAAGTGCCCATAACTCTTCCCACGTGATGGTTAGTGCTATCAGGCCAGAGGCCTGCTCGGATCAAATATCCAAATCGTTAGTGGACTAAGGGCTTGCGGTAACGAGAAGAGACTCACGATCGATGTGACCCCGTCGCCCCATCTCGAGGACTTGTTGCAAGGGCTAAGAATGCCCGGCCGCGCCTCGTATTCATCACTCGGGCACCATCCAGGTCAACCCGTCTCCACAACACTCGCCACTTAGGCTCACGCGGGTACCCCTCAGGGTCGACCCGCTTTTCCAAGTAACAGTGTAAAATCCAAGTATCCGTGTGTCCATAACATCAGGGGAATCCGAGGTATCACCCTCGTTGGATTCCTACTCGATGTATCCATCAAGGTGAACTTGGAGGAATCACCCTCGATGGGTTCACACTTGATGTGTTGCACGACAGCGTCGTTACCGGAAGTGGTGAAGGAGGAATCACCCTCGATGACCACGACCGAATAGCTACTCTACAGAGTTAACATCAGAAGTGCTACACGAGGTATCACCCTCGGCACTCAATAGTAACGCTGCAGTGTCGTTACAACTAAGGGGGTGATGTGCGGTGCCGGGGCCTGGTCTTCAATCCCGTCGATCGGGTCTTGTGATAATCCAGCGGGGCAGTCGGGACAAGTGGGGTCACTGATTGGTCTCTACCCAACCTATACTAGATAGTTTAGGATAAGCAGGTAAGGTTTCAATAGCAGGTTACAATAAACAGGCTATGCATCAGAATAGGTAAAGCAGTAGCAGCAGCAATTCTAATGCAAGCATGAGAGAGAAAGAATAGGCGATATCGGTATGCTCAAGGGGGGGTGCTTGCCTGGTTGCTCGACGGCAAAGGCAAGGTCGTCAATAGTGGCGTCGGGCTCCTGAGTTGCGTCGGTACCGGGCACGACGTCGGTGTCGGGGTCTATCGAGAGAGAAGAGGGGGAAGAAATAGTAAATATAAAGCAAACAAGAGCATGACATGACAATACGCAGAGCTAGGGGTGTTCTGACATACCGTTGCAAGTTACCGAGGAAGGGGGAATCCATCCGGGAATGTTTTCCCGGTTCCGGACATTTGTCAGATAGATGACCGGAGGGGGACGGTTCCATGTTCGGATAGTTAGGGACGTGTGGCGGACGAACGGACTGCGTATTCGGATTCGTCTCGTCGTTTTGAGCAACTTTCATGTACAAAGTATTTTCATCTGAGTTACGGATTATTTTATATGAATTTATGAAGTTTTAAACATTTTCTAAATTATTATAAAACTAAATGGAGTTATTGCATCAGCATGATTTCATGGTGATGTCAGCAAGTCAACAGGTTGACTAAGTCAAACCTGGCACATGGGGCCCATCTGTCAATGACTTAGTTAATTAAACATGTTTAAATTAACTAATCTAATTCATTAGGCTAATTAAGCAAGGTTAATTAATTTAATTAATTACCTAATTAATTAATTAACTAATTATTTTTATTATATATTTTTTTAAAATCTTAATCTTTTTTTAAGGGGGTTGGGCCCCACGGTCAGTGGCACAGAGGCCAGCCGGGGCGGGCATTAACGGGCAGGGGCGTGGGCGCCCGTCCGAACGAGGCACGGGCGCGTGTGTGCGCTGGGGCGCCGGCGCCGGGCGCTTGGTCGGCGGCGAGGCCCGCCGGCCGGTCACGGCAGGTAGAGGCGGCGCAGGGGCGGCGGCGCGCGGGCGCATGCCGGCAGGCGCAGGGATGCGGGGTTCACGGCCCGGGCACGGCGCGGGGAAGGAGGCCGCGGCAGCGGGCGTGGGGCGCGCGAGCGCGCGCGCTTCGGCGTGAGCTGGCGTGGGGGCGTTCGCGGTGGGCGGCGGTGAGCACGGACGGGCGCCGGTGAGATGCGGACGGACGTCGGGGGCAGAAGTGGAGAGGGGAGCGCAGCTCACAGCATTGCTGAGGAGCGAGGGGGTAGACGAGGCCTGGTGTAGGCCGTCGGGGAGGAGGTCGGGGAGGCGACGTGGGTGGCGCCGGCGATGGCGAACGACATCGGTGTCAGGGCGCTCGGGCGCGGCGTCTGTGGCGATGGTGGCTGGAGCCAGGCGCGGGGTAGGGGAGGTGACGAGGCGGTCTGGCGGGGAGGTGGCGACAGCGAGGTGGTGGAGGGACGAGCGGCGGTGTCGCGCCCCCGATCTCGATCCAGATCAGGGGGAAAGGGAGAGAGCGGAGTGGGGGCGGAGTTTTGGGCTAGGGTTCGGGTGAGCGAGGGGAGGGGCAGTCCATATCGGGGGCGGCTGGGCCGGCCTGGCGGCCTGGTGGCCAGCTGGGCCGTGGCCCATCTGGGGGGGGGTCTTTTTATTTTGTTTTCTTCTTTTCTGTTTTTATGTTTTCTGTTTTGGCGTTTGTTTTTTATTTCAAAACACTTTTGTAAAATATGAAACTAACCCAAATAATTATGGTGCATTATAAGCCACTGCAATATAATGGTTTTGAGTCCAAAGGTTTTCATTTGGGATTTTATTTAATTAAAAAGGTATTAAATAGTGCTGTTTTACTGCTGTTTGAGTCAGTTAATTAATTTAGTGAATGTTGGTTATGATTTTAGAATTGTCTCTGGATTATTTACAATATTATGAACATTTTAGTTTCTGGATTTGAACAACTTTTATTTTCCACTTTGAATTTAATTGAAGTTTGAATTTCCATTTGAATTTGAACTAAAAGGGATATGATCCAAATGATGTCTAGGCACTGTTGATCATGATGACATGGCATTATCAAAAGGGTGATTACTGTAGCTTAATACATGGGGTGTTACAAATCTCCTCCACTAACAAGAATTCTCGTCCCGAGAATTAAGAGGTAGAAGGAAAAAGTTCTGGGTATTCAGCACGGAGGTTATCCTCGCGTTCCCAAGTGGCTTCATCTTCAGTATGATTTGACCACTGCACTTTGAGGAACTTGGTAACCTTCTGGCGGGTTCGACGTTCAGCTTCATCGAGGATGCGGATCGGATGCTCCTTATAAGAAAGATCATTCTGCAATTCGAGCAATTCATGATCCACTGCTCGGTATGGAGATTCCTTGAAGCAACGACGAAGTTGCGACACATGGAAGACATCATGGATATGAGAGAATTGTGGCGGCAACTCCAATTTGTACGCCACCTGACCACGTCTTGCTACAATGCGGAAAGCACCAGTGTAGCGTGGAGCTAACTTGCCCTTGATTCCGAAACGGTGAGTGCCCTTCATAGGAGTGACACGAAGATAAGCTTGATCACCAGGTTGATAAGTCAAACCCCATCGTTTGCGATCATAGTTGCTCTTCTGGCGGTCCTGAGCCACCTTCATATTTTCTCGAACAATACGGACTTGTTCTTCGGCGTGTTGAATAATGTCCGGTCCCACGAGTGGCCGTTCCCCAGTTTCTGACCAATTCAGAGGGGTTCGACACTTACGTCCATAAAGTACTTCGAAGGGAGCCATTTTCAAGCTGGCTTGATAGCTGTTGTTATAAGAGAACTCGGCATACGGGAGAGACTCTTCCCACTTCTTACCGAACGATATAACACAAGCTCGTAGCATATCTTCAAGCACTTGATTGACTCGCTCAACTTGGCCTTGGGACTGGTGGTGATATGCTGAACTCCAGGTAATATGAGTTCCCATAGCTTCTTGGAAACTTTCCCAGAACTTTGAGGTGAAAAGACAGCCACGGTCCGAACTGATCTCCTTCGGAATACCGTGGAGTGATACAATTCTGGAGATATATAATTCTGCTAGCTGACTAGCAGTGATAGTTTCCTTGACGGGCAGAAAGTGTGCAACTTTAGAGAGTTGGTCGACGACGACAAGAATAGCATCGTGACCCTTCTGTGACCTGGGAAGTCCTGTAATGAAATCCATCTGAACCTTATCCCATTTCCATAGAGGAATAGGAAGTGGTTGCAGAATTCTAGCAGGCTTCTGATGTTCTGCTTTAACGCGACGACATACATCACATTCCGCAACATATCGAGCAATATCCTGCTTCATTCTAGACCACCAGTACCTTTGACGGAGATCACGATACATCTTGGTGCTACCCGGATGAATAGACAGCGGGGTATCATGTGACTCCTTCATGACTTTGTCAGTCATAAGCTCGAAGCGAGGTACGACAATGCGGTTTCTGAAATACAAGGTTCCATCTTCAGACAGCGAGAAATCCCCATACTTTTCTAGGTGAAGGTCTTTCTTCATTAGATCAATTTCAGCATCTTTAGTTTGCGCATTCTTAACAGCTTTCTCAAGATCTGGTTGTATCACGAGGTTATTAAGAGAGCCCTGTGGAACAATATGCAGATTCAGCTTGCACAGTTCTTCAAAAAGACGAGGTTGAGCTCGCCTAACCATGAGGTTGTTGTAATAGGACTTGCGGCTTAAGGCATCAGCCATCACATTAGCCTTGCCAGTACACAAATCATAGTCCGCTATGGCAACCATCCATCTTTGCTGACGGAGGTTTAGAGATGGCTGAGTGAACAAGTACTTTAGACTTTTATGATCCGTGTATATCTCGCAACGATTACCGAGAAGGTAATGTCGCCACAACTGCAATGCATAGATGACAACAGCTAGTTCTAGATCATGTATCGGATAATTCTCTTCATATGGGTGCAACTGACGAGAGCCATAAGCAAACACTTTACGCTCTTGCATTAGGACACAGCCTAATCCTTCATGGGATGCATCACAATAGATCACAAAATCTTTGCGAGAATCTGGTGGAGCAAGTACTGGGGCAGAAGTCAGTTTGTCTTTGAGTGTTTGAAAACTTTCCTGACATTTTTCTGTCCATTCAAATTTAACGCCCTTGTGAAGCAGATCAGTCAAAGGCTTAGCAATCTTAGAAAAGTTCTCGACAAATCGACGGTAATAGCTTGCAAGGCCGCGAAAACTTCTCACTTGCTTGACGTTCTTCGGAGGAGTCTAGTCAAGAATAGCCTGAACTCGTTCCGGGTTAACAGCAATTCCATCCTTGGAAATCACATGACCATGGTTGGTTACTTCAGAAAGCCAAAATTCACATTTGGAATACTTGGCATACAACTGGTGTTCTCGGAGCCTTTCCAGTACCAGACGGAGGTGTTCAGCATGTTCTTCTTTATTCTTCGAATAAACCAGAATATCATCCAGATATACCACGACGAACTTGTCGAGGTAATCCATGAAGATGTAATTCATCAGACGCGAGAAAGTTGCAGGAGTATTAGTTAAGCCGAAGGACATGACCATGTACTCGTAGGAGCCATAGCGAGTAACAAATGCAGTCTTGCGAATATCCTCTTCACGAACACGGATCTGATGATAACTCAACCTCAAGTCGAGTTTAGAAAACATCGATGACCCAGCAAGTTGATCATACAAATCATTGATCCGAGGAAGCGGATATTTGTTCTGAATTGTTGCTTGGTTAATGGGCCGATAATCCTGAACCAATCGGTTATTTCCATCCTTCTTCTTAACGAAGAGTGAAGGTGCTCCCCAAGCAGAGGAACTGGGCGGATGAAACCCTTCTTAAGTAACGTGTCGATTTCCTCCTTAAGTTCAAGAAGGTGGTGCGGAGGCATTTTATAAGGACGCTTCGCAATAGGGGTTGTGCCTGGCTTCAAGTCGATGACGAACTCAACAGCTCTAGCAGGGGGTATTCCTGGAAGTTCTTCTGGAAAGACATCTTGAAAATCACGAACAATGGGAACGTTCTCGATGCCTTCAAGAGGTGAAGCATTCAACGCATTCAGAGTATAAATCTAGCTCTCGGCATTCTGTATTATCTTGGCTGAGTAGTTGATCAGCTGACCAGAAGGGTGTGTGAGCTGGACTGTCTTAGTAGCACAGTCAATCAAAGCATTATGGGCTGTCAACCAGTCCATACCGAGAATAATGTCTACGTCGGAAGGTCCAAGAGCAATAAGGGAAGCAGAGAACATCAACCCTTCAATTTTGATCTGATTGTTGTGACTTACCATCTTGGTTTGCCACCTGGAACGGGGAGTGATAATCTCTAATGGTGTGGGTAACAGCTCTAGATGTAGTTCATGCAGCTGAGCAAATTGTTGAGACACAAAGGAATGTGATGTTCCCGAGTCGAAAAGGACAGAAGCTGCAACTGAATTAATCGGGAGGGTACCCATCACAATGGTTGGTTCTTTCTGAGCCTCTTCTGTATTGACATGGTTAGCATGGCCCAGTACAACAGCAGAAGGTCTAGCATTGGGATTCCTGGGCTGACGAGCTCGGGCATCTCGATTTTGGTTCGGGCGGCAATTGGTAGCACAGTGCCCTGGTTGACCACACTTGAAGCAATTCCCATCATTATGGGGAGGAGCTACAGCATTGGACTGTCCACCCTGAGTCACTAGCTGTCTCGGCGGCGGAGGCAGACGAGGTGCAACATAAGACGGCCTTGGTGTGGGAGCAGGTCGGTGATGAACGTTGTGTGGGATCCAGACTCGATGTTTCTGAGCAGAATGACTCGAAGATGGACCAGCATCTCGGGTACGATTGAGCGACTCCTGGCATTTAGTCAGTGCAGTTTCAACTCGAAAAGATTGGCTGACAAGCGTTGCGAAATCTGTGCAATCATGGACAGCAAGTGCAAGGTTTATATCAGTACGCAGTCCTTCACGGAATTTCTCCTGCTTGCGGGCATCAGTGCAGACGTCATCTTCAGCGTAGCGGGACAATTCAAGGAATTTCCTCTGATATTCATCCACAGTCATTTTGCCCTGTGTGAGTTTGCGGAACCCCTGCTTCTTCTGGTCGATCAGACCTTGAGGAATCTACCGTGCATGAAAAGCTGACTGAAATTCCTGCCAAGTGGTTAGTGTTTCAGCAGGCAACATACCCTTGTGGCTTTCCCACCATTGAGCAGCTGATCCCCTCAGGTGATACGTCGCATAGGTGACGTAACTGTCAGGGATAACATTGGCCGACTTCATCTGGAAGGCAATGTCATGGTGCCAATCATCAGCATCCATTGGATCAGTCGAGCTACGAAAAGTGGACGGATTGAGGCGCACGAATTCCGGCAGAGTTATTGGGGTAGGCTGTTGATGAGCATTCTGAGTTGGGAATTGAGCCAATACTCCGGTCATAAACTGACGGTTCAGTTCAAACTGCTGCATCATTTTGGCAATATAAGGTGGAGGAGGGGGATCGTCCGCCATCCTTTCAATTCAACAGGGGCAGTTTAGCAAGAAAAACTGCAGGTGCATGGAGTTATTCATGATGCAACACGGGAAATGAACAGGAAAGGCATTAGGTGCATATTAGTAGTCATTAAAGACATCTAGAACGATGTACGGAGTTGGACACAAACGGCGATAGAAGTTTGGCAAGGCACGCAGCTAGACAAGCTAGGCAGCGCGCAGGCACGCGGCAAGGAAGTACACAACGAGACATAGCAAAGGCTACATCCGCGTCGGAGAAAACTGTTGGGCGAGGAATCTGCAAGTGACAACACAGGGTGCCCTCGATAAGAGGATCCTGCAGGCAGAACTTGGCCCGCAATCTTGAAGGAAGGGGGCAAATTTTCAGAACACCGGGTGGATGTGATCACGAGAACCTAATGTTGGAGTTAATAAATTTTAACCCGAGTAGAAGAGAGGTCAGAGTCCCAGAGTAAAGGTCGAGGAGTAAAAGATCCTAATACCACCCAATAGGTGACGTGGGACCGTAACCCACAGGTCCCAGGATCGAAACCTGGCTCTGATACCAACTTGTGACGCCCCCGGCTCAATCGTGCACTAATCATACACGCAAATGCACACGATCAAGCCTAAGGACTCACGGGAAGATATCACAACACAACTCTAAAACATAAATAAAGTCATACAAGCTTTATATTACAAGCCAGGGGCCTCGAGGGCTCGAATACATAAGCTTGCATACAAGCGTCAGTGGAAGCATCAGATATCTGAGTACAGATATAAAAGAAAACACAGATAGGCCCTTAAAAGGCGGGGCAAAAGAAAACACTACGATCGAAAGGCGTAGGCCTCCTGCCTGGGACCCTCTGAACCTACTCCTGGTCGACGGCCAGCTCATAGAAGTATCCAACCTCGGGGTAGCAGTAGCGATCGTCGGTGGGGCCGCTCTAACCGGGGCTCCATCATCTGGTTGCATCAAAAGGGATATGGGGGAAAAAGAAAACAAAGCAACCGTGAGTACTCATCCGAAGTACTCAGCAAGCAAGGATCTACACTACATATGCAACATTATCAAAGAGTGGTTGTATATGTGGACTGGGCTGCAGAAATGCCAGAATAGAGAGGAAAGCCTAGTCCTATCGAAGACTAGCATCTTCAGCGGTCTTGCAGCAATAGAAGAGAGTAAATCAGCACAGTATAATGTAGTAGTATTATTAAGTCTCAACCTCACCCAGAGATCCTTTCTCGACTCCCTGCGAGAAAGCAATCCCAGAGCCATACAATCATCAACCTCGTCCTGAGATCCCTTCTCAACTCCCTGCGAGAAGCAACCCTAGAGCAATATATCTAGGTATCATCTCAAGGTCTAGTTGTGTCAATCGGGATACAACTCCGAGTGTCCTTTACCGTAGGACCGGCTATCGATAGATGTGTTCTTCCCTGCAGGGGTGCACCAACTTACCCAACACGCTCAATTAACTCCGGCCGGACACACTTTCCTGGGTCATGCCCGGCCTCGGCCAAACGATACACCGCAACCCTACCTACAGCTCAGCAGAGAGGTCCCTGTCGGTCTATATCCTAAGCGCTCAGGGGTCTTGGGCCATCGCCCTGTGCACTCCGGGTCGGTGTGTGCAGGGTCGGGACGAGCACCACCTCAATCCTGGATGGTACTGGCCCGGCCCGGCCACGAGGCTGAACTGGACGTCTGACAGAGCTTTCGGCTGATGCTACGACGCAGAGTGCCCATAACTCTTCCCACGTGATGGTTAGTGCTATCAGGCCAGAGGCCTGCTCGGATCAAATATTCAAATCATTAGTGGACTAAGGGCTTGCGGTAATGAGCAGAGACTCATGACCGATGTGACCCTGTCGCCCCGTCTCGAGGACTTGCTGCAAGGGCTAAGAATGCCCGGCCGTGCCTCGTATTCATCACGCGGGCACCATCCAGGTCAACCCGTCTCCACAACACTTGCCACTTAGGCTCACGCGGGTACCCCTCAGGGTCGACCCGCCTTTCCAAGTAACAGTGTAAAATCCAAGTATCCGTGTGTCCATAACATCAGGGGAATCCGAGGTATCACCCTCGTTGGATTCCTACTCGATGTATCCGTCAAGTTGAACTCGGAGGAATCACCCTCGATGGGTTCACACTTGATGTGTTGCACGACAGCGTCGTTACCGGAAGTGGTGAAGGAGGAATCACCCTCGATGAACACGATCGAATAGCTACTCTACAGAGTTAACATCAGAAGTGCTACACGAGGTATCACCCTCGGCACTCGATAGTAACGCTGCAGTGTCGTTACAACTAAGGGGGTGATGTGCGGTGCCGGGGCCTGGTCTTCAATCCCGTCGATCGGGTCTTGTGATAATCCAGCGGGGCAGTCGGGACAAGTGGGGTCACTGATAGGTCTCTACCCAACCTATACTAGACAGTTTAGGATAAGCAGGTAAGGTTTCAATAGCAGGTTACAATAAACAGGCTATGCATCAGAATAGGTAAAGCAGTAGTAGCAGCAATTATAATGCAAGCATGAGAGAGAAAGAATAGGCGATATCGGTATGCTCAAGGGGGGAGGGGCTTGCCTGGTTGCTCGACGACAAAGGCAAGGTCGTCAATAGTGGCGTCGGGCTCCTGAGTTGCGTCGGTACCGGGGACAACGTCGGTGTTGGGGTCTACCGAGAGAGAAGAGGGGGAAGAAACAGTAAATATAAAGTAGACAAGAGCATGACATGACAATACGCAGAGCTAGGGGTGTTCTGACGTACGATTGCAAGTTACCGAGGAAGGGGGAATCCATCCGGGAATGTTTTCCCGGTACCGGACATTTGTCAGACAGACGACCGGAGGGGGACGGTTCCATGTTCGGATAGTTAGGGACGTGTGGCGGACGAACGGACTGCGTATTCGGATTCGTCTCGTCATTTTGAGCAACTTTCATGTACAAAGTATTTTCATCTGAGTTACGGATTATTTTATATGACTTTATGAAGTTTTAAACATTTTCTGAATTATTATAAAACTAAATGGAGTTATTGCATCAGCATGACGTCAGCAAGTCAACAGGTTGACTAAGTCAAACCTGGCACATGGGGCACATCTGTCAATGACTTAGTTAATTAAACAGGTTTAAATTAACTAATCTAATTCATTAGGCTAATTAAGCAAGGTTAATTAATTTAATTAATTACCTAATTAATTAATTAACTAATTATTTTTATTATATATATTTTTTAAATCTTAATCTTTTTTTAAGGGGGTTGGGCCCCACGGTCAGTGGCAAAGAGGCCAGCCGGGGCGGGCGTTAACGGGCAGGTGCGTGGGCGTGGGCGCCCGTCCGAACGAGGCACGGGCGCGTGTGTGCACCGGGGCGCCGGCGCCGGGCGCGTGGTCGGCGGCGAGGCCCACCGGCCGGTCACGGCAGGCAGAGGCGACGCAGGGACGGTGGCACGCGGGCGCACGCCGGCAGGCGCAGGGATACGGGGTTCGCGGCCCGGGCGCGGCGCGGGGAAGGAGGCCGCGGCAGAGGGCGTGTGGCGCGCGAGCGCGCACGCTTCGGCCCGAGCTGGCGCGGGGGCACACGTTGTGGGCGGCGGTGAGCATGGACGGGCGCAGGCGAGATGCGGACGGACGTTGGGGGCAGAAGGGGAGGGGGGAGCGCAGCTCACAGCGTTGCCGAGGAGCGAGGGGGTAGACGAGGCCTGGTGTAGGCCTTAGGGGAGGATGTCGGGGAGGCGACGTGGGTGGCGCCGGTGATGGCGAACGACATCGGCGTCAGGGCGCTCGGGCGCGGCGTCTGTGGCGACGGTGGCTGGAGCCACGCGCGGGGTAGGGGAGGTGACGAGGCGGTCCGACGGGGAGGTGGCGACAGCGAGGTGGTGGAGGGACGAGCGGCGGTGTCGCGCCCCCGATCTCGATCCAGATCGGGGGGAAAGGGAGAGAGCGGAGTGGGGGGGAGTTTCGGGCTAGGGTTCGGGTGAGCGAGGGGAGGGGCAGGCCATATAGGGGGCGGCTGGGCCGGCCTGGCGGCCTGGTGGCCAGCTGGGCCGTGGCCCAGCTGGGGGGGTTCTTTTTATTTTGTTTTCTTCTTTTCTGTTTTTCTGTTTTCTGTTTTGGCGTTTGTTTTTTATTTCAAAACACTTTTGTAAAATATGAAACTAACCCAAATAATTATGGTGCATTATAAGCCACTACAATATAATGGTTTTGAGTCCAAAGGTTTTCATTTGGAATTTTATTTAATTAAAAAGGTATTAAATAGTGCTGTTTTACTGCTGTTTGAGTCAGTTAATTAATTTAGTGAATGTTGGTTATGATTTTAGAATTGTCTCTGGATTATTTACAATATTATGAACATTTTAGTTTCTGGATTTGAACAACTTTTATTTTCCACTTTGAATTTAATTGAAGTTTGAATTTCCATTTGAATTTGAACTAAAAGGGATATGATCCAAATGATGTCTAGGCACTGTTGATCATGATGACATGGCATTATTAAAAGGGTGATTACTGTAGCTTAATACATGGGGTGTTACAGGTGGTCCCTGCGATCGAAGGTGATCGGACAAGCCGACCATGGGTTGAATTTTGGGGCGACAGGCTCTATGGCATAGACGTCCCTTAGTGCGCGCTTGCGCTCCCTCTTTGGGATATGTGTGACATATATCATGTTCACTGTTTTCACCTCGGGGGGAAATTTCTTCTGTCCCCTTGTGTTCGGTGGACGGGACTCATCATCGTCCTCACTTTGAGGCCCCTTCCCCTTGTGTTCGGTATTTAACTTACCGGCCTATTTGAAAACCCAGCAGTTTCTGTTGGGGTGGTTGGCAGGCTTATCGGGGGTGCCATGAATCTGGCAAGGCCTATCCAGTATCCTGTCCAAATTAGATGGACCGTCTCTGTTTCCCTTGAATGGCTTCTTCCGCTGACCGGGTTTAGAGCCACTGAATCCGGCGTTGACCGCCGTATCTTCAGTTTCTTCATTGTTGTTCCGACGCTTGTTTTTGTTATGTCGTGGCCTTCCGTTGCCGTCCCTGGCTTCAGAGGTGCCAGGGTCGCTGGTACTGTTGCTTCTACGAGCCAACCAGCTATCCTCACCCGCGCAGAAACGGGTCATAAGTGCAGTAAGAGCTGCCATAGTCTTCGGCTTTTCCTGACCGAGGTGTCGGGTGAGCCATTCATCACGGACGCTATGTTTAAAGGCCGCTAAAGCTTCGGCGTCCGGACAGTCGATGATTTGGTTCTTTGTAATTAAGAACCGAGTCCAGATTTTGCGGGCTGATTCTCCGGGTTGTTGGACTATGTGACTGAGGTCTTCAGCGTTCGGTGGCCGGACATAAGTACCTTGGAAGTTGTCTCGAAAAGCGTCCTCCAAGTCTTCCCAGCTGCCAATAGAGTTTTCTGGGAGGCTATTCAACCAGTGCCGTGCTGGTCCTTTTAGCTTTAGGGGGAGGTATTTAATGGCATGGAGATCGTCACCGCGAGCCATGTGTATATGGAGAATAAAATCTTCAATCCATACAGCAGGATCTGTCGTTCCATCGTATGCTTCAATGTTTACGGGTTTAAACCCTTCTGGAAACTGGTGCTGCATTACCTCATTGGTAAAGCACATGGGGTGTGTGGCGCCTCTATATCGGGCAACATCTCGGCAGAGTTCGGATGATATCCGTGTTCGGTTCTTGGCCCGAACTTGGTGATGCTTGTCGCGCTAGGCTTGACGGCCGTCGTCTCGTGTTGGAGCGCGTCCCCTTGATCCGTAGATTGATCTGGTCTGGCCGACTCTATTGTCTAGGTCCTGACGTAAGTCATGCGTGTAGCCCGGAGCCGCTGCCTCTCTGCCTTTACGGCGAGGCTGTGCGGGCTGGTATTCGGCGTGATTAGCCGTTTTGTCCCGTCCACGTGGTGGTCGGTCCGGTTCATCAGCATGATTGTATCTTGACGGAATTGGCTCAAGGGCCTCGTCATCGAATTTGGGTAGTAGCCTGCGCTTTGGGTAGCTTTTTATTGGGCGCTCGAGGCCGTATTCTTCGGCGGCTAGGACCTTGGTCCATCTGTCGTTGAGCGTATCCTGTTCAGCTTGAAGCTGTTACTGTTTCTTTTTCAGGCTCCTCGCAGTGGCAATGAGCTGTCGTCTGAAGATTTCTTGCTCGAGGGGTTCCTCTGGTATGATACAATCTTCGTTACCGAGGCTAACATCCTCCTCGGAGGCCGGCAGATAGTTACTATCCTCCGAATCCTCATGATCGATAGGTTCGTCTGGGTTGACTTGTCCTTCTTCCCACTCATCCTGCTCAACAGCAGGCTCGATGAGGTGGTCAGAGTCTTCGGCGTTCTCCGGAGTGTCATTGTCTCCGGTGCCGGTATTGCTTTCCTTTTCACGACGCGATCATGAGCGGCGCCGCTGACGTCGGTGTTTAGGTGGTGCTTCGACAGGCTTGTCCTCGATCGGGTCTTGAGCGCTATCGTCGTCCTTCTTTTTGGGTGTATCCACCAAGTACACGTCGTACGTAGAAGTGGCCGTCCAACGCCCAGTGATGGGTGGGTTTTGGTCTGATTCTGTTCCGACATCGTCGTCCATGCCGTCGATGTCCTCGGAGACGTAGTCTAGCATGTCGGTTAAGTCCTCGACAGTGGCTATCAAGTGGGTGGTGGGTGGGGCGTAAAATTCCCCGCACTCAGCCCCTAGTCCGGGCTGGGCGTAGTTCGGAAGTGATACCTTTGTTATGGCGAGAGATCGCATTAAGTCCAGAGCCTCGTTTAGGAGCGATAGCTAGATGGGTGACTGAGAGCCTGCGGAGCTGGGTTCGGAAATCGCCGCCCGACCGTGCTCAATGGACCCGGGCCTCAAGAGTTCAGAGTTAACATCCGGAGGTGAGTCCGGCTCCCCGATGACAGGGTGAGCCCTGTTTGATTCCAGGCCTGCCGATAATATGGTCACCTCTGGGTCTCCGGCAGGGAGCTCCGTAGTAGGAGAGGGTCTGGTGGGGTTCATACTCCCCTCTTCAGACAGGGTGGACTGCTCTGGATCTAAGGCCCGGGCAGGGACGATGGTTGATCCTTGAACGTGGCCTGATTGTGAATCCGATGGTCCTCCTTCATATAGATGAGGAGCGGCGGTCGAGGCCGAGAATCCTTTGAAGATCAAATCTCCTCGGATATCAGCGATCTAATTCAGGCTCCCGAACCTGATCTGGTGACCAGGAGCGTAGCTGTCGATCTGTTCAAGGTGACCAGTTGAATTGGCACGCAGAGCGAAGCCGCCAAACACAAAAAGTTGACCAGGGAGGAAAGTTTCCCCGGAAACAACATCGTTGTTGATGATCAAACGAGCAATCGAGCCTTCTACCGACGACACAGTGGAACTCTCAATGAAAGCACCAATGTCGGTGTCAAAACCGGCTGATCTCGGGTAGGGGGTCCTGAACTGTGCATCTGAGGATCGAAGGTAACAAGGGACGAAGTGGACACGATCTTTACCCAGGTTCGGGCCCTCTTAATGGAGGTAAAACCCTACGTCCTGCTTGATTGTATTTGATGAGTATAGGGGTTACAAGAGTTGATCTACCTCAAGATCGAAATGGCTAAACCCTAGCTGTCTAGCCTATGAGAATTCTGATAGCCTCTACGGACTAAACCCTCCAATTTATATACACACCGGAGGGGCCTAGGGTTGTACAGAGTCGGTTCATAGAGGAAGGAAATTACATATCCAGACACAAATCTTGCCATCCACGCATAGGGGAGTCCTACCCGGACACGGGGGAGAGTCTTCTGCTTTGTATCTTCACGGCCCATCAGTCCGGCCCATATCAAATATCCCGGACACCCGTGGACCCCCTAATCCAGGACTCCCTCACCCACTTATAAAACGATTTTCGAAAAGATTCGCCTTTTGTTCGCCCCTCTTCCATTCGTCTTCTTCGTCTGCCTCTCTCGCTTCTATGGCTAGTCCTTTTTCCCCTCCTTTGTCCCCTGACTTTGAAGTTCTTCACTTCAAACTTAGACAAGGAGAAAATTTAAAAGATGCTTGGTATAGGATGATGGAATCCTATCGTAATTGCACTATAGAGGGAAATTTCAAGATTTTACTTCGTAATTTTTATGTTGGGCTAAACATGTCCCATAGGCAACTCTTGGATTTCGCTGCTAAAGGGAATTTGTTGAAATTGATCCTAGCACTGCGTATGAAATTATAGAGGGAATAGTAGGAATACTACCCCCACAAAAGGGACTATATCATACTCAAGAAGGGACGCAAGTTTTTGAGAAACTATGCGAAGTAACAAATTTTTTGCAAAAATCTCTTGAACCTCCCAAAAATGTTAGTGGAAACCTTCACCGCATGAATATGTTGATCACTCTTTGCAATAAGCGGTTGGATGCTCTAGATCTAAAAATTTTCGAATATGAAGGGAAACGCAAGGAGCCTCACGGATTCGAGCATAATCCCATTAAAAAGGTGAAATCCAAAGATGATAACGCTTAGATCTATTCGTGTTTTTATGCCTAGCTAAGGGCGTTAAACAATAGCGCTTGTTGGGAGGCAACCCAGTTTTATTTTTGTTTTTGCTTTTTTTGGTTCTGTTTTGCAATAAATTTTTCATCTAGCCTCTGGTTATATGTGGTTTTGTGGTTTAATTAGAGTTTGTGCCAAGTAAGACCTTTGGGATGGCTTACGGTGATAGTTGATTTGATCCTGCTGAAAAACAGAAACTTTTGTGCTCAGAAAAACAATTCTTATTTTTTACTGGAGCGTGGAAAAACTCTGAATTTTTTAAAAAAGATTTACACACGAATTACCTCTGTTGTCCTAATTTTTAAGAATTTGTTTTGTTACAGAAGTATTAGAACAATTCAGATCTTCGCAGACTATTCTGTTTTTGACAGATTCTGTTTTATATGTGTTGTTTGCTTATTTTGATGCATCTATGGCTAGTATCGGGGGGTATGAACCATGGAAAAGTTGGAATACAGTAGATATTATTCCAATATAAATAAAGAATGAGTTCACAACAGTAACAAAAGTGGTGATTTATTTTCTTATACTAACGAAGCTTACGAGATTTTCTATTGAGTTTTGTGTTGTGAAGTTTTCAAGTTTTGGGTAATGATTTGATGGACTATGGAATAAGGAGTGCAAGAGCCTAATATTGAGGATGCCCAAGGCACCCCAAGGTAATATTAAAGGACAACCAAGAGCCTAAGCTTGGGGATGCCCCGGAAGGCATCCCCTCTTTCGTCTTCGTCTATCGGTAACTTTACTTGAGGCTATATTTTTATTCACCACATGATATGTGTTTTGCTTGGAGCGTCTTGTATGATTTGAGTCTTTACTTTTTAGTTTACCACAATAATCCTTGCTGTACACACCTTTTGAGAGAGACACGCATGAATCGTGATTTATTAGAATACTCTATGTGCTTCACTTATATCTTTTGAGGTAGGCAAAATTGCTCTAGTGCTTCACTTATATCTTTTTAGAGCACGGCGGTGGTTTTATTTTATAGAAATTGATGAACTCTAGCACTTCACTTATATTATTTTGAGAGTCTTTAAAACAGCATGGTAATTTGCTTTGGTTATAGATTTAGTCCTAATATGATAGGCATCCAAGAGGGATATAATAAAAACTTTCATATAAAGTGCATTGAATACTATGAGAAGTTTGATTCTTTATGATTGTTTTGAGATATGAAGATGGTGATATTAGAGTCATGCTAGTAAGTAGTTGTGAATTTGAGAAATACTTGTGTTAAGGTTTGTGAGTCCCGTAGCATGCACGTATGTTGAACCGTTATGTAACGAAGTTGGAGCATGAGATATTTTTTGATTGTCTTCCTTATGAGTGGCGGTCGGGGACGAGCGGTGGTTTTTTCCTACCAATCTATCCCCCTAGGAGCATGCGCGTAGTACTTTGTTTCGATGACTAATAGATTTTTGCAATAAGTATGTGAGTTCTTTATGACTAATGTTGAGTCCATGGATTATACACACTCTCACCTTTCCGCCATTGCTAGTCTCTCTTGTACCGCACAACTTTCGCCGGCACCATAAACCCACCATATACCTTCCTCAAAACAGCTACCATACCTACCTATTATGGCATTTCCATAGCCATTCCGAGATATATTGCCATGCAACAGTCCACCGTTCCGTTTATTATGACACGCTTCATCATTGTCATATTGCTATGCATGATCATGTAGTTGACATCGTATTTGTGGCAAAGCCACCGTTCATCATTTTTTATACATGTCACTCTTGATTCATTGCACATCCCGGTACACCACCGGAGGCATTCATATAGAGTCATATTTTGTTCTAAGTATCGAGTTGTAATTTTTGAGTAGTAAGTAAATAAAAGTGTGATGATCTTCATTATTAGAGCATTGTCCCATGTGAGGAAATAAAAAAGAGAGAGAGAAAAGGCCAAATAAAAAAAGAGAAGGCCCAAAAAAAAAACAGAGAGAAAAAGAGAGAAGGGACAATGTTACTATCCTTTTGCCACACTTGTGCTTCAAAGTAGCACCATGATCTTCATGATAGAGATTATCCTAAGATATCACTTTCATATACTAGTGGGAATTTTCATTATAGAACTTGGCTTGTATATTCCAATGATGGGCTTCCTCAAAATACCCTAGGTCTTCATGAGCAAGCAAGTTGGATGCACACCCACTTAGTTTTCCTTTTGAGCTTTCATAAACTTATAGCTCTAGTGCATCCGTTGCATGGCAATCCCTACTCACTCAGATTGATATCTATTAATGGGCATCTCCATAGCCCGTTGATACGCCTAGTTGATGTGAGACTATCTCCTTCTTTTTGTCTTCTCCACAACCACCGTCTATTCCACCTATAGTGCTATGTCCATGGCTCATGCTCATGTATTGCGTGAAAGTTGAAAAGGTTTGAGAACATCAAAAGTATGAAACAATTGCTTGGCTTGTCATCGGGGCTGTGCATGATTTGAATATTTTGTGTGATGAAGATGGAGCGTAGCCAGACTATATGATTTTGTAGGGATAAGCTTTCTTTGGCCAAGTTATTTTCAGAAGACATAATTATTTTGTTAGTATGCTTAAAGTATTATTTTTTTATATCAATATTAAACTTTTGTTTTGAATCATACGAATCTGAACATTCATGCCACAATAAAGAGAATTACATGATAAATATGTTAGGTAGCATTCCACATCAAAAATTCTGTTTTTATCATTTACCTACTCGAGGACGAGCAGGAATTAAGCTTGGGGATGCTTGATATGTCTCCAACATATCTATAATTTTTGATTGTTCCATGCTATTATATTATCTGTTTTGGATGTTTTATATGCATTAATAGGCTATTTTATATGATTTTTGGGACTAACCTATTAACCTAGTGCCCAGTGCCAGTTCCTGTTTTTTCCTTGTTTTAGAGTTTCGCAGAAAAGGAATACCAAACGGAATGAAACTTTCGCGATGATTTTTCTTGGACCAGAAGACATCCAGAGCGCTTGGAGTGCACGTCAGGAAATCCACGAGGCGGCCACAAGGTCGGGAGGCGCGCCTAGGGGGGTAGGGCGCGCCCCCCACCCTTGTGGGCCCCTCGTGACTCCACCGACGTATTTCTTCCGCCTATATATTCTCAAATATCCCAAAACCTACCAGGGGAGCCACGAAACCACTTTTCCAGCGCCGCAACCTTCTGTACCCGTGAGATCCCATCTAGGGGCCTTTTCCGGCGTCCTGCCGGAGGGGGATTCGATCATGGAGGTCTTCTACATCAACACCATTGCCTCTCCGATGAAGCATGAGTAGTTTACCACAGACCTACGGGTCCATAGCTAGTAGCTAGATGGCTTCTTCTCTCTCTTTGATTCTCAATACAAAGTTCTCCTCGATGTTCTTGGAGATCTATTCGATGTAATACTTTTTTGCAGTGTGTTTGCCGAGATCCGATGAATTGTGGATTTATGATCAGCTTATCTATGAATATTATTTGAATCTTCTCTGAATTCTTTTATGCATGATTTGATATCTTTGCAAGTCTCTTCGAACTATCGATTTGGTTTGGCTAACTAGATTGGTTTTTCTTGCAATGGGAGAAGTGCTTAGCTTTGGGTTCAATCTTGCGGTGTCCTTTCCCAGTGACAGTAGGGGCAGCAAGGCACGTATTGTATTGTTGCCATCGAGGATAACAAGATGGGGTTTTCATTATATTGCTTGAGTTTATCCCGCTACATCATGTCATCTTACTTAATGCGTTACTCTGTTCTTATGAACTTAATACTCTAGATGCAGGCAGGAGTCGGTCGATGTGTGGAGTAATAGTAGTAGATGCAGGCAGGAGTCGGTCTACTTGATACGGACATGATGCCTATATTCATGATCATTGCCTTAGATATCGTCATAACTTTGCACTTTTCTATCAATTGCTCGGCAGTAATTTGTTCACCCACTGTAATATTTTCTATCTTGAGAGAAGCCTCTAGTGAAACCTATGGCCCCCGGGTCTATTTTCCATCATATAAGTTTCTGATCTACAATTTTAGTTTCCTATTTACTTTCTTTACAATCTTTTACTTTCTGTTCCATAAACCAAAAATACCAAAAAAATTACTTTACCGTTTATCCATCTATATCAGATCTCACTTTGCAAATAACCATGAAGGGATTGACAACCCCTTTATCGCGTTGGGTGCAAGTTGGTGTTTGTTTGTGCAGGTATTCGGTGGCTTGCGTGTTGTCTCCTACTGGATTGATACCTTGGTTCTCCATAGCTGAGGGAAATACTTACTCTACTTTGTTGCATCACCCTTTCCTCTTCTAGGGAAAAACCAACGCAAGCTCATGAGGTAGCACTGAAGCAGGCCGGCTATTTGTCGGCCGACATTGCTCATCGGCCCCCCAAAGAGGGCCAGATCATCCCTACGCCCAAGCCAGGTAAAAGGGTCGTATTCCTCCCTCATTTCCTTAGGGGGCTAGGATTTCCCCTGCACCCCTTCTTGCGGGGGCTGATATTCTTCTACGGACTAGATTTTCATGATGTAGCCCCCAACTCACTTCTCCACATCTCATCCTTTATTATCTTCTGCGAAGCCTTCCTCCGAATCCAGCCACACTTCGGCCTGTGGCTAAAGGTGTTCAACGTCAAGCCCAAGGTAGTTGGCAGCGAGCAGGCGGACTGTAGCGGGGCCATGGATCAGCAAACTGATGCGGGTCCAGTGGCCGA
This sequence comes from Thinopyrum elongatum, assembly GCA_011799875.1. Taxonomy (NCBI): domain Eukaryota; kingdom Viridiplantae; phylum Streptophyta; class Magnoliopsida; order Poales; family Poaceae; genus Thinopyrum; species Thinopyrum elongatum. The sequence goes on from CM022298.1 coordinate 525,199,694, forward strand.
AGGGCCACTTCGTCGATATCATCAGAATGTGGCAAAAGGAATGGTTCTACATCACCGAGCCATGGGGGGGGGGGGGAGCGGGCTGCTGGGTGGCAGCTCCCGCGTTCAGATCCGGACCCCCTACCAGGCTGGCCTCATGGATCAACAAGAGCCCGGACTGGGGATCCGCTGATGATTTGAAGGCGCTGCCGAAGCGCGTCATCAGTGTCATGGAGACCGCGTGAAGCTGGTCGACATGATTCAGGTCATGCTCCATCATTGATTCCTCCCCTGCCAGGAGAGAGCCAAGCCAATGTGGGAGTATGATCCCGAAGATCCGGCCACCGTGCAGCACCTCTTCGGCATGACCCACAAGAAAGTGTGGAGTCTGCTATTCAAACCGAAGAAGGAGTGGCCGGTTGAGGGGGAGGACACCGGCATCGACGCTGCAAACCCTCCGAGGAAGGTGAGAGACACTTGTCTTATCATGAATCCGAATATTGGCACCACACGATTTGATCCGAACCTCTTTATGTGGATTTTGCTGGGCTCGCTTGCCAAGGCCAAGAAGATCAGCGGTCCAGCGCCACTGCCAGAAGGGCCCCGATTCGAGCAGCTAGAAAAGCTGTTGGTCGTGGTGCCTTACAAGGCGCCCGACAAGAAGGGCAAGAAGACGGAGGTGCCGGAGGCACGAGAGGGCCTTCGTCACAAAGCCCGTCTAGACAGCAGGTCCGGAGATAGCGCGGCCCAGTCCGCACAGGAGGGGGAAGAGGACGAGGAGGAAAGCGCCTCCTCGCCCTCTAAGAAGAGGGCAGCGTCCAGCGACGTCGAGGAGGTTCAACCTCCTCAAGCCCGGAAGAGACAGTGCTGGCCTAAGCTGGTCCTGTCTGACAGCTTGGACTCCGACAAGGAGTCTGAAGTGTCCGAAAAGGTTCCGGAGAAGGAACCCAGGGTCAAGCCCCAAGCGGCCAGGTACATATTGCAACATTTTCAATTTCTTTATCCTTTTAGTAGTCCCTGGCAGAACGTAGATTGATTGTTTTTCTGATGGTACAGCCCTCCGCGTGGCCACCCCGCCGAGGAGACCTCTTCGGGGACGTCTCTGCCCGCCGAACTGGCAGACAGTGGCTCACGCTCAGCACCTCCTCCAATCCCCGAAGAAGCTGGGGAGGTAGTGTCATGAAAGACCCCTCCTCCTCCGAACACAGGGGAGGAGGTCGATGCCACCATGGCCGAGGCTGATGCCTCGGTCGTTGAAGACCAGGGGGATGCATCCCTCCTGGCTACCATGGGGAGGGGATCCGGATCATCTGAACCCCTGCCGAATTCAGCCCCCGATTCCCCAAGGGAGCCGATACCTCCTTTCGATGGGGAAGGTGCAGGGGGGCCCGATGCGCACGCCGAACACCTCCACTCGGGCGGCGGTGGGCTGGCTGGATGCACTGGCGGAGTTGGTGAACAACTCTGTCGTCGTCGACGAGCACCGCACTCTTATGAGTGCGGTTATATAGGGTGTTCGGTCCCTTCATTCCGGACAGAACCGCTATTCAAGGCCTACTAACAGGCTTTGAGGTAAGTCAAGTAATGTTCTTTCCTCATAAATTGGATTTAGTCCTTAGTTTAAGTATGCCATATCTGTAGTAGCCCCCCGAGACTCTGCAAGGTTTGCAAAGAAAACCTGCGGAGGATCTCGTTCTACAGGCCATTATCTGAAATGGTGTGAATTTTTAAATGACACATGCATCTTCTCTGGCCGCAACTGCTAATGCTGCGGCATTGGAGGAGATGGATCGGAAGCTCAAGCATTCCGATAAAGAGCTTGACCTTGTCAACAAACGGCTTGACAAGGCACAAGGTAAGCCCTTTGATAAGATGTACAACTAATTGATGCCGGATATTGACGATCCGGACTGTATGTTAATCTCTTATTGTGATGATGTTGCAGTTGCCGCTGCTGAAGTCGAGGGCTTGAGGGAGGCCTTGAAGAAAGCCGAGGCAGAGGTGGCCGCAAAGAAAATGACCACTGAGAAGGCGGTGGCCGAGCTTGAGAAGGCCAAACTCGTTGCTGATCAACACGAGGCTCGAGTAACTGAAGTGCAAGTGGAGCTCCAAGATGCCGCGAACAAGCTGGAGGTCCTTGAGAAGGAGTAGGAGGAGCGATCCTCCCGGCTGTCCAAGGCGGAGAAGGAGCTCCAGGAGGCAAGGACCGAAGCGCGCGGTGCCCGGGAAGAGCTCCGCCAAGTCGGGCAAATTGCAAACGGTAAGAAATACTGTGGCACCCCGGCTCAGAGAACCGGTTTACCAGTGTTTCCAACCTAGAGATCATGTCTTCTGGAAACACACAACAACTTGGAACAGAATATAGCTGAACTTTTATTGATAATAGTTGAGTACAAGCTTATATATTACATGATCACCGAGGCCAAAAGCACATCTAGTTCTATGACAATATCTACATTATTTATCTAACATATCAGGGCCTCGGTATTACTACGGAACACTACAGCGAAAGACTACTGCGTAGCGGAACATGATAGTAACTCCATCCACAGGGACACTGCTGAGGACACATCCTAGGCATCGCACACGAACCTTCGAGACCTCTGTCTCAGTCTTCTCCTGCATCTGGCATGATACGCCAGGTAAGTACTTTGAATGTACTCGCAAGCATATGACAACCAAGTATGCAGCAAATAATAGCATGGCAATCAACATGTTATGCCTTAACTGATTCACTTACTGTTATTAACTTACTCATATCCGGGTTGTCTTACAACCCTCGGAATACTCGATGCCAATGAGTACTTCTGCTCATAAGACAAGTTCTTCCATCATTACTATGGTTATTATGGTTGATCACCTAGAGAGGTCTGGACGGGCTGTCTAATACCGTGGACGCAGCTATTCGAATAGATTTTACACTCTACAGAGGTTGTGCACTTTACCCACACTATGGAGCACCTGACCTCGTGATCCCATTCAGGTGGACCAGCATTGCTCCAACGAAACCCGCCTGACTCATGACTCTCCCATCGTACCACCAGCAATCACACTCCCCCGGAGTGAAGCCTTGGGTGGCCCCGTGTCACCTCGTGACACCTGCCAGCGTCGTGGCCTAACTAAACTATCCCAAACGGGGACGCCGGCACAAAACTCAACTGGGCTCACAGGGTTATCGCCGTCTACCTGATCAGGGCAGCACGCACACATAACCCTCCCTGTCTGGAGGTACCGGTGGAAGAGCACGAAGCCAGACCAAGTCAAGGCCGTCCCATACCGGCAAATGTGGCTGCACAGGTAAGCCCGGACAGGTGACTCTTGATCAACCAACTAAGTTTCACTTAGCAATCATGGTCGTTCATCATATCAATTTAAGTTGTCAACAATAGGCATTTAAATAATTCACTTGAATTATCTATGCTAAATAATGCAAGAATTGAATATGAATTATGCAATGCTATGAAATGCTTCATAATATGGATGTCCTGGCTTGCCTTGCTCTGTTGGGTTGTTCAAATACTCCTGGTCTTCAAGTCCACAAGAATCTCCTTATGAAAACATTTTTAAATGGCAAAGGAAAATGTCACATAAAGCCTTTTTATTCACCAACAATTCTGTGGGTATTGGAAAAATACCAAACTTAGTCAGAAAATAAAGGAGTTTAATACCAACACAATGCAAAAAGAATCAGGTCAATTGGACCTTTCTATAAAAAGTTATTCAAGGTCAAAGTGGCTGGTCAACTCTGTTTAAATAAATAAAAATCAGAAAACCAGCGAAGGGGCCACGTCGAAGGCGTAAACGCCCGAGGCGTCTCCACTTACCGCTTTGGTAAGTGGCTGACAAGTGGGGCCGGGCCCATTTAAATTAGAAAGAGGGAGAGGGCAGAGAAAAGGGCGGTGATTGTCGGCGATTTCGACGGCGGTTGGGCTCGGGAATGGCGGGGATGGATTGGCCGGTCGATGACGAGCACACCCGTACCCGTAGATCCTCCGGAGGTGGTCGAACGGCGTCGCGCCCTTCTTCTCCGGTGGGTGGTGGCTACGGTGGTTGTCGGGGATGGCAAATCCGGCAGCAATTCGACCGGGTGGTGGCTCTGGAAGGACCAGTGGAACGAGCTGAGCACTATGGTGGTGTCGGTTGAGGCGGAGGTGGAGTGGATGTGGCTGGTGGCAGAGCTAGGGCGGCGGAGGAGCTCCGGTGAAGCTCTAGGCCAGAGGGCCTCTCGGCCTTGGCTCTTGCTCTCGGGAGGCAATTTGAGAGAGAGGGAGAGGGGTCAGGACTTGGCGAGGCCGGGCATGGCTATTTATAGCCGGGAGGAGGCGCTCGGGGATCTCTCTGGATCAGCGGCGACGTGGCTATGCCACTGGAGCAAGGACGGCGAGCTGGCCGTCGTGGCGCGGGGCGAAGCGATGGGAGAAGGTAGAGGCATTAAATGCGCGAGGAGATGGCTCGGGGAGAAGAAGACGAGCGGCGCCGCAACTGTGGCCGCACGGGCGGCACAGTGCTCATGGTCGTGGCGGGCGCCGAGAGCTTCTCCGGCGAGGGGGAAGAATCTGGAGGGTCTAGGTGGCGACCAGGGACGATGTCGGCACATTTGGACAAGCTACTGCGGCGCAGGCGACTCGCTCCGACGCGACCCAAGCCTGGCGGCGTCCAGAGCGCGGCGACTGTCATGCCATAGCCGTGCTCACCGCGGGAGTTGATGTCTAGAGGCCACGAGAGCCTGGCGTTTCTTGTCTGGCACGTCGACCCTCGATCACTCACTTCATCTGTACCCATAGTTTGGCTCGGTTCTGCCTGAGATGAAGAGTAGGATCAACAACAGTTTCTGACAGTGAACTAGAGAGGGATCTAGAGAGGTGGAGAGCTAGGGATGGAGCCAAAAAGATTGTCTGGAGTGATCCTCGTTGGAAGGACTCCAAACTGGTCAAGTTTGAGGAGGTTTAGTTGAGGTTTGAGGGTAGTTCATGTGTAACCTACAAATCTGGTCCAGAATCTGAATGCTGAAGTACTGCTCACTTGGATGATCTCCTTGGGCTGAAACTTGGTGGAGGGAAGTCATTTGTAGGTGTCCTTATGCCACAAAATTTTTAGAGCAATTGGACAAACCTAGCAGGTACTTCCTTCACAAAGGTCCAGACTGACCAGGAACAAAAAGGAATTGTTTTGCAAAATATTTGAACTAGGTCATGGAATATTTTTGGATATTGGGGCAAGATATGGTCCAAGGTATTTTAGAGAATTATTTGAGAATTTTTTGGCCATCCAAACTATATGTTGCTTCACAACCCATAGTGATGACCTAAATTCCCAAATAAAAGAAAAGGGGTTATTAGAAAAGATTTAAATTGGGATTTGTGTCCTAGAGTTACTTGGAAGGGTTTTGGCAAGGTGATGAGGCTTTGGATTACTTGGAAAGATTCAAAAGTTCCCAAGACCAACTAGAAAGATTCAAAAACCATTCAAATTTCAAATAAAGCCAAGAAAAGTTTGAGAAGAAAAAGTTGCCAAAATCAGGGTGTCACAAATACTTACTGCAGAGTGTGTTCGGAGGCAACAGATTCGCCCTGCTGACGCAGGTCTGGCGCTCCGCAGGTGCCGAACTTCCGAAGAATGTGGCGGCCGTGGTGGAGCACTATGCTACTCACGAGGAGGACTCCATGCAGCGGCTCTTCTGGTCAAAGTTTTTGGATTCCGAGCGTCCTCCCCTCCTCAGCAATCAAATGAAGCAACTGATGGAGATGCATCGGATGTCTGAGCTGGCTGTGAAGGACCTCTGTGTCAGTTTGTGGCCCGCCGAGCTCATTCCGGACACCTACTTCGGCCTTGTGCACAAGCTGCGGGAGGCGCCTCTCCGGATTGACGTCGTAAAGCGCTCAACGTGCCTTGAGGGAGCGAGGCTTGCGTTTGCGAAGACCATGGTGCATTGGCCAAAGATTAATCCAATGGACATGGCCACTGGTCCTCCGCCCAAGGGAAAAGAGCATCGCCGCCCTGAGCAATACTTTGCACAGGTGATGAGTGGCGCGCGGGCGATAGAGGGCTAGTGCTCAAAAGATGTAATGCTTGAATGACTGTATTAAGCTGTTGCCAGTTAGGCCTTATGCTTTATAATGCGTCCGCCTGACTTGTTTTGTATTGTCATGATTTTAATTTTGACTCCTATTCGGCCGTATGTTTAATCGGAAAAGCTACCAGTCATCAGCTTCCGCCCTAGGTGAATGTTGCGAGGGGTGTTTAGTCTCCGCACTATTACCCTTAGTCAATGTCTTGGTACCCGGAGGCGGTAGCATGTGAGCAAAACTAGGCAATCAGACTATTCGGTTTTACTGCTTTCACTTAGCCTTAGGAGCTTGACGGTGGGGGCTATGGACTAGCCCCCTGTGTTTTGTAATGTGCTTGGGGGTGAATGCCTACCCTTTCCGATCACATGGTTTGTGTTAAGATGAACCCATCGTGTGACACGGCAAAATCGCCAACGATTTTTAGAGTCAAACCTCGTCATCGGATCGCTGATCAGTTCACGCTTACTATGACGGTCAGTTTCCGGCTTTCTCCTCGTGAGGTACTTGACTGGGTGAGCCAGAAGTACAATCGCAGGGGTTCTCCCTTTGCCCTCTTAACCGAACATGCGGAACATAAGGGGCAAGCACAGGAGCCGGGTAACCCAACTATTGACCTAAGACATAGTTCGAAACTTGATGCATATAGTGCAATATCCGAGACGCCGAACACTCAACAGAAAGCATTGTCGGACTTGGGGTGCCGAGCTGATAGGGAAATTGAGCTCTAGGTTTAGTTAACCGATCATGTTTTCATGCCGGGCTGTTCGAAGAACGAGGGGAGAACCGGGAAGGAAATAGATAGTCGCAAGATGCGGATATCCGAACACCATAAAGGGCATTTTTATTATTTCTCGTAGGCTCAAGACGTCTAACCGTACAATTCGAACTGTGAAGGCGTTTAAAAAGAAAAAAGTTTTACAGAGTAAAGGTTTATGCAGGGCCTTGACGTGTGAGTCGAAGCCTTCACTTTGCCCTGCTGCACGTCTGCGCCTTTGCTTCTGGGAGGTGGGGGTTGGGACCTTCGATGAGACCTTGAGGGGCGGGGATCCTGCCGATGGAGCTTTATGCTTTGGGGGGTTTCCGGAATTGGCCCCCGGGTCGTCTGAAGACGAGGTAGTTCCGGAGTTTGGTTTAGCCGAACATGTACTTCAGATTTATTGATATATGCCTCATGGCTGACCATGGTATTTTGAGTGTGAAATTGTGCTGACGAGGCACATGGAGCACGAAGAATGGGGGCGTGTTGTGGGGCACGCATCCCTATTTGCGGCGAATGCATGCGGGTTCCCATGACGGGGAACGGATTCGAACCCGTTTACTGTTGTCGCCGGCCTTTACGGCGGGTCGTCATCCGGACCTGTACGGGCCGGTTTGGTCTTCGGCCGCTAGGGCCGTAGTGTGCTCTTCGGTTCAAAGTGAGCATTCTATGTTGCCGTTGATAGTTATGATGCCCGAAGGACCGGGCATCTTCAACTTGAGGTACGCGTAATGCGGAACGGCATTGAATTTGGCGAACGTTGTTCGGCCGAGGAGGGCGTGATAGCCGCTGCGAAAGGGTGCAATGTCGAAGATCTAGTCCTTGCTTCGGAAGTTATGCGGAGAGCCGAACACTACTTCAAGCGTCACAGTGCCTGTGCAGCGGGCTTCCATTCCCGGAATGACCCCTTAAAGGCGGTGTTACTAGGTTTGATCCTTGACGGATCGATCCCCATTTTCCTCACTGTATCTTCGTATATCAGATTGAGGCTTCTACCTTCATCCATGAGGACTCTAGTGAGGTGGAATCCATCGATGATGGGGTCGAGCAGTAAGGTTGCGGACCCTCCATGGCATATGCTGGTCTGATGGTCCCTGCGATCGAACGTGATCGGGCAGGCTGACCATGGATTGAACTTCGGTGCTACTGGCTCAACGGAATACACGTCTCGTAGCGCTCGCTTCCTCTCCTTTTTCGGTATGTGGGTTGCCGGCCTCGTGACCTCAGAAGGTAAGGGTTTCTGGCCTCCATTGTTTGGCTTGTGGGGCTCATCATCGTCCTCGCTTTGTGGGCTTTTGCCCGAGTCTTCGGCTGTGAGTTTGCCGGCCTGTTTGATCACCTAGCAGTTTCAGTTGGAGTGGTTGGCGGGCTTCTCTGATGTGCCGTGGATCTGGCAAGGCCTGTCCAGAATTGTGTCCAGTCTGGACGGGCCGTCACTGTTGCCTTTAGGGGCTTTCTTTCTGGGTCCGGACTTCTGGTTTCGGAATCAGGCATTTACTGCCGTATCCTCGCCCTCGCCGTCATTGTGGCGATGTTTATTCTTGCTGTGTCGGGGCTTTCCATTTCCGTCCCGAACCTCAGAGGTACCAGGTGTGTCGGGGTTGGTGTTTTTGTGAGCGAGCCAACTGTCTTCGCCCGCGCAAAAGCGGGTCATGAGAGAAGTAAGGGCTGCCATAGTTCTTGGTTTGTCCTGGCCAAGCTGCCTTACGAGCCATTCGTCCTTGACACTATGCTTGAAGGCGGCCAAGGCTTCGGCATCCGGACAGTCGACAATCTGGTTTTTCTTGGTCAGGAATCGGTTCCAAAATTGTCGGGCAGATTCTCCAGGTTGTTGTGTGATGCGATTTAGGTCATCAGCATCCGGAGGCTGGACATAGGTGCCCTGAAAGTTTGCTCAAAAAGCGTCCTCAAGATCTTCCCAGCAGCCTATAGAGTCTTCGGGAAGGCTGTTCAACCAGTGTCGAGCTGGACCTTTAAGCTTTAGCGGCAAATATTTATTGGCGTGGAGGTCATCTCCTCGCGCCATGTGAATGTGGAGGAGGAAATCCTCTATCCATACAGCTGGATCTGTGGTTCTGTCATATGATTTGATGTTCACAGGCTTGAAGCCTTCCGGGAATTGGTGCTGCATTACCCTCTCCGTGAAGCATAGGGGGTGTGCGGCGTCCCGAACTTGGGCTACATCGCGCCGGAGGTCTTCGGCTCTCCGAGTCAGCTGCTACTCCCGGATTCTATCGTTTCGGTTTAGCCGATCATAGTATCCTTCTCGGTAAGCGGGCGGGTCTTCTCTGGGTCCGTAGATGGACCTGGTACGGCCTCCCCGGGCGTCTAGGTCATGGCGGAGGTCGTACTCGTAAGTGGGCCGCACTTGATCCTTGCCGTAACGGCGAGGTGGGGCGGCTGGGTGCTCGGCCTCGTCAGCTTCTGTGTCCCACCCTCTAGGGGGCGGTCCGGCTGTTCGGCGCTTGTGTATGTCGGACATGTTGGCTCTACTTCCTCGTCATCGAATTGCAGCAGTAGTCTTCGCTTGGGATAACTTTTGGTTGGCTGTTCGCGGCCATACCCTTCTTCGGCGGCTAGGACTTTAGTCCATCGGTCGTTGAGTGTGTCCTGTTCGGCCTTGATTTTGCGTTTTTGTTTCTTCAGGCTGAGGGCGGTGGCTAAAAGACTCCGTTTGAACTATTCCTGCTCCAGGGGGTCTTCGGGGACGATGAAATCGTCATCCCCGAGACTGACCTTCTCTTTAGAGAGTGGGAGGTAGTTGCTATCCTCGGAGTCGTCGGGGTTTTCTGGATTGAGCGGGTCCTCCTGCCCCGCGGGGTCATCCTGATGATGTTCGTTGGCTGCGTCTCCGGCGAGGTCATCCGTATTATTTACGGTGTCATTCTCTGCGGAGTCCATGTTGCTCGCATGGCTTTGACGTGGCTTTGATCGACGATGCTGTTTTCAGCGTTTGGGCAGCTCATCTCTGGGCTTGCCTCGGTCCTGATTAGGAGTGCCCTCGCCGTCCTTGGGGGTGTCCACCATGTAAAATATCATAGGTGCATGTGGTCGACCAGCGGCCAGTGACGGGGAGGGGGGGGGGGCAACATCGGTATTGGCCGTGGCTCCGCCCTCCTCGTCCATGTATTCGGCATTCTCCGAATTATAGTCTAGCATATCGATTAAATCATTGATAGTGGCTACCAAGTGGGTGGTGGGTGGGATGAAAAATTCCTTATGGTACGCCTCGAAGGGTTGATGATTGAAGGCGGAGGGCAGATCCTCTTGGATGGTCATTTTCTGAATTCGGTCTAGCGCCTCGTTTAACATTGCGAGGGTCACCAAACTCGAGGGCTCCGGGCCAAATTCCATTGTAGCGGGGTGGGAGGCAGTCAGTGCCCTAGCCAGTCCTTGGTTTCCGCTGGTCGTGCTAAGCTCGGGGTGCGGAGCCGGATCCTTGAAGGGGCCCGGATCGTCACTGGAGGTCAAGGACGAGCTTTGGTCCTTGCATGTGGCTTCTTCGCCGGGGTTTGAGATCGAGCTGCTTTGGGCCGGGGGTGACCCCTGGCCATTGGCTGCCGCTTTGTCGTAAGGGCTCAAGGCCAGGTGAGCGTCATGAAGGGAAGGTTCGGCCGAGATTGACTCTTGGCTTCTGCCTTCGGATTCTGCCTCGAAGGTCGAGGATAGGTCCTCCGCAGTCATGATGGGTCCAGACGAAGATGGAGTCTGGCCCCGCTTAAAGTGGAGCTCTCCTGGCTCGAAGCTGTTGGGGCCGATCTATAGATCGGGTCGGAGGGGGACTCCGGAGTGGGCATGGCGAGGGTGCGGGAGGGGGAAGTGAATCCGGTGAAGACTAGATCGCCCCGCGTGTCCGCAACGTATTCCAGACCACCGAATCGAATTCGGTGTTCTGGAGCGAAGGTGTCGATCTGACCTAGTCGACCAGTCGGGTCGGCGTGCAGCACAATGCTACCAGACACGAAGAGTTGACCGGGGACGAAGAAGTCCCCGGATCCTATGCCTTATCCTATGATCAGGCAAGCCATCGATCCTTTGCGCGACCCCACAGCGGAACTCTCAATGAAAGCACCAATGTCGGTGTCAAAACCGGCAGACCTTGGGGTAGGGGGTCCCGAGCTGTGGATCTGGGATCGATGGGGAATAAGGGACGACGAACACAGTGTTTACCTAATTTCAGGCCCTCTCGAAGAGGTAATACCCTACGTCCTGCTTGATTCGGTGTCAAAACCGGCAGACCTTGGGGTAGGGGGTCCCGAGCTGTGGATCTGGGATCGATGGGGAATAAGGGACGACGAACACAGTGTTTACCTAATTTCAGGCCCTCTCGAAGAGGTAATACCCTACGTCCTGCTTGATTATATTGGATGTATAGTATGGTATACAGAGTAGACCTACCTCTAGATTAGCATGAGCTAAACCCTAAGGAGATGAGGTAATGAATGTATCTCTAGCCCTAAAGACTACAACCCTTGGTTTATATAGACACCGGGAGGGTTAGGGTTACCAAAGATAGATTACAATAAGGGATTAAAGAGATCCTGCGCATTCTTGACTTGGAGGGCACACCACGGCTTCATAGATCTCCTGTCACTATACGGCTCCACCTGTCTGGCCCATACTCAATGGTCCGGCACCCCAAGGACCCCTCAGTCCATGACTCCCTCACCAAGGGGAGTGCCCATACCCGTGTGCTCAAGTCTCCTTCGTTGGTGATGATGATGATGGTGGTGCGTTCTTCTTCTCCAGCTTGCGTCGGAGGCTAAAATTATCCTCCCTCAAATCATCGTTCTCTAGCTCAAGTTTTAATATCCTCTTGCATAATGCTGCCTTGCTTTCCTTCAGAAAACGAGAAGGGATAAGTTGGGTCTTAGATTTGTTTGCTCTGTTGGGGAGACTTGACTTCTTAAACTCCACGTGCATATCCCCAAGTTGAGGTAGTGGGACTTCATCTTCATCTGAGGATGCATACCACGCCTCCTCCGGATCGGTGTCTTCCTCCTCATCTGTGGCCCACAAATAGGGAAAGGTATCCTTAAAGATATTTGGATCTGGAGTATGGTGTGTAACATAGCCCTCTCTATCCAAATCTTTAGAGTTGAGACGACATATTTTCAAATCTTCCAGAAAAACAGCACGAAACAAGAACAGAGGATTTCTCCACGATACGATGGTCAAATCATCCGGGGGTATATATAAAGATTTTTCATCTTGTGAAACAAGCATATGGAAGGGAAACAGAGTCGGGAAGGTGCCCGAGGGGCCCACCACGCACCAGGGCGCGCCAGGTGGGGCAGGCGCGCCCTGGTGTCTTGTGGGCACCTGGGTTGCCTCCCCGGTAATTGCTTATTTTCCTATTTTTTCTAATATTCCAAAACTGACAGAAAATATTTTTGCGGATTTTTCTGAGTCCGTTTACTTACCGTATCACGTACCTCTTCCTTTTCAGGGTTCTGGAGTGTTCTGGAAGGTTTCTTTTATGTGTTCCTCCGGTGTCATGGTTTGGACAATGTTAGTTTCAACATTAATGGGCGTACCTGAGATAGAGTGTTTAATTCTTTGGCCATTGACCACCTTCGGGTTAGTACTTTCGGCATTATTAATCTTGATAGCTCCAGAGCGAGAAACTTCTTCGATGATATACGGTCCTTCCCATTTGGAAAGAAGTTTTCCTGCAAAAAATCTAAAATGAGAGTTGTATAAAAGAACATGTTCACCAACTTTGAATTCTCGCTTTTGGATTCTCTTGTCATGCCATCTTTTAACCTTTTCTTTAAATAGTTTGGCATTTTCATAAGCTTGGGTTCTCCATTCATCTAGTGAGCTAATATCAAATAACCTCTTTTCATCGGCAAGTTTGAAATCATAATTGAGTTCTTTAATTGCCCAATATGCTTTATGTTCTAACTCAAGAGGCAAATGACAAGCTTTTCCATCAACCATTTTATATGGAGACATACCCATAGGATTTTTACAAGTTGTTCTATAAGCCCAAAGTGCATCATCTAATTTCTTAGACCAATTCTTTCGGGACCTATTGACAGTTTTTTGTAATATTAATTTTATTTCTCTATTGCTAAGTTCAACTTGACCACTAGATTGAGGATGATAGGGTGATGCAATTCTATGGTTCACATCATATTTGGCAAGCATTTTACGGAAAGCACAATGAATAAAGTGTGAACCACCATCAGTCATTAAATATCTAGGGACTCCAAACCTTGGGAAATAACTTCTTTACGCACTTTAATGGAGGTGTTATGATCAGCACTGCTAGTTGGAATAGCTTCTACCCACTTAGTGATATAATCAACAGCAACCAAAATATGTGTATACCCATTATAGGAAGGAAAAGGTCCCATATAATCAAACCACAAATGTCAAAAGGTTCAACAACAAGTGAATAATTCATAGGCATTTCCTGACGCTTATCGATATTACCAATTCTTTGACATTCATCACAAGAGAAGACAAACTTACGGGCATCCTTAAAAATAGTTGGCCAATAAAAACCAGATTGTAATACCTTATGGGCAGTTCTATCTCCTGCATGATGTCCTCCATAGGCTTCAGAGTGACATTTCCGTAGGATTTGTTCCTGTTCATGCTCAGGTACACAACGTCTAATAATACCATCTACTCCTTCTTTATAAAGATGTGGGTCATCCCAAAAGTAATGTCGTAAGTCATAGAAGAATTTTTTCTTTTGTTGGTATGTGAAACTAGGTGGTATAAATTTAGAAACATATAATTAGCATAGTCAGCATACCAAGGAGTATTATGAGAAGCATTTATTACAGCTAGTTGTTCATCACGGAAGCTATCATCAATAGGTAGTGGGTCATCAAGAATATTTTCTAACCTAGACAAGTTACTAGCTACGGGGTTCTCAGCTCCTTTCCTATCAGTGATATGTAAGTTAAATTCTTGTAGCAAGAGAACCCACCTAATGAGTCTAGGTTTAGCATCTTTCTTTTCCATAAGATATTTTATAGCAGCATGATCGGTGTGAACAGTTACTTTGGAATCAATAATGTAAGATCTAAATTTATCACAAGCAAACACAACTGCCAAAAGTTATTTTTCACTGGTAGCATAATTTCTTTGGGCACTGTCTAGAGTTTTGCTAGCATAATGGATCACATTTAATTTCTTATAACTCTTTGTCCTAGAACAGCACCAACAGCATAATCACTAGCATCACACATAATTTCAAAAGGCAAGTTCCAATCAGGTGGTTGAACAATAGGTGCAGAAGTTAAGGCTTTCTTAAGTGTTTCAAAGGCTTCTACACAATCATCATAAAAAACAAATGGAACATCCTTTTGTAAAAGATTAGTAAGAGGCCTAGAAATTTTAGAGAAGTCTTTAATAAACCTCCTATGGAAACCAGCACGACCAAGGAAACTACGAATACCTTAAATGTCTTTAGGACATGCCATTTTCTCAATTGCATCAATTTTAGCTTTATCCACCTCAATACCTCGTTCAGAAATTTTATGCCCCAAGAAAATGCCTTCATTAACCATAAAGTGGCATTTCTCCCAATGCAAGACAAGATTAGTTTATTCACATCTATGCAAAACTCGATCAAGGTTGCTTAAGCAATCATCAAAAGAAGTTCCGTGAACGGAAAAATCATCCATGAAAACCTCAACATTCTTTTCACAAAAATCAGAGAATATAGCAGTCATACATTTTTGAAAGGTAGAAGGTGCATTACATAAACCAAAGGGCATACGTCTATAAGCATAAGTTCCAAAACGGGTAGTAAAAGTGGTTTTCTCTTGATCAGGTTGTGAAACAGGTATTAGAGAGAAACCAAAATATCCATCGAGGAAACAAAAGTGTGTGTGCTTAGATAATCTTTCTAACATTTGAGCAATAAAAGGAAGAGGGTAATGATCTTTTCTAGTAGCTTTATTTAATTTTCTAAAATCAATTACCATTCTATAGCCAGTAACAATTCTTTGTGGGATAAGTTCATTTTTATCATTAGGAACAACAGTAATACCTCCTTTCTTAGGGACACAATGAACATGACTTACCCATCTACTATCAGCTATGGGATAGATTATACCTGCTTCCAGAAGCTTTAGTATTTCAGTTCTTACCACTTCCTTCACCTTAGGATTCAATCATCGCTGGTGATCAACAACTAGTTTAGCATAAGGTTCCATATTAATCTTATGTTGACAGAGAGTGGGACTAATGCCCTTAAGATCATCAAGAGTATATCCAATAGCAGCACGGTGCTACCTCGGAATTTTTAATAATCTCTCTTCTTCATGTTCTGAAAGGTTAGCACTAATAATAACAGGATATATCTTTTTCTCATAAAGATAAGCATACTTCAGAGTGTTAGGTAATTATTTTAATTCAAACACCGGGTCACCTTTAGGTGGAGGAGGATCTCTGATACGTCTTCATCGTATCTACTTTTCCTAATGCTTTTGCTCTTGTTTTGGACTCTAATTTGCATGATTTGAATGAAACTAACCCGGACTGACGCTGTTTTCAGCAGAACTACCATGGTGTTGTTTTTGTGCAGAAATAAAAGTTCTCGGAATGGAACAAAACTTTTTGGAGGATTATTTCAGAATACATAAAAAATACTGGAGCCAAGAACCACTGGAGGGTGGCCCCTGGGTGAGCACAACCCACCAGGGCGCGCCCCCCCTCTAGGCACGCCCACGTGGGTTGTGCCCATGTGGTGGCCCCACAGACCCTGATTCAGACTATAAAATCCTATTTTTGGAGAAAAAATCAGGGAGAAAGTTTCATCGTGTTTCATGATACGGAGCCGCCACCACCTCCTGTTCTTCATCGGGAGGCCAGATTTGGAGCCCATTTGGGGCTCCGGAGAGGGGGATATTCGGTCTTCATCATAACTAACCCTTCTCCATCGCCAATTCCATGATGCTCCCCACCGGGAGTGAGTAATTCCTTCGTAGGCTCGCTGGTCAGTGAGGAGTGGGATGAGATTCATCATGTAATCGAGTTAGTTTTGTTAGGGCTTGATCCCTAGTATCCACTATGTTCTAAGATTGATGTTGTTATGACTTTGCCATGCTTAATGCTTGTCACTTTGGACCTGAGTGCTATTATTTCAGATCTGAACCATTTATGTTTTCACCATTATATCTATGTTCTAGATCCGATCTTGCAAGTCATATTCACCTATTACGTGTTATGATCCGTAAACCCCGGGGTGACAATAGTCGGGATACTTTTCGGTGATGACCGTAGTTTGAGGAGTTCATGTATTCACTATGTGCTAATGCTTTGTTCCGGTTCTCTATTAAAATGAGGCCTTAATATCCCTTAGTTTCCTTATGGACCCCGCTGCCACGGGAGGGTAGGGCAAAAGATGTCATGCAAGTTCTTTCCATAAGCACGTATGACTATTTACGGAATACATGCCTACATTATATTTATGAACTGAAGCTAGTTCTGTACCACCCTAGGTTATGACTGTTATATGATGAATATCATCCAACGAATTCACCGATCCAATGCCTACGAATTTTCCACATATTGTTCTTGTTAAGTTACTACTGTTGTTGTTACTGTTACTGCTACTATTATCACTGCTATCAAAACTATCATATTACAGTGCTACTGATCACTTTGCTGTAGATATTTAATCTCCAGGTGTGGTTGAATTGACAACTCAACTACTAATACTTACAAATATCTTTGGCTCCCCTTGTGTCGAATCTATAAATTTGGGTTGGATACTCTACCCTTGAAAACTGTTGCGATCCCCTATACTTGTGGGTTATCAAGACCTTTTTCTGGCGCCGTTGCCGGGGAGCATAGCTATATTTGTTGAGTCACTTGGGATTATTATCTATTTATCACTATGAAGAATCCGAAGGATACAAAAACCAAGATCGTTCCCTCTAGGACGAGGGGAGGTAAGGAACTGCCATCACAATCTGCACTTGATTCACCTTCAGTTTTGAGTAGACTTGCAACACCACCATATGCTATTAATCCTGATATGTCGCAAGTTATAGATGATGCTACTTCTACTATGAATGCTACTCATGATGATGCTAGTACCTTGCTTGATGATAATATGCCACTAGGTGAATTTCTTGATGAACAAATTGCTAGAGCTAAAGATATTGAGAATGCTGAAACTGATGAAGTACTTGAAACTGAAAATCTTGAAACACCTATTAGGCCTAGTCCTCCTAGATATGAATTGCCTAAGATACCTGAAGGCTATGTTATGGATGAGAAGACAGCTAGAGATTTTCTTGCTTGCAATGATAGAGATGATCCTAAGAAATTATTATGCAAACTGAAAGAAAAATCTTTGAATGCTAGAATGAAATGTGATCCCAAGTTTGCTACTTCACCTATCTTTGTTGATGATAAGGATTATGAATTATCTGTCGACCCAGAGTTGATTACTTTGGTTGAATCTGATCCTTTCCATGGCTATGAAACTGAAACTGTTGTGGCACACCTTACTAAATTGAATGATATAGCCACCCTATTTGCTCATGATGAGAAGATTCGCTACTACTATATTCTCAAATTATTTCCATTATCATTAAAAGGTGATGCTAAGATATGGTACAATAGTCTTGCTCCTGGTTGTGTGCGTAGCCCCCAGGATATGATTTATTACTTCTTTGCAGAATATTTTCCTGCTCATAAGAAACAAGCTGCCTTATAGGAAATTTTTTATTTTGTGCAAATTAAAGAAGAGAGTCTCCCACAAGCTTGGGAGAGGCTTCTTCAATTGCTTAATGCTTTGCCTGATCATCCTCTTAAGAAAAATGAAATACTTGATATCTTCTATAATGGACTAACCGATGCTTCTAGGGACTTCCAAGATAGTTGTGCTGGTAGTTTTTTTAGGGAAAAAAATGTTGAACAAGCTGAGGAATTATTGAATAATATATTGAAAAATTATGATGATTGGACTCTTCCTGAATCACCACCTAAACCCACTCCGAAGAAGAGGGGTATCTTATATCTCAGTCCTGAGGATATGCAAGAGGCAAAGAAAAGCATGAAGGAAAAAGGTATTAAATCAGAGGATGTTAAAAATTTACCTTCTATTGAAGAAATACATGGACTTGACACACCACCACAAAAGGTGGTATGGTAAATTCTTTAATGAAATTTGATGAAAGTGACATCCCTTACAATAAACATCCTAGTCAATGCCTTTATGAGTTTGACAATTACATTAGGAAACAAGATCACTTCAATGAAAATATTATGAAACAATTGAAATACAACTCCAATATGATTGCTCCCTTGTGTAACTTGTTATTTAGAATTGCTAATGATGTAAGGGCTGTAGGAAAACATGCTTCTATGGTTCAAACTCAATTAGAACAAGTTGCTAAATCTCAAAGAGAATTGCTTGACTAAATGAATAATAATATGAATGATCATGCTATAAGAGTAGTGACTAAAGGAGGTAGAATGACTCAGGAACCACTTTATCCTGAGGGACACCCTAAAAGAATTGAACAAGACTCTCAAAGAATTAACACTGATGCACTTAGTCCTTCTAAAAAGAAGAAGAAAAAGAAAAATGATAGGACTTTGCATACCTCCAGCGAACTTGAAGTAGAAAAACCTCCTGATAATAATAATGATGTTTCTATTTCTGATGCTGAAACTCAATCTGGTAATGAACATTCATCTAGTGATAATGAAAAAGATAATGATGATGTCCATGAAGACACTCAACCAGACAATGATAAACCACCAGATAATGATGTTGAAATAGAACAAGCAGTTTATCTTGATAACCCACAACCTAAAAATAAAAGATATGATAAAAGAGGCTTTGTTGCTAGAAAACATGGAAGAGAAAGAGAACCATGGGTTCAAAAACCCATGCCCTTTCCACCTAAATCAACTAAGAAAAAATATGATGAGGAATTTGAACGCTTTGCTGAAATGCTTAGGCCGGTCTTTTTGCGCACTCGCTTGACTGATATTTTAAAGATGGCCCCTTATGCAAAATATATGAAACACATCATCACTAATAAGAGAAAATACCTGAAGCTGAAATCTCCACCATGCTTGCTAATTATTCTTTTAAGGATGGAGTACCTAAAAAAGATGGAGACCCAGGAATACCAACTATACCTTGCTCCATCCAAAGAAATTATGTTAAATTTGCTTTGTGTGATCTAGGAGCTGGTGTTAGTGTTATGCCTTTCTCTTTATATAACAGACTTGATTTGAATAAACTCACACCTACTGAAATATCTTTGCAAATGGCTGACAAATCAACTACCATACCTATCTGTATTTGTGAGGATGTGCCCATTGTTGTTGCAAATGTTACTGTCTTAACTGACTTTGTTATACTTGAGATGCCCGAGGACTTCAACATGTTGATTATCCTCGGTAGACCCTTTTTGAATAATGCAGGGGCTATTATTGATTGCAATAAAAGCAACACCACTTTTCATATCAATGGTAATGAACATACGGTGCACTTTCCGAAGAAACAATTCCAAGTGAATGGTATTAATGTTATTGAAAAATCTCTGACACTCACTATTGGAAGTTTTCAACTACCTCTACCTACTGCCAAAAATAAATATGAAATGTTTATGGTTGGGGACATGCATATCCCCGTTGAGGTAACTTAGTGTTTTACGAAAGTTCTTCGGTTTCATGCTAATCGAAGGAGATTGTTAATAAGACTTGATCAACCTTATTAATGGATCATTTTTGAGAGGTATGAAGTTGATGAATCTAGAAAGCACAACCTTTTTCTCCCAACTTTTATTTTTTGTTTTTCTTAGTTAAATAAAATAAAATGCCATGTTTTATCTGTTTTCTGAATTTCCCGTGCAATAAAAAAATGACCCAAAAATAAAAGTTCTCAGAATGCCCTGAAAATTTAATATGATTTTTTCTGAATATTTCTGAATTTTTGGTACAAATAACACAAGAGGGGGGGGGGGTGCACCAGGTGGGCACAACCCACCTGGGCGCGCCCTGGTGGGTTGTGGTCCCCACATAGGCCCCCTCACTTATCTCTTTAGCCCATGTCATCTCCTACCTCCAGAAAAAAATCACCATTGCTCTCTCTCGTGTTCTTGCTCTGAAACCCACGGATTTCGATCTCTTTGCTCGAAGCTCCGTTTTCAAAACTGTTTTGGGGGATTGCTACTTGGTATGTGAATCCTCCATTGCTCCAATTAGTTTTTGCTTTAGTGGATTATATTTTGAATAATTAGCTACTCTTGGTGCTGCTGTAGATGAGCTTGCATGCTGAATTCTTAGAGTTCTAAGTATTTTGAATGCTCAATATAGCCTTTATGCCTCCTTATGAGTAGTTGCTATAAATCTTGTGAAGTTTTGTTGACAAAAATTTTGTGGACTAAAATTTTCAGAATTTTGTTCATAGGAATAAGATGAGTTTCTTTAGGAAGTTTGCCTCCAAGAAAAGCGCTAAGGGAGTTGTTGGGGATTCATCGGACAAT
This sequence comes from Thinopyrum elongatum, assembly GCA_011799875.1. Lineage (NCBI taxonomy): Eukaryota > Viridiplantae > Streptophyta > Magnoliopsida > Poales > Poaceae > Thinopyrum > Thinopyrum elongatum. The sequence goes on from CM022298.1 coordinate 525,219,979, forward strand.
GACCTCCATACTCGGAGAAGGGCGGAGGTGCGGCCGTGCGAAGGCCGCATAACCCCTTCATGGATGGAGCCGGGATCCGTCAAGAGTTTGCACAATTTCCTGCTAATACCTGGCTTACCGACTTCATCGCAGCTGAGTGTGAACAATACCATCTCCTTACAAATTCCTTTGTGCAAAATTTTCATTTTCTGAGTAGAAATAACCCCCCTGAGGTGCATTTTAATTTATATGCTGAAACCCGTCAGATGCCACTCATTGATTTTTGCGATGTATGCTTGATCCCTTCTGACCAGGAAATAAGAGAGCCTAGGCCTGCAGAGTTTGAGGACTTTTATCGTACTCTGTCAGTGGGAGATGAGAGAGGCGTGTCGAGTGTCACTGCTACTAGTTTGCAGTTTCCTTCTGTGCATTATTTTGCCCTATTCATCGCTAAGTGTTTAATTGCTAGGGAAAAGGTTGGTGCACTCAGTGCTCCCGACTTTGCCATCTTACGCCGTGCACTTTATGGCGATAACACCTTTAGCCTTGGGGCTATTATTGCACGTCGTCTGCACCTTAACAGAACCAAGGGCAAAATTCAAGGCGGTATTTATGCTACTCGTTTAGCGAGTCACTTTAACGTTCAGATTCGCCAACATGATTATCGTTCACCCAAGGTTTATTTATATCACCAGGCGATGATGGATCACCAGTTTACTGATATTGATAATTCTATTAATAATATTCCTTACAATCTGGTTTTCTGTGTGGATTCCGGTGACATTATTCCATTGCCTGCACCTGCTTTATTTGATTCTATTGCCAAGGGCGGATACAGGATCATGCCTAAGGACATTATTGCCTACCGGAACGCCCAGGTAGAGGCAGAGGAGTTGCCTTAGGAGTGGGACACTCAGGTGCACGCTCCACAACACTTCGAGATGGGACCGGATGGCTACTACGAGTGGTGATTACCAAGCTAGGCCAAAAGCCTAAGCTTGGGGGAGTACGTATTTCCATCGACATTACATTCATGTTCACACATTTCATTCCAGTTGTCGGTGTTCACACTTTTTCGTTGTATTATCCATGTTAGATTTATTTTCTCGCTTTCTTCTTGTTTGAAAAACTTTGAGAAAATAAAAAAAATGTTTCTTGCTTCTTTTCGGTTTTTCTTCCTAGTTTAGTTAGTTGTAGTATTAAATTGAAAACCCAAAAAGATTTCCTTGTTCTTCTTTTTGCTTGTTGGGAGCTTTCCCATGTAAATAGTTTTTCTCGTTTTTCTTTTTCTTTTTCCTTAATTTGCTTTCTTCAAGAAAAACTAAAAACTCCAAAAATATTTCAGTGTGTTTTTCTGAAAACTCTTCTTTTTATTGAGTCATACCAAGGAGAAGACCACGATGAAAATGTTGAGTGGCTCTCATATGCATTTCTGTTGATCCAACAAAAGCCCATATTACTTTGTCTTCTCCTTTTGAATAAAACATTTGCAGATTACAGCTTAGTCCACGGCACTCTTGCACTATTATTATTTTCATATCATTCAGTCGTGCAAGTGGATTCGGCTAGCCGTGTAGTGTGTTTGTTGGTGGAGGGGGAGTAAACCTTTACTTTTATCGCTTGGGAACCGCCACTAATGTGTTTAGCATGGAAGATATTGATAACTTTTGGTCGTGAAGTAAACAGGAAGGGTGCATTTCCCAAAATTACATTTATCTCTGTTTTAAAAACTTTGAGCTCTGGCACCGCTGCAAATCCCTGCTTCCCTCTGTGAAGGGACTATCTATTTACTTTTATGTTGAGTCATCACCTTCTCGAATAAGCGCCAAATCTAAGAGCACTATTGTCATCCTCATGCATTGTGCATAGTTAATGTTGGAGGCGTCATGACTGGATCTTTTCTACCATGAATTACAATGTTTAGTCGCTGCTTGAACTTTGGAGGTGCTCTGCATTTATGTTTTGCGGTCTCAGAAAGGGCTAGTGAGATACCACTGTTGTCATATTATATCACGGTTGTTTTGACAAAGTGTTGTCATTTGAGATGTTTTATTATTACTCGCTAGTTGCTTATGCCATTGATATGAGTTAATATAATTTCTAAGAGTTATTGTTGACATGGTTAGTCATAATCTTTGCTAAAAACCTAGGTGCTACTTAAGCTTATTTATGTAAACAAGAACAAAAGAATTCGTAAAAGTTTTTCTTTTTCACTTTTAGTTTTTCAACTAAATTGCTTGAGGACAAGCAAGGGTTTAAGCATGGGGGAGTTGATACGTCTCCGTCGTATCTACTTTTCCTAATGCTTTTGCTCATGTTTTGGACTCTAATTTGCATGATTTGAATGAAACTAACCCGGACTGACGCTGTTTTCAGCAGAACTACCATGGTGTTGTTTTTGTGCAGAAATAAAAGTTCTCGGAATGGAACGAAACTTTTGGAGAATTATTTCAGAATATATAAAAAATACTGGAGCCAAGAACCACCGGAGGGGGCCCCTGGGTGAGCACAACCCACCAGGGCGCACCCCCCTCCAGGCGCGCCCAGGTGGGTTGTGCCCACCTGGTGGCCCCGCAGACCCTGATTCCGTCTTTGTAAAATCCTATTTTTGGAGAAAAAGATCAGGGAGAAAGTTTCATCGCGTTTCATGATATGGAGCCACCGCCACCTCCTGTTCTTCATCGGGAGGCCAGATCTGGAGCCCGTTTGGGGCTCCGGAGAGGGGGATCTTCGGTCTTCGTCATCACCAACCCTTCTCCATTGCCAATTCCATGATGCTCCCCACCGGGAGTGAGTAATTCCTTCGTAGGCTCGCTGGTCGGTGAGGAGTGGGATGAGATTCATCATGTAATCGAGTTAGTTTTGTTAGGGCTTGATCCCTAGTATCCACTATGTTCTGAGATTGATGTTGTTATGACTTTGCCATGCTTAATTCTTGTCACTTTGGGCCCGAGTGCCATGATTTCAAACCTGAACCGTTTATGTTTTCACCATTATATCTATGTTCTAGATGCGATCTTGCTTGTCATATTCACCTATTACGTGTTATGATCTGTAAACCCCGGGGTGACAATAGTCGGGATACTTGATGTCTACTATGCAACTTTATTCTTGTAGACTCATGTTGGGCCTCCAAGCGCAGAGTTTTGTAGGACAGTAGCAATTTTCCTCAAGTGGATGACCTAAGGTTTATCAATCCGTGGGAGGTGTAGGATGAAGATGGTCTCTCTCAAACAACCCTGCAACCAAATAATAAAAAGTCTCTTGTGTCCCCAACACACCAAATACAATGGTAAATTGTATAGGTGCACTAGTTCAGCGAAGAGATGGTGATAAAAGTGTAGTAATGATAGTAGATATTGATTTTTGTAGTAGGAACAATAAAAAAACAGCAAGGTAGCAATTGATAAAATGGAGCACAAACGGTTTTGCAATGCTTGAAAATGAGGCCTAGGGTCCGTACTTTTGCTAGTGCAATCTCTCAACAATGCTAATATAATTGGATCATATAACCATCCCTTAACATGCGATGAAGAATCACTCCATAGTTCCTATCTAGCGGAGAACATAAGAAGAAATTGTTTGTAGGGTACGAAACCACCTCAAAGCTATTCTTTCCGATCAATCTATCCTAGTGTTCATACTAAAATAACACCAAGCTATTCTGTCCGATCGATCTAACCAAGAGTTCATACTAAAATAACACCATATGATACACATCAACCAACTCTAATGTCACCTAGATACTCCAATGTCATCGCGAGTATCCGTGAGTTGATTATGCGATATCCATCAAACAATTTCAGATTCATAATACTCAATCCAACGCAAACAACTTCAATGAGTGCCCCAAGATTTCTACCAGAGAAACAAAGACGAAAACGTGCATCAACCCCTATGCATAGATTACCCCAATGTCACCTCAGGAATCTGCAAGTTGAGTGCCAAAACACATATCAAGTGAATCAATATGATACCCCATTGTCACCACGGGTATTCATATGCAAGACATATATCAAGTGCTCTCAAATCCATAAAAGTATTCAATCCGATAAAACGAAATCTCAAAGGGAAAACTCTATTCACAACAAGATAGAGAGGGGAAAACGCCATACGATCCAACTATATTAACAAAGCCAATACATCAAGATCGTGCCATCTCAAGAACACGAGAGAGAGAGAGAGATTAAACACATAGCTACTGGTGGACTCCTCCCTCCTCATCATGGTGGCCATAAGGATGATGAAGTTGGCCTCCGGTGATGATCTGCCCCTCCGACAGGGTGCCGGAATGGGGTCTAGATTGGTTTTTCGTGGATACAAAGGCTTGCGGTGGTGGAACTTCTGATCTAGGGTTACCCCGAGGGTTTTTGGAATATTTGGCAATTTATAGGGCGAAGAGGCGGTGCGGGAGGCCACCAAGGTAGGCACAACCCACTTGGGCGTGCCTGGGCCCCCAGGCGCGCCCTGGTGGGTTGTGCCCCCCTCGGGGCTCCCCTCTGGCACTTGTTTGGCCCACTGGATGTCTTCTGGTCCAAAAAAATCTCCAAAAAGTTTAGCTACATTTGGACACCGTTTGGTATTGATTTTCTACGATGTAAAAAACAAGCAAAAAACAGCAGCTGGCACTGGGCACTATGTCAATAGATTAGTCCCAAAACATGATATAAAGTTGCTATAAAATGATTGTAAAACATCCAAGAATGATAATATAACAGCATGAATACTTCATAAATTATAGATACGTTGGAGACGTATCAGCATCCCCAAGATTAATTCCTACTCGTCCTCGAGTAGGTAAATGATAAAAGAAATAATTTATGAAGTGTGAATGCTAGCAAAGTGCACAAGTTTGATCAATGCTAATTTCAATCACTTTTCCTAGCATCATAACGGGAATTCTTTCTCATAAAACTCCTCATGTTAAAGTAGCAACCAATTCACATGTTAAGGTTCAAACAATGAATTCTCATGAAACTTAACAACCTATATTCTTAGTCAGCAAAGAATTGCAATTCAACTTATTCAACAATGTCTAAGTAAGAGCTCCACATACTCAATCATCATATAGTCTTCTATGATTACTAGTACTCAAAGCATATTCTTAGAACAAATGACATCCATCTAACACAGAGAAAGATAGGGGCTTAATATTTCGCCTCCCAACTCATTTATTATAGAGATAATTGTCAACAATAATAAATCATGATCAAATATATTTGACTGGTCATATGTGCCTAGATCTTTCCCCACCACATGATGCTTGCCAACTAGAGAATAGTTGAGGTTGAAATGAGATTTCATACTATTGACTCGTTGCATAAAAGTAAATACTGAAAAGTAAAAGTTAGGCCCTTCTCAGAGCGAAGCAGAGGTTGTCATGCGCTTTTTATTTGGATGCCCAAGCTCTTAATGCAAAGGAACGTCACATTATATCGCCCCTTATGATAGCAACCTTTATTATGTAGTTCGTCGCTTTTATTACTTTGCCATCACAAGTTCGTACAACGCTCAATTTTCCCGTACAATAAAAGATCAAACATATTTAGGAGCAATTTTTATTGCTTTATGCACCGATGACAACTTACTTGATGGATCTTATTCAATCCATAGGTAGGTATGGTGGACACTCATGGCAAGAAACTGGGTTTAAGGGTTTTTGGATGCACAAGTAGTATCTCTACTTAATAAGAATTTTTGGCTAGCAAAAGATCCTAGGCAAACACCACATGTTGGAGGATCCATGACAATATAACTTCTATGCAAATATACCCAAACATAACTCATTACGTTGTCTTCCTTGTCCAACTTCAAGTAATTTTCTCAAGTTTGAAAATAATTAATGGGTATTCACAATCATAGAATATTTCCAAGATAATATATTTGCATGTGAAACTTCTCTTCCTTATACTAATCATTCATGAATTGCTTGTATGACCAATATTGTGATTGTCAACTTCAAAATATTTCACCTTCTAAACCCAATGTGAAGCTACTACTAGGCATGATATGAAAATATAACTTCAACTTCATGACATTCAATTCATTCAACAATTTACTCATAGGATATAAGTGAAGCACAAGAGTAAATGACAAACTACTCCAAAAAGATATAAGTGAAGATCAAGCGAGTAGTTAAGTAAAGGGGTAGCTAATTGAGGACTCTCTCATATTTAAAAACTTTCATATCTAAGTATTTTATTAAAACAGCAAGCAAAACAAAATAAAATGACATTCCAAGGATAGCACACATCATGTGAAGAAGCTGAAACTTAGGCTCAACCGAGGCTAACCGATAATTGTTGATGCAGAAAGGTGGGATGCCTACCAGGGCATCCCCAAGCTTAGATGCTTGAGACCTCTTGAAATATTATCTTGGGATGCCTTGGGCATCCCCAAACTTGAGCTTTTGTGTCTCCTTAATTCTTTTTATATCACGGTTTTACTAAATCTCAAAAACTTCATCCACACAAAACTCGACAAGAACTCGTGAGATGAGTTAGTATAAATAAATGCAAAACCCTTATCATTCTCTACTCTAAAAAATCACTAAATTTTTATTTAACATGCATACTAAATGCCTCTGAATATTTAATACTCCTATCCTCAAATAGAATCATTAAACAGGTAAACATATGCAAACAATGCAAACATAACAGCAATCTGCCAAAACAGGATAGTCTGTAATGGATGAATAAGTATCCACACTTATTTAACTCAAACAATTCTGAAAATTTACCACACTGTATAAAATTTATGATAGCTTACTGTGCAAAAAGTTTCAGCATTTTATCACATTCTGACTTTTCTTGGGAATTTTTGCAACAGCGATAAACTTTCTGTTTTGAAACAGCAACATGTAGACTTGCAAAATAAGCATGGTAAAGGCTATCCTTGGAATGAAAGATACAAAACATTATTATAAATATAATCAAGCAAATAAAAATAAAATAAAATGACGCTCCAAGCAAAACACATATCATGTGACGAATAAAAATATAGCTCCAAGTGAGGTTACCGATAATGTTGGAGACGAAAGAGGGGATGCCTTCCGGGGCATCCCCAAGCTTAGTTGCTTGGATCTTCCTTGAATATTACTTTCGGGGTGCCTTGGGCATCCCCAAGCTTAGGGTCTTGTCACTCCTTATTCTCCTCATATCGATATCTCACCCAAAACTTGAAAATTTCAATCACACAAAACTTAACGGAACTTCGTGAGATAGGTTAGTATGATAAAACAAATCATTCACTTTGGTACTGTAAAATACAAGATTCATAATTGTTCTCACATAATTCCTACTGTACCCTATAATTTATACAATTTATATTGAGCAATATAAGCCATAGAAACTAGAAAACAAGCAAACTATGCATTGAAAACAGAATCTGTCAAAAACAGAACAGTCTGTAGTAATCTGTACTCCAACCATACTTCTGTAACTCCAAAATTTCTGAAAAATTAGGAAAACTTAGGAAATTTGTATATAAATAATCTGTAAAAAATTCAGATAAAAATCACGTTTAAGTGAATTTTCAAAATTCCTGGACGGAGCGCAAAAGTTTCTGTTTTTGCACAGAATGATGTCAACTATCATCCATACTATCCCAAAGGCTTTACTTGGAACTTTATTGAAACAAAAGCTATAAAACATGATTACTACAGTAGCATAATCATGTGAACACACAAAAACTGTAGGGGTAAATGTTGGGTTGTCTCCCAACAAGCGCTTTTCTTTAATGCCTTTTTAGCTAGGCATGACGATTTCAATGATGCTCACATAAAAGATAAGAATTGAAACATAAAGAGAGCATCATGAAGCATATGACTAGCAAATTTAAGCCTAACACACTTCCTATGCATAGGGATTTTGTGAGCAAACAATTTGTGGGAGCAAGAATCAACTAGCATAGGAAGGCAAAACAAGTACAACTTCAAAACTTTCAACATAAAGAGAGGAAACTTGATATTATTGAAATAGGTAAAAGCATATGTTCCTCTCTCATAATAATTTTTAGTAGAATCATGAATGAATTCAACAATATAACTATCACATAAACCATTCTTTTCATGATACATAAGCATAGAAATTTTGTTACTCTCCACATAAGCAAATTTATTCTCATGAATAGTAGTGGGAGCAAACTCAACAAAATAACTATCATGGGATTGAAAATTATAATCATGATGACAATTTTCATGGTTATCATTATTCTCTATAACATATATGTCATCACCATAATCATCATAGATGGCCACTTTGTTGTCATAATCAATTGAAACCTCTTCCAAAATAGTGAAATCATTATTAAATAAAGTCATGACCTCTCCAAATCCACTTTCATCAATATAATCATCATAAATAGGAGGTATGCAATCATCATAATAAATTTTCTCATAAAAACTTGGGGGACTAAAAATATCATATTCATCAAACATAGTATCTCCAAGCTTATGGCTTTGCATATGACTAGCATCACGGATATTCATAGAATTCATACTAGCAACATTGCAATCATGCTCATCATTCAAAGATTTTATGCCAAACATTTTACTACATTCTTATTCTATCAATTGAGCACAATTTTCCAATCCATCATTTTCAAGAAAGACATTATAAAGATGAACAATATGAGACCACCTCAAATCCATTTTTTTTAGTTTTCTTTTTGTAAACCAAACTAGTGATAAAACAAGAAACTAAAAGATTCAATTGCAAGATCTAAAGATATACCTTCATGCACTCACCTCCCTGGCAACGGCGCCATAAAAGTGCTTGATGTCTACTATGCAACTTTATTCTTGTAGACTCGTGTTGGGCCTCCAAGCGCAGAGTTTTGTATGACAGTAGCAATTTTCCCTCAAGTGGATGACCTAAGGTTTATCAATCTGTGGGAGGTGTAGGATGAATATGGTCTTTCTCAAACAACCCTGCAACCAAATAATAAAAAGTCTCTTGTGTCCCCAACACACCAAATACAATGGTAAATTGTATAGGTGCACTAGTTCGGCGAAGAGATGGTGATACAAGTGTAGTAATGATAGTGGATATTGATTTTTGTAGTAGGTGAAGGAAATATGCCCTAGAGGCAATAATAAAGTTGTTATTTTGTATTTCCTTATTCATGATAAAGGTTCATTATTCATGCTAGAATTGTATTGATCGAAAACTTAAATACATGTGTGAATACATAAACAAATATTGTGTCCCTAGTAAGCCTCTACTAGACTAGCTTGTTGATCAAAGATGGTTAAGGTTTCCTAACCATGGACATGTGTTGTCATTTGATAATGGGATCACACCATTAGGAGAATGATGTGATGGACAAGACCATCCGTTAGCTTAGCATATTGATCGTTTAGTTTATTGCTATTGCTTTCTTCATGTCAAATATATATTCCTTCGACTATGAGATTATGCAACTCCCAGATACCGAAGGAATGCCTTGTGTGCTATCAAACGTCACAACGTAACTAGGTGATCATAAAGATGCTCTACAGGTATCTCCGAAGGTGTTTGTTGAGTTGGCATAGATCAAGATTAGGATTTGTCACTCCGAGTTTCGGAGAGGTATCTCTGGGCCCTCTCGGTAATACACATCATAAGCTTGCAAGCGATTTGACTAAGGAGTTAGTTACAAGGTGATGTATTACGAAACGAGTAAAGATACTTTCCGGTAATGAGATTGAACTAGGTATAGAGATACCGACGATCGAATCTCGGGCAAGTAACATACCGAGGGACAAAGGGAATTACGTATGTTGTCATAACGGTTCGACCGATAAAGATCTTCATAGAATGTGTAGGAGCCAATATGGGCATCTAGGTTCCGCTATTGGTTATTGACCGGAGAAGTGTCTCGGTCATGTCTACATAGTTCTCGAACACGTAGGGTCCGCATGCTTAACGTTCGATGACGATATAATATTATATGAGTTATGTGATTTGGTGACCGAATGTTGTTCGGAGTCCCAGATGAGATCACGGACATGAGGAGGAGTCTCTAAATGGTCGAGAGGTAAAGATTGATATATAGGACGATGGTATTCAGACACCGGAAGTGTTTCGGGGGGTATCGGGTACTTATCGGGTCACCGGAAGGGGTTCCGGGCACCCCCGGCAAAGTTATGGGCCTTATGGGCCAAGAGAGGGAACACAACAGCCCACAAGGGGCTGGTGCGCCCCCATAGCAGGCCGGCCTATGAGGAGGAGAAGGAAAGAGGGGAGGAAAAAGAAAGTGTGGAGTAGGACTCCCTCTTCCTTCCCTCCCCCCCCTCTTTCCTTCCCCCTTCTACATACAAGGAAAGGGGGGCGCAGTAGGGCAGGAGCCCTAGGGCCGTCGGCCAGCCCCTTGGGGTGCGCCCTGGCTGCCCTAGGCTGCCTCCTCTCCCCTCCCACCTATATATACATGGGGAGGGGACGCCACACAAGGACAGACAATTGTCTTAGCCGTGTGCGGCGCCCCCGTCGACAGTTTTCTCCCTCGGTCATATTTTCATAGTGCTTAGGCGAAGCCCTATGGAGATCACATCACCATCACCGTCACCACACCGTCGTGCTGCCGAAACTCATCTACTACTTCGCCCGTCTTGCTGGATCAAGAAGGCGAGGACGTCACCGAGCTGAACGTGTGCAGAAAGCGGAGGTGCCGTAAGTTCGGTACTAGATCGGTTGGAGCGCGAAGAAAGTTCGACTACATCAACCACGTTGTGAAACGCTTCTGCTTACGGTCTACGAGGGTACATAGACACACTCTCCCCCTCATTGCTATGCATCTCCATGGATAGATCATTGCGTGTGCATAGAATTTTTTTTGTTTTCCATGCAACGTTTCCCAACAGTGGCATCATGAGCCAGGTCTATGCGTAGATGATATGCATGAGTAGAACACAAAGAGTTGTGAGCGGTGATAGTCATACTGCTTACCACCAACGTCTTATTTTGATTCGGCGGTATTGTGGGATGAAGCGGCCCGGACCAACCTTACATGTCCACGCACATGAGATCGGTTCCACCGACTGACATGCATCTAGTTTTGCATAAAGGTGGCTGGCGGGTGTCTGTTTCTCCTAATTTAGTTGAATCGAATTTGACTGCGGCCGGTCCTTGAAGAAGGTTAAAAAGCAAACTTGATAAATCACCGTTGTGGTTTTTGCCGTAGGTAAGAACGGTTCTTGCTAGAAACCCGTAGCAGCCACGTAAAACTTGCAACAACAAAGTAGAGGACGTCTAACTTGTTTTTGCAGGGTATGTTGTGATGCGATATGGTCAAGACATGATGTGATATATGTTATTGTATGAGATGATCATGTTTTGTAATTTATCGGCAACCAGCAGGAGCCTTATGGTTGTCTGTTTATTGTATGAAATGCAAACGCCATGTAATTGCTTTACTTTATCACTATGCGTTAGCAATAGTTGTAGAAGCAATAGTTGGCAAGACGACCACGACGCAACGATAGAGATCAAGGTGTCGAGCCGGTGACGATGGAGATCGTGACGATGCTTTGGAGATGGAGATCAAAAGCACGAGATGATGATGGCCATATCATGTCACATATTTTGATTGCATGTGATGTTTATCTTTTATGCATCTTATTTTGCTTAGAACGACGGTAGCATTATAAGATGATCCCTTCACTAAATTTCAAGATAAAAGTGTTCTCCCCGAGTATGCACCGTTGCTAAAGTTTGTCGTTTTGAGACACCACGTGATGATCGGGTGTGATAGACTCTACGTTCACATACAACGGGTGTAAGACAGTTTTGCACATGCAAAATACTTGGGTTAAACTTGACGAGCCTCGCATGTACAGACATGGTCTCAGAACACCGGAGACCGAAAGGTCGAACATGAATCATATTGTAGATATGATCAACATAGAGATGTTCACCATTGATGACTACCCCATCTCACGTGATGATCGGACATGGGTTAGTTGATTTGGATCATATATCACTTAGATGACTTGAGGGATGTCTATTTAAGTGGGAGTTATTTAGTAATTTGATTAATTGAACTTAATTTATAATGAACTTAGTCCTGATAGTATTTGCAAATCTATGTTGTAGATCAATAGCTCATGATATAGCTCCACTATTTCTGATATGTTCCTAGAAAAAACTAAGTTTAAAGATGATGGTAGCAATAATGCGGACTGGGTCCGTGATCTGAGGATTATCCTCATTGCTGCACAGAAGAATTATGTCCTTGATGCACTGCTAGGTGACAGACCTGTTGCAGGAGCAGATGCAGACGTTATGAATGTTTGACAAGCTCGGTATGATGACTACTTGATAGTTTAGTGCGCCATGCTTTACGGCTTAGAACCGGGACTTCAAAAATGTTTTGAACGCAACAGAGCATATGAGATGTTCCAAGAGCTGAAATTGGTATTTAAGACTCATGCCCGTGTCGAGAGGTATGAGACCTCTGACAAATACTTAGCCTACAAGATGGAGGAGAATAGCTCAGCCAGTGAGCATGTGCTCAGAATGTCTGGGTACTACATTTTCTTGAATCAAGTGGGAGTTAATCTTCCAGATAACATAGTGATTGACAAGAGTTGTCTAGTCACTATCACCAAGCTACTAGAACTTCGTGATGAACTATAATGTGCAAGGGATGACGAAAACGATTCCCAAGCTCTTTGCGATGCTGAAATCGACGAAGGTAGAAATCAAGAAAGAGCATCAAGTGTTGATGGTTAACAAAACCACTAGTTTCAAGAAAAAGGGCAAGGGACAGAAAGGGAACTTCAAGAAGAACAGCAAACAAGTTGCCGCTCCCATGAAGAAGCCCAAAGCTAGACCCAAGCCTGAAACTGAGTGCTTCTACTGCAAAGGAAATGGTCACTGGAAGCGGAACTGCCCCAAATACTTGGTGGATAAGAAGGATGGCAAAGTGAACAAAGGTATATTTGATATACATGTTATTGATGTGTACTTTACTAGTGTTCATAGTAGCCCCTGGGTATTTGATACCGGTTCAGTTCCCAAGATTAGTAACTCGAAACAGGAGTTGCAAAATGAACAGAGACTAGTTAAGGGTGAGGTGACGATGTGTGTTGGAAGTGATTCCAAGGTTGATAAGATCACCATCGCAGACTCCCTCTACCTTCGGGATTAGTGTTGAAGCTAAATAAATGTTATTTGGTGTTTGCGTTGAGCATGAATATGATTGGATCATGTTTATTGCAATACGATTATTCATTTAAGTCAGAGAATAATTGTTGTTCTGTTTACATGAATAAAACCTTCTATGGTCATACACCCAATGTAAATGGTTTATTGAATCTCGATCGTAGTGATACACATATTCATAATATTGATGCGAAAAGATGCAAAGTTGATAATGGTAGTGCAACATACTTGTGGCACTGCCGTTTAGGTCATATTGGTGTAAAGCGCATGAAGAAACTCCATGCGAATGGACTTTTGGAATCACTTGATTATGAATCATTTGATACTTGTGAACCATGCCTCATGGGTAAGATGACTAAAACTCCATTCTCCGGAACAATGGAGCGAGCTAATGACTTATTGGAAATAATACATACAGATGTATGCGGTCTGATGAGTGTTGAAGCACGCGGCGGGTATCGTTCTAACTTTCACATATAATTTGAGCAGATATGGGTATATCTACTTAATGAAACACAAGTCTGAAACATTTGAAAAATTCAAAGAATTTTAGAGTGAAGTGGAGAATCATCGTAACAAGAAAATAAAGTTTCTTCGATCTGATCGCGGAGGCGAATATTTGAGTTACGAGTTTGGCCTTCATTTAAAACAATGTGGAATTGTTTCACAACTCACGCCACCTGGAACACCACAGCATAATGGTTTGTCTGAACGTCGTAACCATACTTTATTAGATATGGTGCGTTCTATGATGTCTCTTACCGATTTATCACTATCATTTTGGGGTTATGCATTAGAGACAGCTGCATTCACGTTAAATGGGGCACCATCTAAATCCGTTGAGACGACACCGTATGAACTGTGGTTTGGAAATAAACCTATGCTGTCGTTTCCTAAAGTTTGGGGATGCGATGCTTATGTCAAAAGGCTTCGGCCAGATAAGCTCGAACCCAAATTGGAGAAGTGCGTCTTCATAGGATACCCTAAATAAACTATTGGGTACACCTTCTACCACAGATCCGAAGGCATGATCTTTGTTGCTAAGTTTGGGTCCTTTCTAGAGAAAGAGTTTCTCTCGAAAGAAGTGAGTGGGAGGAAAGTAGAACTTGATGAGGTAGTTGTACCTTATCTTGAATTGGAAAGTAGCACATCAGAGAAAACCGTTCCCGTGATGCTTACACCAACTAGAGAGGAAGCTAATGATGATGATCATGAAACTTCAGATCAAGTTACTACAGAACCTCGTAGGTCAACCAGAGCATGATCCGCACCAGAGTGGTACGGTAATCCAGTTATAGAAGTCATGTTACTAGACCAAGGCGAACCTACGAATTATGAAGAAGCTATGATGAGCCCAGATTCCGATAAATGGCTTGAGGCCATGAAATCTGAGATAGGATCCATGTATGAGAAAAAGTGTGGACTTTGGTGGACTTGCCCGATGATCGGCAAGCCATAGAGAATAAATGGATCTTCAAGAAGAAGACTGACACTGATGGTAATGTTACTGTCTATAAAGCTCGACTTGTCGCAAAAGGTTTTTCGACAAGTTCAAGGAGTTGACTACGATGAGACTTTCTCACCCGTAGCGATGCTTAAGTCTGTCCGAATCATGTTAGCAATTGCCGCATTTTATAATTATGAAATCTGGCAAATGGATGTCAAAACTTCATTCCTTAATGGATATCTTAAAGAAGAGTTGTATATGATGCAACCAGAAGGTTTTTTCGATCCTAAAGGTACTAACAAAGTGTGCAAGCTCCAGCGATCCATCTGTGGACTGGTGCAAGCATCTCGGAGTTGGAATATATGCATTGACGAAGTGATCAAAGCATATGCTTTTATACAGACTTACGGTGAAGCCTGTATTTACAAGAAAGTGAGTGGGAGCTTTGTAGCATTTCTAATATTATATGTGGATGACATATTGCTGATTGGAAATGATATAGAATTTTTGTATAGCATAAAAGGATATTTGAATAAGAAATTTTCAATGAAAGACCTCGGTGAAGCTACTTACATATTGAGCATCAAGATCTATGGGATAGATCGAGACGTTTAATAGGACTTTCAAAAAGCACATACCTTGACAAAGTTTTGAAGAAGTTCAAAATAGATCAGTCAAAGAAAGGGTTCTAGCCTGTGTTGCAAGGTGTGAAGTTGAGTAAGACTCAAAACCCGACCACGGCAGAAGATAGAGAGAGAATGAAAGTCATTCCCTTTGCCTCAGCCATAGGTTCTATAAAGTATGCCACGCTGTGTACCATACCTGTTGTGTACCTTGCTATGAGTTTGGCAAGGGGGTACAATAGTGATCCAGGAGTAGATCACTGCACAACAGTCAAAATTATCCTTAGATACCTTAAAGAGGACTAAGGAAATGTTTCTCGGTTATGGAGGTGATAAAGAGTTCATCGTAAAGTGTTACGTCAATGCAAGCTTTAACACCGATCCAGATGAATCTGAGTCTTAATCTGGAAACGTATTGAAAGTGGGAGCAATCAGCTAGAGTAGCTCCATGCAGAGCATTGTAGACATAGAAATTTGCAAAATACATACGGATCTGAATGTGGCAGACCCGTTGACTAAACTTCTCTCACAAACAAAACATGATCACACCTTAGTACTCTTTGGGTGTTAATCACATGATGATGTGAACTAGATTATTGACTCTAGTAAACTCTTTGGTGTTGGTCACATGGCGATGTGAACTATGGGTGTTAAATCACATGGTGATGTGAACTAGATTATTGACTCTAGTGCAAGTGGGAGACTGAAGGAAATGTGCCCTAGAGGCAATAATAAAGTTGTTATTTTATATTTCCTTATTCATGATAAAAGTTTATTATTCATGCTAGAATTGTATTGATCGGAAACTTAAATACATGTGTGAATACATAAACAAACATCGTGTCCCTAGTAAGCCTCTACTAGACTAGATCATTGATCAAGGATGGTTAAGGTTTCCTAACCATGGACATGTGTTGTCATTTGTTAACAGGATCACATCATTAGGAGAATGATGTGATGGACAAGACCCATCTGTTAGATTAGCATAATGATCGTTCAGTTTTATTGCTATTGCTTTCTTCATGCCAAATACATACTCCTTCGACCATAAGATTATGCAACTCCCAGATACCGGAGGAATACCTTGTGTTCTATCAAACGTCACAACGTAACTGGGTGATCATAAATATGCTCTACAAGTATCTCCGAAGGTGTTTGTTGAGTTGGCATAGATCGAGATTAGGATTTGTCACTCCGAGTTTCGGAGAGGTATCTCTGGGCCCTCTCGGTAATACACATCATAAGCTTGCAAGCAAACAACTAAGGAGTTAGTCATGAGGTGATGTATTACGGAACGAGTAAAGGGACTTGCCGGTAACGAGATTGAACTAGGTATGGAGATACCGACGATCGAATCTCGGGCAAGTAACATACCGATGGACAAAGGGAATTACGTATGTTGTCATAACAGTTCGACCGATAACGATCTTCGTAGAATATGTAGGAGCCAATATGGGCATCCAGGTTCTGCTATTGGTTATTGACCGGAGAGGTGTCTCGGTCATGTCTACATAGTTCTCGAACCCTAGGGTCCGCACGCTTAACGTTCGTTGACGATATAGTGTTATATGAGTTATGTGATTTGGTGACCGAATGTTGTTTGGAGTCCCGGATGAGATCACGGACATGACGATGAGTCTTGAAATGGTCGAGAGGTAAAGATTGATATGTATTACGATGGTATTTGGACACCGGAAGTGTTTCGGAGGGTACCGGGTACTTATCGGGTCACCGGAAAGGAGTTTCAGGCACCCCCGGCAAAGCTATGGGCCTTATGGGCCAAGAGAGGGAACACACCAGCCCACAAGGGGCTGGTGCGCCCCTATAGAGGCCGGCCCTATTAGGAGGAGAAGGAAATAAGGGAGATAAAAGAAAGTGTGGAGTAGGACTCACCCTTCCTTCCCTCTCCCCCCCCTCTTTCCTTCCCCTTCTTCATACAAGGAAAGGGGGGCGCAGGAGGGCTAGAGCCCTAGGGCCAGCGGCCAGCCCCTTGGGGCACGCCCTGGCTATCCTAGGCTGCCTCCTCCCCCTCCCACCTATATATATGTGGGGAGGGGGCACCACACAAGGACACAACATTGTCTTAGCCATGTGCGGCGCCCCCGTCCACAGTTTTCTCCCTCGGTCATATTCTCGTAGTGCTTAGGCGAAGCGCTGCGGAGATCGCATCACCATCACCGTCACCACACCGTCGTGCTGCCGGAACTCATCTACTACTTCGCCCGTCTTGCCGGATCAAGAAGGCAAGGACGTCACCGAGCTGAACGAATGCAGAACGCGGAGGTGCCGTGCGTTCGGTACTAGATCGGTTGGAACGCGAAGAAAGTTCGACTACATTAACCGTGTTGTGAAACGCTTCCGCTTATGGTCTATGAGGGTACGTAGACACACTCTCCCCCTTGTTGCTATGCATCTCCATGGAAAGAACATTGCGTGTGCGTAGAATTTTTTTCTTTTCTATGCAACGATTCCCAATAGTACTAAAATAACACCATATGGTACACATCAACCTACTCTAATGTCACCTAGATACTCCAATGTCACCGCGAGTATCCGTGAGTTGATTATGCGATATGCATCAAACAATTTCAGATTCATAATACTCAATCCAACACAAAGAACTTCAAAGAGTGCCCCAAGATTTCTACCGGAGAAACAAAGACGAGAACATGCATCAACCCCTATGCATAGATTACCCCAATGTCACCTCGGGAATCTGCAAGTTGAGTGCCAAAACACATATCAAGTGAATCAATATGATACCCCATTGTCACCACGGGTATTCATATGCAAGACATATATCAAGTGCTCTCAAATCCATAAAGGTATTCAATCCGATAAAACAAAATCTCAAAGGGAAAACTCAATTCACAACAAGATAGAGAGGGGAAAACACCATACGATCCAACTATATTAACAAAGCCCGCGATACATCAAGATCGTGCCATCTCAAGAACACGAGACAGAGAGATTAAACACATAGCTACTGGTACAAACCCTCAGCCCCGAGGGTGGACTACTCCCTCCTCATCATGGTGGCCATAGGGATGATGAAGATGGCCTCCGGTGATGATCTCCCCCTCCGGCAGGGTGCCATAACAGGGTCTAGATTGGTTTTTCATGGATACAGAGGCTTGCGGCGGTGGAACTTCTGATCTACGGTTACCCCGAGGGTTTTGGAATATTTGGCAATTTATAGGGTGAAGATGCGGTGCGGGAGGCCACCGTGGTGGGCACAACCCACCTGGGCGCGCCTGGGCCCCCCTCGGGGCTCCCCTCTAGCACTTCTTTGGCCCACTGGACGTCTTCTGGTCCAAAAAAATCTCCAAAAAGTTTCGCTACGTTTGGACTCCGTTTGGTATTGATTTTCTGCGATGTAAAAAAAAGCAAAAAACAGCAATGGCACTGGGCACTGTGTCAATAGGTTAGTCCCAAAAAATGATATAAATTTGCTATAAAATGATTGTAAAACATCCAAGAATGATAATATAACAGCATGAATACTTCTTAAATTATAGATACGTTGGAGACGTATCAATACTTTCCGGTGATGACCGTAGTTTGAGGAGTTCATGTATTCACTCTGTGTTAATGCTTTGTTCCAGTTCTCTTTTTAAAGGAGGCCTTAATATCCCTTAGTTTCCTTATGGACCCCGCTGCCACGAGAGGATAGGACAAAACATGTCATGCAAGTTCTTTCCATAAGCACGTATGACTATTTACGGAATACATGCCTACATTATAATTATGAACTGGAGCTATTTCTGTATCACCGTAGGTTATGACTGTTGTATGATGAATATCATCCAACGAATTCACCGATCCAATGCCTAAGAATTTTCCACATATTGTTCTTGCTAAGTTACTACTGCTGTTGTTACCATTACTGCTACTATTATCACTGCTATCAAAACTATCATATTACTATGCTACTGATCACTTTGCTGCAGATATTTAATCTCCAGGTGTGGTTGAAGTGACAACTCAGCTGCTAATACTTACAAATATTCTTTGCCTCCCCTTGTGTCGAATATATAAATTTGGGTTGAATACTCTACCCTTCAAAACTGTTGCGATCCCCTATACTTGTGGGTTATCAACCTCCTAGAGTTTCAATAGGCAAATTGTGTTTAAGGATAGGTTGTTGTTCAAAGAATATTTTATCTATTTCATTTCTTTCACGCAAGTGCATATCATTTTCATGGTCTAGCAAATATTGTTCTAGTGGATCAGTAGGAGGTACGACAATAGAAGCAAGACCAATTATTTCATCTTTACTAGGTGATTCTTTATCATGTGGTTGTACGAAACTTAGAGAAATTAAATTCATGAGACACATCACCAAAACTAACACAGACAGTTTCTTTCTAACAATCTATCTTAGCATTGACAGTGTTCAAGAAAGGTCTAGCAAAAATTATGGGACAAAAGTCATCTTGCGGGGAACCAAGAACTAGAAAATCAGTAGGGTATTTTATTTTCCCACACAATACTTCAACATCTCTAACAATCCCAAGTGGTGTGATGGTATCTCTATTTGCAAGTTTAATAGTAACATCTATGTCTTCTATTTCAGCGGGTACTATGAGCTACTTCTTGAGCTTGCGTTGATTTTTCCCTTGAAGAGGAAAGGGTGATGCAACAAAGTAGAGATAAGTATTTCCCTCAGTTAAGAACCAAGGTATCAATCCAGTTGGATGCACAAGCAAGTCTCCAATCTATGCACCTGCACAAACTAACAAACACTTGCACACAACGCGAAAAAGGGGTTGTCAATCCCTTCACGGCCACGAACAAAAGTGAGATCTAATAGAGATAGGTATAAAAGATAAATAAAAGAGCAAAATAAAGTAAATATAAATAAAGTGCAGAAAAGTATTTTTGGGTGTTTTGGTTTATAGATCTGAAAATATATGATGGAAAATAGACCCGGGCGCCGTAGGTTTCACTGGAGGCTTCTCTCTTGAAGATAGCATACGGTGGCTAAACAAATTACTGTTGAGCAATTGATAGAAAAGCACAAAGTTATGACGATATCTAAGGCAATGATCATGAATATAGGCATCACGTCCGTGACAAGTAGACCGACTCCTGCCTGCATCTACTACTATTACTCCACACATCGACCGCTATCCAGCATGCATCTAGAGTATTAAGTTTATAAGAAGGGAGTAACGCCTTAATCAAGATGACATTATGTAGAAGAATAAACTCAAGCAATATGATATAAACCCCATCTTTTTATCCTTGATGGCAATAATACAATATGTGCCTCGCTACCCCTTCTGTCACTGGGTGAGGACACCGCAAGATTGAACCCAAAACAAAGCACCTCTCACATTGCAAGAAAAACCAATCTAGTTGGCCAAACCAAACCGATTGTTCTAAGAGAAATACAAAGATATCTTAATCATGCATAAAAGAATTCAGAAAAGACTCAAATAATATTCATAGATAATCTAATCATAAATCCACAATTCATCGAATCTCAACAAATGCACCACAAAAGAGTATTACATCGAATAGAACTCCAAGAACATCAAGGAGAACATTGTATTGAAGATTAAAGAGAGAGAAGAAGCCGTAGGTCTGTGGTAAACTACTCACGCATCATCGGAAGGGCAGCAAGGTTGATGTAGAGGCCCTCCGTGATCGAATCCCCCTTCGGCAGATCGCCGGAAAAGGCCCCAAGATGGGATCTCACGGGAACAGAGGCTTGCGGCGGCTGAAAAGTATTTTGGTGGACGCTTCTGATGTTTGGGGAATATTTCTGAATTTATAGAGGTGGAATTATGGTTGGAGGACACCCGAGGGGCCCACAAGCCCTCAGGGCGCCCCCTGGGGCGCGCCCTAGAGGCTTGTTGCCTCCTTGGGACTCTTCTGGCCCTCTCTCCAAGTCACGTAGGTGCCTTCTGGTCCAAGAAAAATCATCATAAAGTTGTATTCTGTTTGGACTCCATTTGATATTCCTTTTCTGTAAAAGTCAAAAACAAGGAAAAAACATAAACTGGCACTGGGCTCTAGGTTAATAGGTTAGTCCCAAAAATAATATAAAATAGCATATTAATGCATATAAAACATCCAAAACAGATAATATAATAGCATGGAACAATCAAAAATTATAGATATGTTGGATACGTATCATTCAGCCGCACGATGTCGTCATCGGTGACGGTGGAGGCTTCCCACTTCCTGTTGCCGCCGGAACCGGCCATGGTTGAAGGAGTAGACGGGACGGGATTTGCTGTGGAAGCAGAGAAAAGGGGCGCTGGAGCTCTGAGGATCTACGTGAGCAGGAGGTGGAAGAAGGCGTGGGATCCTGACTGTGGTAGCTCCCCCCTTTATAGACTGTTGATAGGCTAGGGGTTCCTTTTTATGCGCCGTTGGCTTCTCCACTTCCCGATATACCCGCAACATTATGTGCGGGGAGGGGAATCGAAATCATTAACCATATCCCCCGAAAGGAGGGACACGATCGCCACCTCGAGGGGACGTGCCAAACATGGCGTCAGCCTCGAGCCGCGCTTCGAGAAATAGTAACTGCTCGGCGTCATGGCCGGAGGCGACTCTTCGTTGAAAGAGAAAAAGTTGTCAGATGAAGGCACTATTTACACTTCTTCGGTTTTTTGTTATTGCCATCGTTGTTAAGTAAAACTGCCATTTTCAGATTTCGGACATCACTTGGCTCCGAACATGGGCAAAATATACTGAAGAACTCGCCTCGCAAGCTGAACCCTGATTGAGTGAGCGGATGCCGGATACAAGCCTTGGCATTGGAGGCAAGTTCGGGGGCTACTGAGGGAGTCATGGACTGAGGGGTCCTCGGGGTGCCGGCCCATTGAGTATGGGCCGGACTGGTGGAGCCGTATAGTGACAGGAGATCTATGAAGCCGTGGTGTGCCCTCCAAGTCAAGAATGCGCAAGATCTCTTTAATCCCTTATTGTAATCTATCTTCGGTAACCCTAACCCTACCGGTGTCTATATAAACCGAGGGTTGTAGTCCTTAGGGCTAGAGCTACATTCATTACCTCATCTCCTTAGGGTTTATCTCATGCTGATCTCGAGGTAGATCTACTCTGTATACCATACTATACATCCAATATAATCAAGCAGGACGTAGGGTATTACCTCTTCGAGATGGCCCGAACCTGGGTAAACACTGTGTTCGTCGTCCCTTGTTCCCCATCGATCCCAGATCCATAGCTCGGGACCCCCTACCCCGAGGTCTGTCGGTTTTGAAACCGACACTTGGCTTGTGCCAAGCTTGCGAGAGATGCCCCGGTATCGTATCACCATCACTTTTATTACCTTTCCTTATCTAAGTCTGATCCTTGGCTATTTTGTGATTTAGTTGAATACAAGTTTAGTATGATCTATTTTCGAGTGCTAATTTTGTGATCTATCTATCTATGTAATCGAGTGAGAGCTATATAATAAAGTTTAGTTTGAGTTTTTGCTTCTTTACTTTTCTGTTTCAATCAAAATAAAAGAAAATAATGAAAAAGATCATATGCTAATCTTATGGTAAGTAATGACATCACATAAGGAAAAGTATAAGTGGTAAAACTTGTTGAAAGTTGACAAACATAGCATTAGTCAATGATGCAATTCATGAAAGAATTAAAAAAGGAAGAGAAGATTCACATGCAAATACACTATCTTGGAAATCTTTTATGATTGTGAGCCCCCACTAAATATCTTATGCCAAACTGTTGACGTTGGATAAGGAAGACAACGTAATGATTTATGTTTGTTCATATTCACATAGAAGTTATATTGTCATAGATCCTTCAACATGTGGTGCTTGCTCAATATCTTTGCTAGCCAAAAATCCGCACTAAGTAGAAATACTACTTGTGCATCCAAAAACCTTAAACCCAAACTCACGTTTTGAGAGTCCACCATACCTACCTATGGATTGAGTAAGATCCTTCAAGTAAGTTGTCATCGGTGCAAAAAGGAAATAAAAATTTCTTCTAAATGTGTTTGATCATTTAGTGTAAGAGAAATTAAGCGTTGTACGAACTTGTGATGGCAAAGTAATAAAAGCGACAGATTGCATAATAAAGGTTGCTATCGTAAGGGGCAATATAACGTGGCATTCTTTTGCATTAAGAGATTGTGCATACAAAACCAAAAAGTGCATGACAACCTCTGCTTCCCTCTGCGAAGGGCCTATCTTTTACTTTTATGTATTTACTTTTTATGCAAGAGTCAAAGTATTTTCCCCTATTCCTTTATATTTTCTCTTTGGCAAGCATCATGTGGTGGGGAAAGATCTAGGCACATATACCCAGTTGGATATGAGTGAGCATGAGTTATTATTGTTGACAGCACCCTTGAGGTGAATGAGTTGGGAGGCGAAACTATAAGCCCCTTCTTTCTATGTGTCCGGTTGAAACTTTTTGCTCATATATATGTTGTGAGTGTTAGCAATCATAGAATATTAAATGATGGTTGAGTATGTGGACTTTCCAAAAGGCTCCGATACGCGACCCTTCCTAAAAATATGATGAATTGTAGTTGCAAAGTTGACTGAGAACATAGTTTGTTAGTTTTCAATAAGGTTTATGCTTTTTACTTCGATGTTGTGATGAATTGTTACTTGTTCATGAGAAGTTATATGATAAAGTTTTGTGATGAAGTTTGTTGCTGTTATAATAATATGCATGATGCTACTATGTCCATATTTAGTTTTTATCGACACCTCTCTCTCTAAACATGTGGACTTGATTTTCGATATCGGCTTTTGCTTGAGGACAAGTGAGGTCTAAGCTTGGGGGAGTTGATACGTCCATTTTGCATCATGTTTTCCTACTGTTATTTCTAAATTTTTTTATGCATAATAACACTTTATGGAGTAATTCTAATGCCTTTTCTCTCATAATATGCAAGGTTTACACAAAGAGGGAGAATACCGGCAGCTGGAATTCTGGACCAGAAAAAGCTATGTCAGAGATACCTATTCTGCATATCTCCAAATGAGCTGAAATTTTATAGAGAATTATTTTGGAATATATAATAAATATTGGAGAAAAGAACTACCAGAGGGGGCTACCAGGTGCCCGCGAGACACCAGGGCGTGCCAACCTCTCCAGGCGAGCCCTGGTGGGTGGTGGGCAGCCCAGCCCACCTTTGGTGCCCATCATCTGGTATATAAGGTCTTTTGACCTAAAAAAATAAAATGAGGAATTTCGGGACGGAGCATCGCCGTCTCGAGGCAGAACTTGGGCAGGAGCACTTTTGCCCTTCGGCAGAGCGATTCTGCTGGGGGAACTTCCCTCCCGGAGGGGGAAATCGAAGCCATCGTCATCGCCAACAACCCTCTCATCTTTGGGAGGCCAATCTCCATCAACATATTCAATAGCACCATCTCATCTCAAACCCTAGTTCATCTCTTGTGTTCAATCTTTGTACCGGAACTTCAGATTGGTACCTGTGGGTGACTAGTAGTGTTGATTACATCTTGTTGTTGATGCTATATGCTTTATTTGGTGGAAGATTATATGTTCAGATCCATTATGCTATTTAATATCCCTCTGATCTTGAGCATGAATATTATTTGTGAGTATTTGCCTTTGTTCTTGAGGCCACGGGAGAAGTCATGTTGCAAGTAATCATGTGAATTTGATATGTGTTCGATATTTTGATGATATGTATGTTGTGATTCCCTTAGTGGTGTTATGTGAACGTTGACTACTTGACACTTCACCATCTTTGGGCCTAAGGGAATGCATTTTGGAGTAGTTATTAGACTATGGGTTGCTAGAGTGACAAAATCTTAAACCCTAGTTTATGCGCTATTCTGTAAGGGACTGATTTGGATCCATATGTTTAATGCTATGGTTAGATTTTATCTTAATACTTCTTTCGTAGTTGCGGATGCTTGCGAGGGGGTTAATCATAAGTGGGATGCTTGTTCAAGTAAGAACAACACCCAAGCACCGGTCCACCCACATATCAAATTATCAAAGTTGCGAACGCGAATCAAACCAACATGATGAAAGTGACTAGATGAAATTCCCGTGTGCCCTCAAGAACGCTTTGCTTATTATCTGAGACCGTTTTGGCCTATCCTTTGCCATCCAAAGGATTGGGCTACCTTACTGCAGTTTATTTACCATTACTGTTACTTGCTTGTTACAAATTATCTTGCTATCAAACTACCTGTTACCGATAATTTCAGTGCTTGCAGAAATTACCTTGCTGAAAACCACTTGTCATTTCCTTCTGCTCCTCGTTGGGTTCGACACTCTTATTGAAAGGACTACAATTGATCCCCTATACTTGTGGGTCATCAAGACTTATGCGGAATGCCACAGCTGGATGAGCTTGACGCACCCTTTGTTGCCAAACACACACTGCAATAAGTATAGCTTACCCGAGGTGATTTGCTCCAACTACTGGAGCACCTCACGATCAGCTCGCGCCGTGATCCCAAATGTCTTGCTTGGCGCAAACACTAATTAAAACACCAAAACACAATTACTACAGAGGTAATAATGTGTGTACTCATAAAAATAGAAAATAAAAATATTGGGTTGTCGCCCAACAAGCGCTTTTCTTTAAAGCCTTTTAGCTAGGCGTTGATAATTTTAATGATGCTCACATGAAAAATAGCAATTGAAACACGAAGAGAGCATCATGTAGCATGTGAAAAACAAGTTTAAGTCTAACATACTTCCTATGCATAGGCATTTTATAGGGAAAAGATTTATCAAGACAAGAAAAAACTAGCATATGTAAGGAAGAAGAATGAAACAATAGCAATCTCAACATAACGAAAGGTAATTTAGTAACATGAAAATTTCTACAACCATATTTCCCTATCTCATAATAATTACATGTGGGATCATATACAAATTAAACAATATAGCTATCACATAAATTATCCTCTTCATGATCCACATGCATGCAAAGTTGACACTCTTCCAAAATAGTGGGATTGTCATCAAATAAAGTAATGACCTCTCCAAACCCACTTTTATCAAAAAATTCATGAGATTGATCATTCTCCAAAGTAGTGGGATCATTATTACCTAGAGTTGACACTCTTCCAAACCCACTTTCAATATTATTGCAAGCATTATTATCAATATCATATTCATCATGAGGCTTAAATAAATTTTCAAGATCATAAGAAAAATCACTCCAATCATGATCACTGCAACAAGTAGTAGACATAGCAAAATTAGCATCCCCAAGCTTAGGGTTTTGCATATTATTAGCATAATTGACATTAATAGAATTAATAACACCATTGCAATCGCACTTTTCATCCAAGGAGCTATCGTGAATAACTTCGTAAATTTCTTCTTTTAACACTTCATCACAATTTTCAGATTCACGAATTTCAAGCAAAACGTCATAAAGATAATCTAGTGCCTTCAACTCACTAGCAATTGGTTCTTCATAATTGAATCTTTTAAAAAGATTAGCAAGTGGATGAGGATCCATAAACTTTTTGATTTTTGATTTTCAATAAATACACAATTATTCCAAGCGAACAAGCAAACAAACCAAGTAAGACATAATGGCAAACGGAAAGAAGGCAAATAATAAGGCGAACGAAAGAAGGGCGAATAAAAAGGCGAATATTTTTGTGTTTTTCTGAACACGTTTTAGAAGTAGGGGAGTGGAAAATGAGAGGCAAATGGAAAATAATGTAAGTGCAAGATATGAGAGTTTATGATGGGTACTTGGTAGGCTTGATGTAGAACCTCCCCGGCAACAGCGCCAGAAATTCTTCCTGCTACTTCTTGAGCTTGCGTTAATTTTTTCCTTGAAGAGGACAGGGTGATGCAGCAAAGTAGAGATAAATGATTTCCCTCAGTTAAGAACCAAGGTATCAATCCAGTAGGAGGCACAAGAAAGTCTCCAATCTATGCACCTGCACAAACTAACAAACAGTTGCACACAAGGCGAAAAAGGGGTTGTCAATCCCTTCACGGCCATGAACAAAAGTGAGATCTAATATTGATAGGTATAAAAGATAAATAAAAGAGCAAACTAAAGTAAATATTAATAAAGTGCAGCAAAGCATTTTTGGGTTTTTTGGTTTATAGATCTAAAAATATATGATGGAAAATAGACCCGGGGGCCATAGGTTTCACTAGAGGCTTCTCTCTTGAAGATAACATATGGTGGGTAAACAAATTACTGTTGAGCAATTGATAGAAAAGCGCAAAGTTATGACGATATCTAAGGCAATGATCATGAAAATAGGCATCACGTCCGTGACAAGTAGACCGACTCCTGCCTGCATCTACTACTATTACTCCACACGTCGACCGCTATCCAGCATGCATCTAGAGTATTAAGTTCATAAGAACGGAGTAACGCCTTAAGCAAGATGACATGATGTAGAGGGATAAACTCAAGCAATATGATATAAACCCATCTTTTTATCCTTGATTGCAACAATACAATACATGCCTCGCTACCCCTTCTGTCACTGGGTGAGGACACCGCAAGATTGAACCCAAAACTAAGCACCTCTCCCATTGCAAGAAAAACCAATCTAGTTGGCCAAACCAAACCGATAGTTCGAAGAGAAATACAAAGATATGTTAATCATGCATAAAAGAATTCAGAAAAGATTATTACATCGAATAGAACTCCAAGAACATCGAGGAGAACATTGTATTGAAGATCAAAGAGAGAGAAGAAGCCATCTAGCTACTAGCTATGGACTAGTAGGTTCGTGGTAAACTACCCACGCATCATTGGAAGGGCAGCAAGGTTGATGTAGAGGCCCTCCGTGATCGAATCCCCCTCTGGCAAATCACCGGAAAAGGCCCCAAGATGGGATCTCACGGGAATAGAGGCTTGCGGCGGCGGAAAAGTATTTTTGTGGACGCTTCTGATGTTTGGGGAATATTTCTGAATTTATAGAGGTGGAATTAGGGTTGGAGGACAGCCAAGGGGCCCACAAGCCCTTAGGGCGCCCCCTCCTGGGGCGCGCCCTAGAGTCTTGTGTCCTCCTCGCGACTCTTCTGACCCTCTCTCCAAGTCACGTAGATGTCTTCTGGTCCAAGAAAAATCATCGTAAAGTTTTATTCCGTTTGGACTCCGTTTGATATTCCTTTTATGTAAAAGTCAAAAACAAGGAAAAACAGAAGCTGGCACTGGGCTCTAGGTTAATAGGTTAGTCCCAAAAATAATATAAAATTGCATATTATTGCATATAAAACGTCCAAAATAGATAATATAATAGCATGGAACAATAAAAAATTATAGATACGTTGTAGACGTATCACTATGTCATTCATAATTTCTTGGTATAAGGTAAAAGGGATAGCACTCACACTAGCACCTAAGTCACATAAACCATGATAACAATGATCTCCTATTTTAACCGAGATGACAGGCATGCCAACAACAGGCCTATGTTTATCTTTTTCATCGGGTTTGGCAATTCTAGCAGCTTCATCACAAAAGTAAATAACATGCCCATCAATATTATCGACCAAGAGATCTTTAACCATAGCAACACTAGGTCCTACTTTAATTTGTTCAGAAGGTTTAGGTGCTTTAATGTTACTTTTGTGAACCACTATTGATACCTTAGCATGTTCCTTTATCCTAATAGGGAAAGGTGGTTTTTCAACATAAGCACCAGGCACAACTGGATCAACATTGTAAATAATAGTTTCATCTTTTACTAAAACCGGTTCTTTAATTTCTTCTGTAATAGGGGGATGATATTTAAACCACTTCTCCTTAGGGAGATCAACATGAGTAGCAAATGATTCACAAAAAGAGGCTACTATCTCAGAGTCAAGTCCATATTTAGTGCTAAACTTGTGAAAAGCATCGGTACTCATAAAGGATGTAACACAATCAAACTCAAGCTTAATACCTGACTCATTACCATCGTCGAGTTCCCAATCTTCAGAGTTGCATTTAATTCTTTCTAAATGATCCCACCTGAATTCAATAGTCTTCTTCATAAAAGAACCAACACAAGAAGTATCGAGCAAGGATTGATCATTACGAGAAAGCCGAGCATAAAAATTTTGAATAATAATTTCTCTCAAGAGCTCATGATTGGGGCATGAATATAACATTGACTTAAGCCTCCCCCAAGCTAGAGCGATACTTTATCCTTCACGAGGCCAAAAATTATATATATAATTCCGATCACGATGAACTAGATGCATAGGATAAATTTTTTGGTGAAATTCCAATTTCAAACGATTCTAGTTCCAAGATCCAATATCATCGCATAGCCTATACCATGTCAATGCTTTTCCCCCCAAAGATAAAGGGAAAACCTTCTTCTTAATTTCATCTCCGGGTAAACCTGCAAGCTTAAACAATCCACAAATTGCATCCACATGTATCAAATGCATATCATGATGTTTTGTTTCGTCTCCTGCATAAGGATTAGCTAGCAGTTGTTCTATCATACTCGAAGGAATTTCATAACCAATATTTTCCGTAGGTGCAGTAGGTTGAGGGGAAACTCTTTGTGTTTCCGGTCGAGGTGAAGATACCCCGAACAAACCTCTCAAAGGATTGTTTTCCATAGTAACAAGTGACAATAAATTTCAGCACGTAATATAAATTTTTCCTTACCGATTTCCACTTACCAATAGTGCTTCACTCCCCGGCAACGGCGCCAGAAAAGAGTCTTGATGACCCACAAGTATAGGGGATCAATCATGGTCTTTTCAATAAGTAAGAGTGTCGAACCCAACGAGGAGCAAAAGGAAATGACAAGTGGTTTTCAGCAAGGTAATTTCTGCAAGCACTGAAATTGTCAGTAACAGGTAGTTTGATAGCAAGATAATTTGTAACAAGCAAGTAACGGTAATGGTAAATAAAGTGCAGCAAGGTAGCCCAATCCTTTGGATGGCAAAGGACAGGCCAAAACGGTCTCAGATGATAAGCAAAGCATTCTTGAGGGCACACTGGAATTTCATCTAGTCACTTTCATCATGTTGGTTTGATTTGCGTTCGCTACTTTGATAATTTGATATGTGGGTGGACCGGTGCTTGGGTGTTTTTCTTACTTGAACAAGCCTCCCACTTATGATTAACCCCCTCGCAAGCATCGATAACTACGAAAGAAGTATTAAGATAAAATCTAACCATAGCATTAAACATATGGATCCAAATCACTCCCTTACGGAATAGTGCATAAACTAGGGTTTAAGATTCTGTCACTCTTGCAACCCGTCATCTAATAACTACTCTAGAATGCATTCCCTTAGGCCCAAATATGGTGAAGTGTCATGTGGTCGATGTTCACATAACACCACTAAGGGAATCACAACATACATATCATCAAAATATCAAACACATATCAAATTCACATGATTACTTGCAACATGACTTCTCCCGTGGCCTCAAGAACAAAGGTAACTACTCACAAATAATATTCATGCTCAAGATCAGAGGGATATTAAATAGCATAATGGATCTAAACATATAATATTCCACCAAATAAACCATATAGCATCAACTACAAGATGTAATCAACACTACTAGTCACCCACAGTTACCAATCCGAAGTTCCGGTACTAAGATTGAACACAAGAGATGAACTAGGATTTGAGATGAAACTGCCGGAGGGCAAAAGTGCTCCTACCCAAGTTCCGCCTCAAGACGGCGGCGCTTCGTCCCAAAAGTCCTCATTTTATTTTTTCTAGGTCAAAATAACTTATATACCAGGAGATGGGCACCGAAGGTGGGCTGGGCTGCCCACCACCCACCAGGGCGCGCCTGGGGGGGCTAGCGTGCCCTGGTGTCTCATGGGCACCTGGTAGCCCCCCTCTGATAGTTCTTTTCTCCAATATTTATTATATATTCCAAAATAATTCTCTGTAAAATTTCAGCTCATTTGGACATTTGCAGAATAGGTATCTCTGACATAGCTTTTTCAGGTCCAGAATTCCAGCTGCGGGTATTCTCCCTCTTTGTGTAAACCTTGCATATTATGAGAGAAAAGCCATTAGAATTACTCCATAAAGTGTTATTATGCATAAGAACATTACAAATGACAGTAGGAAAACATGATGCAAAATGGACGTTTCAAGTCTTCGCGGATCTCCCGCAGAGCGTGGCGGATGTCGTTGCGCATTTCGACCAGTTGGCGGGTCACGAGGTGGAGAAGGCCTTCTGGGGGCAGTTTCCGGGGTCTCCGTCATCACAGCTAGGGTTGGCCTGAGACTTTGGGGGCCCGGGGTGAAACTAAAACTCAGGTCCCTTAGTATATTAAATAGTATCAATCACATTTAGATGCATCTAAAATCAATATGCACTCAAATAATTTAGATAGATTACCTTAAACATTTCTTCTAAGATCCCTCGGTGCAAATTAACTTCTAATGGGGGCAATGTCAATGTCATCCAATAATATGTGATTGGCATTTTCTCCTTGCCGATCCGATTCCAAATTTCCCTTAGTTGGTTGATGATCTTCCACTTCCTCTATGACAATATAGCCAAGTCATCATCTAGGTTTATCAAAGTAGTGGAAGCACCGGTATTCCTCTTGAGAAATTTGTGAATATCATCACGTTGTGATTGTATCGATTTATCCACAACTTTCTTCATTTTCCTTTTATCGCTACCCGATGGATACTTCCTGTTTCTAGACGACATGATATTGATAAATACACTGCTGCAAACCAAAAAAAATCGTTGCATCAATTGTTGAATGGTGCTGGTTATGCATCAAAGAACGACAATATGATTATGATATACCCGATAGTCGAATTCGTGATGACTGAATACTGAGAGCGTCAGTGCGCATGCCTATACTGCTGCACAGGGCCTAGACTGGAGGCTATAATCAGAGAACAGTTTAATAGAGCAAAGTGGATGACTATGGGGCCTCCAAGAATCGTAATCAGCGGTGCCGGTGAACTAGGTTTGGAAGGAATTACTCGCAGGAACAGGAGGGCTGCAGTATGGCGTCGGCGGCCCTGGGTCTAGGACTGGGAATCGCTGCGTGATGGGAATCATGTATTAGAAGTAAAGGATCATGATCTGTGCTCAAAAAAGGATCACAAATTCACGATCTATGTGAAGGGATCGCATCTGAGTCGATCGCTGGGTGGGATTGGGCTATTGCGCTTGCGTGCCTGGCTGCCTGGCTGAGGCAAAGCCCAGCGCCCCAGCCATTTCGATTTTTATTTCTGTCATAGGCCATAGCCTGCCTACATACCTGGGTGGGGCCCCTAGATTGTGCGGGCCCGGGGCGGTCGCCCCCTGCCCCCCTCAGGGCCGGCTCTGATCACAGCTGTTGAATAATCGAATGAAGCAGCTAGCGGAGCTACTCCGCATGGCGATACCGGTACTTCAAGACCTCTGCTTTGTGTTGTGGCCTATCGAAGCCCTTCCAACCATCCTCTTTGGCCTCGTGATGCGCCTATGTGGGGTTGTCTCATGTGTCGATAGCTGGAGGAGGTATGCATGCTTTGAAGGAGCACGGAGGGTGTATGCTTGCATGAAGACACACTTCCGCAAGGTCAATGCGGTTATGGTGGCCACAGGACCTTCTGCAGACAAGCCTCGCTCCGCGGAGCAGTTTTACCCCGATGTGGAGGAAGGAGCTCGGATTACCAAGGCCGCATGTCCAAAGGACACTTTGTATTACTAGGTACCACTTCGGAATGCCGAAGTTATGAAATGTACATAACTTAATGCTTTGATGGAATGAGCATGGTTTCAAATCCTTTATATGTACTCTTTTAATTATTTTACCTCCCGTGTGACCATTTTAAACTGAAAGTGGCCAGTCGTCGGTTTCTGCCCTGGTGTAGAATATACAAAGGGTGTTCCGAGATGCAGATTTGACACTTAGCCGACGTCTCGGTGCCTAGAGGCAGTCTCTGCTCATAGGAACCAGGCAATCAGACTATAATGGCTTGATAACTTTCACTTAGTCTGGGGAGTTTGACTCTGGGGGCAGATTACGAGCCCCCAGTGTGGGAAGTGCTCGGCTTAGTAAGCCAAGGTCTAAACCATGACACACTTTGGCTAAAAAAGTAAAGCCCTTCGTTTAACATGGGTGATCTCCATCATCACATCGCTTAACACGGTCCGCGGATGGTCGACCAGTTTGCGCCTACCTAGATAGTCAGTTTTTGGCTTTTCTCCACTGAGGTGCTCTGCCAATTAACCTGGCGGCACAATCGCAGTGGTTCTCCCATTACACCCTTAGCTGAATTCATCGGGAATATAAGGAGTACACATTGGAGCCGGGCAACCCAACTACTGACCAAAATCTAGGTCCAAAACCGATGCATATAAAGACAAAAATCCGAGACGCCGAACACTTCAGACTTGTAAGGCCGGGGGATTAGGCCCTGCTACTTGTGAGCTGCGTTGGGATTTCCCCGAAGAGGAGATGATGATGCAATACAGTAGAGATAAAGTATTTCCATCAGTTAATAACCAAGGTTATCAATCCAGTAGGAGAACCAAGCAACACTATGTAAGCAGTACATGCACACAAGATAACAAATCCTTGCACCCAACGCGAATAAGGGGTTGTCAATCCCTTGGCGGTTAATTGCAAGATTAAATTGTATGGTGATAGATAAATAGATTGCACTAAATATGAAATAAAATAAAGAAATAAAAATTGCAGCAAGGTATTTTTGGATTTTAATATATGATAAAAGTAGATCTGGGGGCCATAGTTTTCACTAGAGGCTTCTCTCGAGAAAATAGCATACGGTGGGTAAACAAATTACTGTTGGGCAATTGACAGAAAAGCAAATAATCATGACAATATCCAAGGCAATGATCATATATAGGCATCATGTCCAAGACAAGTA
Source organism: Thinopyrum elongatum (assembly GCA_011799875.1). NCBI lineage: Eukaryota > Viridiplantae > Streptophyta > Magnoliopsida > Poales > Poaceae > Thinopyrum > Thinopyrum elongatum. The sequence continues at coordinate 525,253,965 of CM022298.1, forward strand.
GACCGACTCCTGCCTGCATCTACTAGTATTACTCCACACATCGACCGCTATCCAGCATGCATCTAGAGTATTAAGTTCATAAAGAACGGAGTAACGCCTTAAGTACGATGACATGATGTAGGCAAGATAAACTCACGCATGAATAAACCCCTTCTTTTTACCCTTAATAGCAATGATAAATACATGTCATGTCCCCTTCTAGCACTGGGATTGAGCACCGCAAGATCGAACCCATTACAAAGCACCTCCTCCCATTGCAAGGTAAATCAATCTAGTTGGCCAAACCAAATCAATAGATCGGAGAAGAAATACGAAGCTATATCAATCATGAAGAAAAGAGTTTAGAGAAAACTCAAATAATATTCATGGATAATCTGATCATAAACTAACAATTCATCGGATCCCAACAAACACACCGTCGGATCCCAACAAACACACCGCAAGAAAAAGAATTACATCAGATAGAACTCCAAGAACATCAAGGAGAATATTGTATTGAAGAACATCAAGAGAGAATAAGCCATCTAGCTACTAACTATGGACCCATTAGTCTATGGTAAACTACTCACACATTATCGGAAGGGCATCAAGGTTGATGTAGAGCCCCTCCATGATCAATTTCCCGTCCGGCGGAGGCCTCCAGATGGGATCTCACGAGAACACAAACTTGCGACAATGGAAAAAGTATTTCATGGTGCTATCTGATCTGAGGGGAAGTCTTGGGTATTTATAGAGCTGGAATTAGGTCAAAATGTTGTATGAGGGGGCCACAAGCCTATGGGGCGCCCCCGAGGGGTGCGCCCCACTAGCTTGTCGCTCCCTCATGGGCCTTCTGGTCTCCCCTCGAACCTTCTAGGGTCTCTTCTAGTCCAGAAACAATTAATCCAAAGTTTTTTTCTTCATTTGGACTTCATTTGATATTGATTTCCTGAAAAGTCAAAAATAGGCACAAAAAAAACAGTGATTGACACTGGGCACTAAGTTAATAGGTTAGTCCCAAAAAATGATATAAAGTTGCTTGTAAATGAGTATAAAACATCCAAGATTGATACTATAATAGTATGGAACAATCAAAAATTATAGATACGTTGGAGACGTATCAAGCATCTCCAAGCTTAATTCCTGCTCGTGCTCGAGTAGGTAAATGATAAAAACAGAATTTTTGATGTGGAATGCTACCTATCATATTCATCATATAATCTTCTTTTTTTGCATGGACACATAAATACTCAAGCATATCAACAAGCAGCCATGTCTTTCAAAATATCAACGCTAAAAAAAGTTATCCCTAGCCCATTATGCTCAGTCATTGATCCAACATGAAACACACTCAAATATTAGCTTCACCCAATGCACAAGTATGACAATAGTTCCCTAGTTGGTGCTTTAGAAGAGAAGATGGCGACTCAAAATAAAAATAAAAATTGCATAAAAGTAAATAGATAGGCCCTTCACAGAGGGAAGCAGATATTTACAGAGGTGCTAGAGCTCAAAGCCTAAATTAGAGATAAAATTATTTTGAGAGGCATGCTTCTCCTGTCAACGCTACGATCGAGAGTTCCCAACGTCTTACATGCTAGACAAACTATAGGCGGTTCCCAAATAGAAAATAATTTTATTTCCTTTCCACCATTCTTTCACAATCCATGGCTAGCCGTATCCATGGGTGCCTTCCATACCAACACTTTCCAAGGAATTTATTATTAACATCATATTAAAAAATCATTTCGGGACTGGGCATCCCTATTACCTAGCACTTTCTCGTGCAATGACAAGTGGATAAACACTCATCGTGAGAATAACCCGCCTAGCATGAAAGATATCGGCCACCCCCTGCCGCCACATGAGCGGTACGGGAACACAAAATGGAAATTTATTTTGAATAATTAGAGTTGGCACATACAAATTTACTTAGGATAACATTGGAACACCGCATATAGGTAGGTATGGTGGACTCATTTGGCACAACTTTGGGTTTAAAAGTTTGGATGCACAAGCAGTATTCCCACTTAGTACAAATGGAGGCTAGCAAATAGGTTGAGAAGCGACCAACCAAAAAAACAAAAACGGTCATAAACATTCATTGAGCATAACTAACATTGAATAATATACCACAAGAAGGATGTAACTTCGTTGCATAACTATTGACTTGCGTGCATGCATAGGGAATCACAAACCTTAACACCGATTTTCTTACTAAATCATAATTACTCACTAACATGGCATCACATATTATCATCTCGATATCGCAAAACTACTGCAAGGAATAAAACTTATCATAAGCAATGATCCTCATTAAAGTTTTTATTATATCCTTCTTGGATATCCATCACATTGGGACTAAATGCATATCTTGTGCAGATTACCATTACTATTATCAACTCTCAAAAAGATATAAGTGAAGCATAAGAGTGCAAACATTTCTTCAAAACATAATCTTATCAACTCTCAAAAAGATATAAGTGAAGCATGAGAGTGCAAATATTTCTTCAAGACATAATCTTATCAACTCTCAAAAAGATATAAGTGAATCATGAGAGTGCAAATATTTCTTTAAAATATAATCACCACCATGCTCAAAAAGATTTAAGTGAAACACTAGAGCAACTGCCTAGCTCAAAAAATTTAAGTGAAGCACAAAGAGTGTTCTACAAATCATCATAAATGCGTGTTTCTCTAAAAATACATGTGTTCAGCAAGCATGATTGTGAAAAATTTAAAGCAAACAAAGCAAAGACTCATATAATACACGACGCTCCAAGCAAAACTCATGATATGTGACGAATAAAAATATAGCTCCAAGTAAAATTACCAATAGACGTTAGAAGAAAGAGGGGATGCCTTCCGGGGCATCCCCAAGCTTAGTCGCTTGGGAGTCCTTGAATATTACCTTGGGGTGCCTCATCCATCCCCAAGCTTAGGCTCTTGCCACTCTGTATTCCTTCATCCATCATGATATCACCCAAAACTTGAAAACTTCAATCACACAAAACTTGACAAAAACCTTTGTGAGATTCATTAGTATAAGAAAACAAATAACTACTTTAAGTGTTTTTGAAAACCCATTCATATTTTATATTTTTTTCATTATATCTACTGTATTCTAACTTCTCCATGTCTTATACCCCCCGATACAATCCATAGTTCCATCAAAACAAGCAAAACAATGCATCAAAAACAGAACCTGTCAGAAACAAAACAGTCTGTAGAAACCTGAATAATGCTCATACTTATGTAACTCCAAAATTTATGAAAAATTATGACAACGTGGGAAATTTGTATATCAATTATGTGTAAAAAATTAATAATTTTTCCACACTCCAGAAAATTTTGGTAATTCTGCTACTGGACGCAAAACATTCTGTTTTTTCACATAATCGAGTCAACTATCATCCAAACCATCCTAAAGGCTTTACTTGGCACAAACACTAATTAAAACATAAAAAGCACAATCATAACAGTAGCTTAATTGTGTGCAGAAAATAAAATATAATATTAAACAAGAAAATTAAGATAATTATTGGGTTGCCTCCCAACATGCGCTATTGTTTTATGCCCCAAGCTATGCATAATGCATAGTTTCAAGTATTGTCATCTTTCAAATTCACTCCATAGGTTGCCCTTGTGATGGATTCATATGGTTGCTTAATTCTCTTTATAGGGAAGTGTTCCATATTGTTGGTGCAACGACAGGCCCCTTATGTTTTGGAGTTTGTTGACATAAACAGTATGGGACTTATGTGTTTGCTAGTGCACACAGAGTAACAGGTTCCTGAAGTATCGAGGAGTTTGAAGAAAATGACGAAGATAATCTCCCTGCATGGCAGCGAAGGTTATCACTGAAGATAAAGCTAACAAGAGTGACCCCTAAAAATTGCTGAAGTTTAAGCAATTGGTTCGGTGCATGTTCGAAGCAAATGACTACGCTCGAGGAAGAATGAAGACGAGATGAAGACGTAGCATTTGTTTCGTTGTTCATCTTTTTTCATTGAGCCATAGGACCACCGTACTATTAAGAGGGGTGTAGCGTTTGAAGCTTTGATTCTCTGATGCTAAACCCAAAACCTATGAAAGCTGTGAGAGAAATCTCTTTGTGCTCCGAGCAAATACTTGCCAGCAAGCGACTGTGATGTTCTTCGCTGCGAGAGATTTGTCTCAGACCGAGGAGTTAGCATTACTTGTTCCTCAAGTAATGTTACCGTTGCTCAAAAATCCGACCGTTGTGAATGTGTCGGTAGGCCATTGGCTGGACCTCATGTCCAAAATGGTCATTCCCCAACCGGGAAGGCTGCGGCTATAAATAGCCACCCCGCGTCGGCTTTGTCCGGCGGCTGCTCCGTTTGATTTTGAGAAGATTGTTGAGAAACCCACTCTCTGAGCGACTTGAGTTTAAACTCCACCGAGAGAAAAACCCTAGAGCCGAAGAATTAGATAGTGGTTTAACATCATTGGAATCTAAGTTTAGTACGCTCCGCCTATTACTCTTGAGAGTTTTAAACTCTCTAGACGGTTAGGTGTCAATTTCTTCAGAGACGAAGAGTGATTGTGGTTCTCGGAGAAGAAGTCTGTAAAGGTTCGGAGATCACCTTCAAGTATCTACCATGAGTGATCGGCATCGGTTGACGAATCGATTGTTGAAGAGAATAGGGTGAAGAGAGTTTATCTTCTGTGCTAAGTCACAGCCTCTCCAACCAGACGTGGTCCTTGTGCAGAAGGACGAACTGGTCGAACAAATACATTGTCGCCATCGAGCATCTTCGGTTATCTCTGTCACTCATGTTTACCTTCGATGCGTTTTCATTCATATGATTGACTTTGATGCATGTCTTAGCTTTCATCCGGTACTATGTTTTAGTTCACTGTAGTGTGTTTTTCATTTATTCCGTTGCTGGGTTATGAGAGATTTAAGTTTTCCAAAGAAAATTTAAACTCCCATTCACCCCCCCCCTCTAGTAGACATACTTCGTTCCTACAATAGGTATCAGAGCAAGGTACTCCTTGACTCTGCTCATTTTAGTCTAATGACTTTGGAGTTTAAGTATGTCTTCAGTGAACTACAAGTTGCATCTCAAGATTCCCATATTCGATGGGATGGATTATCCCTTCTAGAAGGAGAAGATGAAAATTCGGCTCCGAGCAATAGATGATGATATGTGGAACGTGGTGCAATTTGGGCTCAACATTGTTGTGCCTCAAGGCCCTTCCGATGAAGAAAAGAAGCTCATTCAACTGGATGCTCAGGCCAAAGATGAAATTGGTGGTCATCTCAATCGAGCACAATTTCGTTGCTACCGCCAATGTGAAACTGTGAAGGAATTGTGGGACGTCCTCGAAAAGATCAATGAAGGAGTTTCAACTCAGAAAGAAGCTAGAATTGATACATTTCGAGCCAAGTTCAATCGCTTCAAGCGCATTGGAAATGAAAGCTGCCAACAAACCTTCGATCGCCTGAGTGATATCGTGAATGAACTTCAAGGTCTCGGCGCCAAAGACATCACTGACTGTGAAGTCGTGAAGAAACTGCTTCGATCACTTGACAGTTCCTTCGATACACTTGTTTTGATGATACGTGAACGACCTGACTTCAAGCACCTTGACTCTGCTGATATCATGGAGAAACTGAACACACACGAGGAACAGGAACAAGAGAAAAGAGATCTGTATGGTTCGAGCTTACGCAAAAATCATGCTCTCAAGGCAGTGGCTGATTCCGCTTCCGATGGAAATGCCGAAGAAGATTCTGATGATCCAGAAAAACTCAGCAAAGATCTCGCCCTGATCACGAAAAGATTCCAACGCTTTCACAAGAAGAGCCATTTCCAGAAGAGAAGTTCAAGCAACTTTGGGGGTTCAAAATCTTCATCAAAACCTGCTGGAGAATACACCTACTTCAAGTGCAAAAAGCCTGGATACTTCATTTCAGACTGCCCTCTCTGGGAAGCTAAAATCCGTGCTAGTGGGAGATATGATTCGGGCAACCATCGAGGCAAAAGCAAGAGCAAGAACTACGACTCCGATGATGAGAAGAAAACAAAGAAATTCTTCAAGAAGAAGGACAACTCCACGTCAAAATCTTCATCAAGATCTTCGTCAAGAAATCCTTCCAAGTCCTCCTCCAACCGCAAGAATACCTCTCGCAAGGCCAAGGCATACATCGGCAAGGAAATGGATTCTAATGAAGAAGAATCGTCGGGTTTCGAAGAAGAAGAAGAATCCGATGAGGATTCCGACTCCGGCATGGTGGGCATAGCATGTGCCTCCTCTGCTACGACAAACTTCTTCGGGAGTCCATCAAGCGACGACGAATCTCCTGCCTACTGCTTCATGGCCAAGGCTTCGAAAGAAAAGGTATCCTCCAAACATCATAAGGTTCACTCCAGTGATCAATATTCTTCTGATGAGGATGACCATGCTAAGTTGATCAAAATTGCTAATATTCAGCAAAATTCTCATGAGAAAATTGAGAAAACCCTCAGGGAATCTGAAGGGTTGTTGGTTGAGGAGATGGACAAAAACCAGTCACTGACCAAAGAGTATTCCACGCTAACGTCATGATTGGATGAACTCTCAACTCGTCATGATTTTCTCTCAGCAAACCACGAAAGATTGACCTATGACTACCTAAAAAGGAAACAGGAACTCGAGGAGTTGAGAGAGGCTCATGAGGATTTGATGAGAGAAAATTCTCTTCTCACCCAACAACTTAAAGAGAAACCTGAAGTGTTTGAGCCACCATGTTTAAAATGCCTTGAACGAACCAATGATGAATCAAATGCTGAATCATCTGTGAATGCTAACCCCTCGATCGAGGAAAATGGTTCTGTTTCTGATGAGAATGCTAAGTTAAAGGATCTTCTTCAGACAGGAATGTTCAAATCACTCAAAGGGCATCAAACCCTCTGTGATGTTTTGAAGAAATCTATCCTTCACAAAAATCCCAGAAAAGAAGGTATCGGTTTCGAAAGGAAACTGAATGAAGATGGTTCTTACTGGGAACCACATCAATATCCTCAAACTGTGTGGGTTCCTGCAAAGAGCAAAATGCTCGATCCAGCATTACTTTCGGGATACAACTCTCCTATTCCTGAATATACTCATGATGATTCCCTGGACAACTATAAGTTGTTCAAGAATCAACATGGTGAGACTGTTGCTCGCTATGTTGGACCAAACAGCAGAAATGCCCCCCCCCCCCAAAGAAAGCTATTTGGGTGCCAAAGAAAATTGTTGAGGCTTTGCCTGTTTCTGCTTATCCGACCATGCAGAAACAAAGAATTCAACAGAATGAGTATATGCATACTGGATACAATCACTATGCTCATGCGTCCGGAAAGAATTTTAGTGCTTACTCTTTCAATTATGCTCGCTCCTCATCGAGTAACAACTATGCTTATCGAAAGAAATCATATCCTGCTCATTCATTTGTTTCGATGCCACCTGCAAAGATGTGGGTGGTTAAGAAAGCCTAATTCTTCCGCAGGACTATGTCTCCGGGTGCACTGAATGGATTATGGACAGTGGATGCACTAGTCATATGACCGAAGAAAAGTCGTTGTTTGTCGACCCCAACTTAACTACTTCTCCTTTGAAGTATATCACTTTTGGCGACAACAACAAGGGAAAGGTAATTGGGCTAGGTAAAATTGCTATATCCAAGGACAAATCTATTGATGATGTGCTACTTGTTCAATCCCTTGGATTCAATCTTATGTCTGTTGGCAAGCTATGTGATTTAGGCATGCTAGTCTTATTCTCGATATCCAAATGCATTGTCTTCATGGCCTCTGACAATTCCTTCATCTTTGAGGGAATTAGAAAAGGTGATATTTATATTGTGGATTTCTCTAAGGGTCCCTCAGTCCAAACTTGTTTGCTTGCAGAAGCAACCAAAGGTTGGCTGTGGCACCGTAGACTTGGTCATGCAGGTATGAGAAATTTGCAGACCCTGGTGAAGAAAAATCATCTCCGAGGCATTCCTGATGTAAAATTCGACAAGAATCATCTCTGTGCTGCTTGTGCGGCTGGTAAATTGGCTAAGAAGCATCATTCATCCAAGACAGTTATGACCATAACAAGACCACTGGAAATTCTTCATATGGATTTATTCGGTCCTCAAAATTATGCACGCTTCGGTGGCAGTCATTATGGTCTGGTTATTGTTGATGATTTCTCTCGATACACTTGGGTATTCTTTCTTGAAGACAAGACCTGTACTCAAGATATCTTCAAAAGCTTCACTAAGAAGGCCCAGAATGAATATGATGTGGGAATTAAGAACATCAGAAGTGACAATGGAACTGAGTTAAAAAATACTCACATTGCTGAATTTCTCGATGATCATGGTATTACTCATGAGTTCTCTGCTGCATACACTCCCCAACATAATGGAGTTGTTGAACGAAAGAACATAACTCTCATTGAAATGGCGAGAACTATGCTCTATGAGTACAAAACTCCCATTCGCTTCTGGGCTGATGCTACTAACACTGCTTGTCATGTGATCAATCGTGTTTATCTTCACAAGTTCCTTAAGAAAACTTCATATGAGCTTATCACTGGCAAGAAACTGAATGTTTCTTATTTACGTGTTTTTGGTGCACCTTGTTACATTCTTGACATGAATCATTCTTCCAAATTTGCACCCAAGGCACATGAAGGTTTTCTTCTTGGTTATGGCTGAAACTCGCATATGTATCGTGTCTATAACTCTCACCACATGAAAGTTATGGAAACGGTAAATGTGCGGTTTAATGAATCTAACGGCTCTCAAAAGGAGCACCTGCCAAATGTGATAGATGAACCACTGATATCGGATGCTATTCGGCAAATGGCCATCGGGAGCGTCAAGCCTGTTGAAGGAAATGTACCTGAGTCCTCTGATGATGATGCTCCTATGACTCGAAGCAGAACTCGTCAAGCCACAACCAAAGCAAATGCTCCTCCGAATGGAAATGGAAATCAAAATCCAAATGCCGATCAAAATGGCAATCCTGAAGGGAATGATGACACAAATGCTGATGTTGATGCTGATGATAATGACCATCACGAAGAAAATGCCCATCCTCGTGTGGCAAATCGAGTGGATCCTTCACTAATTCTCAATAAAATTGAGAATCCAGGTTATCGACCCACAACTCATTCACGCACTCGTTTGACTAACTACTGTGGCAGTTTCTCCTTTGTTTCATTGGCAGAACCTACCAAATATGAAGAAGCCATGAATGATCTGGATTGGATGAATGCCATGCAAGAGGAGTTGGTGCAATTCGAATTAAATTATGTATGGGAACTGGTTGATAAACCGAATCCCAAGAAGCACAATATCATCGGCACAAAATGGATTTTCCGCAATAAGCAAGATGAAAATGGTATTGTGGTGAGAAACAAAGCACGACTTATTGCTCAAGGGTACACACAGGTAGAAGGTATTGATTTCGGTGAAACATATGCTCCTGTTGCACGCCTTGAGGCAATTCGTATTCTTCTCGCTTATGCAAACTACAATAATATCTTGCTTTATCAAATGGATGTGAAAAGTGCTTTCCTCAATGGTGAAATTGATGAGGAAGTTTATGTTAGACAACCACCTGGCTTTGAACATCCTAAGTTTCCTAACAAAGTTTTTAGGTTGAAGAAAGCTTTATATGGGCTAAAGCAAGCCCCTCGAGCCTGGTATGACACTCCGAAGAAGTTTCTGCTCGATAAAGGGTTCAAGCCAGGATCCACAGATCCCACTCTTTTCACTCGTGCTGTTGACAATGATTTATTCGTTTGTCAAATCTATGTGGATGATATTATCTTTGGCTATACTAACAACGCTTGCAGCTTAGAATTCGAGAAAATGATGTCCGATAAATATCAAGTGTCCATGATGGGTGAACTCAAATTCTTTCTTGGACTGCAAATTCACCAACAAGCAAATGGCATATTCATCTCTCAGGAGAAATATCTGAAAGAGTGTCTGAAGAAGTTCAAAATGCAAGATTCCAAAATGAAGGGCTATAAGACTCCAATGCCCACGAATGGTAAGCTGGATGCAGATGTGTATGGTAAGGATTGCGATCAGAAAGCCTATCGTTCGATGATTGGATCTCTTCTTTACCTATGTGCATCCAGACCTGACATTATGTTGAGTGTTTGCATGTGTGCCCGCTATCAAGCTGCACCGAAAGAATCGCACCGCCAAGCGGTCAAGCGCATTCTGAGATATTTGGCTCACACCCCCACCTTAGGTTTATGGTATCCTAAGGGATCATAGTTTGATCTTGTTGGTTATTCAGACTTAGATTGGGCTGGTGACTTGGTTGATAGGAAATCTACCTCAGGGACATATCATTTCCTCGGTAGATCATTGGTCTGTTGGTCATCAAGGAAGCAGAATTGTGTATTTCTCTCTACGGCTGAAGCCGAATATATTGCTGCTAGCGCTTGTTGCACTCAGTTATTGTGGATGAAGCAGACACTGAAGGATTTTGGCATCAAGGTCAAGCATATCCCTCTGTATTGTGATAATAAGAGTGCCATCAAAATTGCACACAATCCTATGCAGCATTCTCGCACAAAGCATATTACCATCAAACATCATTTTATTCGCGATCATGTTGCTCGAGAGGATATTGTTATCAATCATGCCAAGATCGAAGACAATCTCGCTGATATTTTCACCAAGCCTCTCAACGAGAAAAGATTCTATGTGTTATGGTGTGAGCTAAATATCCTGGACTTCGCAAACGTGCAGTAAGCTGGACTCGACACCCATGCTAACACTTCCACATCTTTGAAGGAATGGGTGCATAACACTCGAAGAGTTTGAAACTTTCGACAAAGTGAAAGTTTCTTTCTGAGAGTGAATTCATTAATGAAGAACTAGGCTAACCGGGTGCCACGATAATTGTGTGACGCTCGGGGCCATACAGTTCTTATACGATGGGTTATGCCACCACAATTTTTCTTTCATTGGATTTTCTTCGATCGATAGATTTGGTTTCTGTCCGAATGCATTTCTCTCATAGCTATTTGCTCGAGTGCTTGTGTTTCTGCCTGAGTGAAATGCCTAGGACCCTGTTTTCCCTCTGATCTATCTCTTCCAGTCTATGCTGTTCCGTTGCAAATGCTCAAATTTTATTTGGAATGAAACTTATCTAGTGTCCTTGACCACGATTAAGATTCGGTCCGAATATTAATCTATTTTGGCGAAAGCTATCCAAAATTTGGGTTTTCCCGCCCAAGTCAGGACCATGATATTTCACGGTTGCCACGTGCAACACATCAACTGCCAGTCCATCCTATCCATTGAATTGCAATCGTCTCTGCCTAGAGACCGTCCGATCAAAAACCTCTGCGTGCGGTTATTTCCATTCGCCTATATAAACCGCGCCACTCCCTTCTTCCACTTTACTCTCTTTCCCTTCACTCTCTCTCCACCGAAACCCTCGCCGGAGTGCTCCACCTTGAGCTCGACACCGACGACCCCTTCACCGCTTAACTGCCGGAAAGTGGTCACCGGAGTCATTCCACGCCGTCGCGGGACATCTTCTTCCCCACGCCGCCGTAGCTGCTGCACGTCACCAACCTAGGGTACATATGGTTCGATCTCGGGTCTCCTTCCTTCTTGATTCGATTTCATCCGCGGTTATTTTTCTCTGATTTTACCGCATATCTTAGATCTAGGTTTTTACCCTTCTAGTGCGAATGTGGTTTGTAGTTGTTCCTCGCATTCGAATGTTTCAGATCTAGGGTTTGTGTTGTGTTTCGCTCGGATGATATGTCTAGCTCGCTGTCTAGTATTATTCTTCGGACCTACTAGCTCGATATATATGTTTCATTCATTCGGAACATCTCTCAAAGTCTGTATCTGATTCTTCCTCAAAATGTTTTTGTTCGAGAAAACTTTCGCTATGAGCATTTGTGACCCTGTCCCCATTTTCCCTCGTACCTATTCTCTTTCACAGGTGAATGCAGTCAGTTGAGGATTCTGCTAAACCACATAGTATGGCTGATGATGAAGAGGCATTCATGGGAACAGCTGACCAATCAAAAGCACCAAATGCTAAGGGCCCAACGGTAGGCCCATCCACTAGCAAAAAAAAGGTCTGAACCAAATGCAAATGAGCAAGAAGCAGATGCTCCGAAGAAAAGGAAAGGTGGCAGGGAACCTCTCGCAAATTCAGCACAGTATATCTCGCATGATGATTACAACACAGTACCCGGAGAAGATTCGACTCGGAGAAAAAGGCTTGTGCAAAAGATTCGGCGTCACTGGGTACGGAAGTGGTTTGACTTAAAAATGGTTGATCCTCGTTATGCCAAGAACTTTGCCTTCCATCCCCCGTGGGGTGATTGTCGCGAAATTGGACTCATCAGGGCAGGTGAACCCCAGGAAAGACCTCAACCACCTCCAGAGGCTCATGAGTCATCTCTCAAAACACCTGACTCCTACCCCGAAGAAAAGGCCAAGCGCCTCAAGAATGCTGAAAAGAGAGCCAAGAAGGCTGAAAAGGAGCAGGCAAGAGAAGAAGCAAATCGTCTTCTTATCAAATCAAATGTCAAAAAGAAGAAGGCTGAAGGAAAAGCAGAACGCTGCACGAAGAACAAACATGATCCAAGATCTATTGCTCTGAAGAAAAAGAGTGCACCGAGGAAAAGACCTGCTAAGCCTGTTGAATCTGAAAGTGATTCTTCCGATCAAGATGATCCTCCACTCACCAGAGAAAAAATTGATGCAACTCTCTCCGAACAAGTGAATGTCACTACATCCACTATTTTGCCTGATCTTCGCGCGAGTGCAGTCCCAACTGCACCTCCGAAGAAGAACCCATTGAAGAGAAAGACCCCTGCAACCACTGTCACAATGGTTGAAAAAGCGAATACAGATCCTCATCCTGATGCAATATATTTGCAAGATTTGGTAGTCGAAGCCCCTGTTGGCACAACCAAGCTAGGAGAAAAGCTTCGAAGGAAAAGTTGAAGCAAATCAAAGCCCCAGCTGCTAAGAAAAATGTTCCAAGTGTTGATATTATGAAGGAAAAGGTTGCGCAGTTTGCTCCTAAGCTGACACAACCATTGGCTTCGGTGCGTCCGACCGAACAATTTGTAGCACAAGATGCTCCAGCTGCATAGCCTCAAGATGATTCTGCTGCACCACACTATTTCAATGAAGTGTTCATCATGGAACAACTTGACAGATTTGTGGAAAACCTGTTTGATGGAGAAGTGGCATCTTTGCCCATTCCCTCTGCAGTAATTGCTCAAGCTTCTGATCTGATCAACGACATGAGAAATGACTCAGTTGAGATAAAAGACCTCACTGCCCAACTCCAGGAGCTTAACGACCCTATGCGAAATACGAAATCCAAGTTTATCATCAAGCAACTTGAAGAATCTTATGTGGATGTCAATAAGGCTCTAACTATCCTTCGGCACAGACGATTGGGATTTCACTCAGATTTGGATCAAATCGTTCACAAAATTTGCCTCGATCATCAAGCTCAAGTGACTGGGTACAATGATCTTGTCAAAGGGCACATCGATCCGTTGAAGCAAAAGAAGAAGAAAAAGACAGCGAAGAAAAATGCTCCTCCTCCAGAAACTGATACACATAGAGAAAAGTCTCCGGAACAAGCAATTCCTTCGCCAACTCATGAAGCAGTTGCGGATGTATCTCCTTCACCAAGGCCAACTGAACCAGTGCCTGTGGCCTCCCCAGCTCCTGCTGAAAATCCCTCTCAGCTCCAAGTGTCTGAAGAAGGTGAAATTCCTCAGTCTCAACGTCAGGCCTCTCCAGCTCGGGTTGAACCAAATGATTCGGTTCCTCCCTCTGCTCCTCAAACAACTCCTGAAGAAAATCCTCACCAATCCCCAGCAGCTGACAAAACTTTGGTGCCTGATTCTGCACCTGAACACGTGTCTAATCCATCTCCTCTGAGAATTTCACTCAACACTGCATGGAGAAACTCAGATGTTGATCCTTCTGCAGCAAAATCAGCGTCAGCTCAACATTCAGATTCTGTTATCTATGGCGATGAAGTGATTTTTGTTGGAGATGAACTCAAGTACCCTTATCCTCGCGAGTGACTGCCATTGTTTTCCATCAGCGTTGGCAGTAAAGGGCCTCTTTTCAATCGGAACACTCATCCGCTTTTCTTTCAAGAGAGTCCACACAGCAAGCCCCGTACATTTGAATCTCCTCGGTTCTGGACTCAGGAACAAGCAATATACTATTTGCGGATTCTTTATGACAGCCTCAAGCTTTTCCCTCATGAGTTCCCAGATATTGCTGCTATGAAGAACATCGGCTATTTCAACCAAATACTGCAAGACATCGAAGAATTTGGTCTCACACATGTCTTTGGCTATCAGCATCCATGGAACAGGGAGATTATTCTTCAATTTTATGCAACATTATATATCTCCGGAGATGAATCAGATAGCACAAAGTGGATCATGGAATGGATGACTGAAGGAAAGAGAATAAAATGCTTTGCCATGGACTTTGTATCTCACTTTCATTTCCCTCAGTTTGAACAAGGCAAGACTGAGATTCGGGTTCATAACATTGATGCAATCACTGATGAAGATTTCCGATGCACAACGGATGAAGATAAAATTCGTGACTATAATGGTCCTCCTCTGCCTGAGCACTTGACATTCAACAATCAAACTTTATACCATATTCTCACTTACACCCTATGTCCGCTGGCCGGGATGAATACAGACAATGTGATATCTGATGTTCTTCGCAACACCATCCATGCCATCTCACAAGGTTATATCTTCAATGTCGAAGACATGTTCCTGCGCATACTGATGGATTAAGTTTAGTGTCCAAAAACTATCAAGGTATTTGCGCCCTGGATTCAGAAAGTGGTTGACTATGCAATGAAAACCGAATATCTTGCCAAAGTCAGTCACAAAAGCTTCATTCCTCCTGTGTGTGATACGCTGGAAGTAATGGAAGATTTCTCTTCAGGAAAAGCACCAGTGTCAAGCCCTTCTAATTATCATAATACCTTCAATGGACGAAAGCTACCTCAGCGTGATCGTCTGCCGAACATCAACCTCCTTCACATCTTGAAGTGAGCATGCGCACTCAACAGCTACTACTGAAGCATATGGCCGAAGACCGTCAATAGAAAGAGCATCTGGCTGCTGAACTTAACGCTATTCACAACCGAACAAAAGTTGTGCACATGATCACAGCAGAAAACAAGAAGCATTTATGGAAATTGCTTCGGAAATTTTTCTCCAAGAAGCAACTGAGCCAATCTCATCTCCAAGAACTCTATGAGTATATTGATCAAGGGTTTAATGCTGAAGATTTTCAAGACCGCCATACTCTGTCTTTGCCAGCACGTGAACCAACAATGAATTTACTTTGAATTCAGCTATGCAAATTGCTCGATGAATCAGAAGCCACTTCGCCCATTGAGAAACCTCTGAAGAAAATATTCTGTCTTGCAAGACCCAACAGGCTGATCCCAATGTGCCTTCATCTTCTCAGCCCCTAGCCAGTCTTGACGGATCTACTGTAGCTGCTGACGATGAAGATGTACCAAACACCTCCGAATCAGAAACCTCTTTAGGAAGTTCTTTGGGCGATGCCTCAGAGTGAATCAGATTCACCTTCTTTCGCACTCATGTTTTTCATCACCTTTTTGACACTAGTTGACAAAACGGGGGAGAGTTACATCGAGAGTTTCGATAGATTTGCTCTATTGGATTTGGTCTCCTTGTTTATTCGCTCTATTTTCGATGCTTTTACGCTGTATATTTCTAAGACTTTTCATTCCAGTTATTGTGCTCTAATGTAAAACTTCTGATATGGGTTGGAATATTAATAACCCCACCTACTGCACTATCCTCTCTCGAAGTATTTGTTTTGCAGGTGGAATTATTGTCAGAAGTCATAAATGATTGCACTATACTCTCGTTGGATTACCTATCATCAGTGCGAATCATTACCTCATATGATTGAAAATCCTCCACACACTCAAATGAATTGCAAGGAACTTCATTGTATATCAATCGACCCTGCATACATCTAGGGGGAGTATATTTCATCATCGAGTCAAGTAACGCAAGTTCACTCTTGTTTGTTCTACATTTCTCTTATCTATCTGCACTTCGATGATCATGTATTTTGTCAACAACCGTCCAAAAATGGGGAGATTGTTGGTGCAATGATAGGCCCCTTATGTTTTGGAGTTTGTTAACATAAACAGTATGGGACTTATGTGTTTGCTAGTGCACACAGAGTAACAGGTCCCTGAAGTATCGAGGAGTTTGAAGAAAACGACGAAGATAATCTCCCTGCATGGCAGCGAAGGTTATCACCGAAGATAAAGCTAACAAGAGTGACCCCTAAAAATTGCTGAAGTTTAAGCAATAGGTTCGGTGCATGTTCGAAGCAAATGACTGCGCTCGAGGAAGAATGAAGACGAGATGAAGACGTAGCATTTGTTTCGTTGTTCTTCTTCTTTCATTGAGTCATAGGACCACCATACTATTAAGAGGGGTGTAGCGTTCGAACCTTTGATTCTCTGATGCTAAACCCAAAACCTATGAAAGCTGTGAGAGAAATCTATTTGTGCTTCGAGCAAATACTTGCCAGCAAGAGACTGTGATCTTCTTCGCTGCGAGAGATTTGCCTCGGACCGAGGAGTTAGCATTACTTGTTCCTCAAGTAATGTTACCATTGCTCCAAAGTTCGACCGTTGTGAACGTGTCAGTTGGCCACTGGCTGGACCTTGTGTCAAAAATGGTCATTTCCCATCCGGGAAGGCTACGGCTATAAATAGCCACCCCGCGCCTGCTTTGTCCGTCGGCTGCTCTGTTTGATTCTGAGAAGATTGTTGAGCAACCGACTCTCTAAGCGATTGGAGCTTAAAATCCACCGAGAGAAAAACCCTAGAGCCAAAGAATTAGATAGTGGTTTAGCATCACTGGAATCTAAATTTAGTACGCTCCGCCTATTACTCTTGAGAGCTGCAAACTCTCTAGATGGTTAGGTGTCAATTTCTTCAGAGACCAAGAGTGATTGTGGTTCTCGAAGAAGTCTATAAAGGTTCGGAGATCGCCTTCAAGTATCCACCATGAGTGATCGGCATCGGTTGATGAATCAATTTTCGAGGAGAACAGGGTGAACAGAGTTTATGTTCCATGTTAAGTCACAACCCCTCCAACCAGACGTAGTCCTTGTGCAGAAGGATGAACTGGTCGAACAAATACCTTGTCGCCATCGAGCATCTTCGGTTATCTCTGTCACTCATGTTTACCTTCGATGCGTTTTCATTCGTATGATTTACTTCGATGCATGTCTTAGCTTTCATTCGGTACTATGTTTTAGTTCATTGTAGTGTGTTTTTCATTTATTCCGCTGCTGGGTTATGAGAGATTTAAGTTTTCTGAAGAAAATTTAAACTCTCATTCACCCCTCTCTGGTAGACATACTTCGTTCCTACACATACACTTCTTTAATGGAAACTAAAATTTTGTATTCCCATCTTTCATGTCAATGATGACACCTATAGCTCGTAGAAACGGTCGACCATGTATTATGGGACAAGACGGATTACAATCAATATCTAGCACAATAAAATCAATGGGCACATAATTCCTATTTGCAAGAATAAGAACGTCATTAATTCTTCCCAAAGGCTTTTTAATAGTAGAATCCGCCAAGTGCAAATTAAGAGAACATTCATCCAAATTGGTAAAACCTAGCACATCACATAGATATTTTGGTATTATGGAAAGGCTAGCACCTAAATCACATAAAGAATTGCACTGATAATTTTTAATTTTAATTTTAATGGTAGGTTCCCACTCATCATATAATTTTCTAGGAATTGAAATCTCTAATTCTAGTTTTTCTTCTAAAGCTTTCATCATCGCTTCTACAATATGTTTAGTAAAAGCCTTATTTTGCTCATACGCATTGGGTGAATTAAGCATGGATTGCAACAAAGAAATACACTCAATCAAAGATCAACTATCATAATTAAAATCTTTGTAATCCAAAAGAGTGCGCACATCACTATTTAAAGTTTTAACCTCTCCAAACCCACTTTTATCAATTTTTTCATCAAGATTTTCACCCTCTTAATTATGGGGATGCCTTCTAGCTAAAGTTGAATCTTATTCAGTCCCCTTATCATCAATTTTAACATTACTAACAAAGATTCAATCAAAGAGACACCTATCATTTTAACATCTTCATCATAATTACGATAGAAATCGGGCATAATCGCTTTTCTAATAATTCCCGCTTAGCCCTCAACTTGGCGGTTCATTCTTTACTCTCTTCCATGGAGACATATAGAGATTTAATTGATTCATTAATATCAATCTTGGGTGGAAAAATTCTAGCCTTAAGATTTTCCACATCACGAGTAATTCTATCAATGCTCCTAGACATATCATCAAGTTTACTCAATTTTTCTTCTATCGTAATGTTGAAAACTTTTTGAGCATTAATAAATTCCTTAATATTGCTTTCAAGATCAGAGGGCATCCTATTATTTTTATAAGAACTACCATAGGAATTGCCATAATTATTAGAGGAATTTCTAGGGAACGGCCTAGGATTAAAATTACATCTATAAGCATTATTATTAAAATTGTTTCACGAAACAAAATTCACATCTACGAATTCGTTATGTTGCTCAATCAAGGTGGACAAAGGCCCACCATTAGGATCAATAGGAGCATTTTTACTAGTGATGACCCACAAGTATAGGGGATCAATTGTAGTCCTTTCGATAAGAAAGAGTGTCGAACCCAACGAGGAGCAGAAGGAAAGGACAAGCGGTTTTCAGCAAGGTATTTTCTGCAGGCACTGAAATTATCGGTAACAGATAGTTTGTTGATGAGGTAATTCGTAATGGGTAACAAGTAACAAGTGTAAAAAAGGTGCAACAAGGTGGCCCAATCCTTTTTGTAGCAAAGGATAAGCCTGGACGAACTCTTATATAAAGCAAAGCGCTCCCGAGGACACATGGGCATTATTGTCAAGTTAGTTTTCATCATGCTCATACGATTCGCGTTTGTTACTTTGATAATTTGATATGTGGGTGGACCTGTGCTTGGGTGTTGTCCTTAATTGGGAAAGCCTCCCACTTATGATTAACTCCTCTCGCAATCATCCGCAACTACGAAAGAAGAATTAAGATAAATCTAACCATAGCATGAAACTTGTGGATCCAAATCAGCCCCTTACGAAGCAACGCATAAACTAGGGTTTAAGCTTCTGTCACTCTAGCAACCCATCATCTACTTATTACTTCCCAATGCCTTCCCCTAGGCCCAAATCATGGTGAAGTGTCATGTAGTCGACGTTCACATAACACCACTAGAGGAAAGACAACATACATCTCATCAAAATATCGAACGAATACCAAATTCACATGATTACTTATAACATGACTTCTACCATGTTCTCAGGAACAAAAGTAACTACTCACAAAGCATGTTCATGTTCAAGATCAGAGGGGTATTAATTATCATTAAGGATCTGAACATATGATCTTCCACCAAGTAAACCAACTAGCATCAACTACAAGGAGTAATCAACACTACTAGCAACCCACAGGTACCAATCTGAGGTTCTGAGGCAATGATTGAATACAAGAGATGAACTAGGGTTTGAGAGGAGATGGTGTTGGTAAAGATGTTGATGAAGATTTACCCTCCCTCGATGAGAGTATCGTTGGTGATGACGATGGCTTTGATTTCCCCCTCCGGGAGGGAAGTTTCCCTGGTAGAATCGCTCTGCCGAAGCCCTAGATTGTTCCTGCCCAAGTTCCGCCTCGAGGCAGCGGCGCTTCATCCCGAAAGCTTCCTTCTTATTTTTTTCTAGGTCAAAACCAACCATATAGCAGAAGAGGGGCACCAGACGATGGCCAGGGGGCCCACAAGCCCTGGAGGCGCGCCCCCCAGGCTTGTGGACACCTGGTGGGTCCCCTTCGGTAGTTTCTTCGCCCAATATTTTTTATATATTACAAAATAATTCTCCATAAAATTTCAGGACTTTTGGAGTTGTGCAGAATAGGTATCTCAGATTTGCTCCTTTCCGGTCCAGAATTCTAGCTGCCGGCATTCTCCCTCTTTGTGTAAATCTTGTAAAATAAGAGAGAAAAGGCATACATATTGTACCATAAAGTGAAATAACAGCCCATAATGCAATAAATATCAACATAAATGCATGATGCAAAATGGAAGTATCCACTCCCCCAAGCTTAGACCTCATTTGTCCTCAAGCGAAAGCCAAAATCGATAATCATGACCACATGTTTAGAGATAAAGGTGTCGATAAAACAATAGGGACATGAGGGCATCATGATCATCTTTAGAACAACAATATATTGTCATGTAACTTCTTATGCTAAAGTGATAATTCGTTCACAAAGTAAAGTATGATCCAGAAACTTTATTGAAAACCAACAAACTATGATCTCGATCATTGAAGCAATTGCAATTTATCATAACAACAGGAAGAGTCAATATACGAGCTTGTCTAGCAAGTCCACATACTCAACCATCTTTTAGTCTTTCATAATTGCTAACAATCAAGAGATACTTATGAGATCAAAGCTTCAATCAGACACATAGAAAGATAGGGGCTTATAGTCTCGCCTCCCAATGGTTTACCTCAAGGGTAATGTCAACAATAATAACTCATGATCACCTACATCTGAGTGGATATATGTGTCTAGATCTTTCCCCAACACATGACGCTTGCCAAAAGAAAAAGGCGAAATATCGGGAATGGTGAGGATCACCATGACTCTTGTATAAAGGTAAGTACTAAAAAGAAAAAGATAGGCCCTTCACAGAGGGAAGCAGAGGTTGTCATGCGCTTTTTGGTTGGATGCACGAACTCTTAATGCAACGGAACGTCACTTTATATTGCCGCTTGTGATAGGAAACTTTATTATGCAGTCTGTCGCTTTTATTTCTTCCCTATCACAAGTTCGTATAAAGTTTATTTTCCTCACACTAATAGATCATACATATTTAAAGAGCATTTTTTATTGCTTGCACCGATGACAACTTACTTGAAGGATCTTACTCAATCCATAGGTAGGTATAATGGACTCTCATGGCAAAATTAGGTTGATGGTGTTTGGATGCACAAGTAGTATCTCTACTTAGTGCGAATTTTGGCTAGTATGAGGTGGAAGCAAGCGTCACATGTTAGAGGATCCATGACAATATAACTTCTATTCAGAAATAAGTAAACATAACTCATTATGTTGTCTTCCTTGTCCAACATCAACTTATTAGCATATAATATTTTAATGAGTGCTCACAATCATAAAAGATGTCCAAGATAATATATCTATAGGTGAACCTCTCTTTCTTTATTACTTCCTTTTAATTGCAACAATGACCAAAACTATGTTTGTCAACCCACAACAAGTTTCAATCCTCATACTTCCTATATGTGAAGTCATCACTCTCCATAAGATTATTATATAATCTTTTTATTTCTTTTATTTTCTTCTTTTCACAAGATCAAAGCAAGAAAGCAAAGCCCTCTACTCAAAACTAATT
The DNA here is from genome assembly GCA_011799875.1 of Thinopyrum elongatum. Taxonomy (NCBI): domain Eukaryota; kingdom Viridiplantae; phylum Streptophyta; class Magnoliopsida; order Poales; family Poaceae; genus Thinopyrum; species Thinopyrum elongatum. The sequence continues at coordinate 525,275,517 of CM022298.1, forward strand.
TTTACTATATAACTCTCTGACTCTATTACATAGAGGGAACACAAAGCAAAACTCAAAGCTAGATCATACTAAAAAAACTTTATTCTACTAAACCAAGATATAACCAAAAGGATTGAACTAAGGAAACGATAAAGGTAAGGATGTGATGATGATACGATACCGGGGCACCTCCCCCAAGCTTGGCACAAGCCAAGGGGAGTGCCCATACCCATGTAATCAAGTTTCCTTCTTCGGAGGTGGTGATGATGGAGTTGATGATGTGGTGGGCTTGTACTCCATCTTCCAGGGCATAGGCTCACCATCATAGAAGCATGAACGAGTCTCCGAAATCCTCAAATCTACAGCCAAACTCATCCTCTTAAATCAATATTCATACTCATAGTTCTGGTTTTGCCGGTCATAGATCTGGGCTTGGAGATGCTCGATTTTCTCATGAAGCTTGAAGATGGCCTTTCCAATCTCACTGGCATCCAGCTTGTGGTCACGGGTAAAGTCCGTGATCATGGAGTGATTGGCGTTGAGTCCACGTTCCACCATCCCTTTGCACTTGAAAACTTTTTGCTCCACTGCTTCGACCCTGGACTCCACGCTTCCGGTCCTCCTTGGCCCTTGAACATCACGGATGTGAAGCACCCCCTCATTCATCTCGATGGTTTGAGGGTGTTGTAGCACCTTCGCAAGGTAGGGGTTGATGAGCTTCTCGAAGAACTTGTCCTTGGGGGCGCTTGGAGACGTCATGGCGATCTAGATCTGTCAGGAAAATAGCTCGAAACAAGAATAGAGGATATTGTCTTGGTATGGTGGTCAAAACCTTCGGGAAATTATATAATGAATTTTTACCGTGCAAAACAAGTATTCTAGGAGAAAACGTAGTCCGGAGGGCACACGAGGTGGCCACAAGCCAGGGAGGCGCACCCAGGGGGTAGGGCGCGCCCTCACGGCTTGTTGCCTCCTCGTGCACTTTTCGGACTTTTTCTTATTTTCCTAATTTTTTAAATATTCCAAAATGGAGTAAAATTGCTTTTGGGAAAGTTTTGGAGTCGGTTTACTTACCATATCACATACCTATTGCCTTTTAGGCCTCTGGAGCATTCTGGAAAGTTTCCCTTATGTACTCTTCCGGTGTTATGGTATTAATAATATTGGTTTCAATATTTATGGGAGTACCTGAGATATAATGCTTGATTCTTTGCCCATTTACCACCTTCGGGTTGGTACCCTCGGCATTGTTGATCTTGATGGCACCGGAAAGATAAACTTCCTCAATAATGTAAGGCCCTTCCCATTTAGAGAGAAGTTCTCCTGCAAAAATTCTTAAACGAGAATTATATATCAAGACATGGTCACCTACATTAAATTCACGCTTTTGTATCCTTTTGTCATGCCATCTTTTAACTTTTTCTTTAAACAATTTGGCATTCTCATTGGCTTGGGTTCTCCATTCATCAAGTGAGCTAATGTCAAATAACCTCTTCTCACCGGCTGAAATCATAGTTAAGCTCTTTAATTGCCCAATAAGCCTTATGTTCTAGTTCAAGAGGTAAGTGACATGCTTTTCCATATACCATTTTATATGGAGACATACCCATAGGATTTTTATAAGCAGTTCTATAAGCCCATAGTGCATCATCAAGTTTCTTAGACCAATTCTTCCTGGATCTATTAATAGTCTTTTGCAGGATCAATTCTATTTCTCTATTACTTAATTCAACTTGACCACTAGACTGAGGATGATGTGGAGATGCAATTCTATGGTTAGGATCATACTTAGCAAGCATTTTATGGAAAGCACCATGAATAAAATGTGAACCAACATCAGTCATTAAATATCTGGGGACTCCAAACCTTGGGAAAATAACATCTTTAAGCATTTTAATGGAGGTGTTATGATCAGCACTACTAGTTGGAATAGCTTCTACCCACTTAGTAACATAATCAACAGCAACCAAAATATGTGTATACCCATTGGAGGAAGGAAAAGGTCCCATATAATCAAATCCCCAAACATCAAATGGTTCAATAACAAGTGAATAGTTCATAGGCATTTCCTGACGTCTACTAATATTACCAATCCTTTGATATTCATCGGAAGACAAGACAAACTTACGGGCATCCTTAAAAAGAGTAGGCCGATAAAAACCAGATTGTAATACCTTGTGTGCAGTTCTATCTCCAGCACGGTGTCCTCCGTAGGCCTCGGAGTGACACTCGTGTAGGATTTTTCTTGTTCATGCTTAGGTACACAATGACTAATAACACCATCTACTCCTTTTTTATAAAGGTGTGTGTCATCCAAAAGTAATGTCTTAAATCATAGAAAAACTTTTTCTTTTGTTGGTATGTAAAACTAGGTGGTACAAATTTAGCAACAATATAATTAGAATAGTCTGCATACCATGGAGTACTACGAGAAGCATTTATAACAGCTAATTGTTTATCAGGAAAGCTATCATCAATAGGTAGTGGGTCATCAAGAATATTTTCTAACCTAGACAAGTTGTCTGCTACGAGGTTCTCAACTCCCTTTCTATCAGTAATATGTAAATCAAATTCTTGTAGCAAGAGAACCCACCTAATGAGTCTAGATTTAGCATCTCTCTTTTCCATAAGATATTTTATAGCAGCATGATCAGTGTGAATAGTTACTTTAGAATCAACAATATAAGATCTGAATTTATCACAAGAAAACACAACTGCTAGAAATTCTTTTTCAGTAGTAGCATAATTTCTTTGAGCACTGTCTAGAGTTTTACTAGCATAACGGATAACATTTAATTTCTTATCAACTCTTTGTCCTAGAATAGCACCAACAACATAATCACTAGCATCACACATAATTTCAAAGGGTAGGTTCCAATCAGGTGGTTGAACAATAGGTGCAGAAATTAAGGCTTTCTTAAGGATTTCAAATGCTTCTACACAATCATCATCAAAAACAAATGGAACATCTTTTTGCAAGAGATTAGTAAGAGGCCTAGAAATTTTAGAGAAGTCTTTAATAAATATCCTATAGAAACCAGCATGACCAAGGAAACTTCTTATACCTTTGATATCTTTAGGACACGACATTTTTTCAATAGCATCAACTTTAGCTTTATCAACTTCAATACCTCTTTCGGAGATTTTATGCCCCAGGACAATACCTTCATTAACCATAAAGTGGCACTTCTCCCAATTCAAGACAAGATTAGTTTCTTCACATCTCTGCAAAACTCGATCAAGGTTGCTTAAGCAATCATCAAAAGAAGTTCCGTAAATGGAGAAATCATCCATGAAAATCTCAATAATCTTTTCACAAAAGTCAGAGAATATAGCAGTCATACATCTTTGAAAGGTAACACGTGCATTGCATAAGCCAAAAGGCATACGTTTATAAGCAAAAGTACCAAAAGGTCATGTAAAAGTAGTTTTTTCTTGATCCTCTTGTGACACAGGTATTTGGGAAAACCCAGAATAACCATCTAGAAAGCAAAAATATGTATGTTTTGATAGTCTTTCTAGCATTTCATCAATGAAAGGCAGAGGATAATGATCTTTCCTAGTGGCTTTATTTAATTTTCTAAAATCAATTACCATTCTATAACCTATAACAATTCTTTGCGGAATCAATTCATTTTTATCATTAGGAACAACAGTAATACCCCATTTCTTACGGACACAATGAACATGGCTTACCCATCTACTATCAGCAACATGATAGATTATACCTGCTTCCAGAAGCTTTAATATTTCATTCCTTACCACTTCTTTCATTCTTGGATTCAACCGTCGTTGATGATCAACAACTGGTTTAGCATCGGGTTCCATATTAATTTTGTGCTGACATAGAGTGGGACTAATGCCCTTAAGATCATCAAGAGTATATCCAATAGAGGCACGGTTAGCACTAATAATAACAGGATATATCTTCTTTTCATCAAGATAAGCATATTTCAAAGTATCAGGTAATTGTTTAAGATAGAACACAGGATCACTCTTGGGTGGTAGAGGATCTCCAAGAGTCTCAACAGGCAAATTGTGTTTCAAAACAGGCATTTGTTTAAAGAATATCTCATCTATTTCATTTCTTTCATTCATGAACATGTCATTTTCATGGTCTAGCAAGTATTGTTCTAAAGGATCAGTAGGAGGCACGGCAATAGAAGCAAGGCCAATTATTTCATCTTTACTAGGCAATTCTTTATCATGGGGTTGTCTAGGAAATTAGGAGAAATTAAACTCATGAGACACATCCCCGAAACTTACGCTAACAGTTTCTTTCTCACAATCTATTTTAGCATTAACAGTGTTCAAGATTTGTGGTTTTGGTAATTGATGACATTCTCTATGGACTAATGGTTGCATTGAGTTATATTTGAAGGATTTGTCCATAGGCATTTCTTGAAGTCCATGTGTTGGTTTCAAGGAGTTTATGAGTTGACCAAGGTGCTATTAAGGAATTATCCAGAGATTGGTCATGTGAGTGTTGAGCTTATTGCAAGCATGTCTTGAAGAAGAAGAGTGTGTGATCATTCATGTCTACCTTCAAGACATCATCCAAATGAAGAGAGTCGGAAAGATTCAAGGTTGATCAAGACTAAGTCAAAGAGTGAATCAAGTTGATCAACACACAAAGCGTATAAGATGTACCGAGAGGGATCAAGTGATCCCATAGTATGGTAAGCATTGTCAATTACGCTTTGTGTACTAACCCATGGTCTTCGTGAGAGTTCTTTGTGGGGTTAGGTTGCGGTGTGCACGTTCAAGTGATGCATCACGAAGAGATCAAGTGCTTGAAGATTGCCGTCCATTGTGGTGACAATGGACTTGTGAAGATGTGCTGAAGAGTGGCTCACCCATAGTGGAGTATGCGGGAGCAATCTACTAGTCTTCACCGAGCCAACGCAATCAAGAAAGGTGGTCCTACTTGAGGAAGTCAAGATCGTCTACATCTAGCTCAAGTGGACTTTATGCAAGGCAAAGGTTTGGCCTTGATAGGTTCTCTATTTTACCGGTCTCATGGTGGTAGTTTGGAGACCGGGTTATAGGATCGATTGCCGTACTATCAAGGGGGGCTCTCAAGTGAGTAGCTTGATCGTATCGTTCGTAGAGAGCTCAAACCATTGCATGCTTGCATCATCTTTCTTGATTCTTGTTTGGTTTTCTACTTGTGAGATTTGGAGCTTATGGTCATCTTCTTGACAAGCTCGAGTTCATCGAAAATGGAGTTCACATGCTTCTTCTATTGCGTTTTCGGTGTTGGAGGTTTTACCAGTCTTATGCGAGGAAGGGTTCTCACCTTTTTCTTATGGGCTTTTTCTAATTTTCCTTCTTATTGCTATTTCTATCAAGATTGTGTTAGCCCTTGTTGCTAGCTTTCCAACAAACTTGGTTTCGTTGAATTCGGAGTCCGTTTGCAGAAGTTGTGTCAGTTTTGGTGTCCTTAAAAAGGCTGCAGCGGTACTACCACTCATGGGAGCGGTACTACCGCTTGGAGGGGATATAATTTTTTACTACCGCTCTTGGGTGCGGTACTACCACTTGGAGCGGATATAATTTTTTACTACTGCTCCAGAGCGGTACTACCGCGGCTACTTCCATGGCTACTTCCGCTCCGGACCAAAAACTCGTCTTAAGTCCAGCGGTGGTAGGCACGGATGTATTTTTTTAGTACCGCTTGCAAGCAGTAGTACCGCTACCCTTAGCGGTAGTACCGCTACCCCTAGTGGTAGTACCGTGAGGACTAGCGGTAGTACCGCTCCGGCGGTTCTGCCATCCTTTTGCCTCCTAGCTGTTGTTTTTCAAAGGGCTTCCACCGCCCTAGCGGTAGTACCGCTCCCACGAGCGGTAGTACCGCTCTGTGCGGACTGTGAGCATAACGGTTGGATTTTCCCCCACCTATAAAAGGGGGTCTTCTTCCCCAATGAACCTTATTCTTTGAGCTCGTGTTCTTCCCCCATTGTTGACCTTCTTCGAGCTTGCTATCTCTCAGTCCCTCCATGGATTCTTGCTAGTTTTTGGGGGAAAAGAGAGAGGAGATCCAGATCTACGTTTCCACCAATCACTTTCTCCTCTAGGTGAGGAGAACCCTTTGGATCTAGATCTTGGAGTTCTTCCTCTCATTTTCCTCCCTAGCATTAGATGCTTTGGTGGGATTTGAGAGAGAAGGACTTGGGCACTCCGTGTGCCCTTGCCATTGCATTTGGTGCATCGGTTTGAGTTCTCCAGGGTGATACGTGGAAGTGAAGTTGAGTAGCTTATTACTCTTGGGTGCTTGGTACCCTTGAGCTTGTTCCTCTTGGGTGCTTGGGCGCCCTAGACGGTTGGTGGTGTTCGGAGCTCAATCATTGTTGTGTAAAGCTCCGGGCATGCGTCGGGGTCTCCAATTAGGTTGTGGAGATCGCCCCGAGCAATTTGACGGGTTCGGTGACCGCCCCCAAGGGTTGCCATTTATACGGGTTCGGTGACCGCCCTCAAGGGTCCCTTAGTGGAATCATGGCATCTTGCATTGTGCGAGGGCGTGAGGAGATTACGGTGGCCCTAGTGGCTTCTTGGGGAGCATTGTGCCTCCACACCGCTCTAAACGGAGATTAGCATCCGCAAGGGTGTGAACTTCGGGATACATCATCGTCTTCACGTGCCTCGGTTATCTCTTACCCGAGCCCTTTTACTTATGCACTTTACTTTGTGATAGCCATATTGTTTCTTGTCATATATCTTGCTATCACTTAGTTGTCTATCTTGCTTAGCATAAGTTGTTGGTGCACATAGGTGAGCCTAGTTGTTGTAGGTTTTGTGCTTGACAAATTAACCGCTAGGTTTATTCCGCATTTGTTCAAGCCTAAATTGTAATTATTTTAAAGCGCCTATTCACCCCCCCCCTCTAGGCGACATCCTCGATCTGTCAATTGGTATTAGAGCCTCGTCTCTGTTTATAGGGCTTAACCGCCTAGAGAGTAAGGATGTCGACTAGGGGCTTAGGATTCTCTGACACTCTTAGTTTCGATGGCACAAATTTTGATGTTTGGGTAATTCGCATGCTTAATCTCTTTAGGGTCATGGACCCAAATTTAGAGCGAATTGTAGATATGGGTTTTTCTCCTCCAAAGGATCCCCAAATATTATCTTTAGAGGATGAGAAAAACTCTTATCTCAATGCTCAAGCTTCTAATGTGCTATTCGATGCTTTGAGCAATGTAGTTATCTTTCAACTCATGCCGTTTCGGGATGCTCATGAGTTGTGGACAAATCTTCAAGATAAATATGGCATGTCCAAGATTTGTGGGGATGATTGTCCTCCCTCCACCTTCGGTCATATAGTCTTCTCAACTTCTTCTACTTCACCTACATGTGGTTTGCCACAAGGTAATGATATGGTGAGTAGTGTTGGTCATTGCAATGATGATAGTATGCTTATTGTGGATGATCCTTCATCAGTATCTTATTGCAATGCTCCTTCTTTGGGCTTTAACACTTCGAGCACTCCAAATGTTTCACATGCTTGTGTTGATAGTCCTTGCATATCATGTAGAAATTGCTTGACTAAATCTCATGATGATATGCTTGCTATGTCTTGTTGCCATGATAAAAATGCATCTATTTCCTCGAATTGTTGTGCTAACAATTCTGAGGAAACCCAACACTCCATGGAACAAGATGTGGTTTTTAATGGTGCTTCAAGGGATCCTACATTATCATCTATTGCGTTTTGCCTTACGGCCAAGGCTTCAAAGGTATCTCCTACCTTGAACCCCAATATGACTCTTGATGATGATGTTGATGCTAATGATGATGAGGATAATGATGAAGAGAATGATAATGTTGCCTCCTTAAAAACTAAGGGGGAAATGATTTTTAAAGCTCTTCATAAAAATAAAATTGCTCATTCCAACTTCATGGAAATCATCTCCATTGCCATTGAGGGCAAGAAATATATTGATGAGTTGGAATCTCGTCTTGAGGAGCATGAGGTCACCATTGAGAAAATGGAAGGTCATGAGCGTGATTACGCTAATGAGATCGCGGACCTCTCTCAAGCTCTTGAACTTGAACAAACCACCAAGGAATCTCTTGAGGTGACCTTTGCTCTAGAATTATCTAGAATAAAGGAATCCCGTGATAGAGCTCTCGAGGTGGCTAATGATTTCAAAAATAAGATTGCTAAGCTTGAAGTTGCTCATGCTAAACTCCTTGAGGACTTTAAGCACCTCGAAAATGGCTCAACGGTCATTAAGAGTGAGCTCATCGAACTCACCGAGTCTCATGCTCAACTTAAAGCTTCTTATTCTAAAGAGCTTGCCAAGTTGCCTTCTCCTCTTGTTGTTAATGATGATGCTTGTGCTACTAACTCTATTTCTAGTGAAGCATCCATTTTGAAGGAGAATGTTGAGCTAAGGGCTCAACTTGAGTTGCTATCTAGCAATTATGAGAAGTTGGATGAAAATCATGTAAAGCTCACAAGCTCTCATGATGATCTTCTAGAATCCCATAATGTGCTTAAGATAGCTCATGAGGCTATGTCTAAGGTAACATCTAGTGAGTCTCATGTGGATACTAGCACTACTTCAAGTCAAAATGCTATATTGCCATGTGCTAGTCCTTGTAATTCATCCACTCATAACATTGGTACATCTTGTGATGAATTACTTTCCTTGCCTTGTTGCTCTAACAATGAAGCTTATACTTCCTCTAGTACTTGTGTTAATACTAACCATGTAGAGGAAATCAAAGAGCTCAAGGCCCAACTCGCTTCCTTGAAGAAAGACTTGGAAAAGTGTAATGAAGGGAAGTCCACACTCAACAATATATTGAGTGTTTAAAAATCCCCCAATGACAAAGGTGGACTTGGATTCAACTCCAATAAGAAGAAGAAGTCCAAGAGAATCAAGAAGAAGGGCCAAGAACAAGTCAAGAATTCGGCCAAGATTATTTGCTTCAAGTGAAAAATTGAAGGGCATCATGTTAGATCTTGCCCATTGAAGAAGAAGCCCATTAATGACAATCAACAAGGGAAGCGGCCACAAGTTCATTCTCATGCTCAACCTCAAGTTGAAGAAAGGCCTCTTCCCAAGAAGACTCAAGCTAATGCTTCTCAAGTTGAGAAATCAAGTGAGAAGAAAGTGAAGAGTAGACGTTGCTACTTATGTCGTGAGAAAGGTCACATCGCTTCTTCATGCACTAGTGGTAACTTATCCAACCCAATTATTATTGATGATATCTATTCTCTTGGGAAGGATAAGGGTGGCAATGTGTTTGCCAAGTTTGTTGGTAATCAAAGTGGTTTCAAGCAAAGAACCATTTGGGTTGCTAAGCCTATTGTGACTAACCTCTTAGGACCCAACTTGGTTGGGGACCAACAAGCTCAAACTTGATCAATAGGTGTAGTAGGAGGGCATTGGAGACTTGGCTACATTATGAAGAGTTAAGGGGTCTTCATCATTCATATTGTCTCAAGCCAAGTCATTCGGATTATCAAGCTTCTATCTTATATCCAATGTTCCTCCTTGCGGTAACTCGTGCTTAAATTGTTTACATTGAAAGTTACTTGCCCCTTTTGCATGTTTTGGTTTTGTACCATGCATGTGTTTGTATATGTTGTGCTTCCAACTTTCTTATCTAGAGCAATCAAGTATGTGTGTGTTGGTTTGCACAGCATGTACGTGTGTGTCGTGCGTTGAGCCTTTATGCTTCTTGTTTGTATCCTAGTTGGCTCGTGTGAGAGATTAATGGAACATCCCATTTTGGGGGAGTGATGTGCTTTGTGCACCTCACAATCCTATAAATGTGTATACATGAGGAATACCATCTAGTATTGATATTACAAGATTATCTAGTCGCTAGGTGGTATGTATCTCATGAGAAATTCAAATTCTAAAAAGTCCTTTAATTATCTCTTGTTGGATACTCTTATTGCCTCTTGTTAAGTTTTTCCTTGCTATCACATTATGGGGGAGTAATATGCTATGTGCATATTAAAAGCCTAGAAAATGTGTACATTTGAGATATTGTCACTTAGAGTTGATATTATTAATTATCTTGTTCCTAGGTGACATGTTAGCTCTACAAGTTGCAATTTGCTTGTGTTTGTTGTGAAGATGATGTTGGATATCCTTCTTATCTACCACCGGGAATTATTTCCAAATACTTCTTGTCTTCGACAATTGGTACTCACTTATGTGTGGTAGAATTTATTGATCATCTTTACATTGGCTTTTTTTTGCCTTATCTCTTGCCAAGGATTGTGTCCACTCCCATTGTCTTCCATACCACTTGTGGATCTTGTTAATTTCTTGTTCTTGTCTAGTGTTTTCTAGATATAGTGAAAGTGGTGATCCCACCTTGTGCATTTTGTATTCAAATGCAAATTCTCTATAATGCACAACTCGTGGGGGAGCTATCCTATTTTCTTTAGAACACTCTTCTTGTGATCCTTATCAAGTGTGTTTTGGTGGAAGGTAAGCCGTTTCTTTTTGGTACTTTGTGCCATCATGAAACTTTATAGAGGTGAAAGGATCGAGATGGACCCAGAGGGGGGGTGAATAGGTACAATTACAAATTTTAATTATTACTTAGCAATTTTAGGCAATAAAGCGGAATATGAAAGTGAGCCTAACAATTACAAGTAAGAAACTAAGAGCTAAGCAAGATGAACAAGTAATACAAATATGTGAGTAAGCTAGCACAATATGATATAAGTAAGTGCTAAGAGACAAGTAACCACAAGTAGAGAGTTAGGGTTAGGAATAACCGCAACTCCGAGAGACGAGGATGTATGCCGATGTTCACTTCCTTGGAGGGAAGCTACGTCACCGTTAGAGAGGTGGATGTTACAACGAAGGCACACCAACGCCACGAAGGCTCACCCTATTCTCCCTTTGAGACAACACCACAAAGGCGTTTCTCAACCACTAGTGGTAGACCTTGGGGTGGTCTCCAAACCCTCACAAACTTTCCGGGGGTAATCACAATGATCGATTCCTCTCCGAGTGACTCCTACCGCCTAGGAGTCTCCAACCTCCAAGAGTAACAAGAACGATGGGGAAAAGCTCAAGACTTGCTCAAATCACGAATTCCTTTGGTGCAAAGAAGGGGAAGGAGTGGATCTATCACTTGCTTGAACAACTTCTCACAGATGCTCTCAAATCCCCTTGGGATCTAAGATTCGGTGTATGAGAGTGAGAGAGAGTGAAAATGTGTTCTAGGGTTTGTTCAAAGTGAATGGTCAACCCTCTCCAAGGGAGGAACAGAGCTATATATAGTGTGAGTGCAAATGTGGCCGTTGTAGTGCAAGTGACCGGGCAGGCTGGACATCCGGGCTAGGGGCTGGACATCCGGCCTGGCAAGGCACTTGAAGAACAGGGCAGAAGCAGAGGATAAACCAGAGGGGCCGGACATCCGGGGCCAAGCCCGGACATCCGGCATGTCAGGAAAGCCCGGACATCCGGCAGGTGGCCGGACATCCGGCGAGTTCACAGAACAGAAGATGTTCTCTGGATAGCTCCAGCCGGACATTCGGCATGAAGGCCCGGATATCCGGGGTGTATGGAGAGCCCAGACATCCGGCATGGAGGGCCGGACATCCGGAAGAGGGCACACCCATATATTGTACTCTGGATAGCAGGGTTTGGATATCCGGGGTGCGGGCCGGATATCCGGCAGGTGGCCCGGACATCCGGGGGCCAACCCGGACATCTGGCAAGGCCAGAGGCAGAATAAGCCAAAGCATATAGTGAAGGATCTAAAAAATATTTTGGGAAGGAGCTTTGTGGCAAGAGCAAGTCTTTTACTAACCCTACCGATCCCCTCTTAATAGTGCGGGATCCTATACTCAAGAAAACAAATATGTAATCATTTTGACACTTCTTCCTTGAGTGAAATCCACTTCGTATGCTCACGGTCCACACACTTTTGATGAACCGAGGACTAACACCTGAGATTCACTTGACGAACATAGTTAGTCCCCTACATGTATATTGTCATCAACATCAAAACATGATGTAAGGGCATGATTGCACTTTCAATCTTCCCCTTTTTGTTTGTTGATGACAATCATACATGTAGTATCATAGATGCAATAAATAAATTTAGCATTGTAAATCATGAGAGCATAAAACAAGATATGTTCGTATTTGCTTTAGCTCCCCCTCATTGTGTGCATGAGATGAATATGTTAGGATGTACAGCACAAACTCTCGTGGTAGCATATGTAGCAAAAAGATATAAATGTGTGACACGCTCATATGAAACAACCATAACAACATTTCATAGCCACAAAGAAAACAACATAGTCTCAAACGATTAAGTACCATAAGTAGCATACATTAAATAGCCAACATATAGCATGACCTCACTAAGATACTACTTCTCCCCCTTTGACAGCAACAAGTAAAAAGGGGCGAAGAACCGAAAAACTCTATCACTCCTGGCGGATGTCATCATCATCAACAAAGAACTCGGCGTACACGTCACGAGACAGGAAACCGAAGGTGGAAGAGGACGGAGCTGCGGGAATCGGGTCGTCATCACTCACGGGACTCCCACGGTCATGAAGGCACTGCTTGAGCTGGTTCTTGGAAATGATGAGGCGCTTCTGAACATCATGGTTTTGCTGACAGTTGAAGGTGATCACCTTCATGATAGCAGACTGAGCCTTGCCCAAGAACGAGGCAAGACGTCCACAAGGAGCGGTCGAGGAGGAAGGCACGGAGGGACCCGTGGGCTGAGACCCACCAGCAGACCTCCTAGGCTGAGTAGGAGAACAGACGGTGCAGGAGCCAGCACGCGCATATGAGCCGGAGGCTTCCAAACGGAGTGCACAGCAGTCTTAACAACCGCAAAGGGAGCAGTGTGATCAATCATAGCCTGAATGAATGGAGCATGAGGGAATTGGCGCGTCTGAATGAAACTGGAAAGACGGATCTCATGCCAAATGTAATGGGCTGTATCCAGAGGCTCGGTGGGTTTGTCATGCATACGAACCATCAAGTCAATACAATAGTTGCGAGCCCTTGAGCGATCTCCCTTCTTAGGATAGAGAGTGCGAAGCACACACTGATAGAGAATGTAGTAAGGAGCCCGAAAGATGGATACCTCATTGGGAGGATATCCACGTTCCTCTGGAGTGAGCTGAGTGATAGGCTTAACAAGAGGCATGCAAGCATCAATCCCTTTGGGCTTATACTCTGGATCCAGACTGTGGATGCGATGGCCAACACCAGAGAAACCCAACATCTGAACAAACTAAGCATAGGTGATGCTCATCTTAGTGTCATCGGTCATCCATGTGAGAGTGTTGTTTGGATCAAAAAACCAAGTGGCATAGAACTGAAGGATGGCCGCTTCATTCCAATCACACTTGAAGGTCATTGCTGGACCGAGAGTCATATCATCAATGATCTTGACCGGGTTGTTAGGAAACATGGCAGGATGATCACGCATGAATTGAAGATCCAAGTACTTGTGAGGAGCTAGACCACGCCCGTGGACAAAACTGGAGTAGAGATCCTGCTGCATACGAGTACGGAAACGAGGATCTTCGGCATCAGCCACCATCTCATATGGGTTTGTATCCCGACGGAACTCAAGATACGGACCAGCCCCCACGGTTGTGAAGTCGTGAGTGGGGCGATCCCCGCTGTCGGGAAGCTCCATGGAGATGCGACGACCCTGGACAACGGGCATCGCCGCACCACGGACCTGAGGCACGGGAGCCCTCCGAGTGCCTGGTTTCGTCTGGCCAATAGAGTGTCTTGGAGCAGTGACCTCTTCTTCTTCCTCCCCAACATAGTCCTCATCATCCGGATCAGAGACCGACGGAGTTAGTGATGGTGCCCGACGCTTCTTCTTAGGACCGGTGGTGGTCTTCTTCTTCTTGGGTCGAGCAAGTTCATCGGAATCGGTGGAACCTTGCCGGCGAGCGACTGAAACGGATACAAGATAAGGGTACCGATGAGAAGGAGACAAACAGTATGAACAAGGATAAAGCAAATTAAACAGTGGGGATGCGAACATTTTCGAACATGACCATAGGACAAGTCCAAGTGGTAGATCAAAATATTGACATGCCCATGATTAAGTTGTTTAGCCAAGTACATAGAGAGGATTTTAGGCTAGGCAAGTGACATCGAATCTCTAGAGAGATATATACACCAAGATAGTCATGAGAGATAGTGAAAGCCTAGGATGGTTGTGCCAAAACAAGAAAAAGGAGGCAAGAGTGATAGCAGCCATACCCGAGGAAGAAGGAGCAGGCCCGCAATTCTTGGTACGTGCCATGAAGAACTCCGGTGGCCGATCCACAAGTGAACACCCGAACCTGTCCCTCCCGAGTGATTCACACCGCAGCCCAGAGAATGGATTGGATGGAAACGTAGATCGGGAGGAGATGAAGGTGTAGGCAGAAGATTGGGGCTGGAGGACGGAGGAGATGGCCTGGGCAGTGCCGGAGCACAGCCCGGCGGCGGCGGCTGATTAAGATAGATGGGAGAGCAAGGGGGAGAATGGGGAACTGCCCCCAAATTCCGAGCCCTCCCCCGTTTTGTGTGTCTGCGGGCGACGGGCCGGACATCCGGGGTCAAAGCCCGGATATCCAGCGACTAGAGGTCAGGGAGCAAAATCCAGGGCCCGGATGTCCGGCTAATGCCCGGATGTCTGGCCGCTGGAGGTGCTCGATGGGAAACTTAGCAGCAAAAATCCTGCCAGGGCCCGGATGTCCGGCTGTGAAGCCGGATGTCCGGCAACTGGACAGAGAGCCCAAGCAGGGAAATATTTTGTAAGGGCCAACAAGATATTTTGATATAGACTCCGCCAAGGAGATTTAGAGATTGTAGGGATGAAAACTTGAGTAATCTATGGCATACTAAGATGTGCAACAATAACCCAACAATATTAAGTAAAGAAAGGTTCATATACGCACTCCACGAGCGGTGACCGAGGTCACCATGTTTGAGCATATGGGACATAGTACCGCAAAGATTTCGACTTTGGGTACATAGTCACGACTCCATCATTTAAAGCACCATAGTTCGAAAACCATGATAACTTTGAGAGTGTTTGTTCTATTTAGGCATTATGTAGGGTGAGAGTACTCATGAATTGAATGTCTCCCCCTAAATATATGCCTACATCAAGACAAGACATTAAGTACATATATGGATGGGTACTAGATTTCACATAATGTTGTCAAGCTCCAAGATACCAAGTTCATGCCTAAGTTGACAAAACCTTGCTTCATCCAATGGCTTGGTGAAAATGTCTGCAAGTTGCATATCTGTGCCAACATGAGCAATATCAATGTCACCTTTTTCCACATGATCTCTCAAGAAATGATACCTAATATCAATGTGCTTGGTGCGGGTATGATCTTTGGGATTCTCAGCAATATTGATGGCACTTTCATTATCACATAGAAGAGGTACATGTCTATAGGTGATACCGTAATCCTTCAAAGTTTGCCTCATCCATAGTAATTGAGTTGCACAACTGGCGGTTGCAATATATTCGGCTTCGGCGGTGGAGAGAGCAACACAATTTTGTTTCTTCGAGGACCAACTTACCAAGGAGCGTCCAAGAAATTGACATGCACCGGAGGTGGACTTACGATCCACTTTGTCTCCAGCCCAATCCGCATCCGTGTACCCAATGAGATCAAACTTAGCATCCTTGGGGTACCATAAACCCAACTTTGGGGTGTGAACAAGGTATCTAAGAATATGCTTAACCGCCTTATGATGACTTTCCCTAGGGGAAGCTTGAAATCTAGCACACATGCATACACTGAACATGATGTCTGGTTTAGATGCACAAAGATAAAGCAATGAACCAATCATAGAGCGCTAAATAGATGGGTCAAAAGGGATACCGTTTGTGTCTTAAGTGAGTACATTTTTTGTTGGCATGGGTGTCTTACATGGACTAGCATCAGACATGCCAAACTTCTCTAGAATATCCTTGAGGTACTTTGCTTGAGACAAGAAAATTCCTTCTTGAAATTATTGAATTTGGAATCCGAGAAAGAACTTCAAATCCGCATTGAGTGACATCTCAAAGTTCTTGGTCATGGAAGCCGCAAACTTCTTGCACAAATAAATGTTAGGAGAACCAAAAATGATATCATCTACATAGATTTGGCATAAGATCAAATCACCCTTGTCCCTCTTAGTAAAAAGAGTGGGATCGATCACCCCTCTCACAAAACCATCATCGAGTAAAAACTTCTTAAGATGATCATACCAAGCACGAGGTGCTTGTTTGAGGCCATACAAAGCCTTATGAAGTTTATACACATAGTCTTTGTGATCGGGATCAACGAACCCAGGTGGTTGTGATACATATACTTCTTCTTGTAG
The DNA here is from genome assembly GCA_011799875.1 of Thinopyrum elongatum. Taxonomy (NCBI): domain Eukaryota; kingdom Viridiplantae; phylum Streptophyta; class Magnoliopsida; order Poales; family Poaceae; genus Thinopyrum; species Thinopyrum elongatum. The sequence goes on from CM022298.1 coordinate 525,291,842, forward strand.
AGGACCGTTAAGGAAAGCACTCTTCACATCCATTTGATGTAATGTAAAACCATTGAAAGCAGCATAAGCAAGTAAGATGCGAATAGATTCAAGACGGGCAACGGGAGCAAAGGTCTCACCAAAGTCCAAACCTTAAACTTGTGAGTACCCTTGTGCCACTAATCTTGCCTTGTTGCGGATGATTACACCATTCTCATCTTGCTTGTTCTTGAAAATCCATTTTGTTCCAATGACATTGTGTTCCGTAGTTGGCCTCTTGACTAATGACCACACTTGGTTGCATTCAAAGCTGTTCAACTCTTCTTGCATAGCAATGAGCCAATCGTTGTCCATCAATGCTTCTTGTACCTTGAGAGGCTCAACACTAGACACAAATGAGAAGTGAGCACAAAAGTTTGTTAATTGTTTATGAGTGACTCTACCTTCCGATATGCCGGTGAGGATTTTATCAACATCAACACGACCGGCCACACGGGGCATGATGGAGGTTAGGGTTTCACGAGGTTCAACTTCATGTCCATCATCCACATCCTCAACATATGGATCATTAATGTGAGGTGGAAGATCTTCTTCTTCATATTGCATTTGTTGAGGATCATTATCAACGATTGCATTTTCTCGTTCTTGCTCTTGGTGATGATCTTGCTCATGGAGATGCTCATGGTGAGGAACTTGATCATCTTCTTGTTCTTGAACAACGGGCATTGGTTGAGAAATAGGAGCTTGTGGTGTTATGGGTGTTGAAGTGGTTTGATGATGTGTGAAACTTCCATCTTCTTCTTCTTCATCATCATGAGGTTCTTGTTCCATGGGAAGAAGAGCACCAACACCCATGGATAAAATATCTTGAGACGAATCTTCTTCACCTACATCACTTAGATCAACTTGCTCCCCATGGGAGCCATTAAATTCATCAAACACCATGTCACAAGTTTCTACAACACAACCATTGGATTTGTTGTAGACTCTATAGGCGTGAGAGTTTGATCCATAACCAACAAATATGCCCTCAGTTGTTTTGGATTGAAATTTTCCTAACCGTTCTCTTTTGTTGAGGATGAAACATTTGCACCCAAATACACGAAAGTACTTGACATTTGGCTTGTTCCCGGTTAGGAGCTCATATGGAGTCTTTTCCAATATTTTGTGGAGGAAGAGCCGGTTTGATGCATGGCATGCGGTGTTGACAGCCTCGGCCCAAAAACTATGCGGCGACTTGTATTCATCCAACATGGACCTTGCCATCTCCACAAGTGTATGATTCTTCCTTTCTACAACACCATTTTGTTGAGGGGTGTATGGTGCGGAATATTGATGCTCAATCCCTTCATCACCAAGAAATCCTTCCAAGGTGTAGTTCTTGAACTCGGAGCCATAATCACTTCTTATTGCCAAGATTTCTTTGTCAAACTTGCGTTGTGCGTGCTTGGCAAAATCAATGAAGGTGATCTTCGTCTCATCCTTGGACTTGAGGAAAAACACCCATGTGTATCTTGAGTAATCATCAACAATGACAAGTCCATACTTTTTCCCACCAAGACTATCCCATGAAGGAGGCCCAAAAAGATCCACATGAAGGAGCTCCAAAGGCCTTGAAGTAGACACAATATTCTTGGGTGGGTGCGTTGATTGATGTTGCTTCCCAGCTATGCAAGCACTACACACACGATCTTTCTCAAAAGAGACATTGGTTAGTCCAAGGATGTGATTACCCTTTAAGAGATCTTGAAGATTTCTCATGCCGACATGGGCTAGCCGGCGATGCCAAAGCCACCCCTTGTCGGCCTTGGCCATTAGACAAGTTGCATGGAATGTGCTCTCTTTCGAGAAATCAACCGTGTAAAGGTTGCCATCCAACTCTCCAACAAAGGCCACTTCGAGAGTATCTCTCTTAAAGACTTTCACATCCGTTAGTCCAAAGAGTGTATCACAACCAACAGAAGCCAATTGGCGAACAGAAAGCAAATGATATTTAAGGGATTGAACAAGCATGACATTTGCAAGAGACATGTCATTTGTGATAGCCACCTTGCCCAACCCGAGTACCTGTCCTTTTGATCCTCCACCAAACATAATGTTCATAAATGGTTGAATAGCTTCCATGAAATCGTAGAGCAATTTGCTATCTCCGGTCATATGATTGGTACATCCACTATCAATCACCCATTTTACTCCACCAGAGAAGGCAACCTACACACAATTATGACTTGGTTAGAGGCACCCATTTTGCAATGGGACCTCTCAAGTTAGTCACAAGGGTCTTAGGGACCCAAATAGCATAGAATCGGAATGCATTTCGAGGACCAACAAATTTTGCATAAACTTCTCCATCCTTAGTCTTACGAAGTACATAGGATGGAGGCATGAACTCTTTTGCCTTGTTGAGAGTGGGCATGCCCCTTGTGGCCTTCCCACAAACAACCTTACCTTTCTCCTTGTGCCCTTCTCGTACAAATGTTTCTTTTAGAGGGGTGATGCACTTTTGAGAAGACGTCTTCTTCTTGCTTGTGCTTGGGTCAAACCCGATCCCCTCTTTGGCAAACAACTCATTGTGTTGGCCCAATACCTCATTAAGGTTCTTTTGTCCTTGAGCACATGTCATGAGACCTTTCTTGATTTGAGCCTTGAGAAAGCGATTCTCCTCAAGAATAGATGCTAGATCACTACTAGAGTTAGTAGTACAAGCATCAACATTGATAATAGGAGAAGAGTAAGCCTTGGCTAGAGTTTCAAGATAAGTAAGCCTGAGCGTCTCAAAACTCTTTGTAAGAAGGGTGAGCTCTTCTTCCTTAGTCTTGAGGGACACGGATAGGAGCTCACAATCCTTAGATAGAGAAGCATGAGACTTCACAAGCTTACTTTTATCATTCATCAACTCTTCGCAAGAGTCTTTAGCCTTTTTCAAGGAGGCAAGATCTATAGCATGAACATCAATGTTTGCACCAATTTTCAAGCATAGTTCATCATTTCGTGCTTCCTCATATTGGACTTTTCGCTCAAGGATTTCATATTTTTCCTTTTCCTTGGTTACGAGGGTTTCGAGTTCCTTAATGGTGACGGTGTGCTTACCCACCATCTCCATAAGCATACGAAACATAGTGAGCTTCTTTCCTTTGAGGGAGCACATGACCTTATTTAGTTTAGCAAACATGGGGTCATCTATATCATTATCATCATGATTATCCTCCGCATCAAGGTACTCATCACTAGGAGTAGGAGGAGTGAAGAGAGGAGGATTTGATCGTGGGGTTACCTTGACCTTGTCAGGAGAGTTTTGGTCCTCTTCATCTTCAACCATGGCCTTTGCCATCAGGCACTTGTGATCGTTGCCCTTGTAGTCTTTCATATAGTTGTATGTGACAACATCACCACTCTTGTTGACTAGCCTCAAGGTGTTTTGAGAATCTTGAGCAACTCCGGCAACACCACTAACATCATCCGGATCGGATTCTTCATGAGCAACCATTGCTTTCCCATCTCTCTTCTTGAGCTTTGAGTTCAAAGGGTTTGGCAACTTCTTCTTGGGAAAGGTCTTGGGAAACCTTGGTTTATCTTCTCTCTTCTCATAGGGGCAATCGTTGGAGAAGTGGTTGGCTTCTTCACAGTTGTAACATTTTCTCACTTTCTTCTTCTGGAATCCTCCCTTGAATTTTCCCGCGCTAAGCTTCTTGACAAAGAGGGCAATGTCTTCATATGAAGGGCTCTCATCGGAGTCAATCTCATCACCGTCTTCATCCTCATCATCTTCTTCTTCTTCACTTTGCTCTTCTTCATATACATGCTTGGCCTTCAATGCAAGATTGATTTTTTATGTTGAGGTACCATGCATGGCAAAATGTTTTGTAGCATTTGCCTTTGACTCTTCAAATAGTTGGAAAGTGGATATGATGTCATCTGGAGTCATTTCTTTGAATCCATGATGTTGTCTTATGTCCCACACCATTTGGTGATGATACGGAGCAAGAGCATGAAGCAACTTATCCACGAGAAATCGCTTAGTCAAGTTGAATCCATCTTGTGTCTTGTCACACTCACATGACTCGATGTCAGCGGTGAGAGTCATGAGACGCTCAAGGAGTTGCTTGGGGGATTCACCTTTCTCCATACAAAAGTTTTGCAATTGACCCTTGGCAATTTCATATTGAGCAAGCCGGAGAGTGGAGGTACCGGTCTTGGTCCTCACAATGCTATCCCATAATTCCTTGGCACTTGTGATATGTATGTATGGTCTCCTTTGCTTGTCAGTCATACCTCTTCTTATGCACATGATTGCTGTGTCGTTGAGATTCTTGTCATATACCTCTCTTGGAGTAAGATTCTTCGGGTCAACGGCTTGGTAGCCATACTCCAAGATCTCTAGCATCTCATCATTTCCATATCGAAGATGATCCTGCATAGCAACTCTCCATAAAGCAAAATCGGTAGTGTCATCAAGTAAAGGAGGTTTGCCTTGAGGGTTATACTTCGGTTTCTCTATTTGAGGTCTTGCATAAAGCCAAGGAACACTAGAGTGTTCATTACTAGGAGGTTGTTGGCCAAGTGAAGGAGTAGGCACAGTTGGCCTCGAGGCAGCACCACCAGAAAGTGGTGCAAGCATCGTGGTTAGTGTGGCTAGTCTCATTTGGACCAAGGCCTCAAGAGAAGCATCATGCTCCCCCTTTTGCTTAGCAAGCGCCCGTTCCAGATCCTCAGAAGTAAAAGACTTGACTTCCATGGAAGCCGCGCCCTTATCCTTCGGATCCGCAACAAGCGGAGTCCCATCGGGGTTCATCTCGCTCTAGGGCGGTTAAGCCACAAGAATAGAGCACGAGGCTTTGATACCAATTGAAAGGATCGAGATGGACCTAGACGGGGGGTGAATAGGTACAATTACAAATTTTAATTATTACTTAGCAATTTTAGGCAATAAAGCGGAATATGAAAGTGAGCCTAACAATTACAAGTAAGAAACTAAGAGCTAAGCAAGATGAACAAGTAATACAAATATGTGAGTAAGCTAGCACAATATGATATAAGTAAGTGCTAAGAGACAAGTAACCACAAGTAGAGAGTGAGGGTTAGGAATAACCGCAACTCCGAGAGACGAGGATGTATGCCGATGTTCACTTCCTTGGAGGGAAGCTACGTCACCGTTAGAGAGGTGGATGTTACCACGAAGGCACACCAACGCCACGAAGCCTCACCCTATTCTCCCTTTGAGACAACACCACGAAGGCATTTCTCAACCACTAGTGGTAGACCTTGGGGTGGTCTCCAAACCCTCACAAACTTTCCGGGGGTAATCACAATGATCGATTCCTCTCCGAGTGACTCCTACAGCCTAGGAGTGTCCAACCTCCAAGAGTAACAAGAACAATGGGGAAAAGCTCAAAATTTGCTCAAATCACAAATTCCTTTGGTGCAAAGAAGGGGAAGGAGTGGATCTATCACTTGCTTGGACAACTTCTCACAGATGCTCTCAAATCCCCTTGGGTTCTAAGATTTGGTGTATGAGAGTGAGAGAGAGTGAAAATGTGTTCTAGGGTTTGTTCAAAGTGAATGGTCAACCCTCTCCAAGGGAGGAACAGAGCTATATATAGTGTGAGTGCAAATGTGGCCGTTGTAGTGCAAGTGACCGGGCAGGCTGGACATCCGGGCTAGGGGCTGGACATTCGGCCTGGCAAGGCACTTGAAGAACAGGGCAGAAGCAGAGGATAAACCAGAGGGGCCGGACATCCGGGGCCAAGCCCGGACATCCGGCATGTCAGGAAAGCCCGGACATCCGGCAGGTGGCCGGACATCCGGCGAGTTCACAGAACAGAAGATGTTCTCTGGATAGCTCCAGCCGAACATCCGGCATGAAGGCCCGGATATCCGGGGTGTATGGAGAGCCCAGACATCCGGCATGGAGGGCCGGACATCCGGAAGAGGGCATACCCATATATTGTACTCTGGATAGTAGGGTCTGGATATCTGGGGTGCGGGCCGGATATCCGGCAGGTGGCCCGAACATCCGGGGGCCAGCCCGGACATCCGGCAAGGCCAGGGGCAAAATAAGCCAGAGCATATAGTGAAGGATCTAAACAATATTTTGGGAAGGAGCTTTGTGGCAAGAGCAAGTCTTTTACTAGCCCTACCGATCCCCGCTTAATAGTGTGGGATCCTATACTCAAGAAACCAAATATGTAATCATTTTGATACTTCTTCCTTGAGTGAAATCCACTTCGTATGCTCACGATCCACACACTTTTGATGAACCGGGGACTAACACCTGAGATTCACTTGACGAACATAGTTAGTCCCCTACATGTATATTGTCATCAACATCAAAACATGATGTAAGGGCATGATTGCACTTTCAAGAGGGCATGGTTTGTTTGGAACCATCCTCTCTTTTGGGAGTTTGATTTCTTTCATTTTGAGTGTGCCAATGGATATCTCATTCCTTGATGTATCGTTTAATGATATCTTCCAAGTGATGATTTCTCCATTTGGTAATCTATTTTCTCTTGGTATTTCTTTCTCATTTGGTATCGCTTCTTGAAAGTCTTGAGCATGCATAGTCACTTCATGTATTTTATTTGGCACGTTTTCTTTCTTTGATCCAATATATAGGGGAAACTCCACCAAGTCTCAATTTGGATGAGATGTGCATGAAATTCATTTCCATTTCTATATGCACATATGTTTGTGGAGTTTGTCCTATGTATTGGTGTTTCTAACTCTTTGGTCCCAATGAGTTTGGGTACCATTTTGTTTGTGTTGTTGTTCTAGGAACAATTGGAGATACATTGGATGCTCGGCTCACTCACAAGGAAGGTGGTGTCACCATGTGCTTACTGGAGTCAAGCTAGGATGTTCAATGAACTACTATCTAATACCTTCAATTGGTATCTTCTGCATCCTTCCAATGCTATCTCGGTAACAAGTATCTATTCATGCTTTCCTCTCTTGCATTCAACCTTGTGTAGGTTGCATCTTGGCATGATATTCATTTCATATCTTGTGATACTTGTTTCCTTTCTTAAAGCATCCCAACGATGATCTCTTGTTGCTAGTTGTGATGTCTTTGATGGATGTGTGGTTGGACTTCATTTATATACAATAAGACCATATCTAGCCAAGTGCTATGCTTTCAAGCAAATATCTTATTGGTATATTTACGACTTCCTTGTGGATATCTTGTTCTTTCCTTTTTGTAACTATTTCGTGTGTACATCCTTCTTTGTGGATTGATATCATCATGATCTTCATCTACCAAGAATCTTATACACTTGAGAGAAGTTGCATATCTAGTTGATATCCCTTTCTTTCACGTCCACCATTTCTTTCTCATGTTATTTCTTTGGTGGCTCCGTGAAAGTGTGTGCCTTGAGTGCGGGTCATATCTCATTGCATCTTGATGCACTCTTGTGTGGTGAAGATCATTTTCGTCATGCTTGTCTTGACGAGGCTTTTTGCCATCTTAATTGGTATCCCTCATCTTGATGAGGCTTTCACTTTCTATCTTCGCCATGGGTTGTCACAAGCTTGGTTGTTATTTCGCTTTTTAGTAAGCTTGTGTATCCATTTGCTTGTTGTGTGTGTGTGAAGGACATGTCTTGCACCTTGTATCTCATTTATCCAAGACTATGTTGATGCTTAATGCCCATCCTTATATTAGTCTTCTCAAGTGCTTTGCCATGACTCACACACATCGGTTTTGGTTGAGCCTATTCTTAAGTTGCCTCTTTTACATGTTGCTCAACCATGTGTTCGTTGCAAGTGCTAGGCTTTGTTTCCTATATGCTCACTTGCACTTGTTGTAAGTTTCTATTGATTTTGGGGGAGCTATGATCCTATTTTGTGCAATTTGTATCCAAATACAAAAATTCTTACTTGTGCACAAATCATGGGGAGCTTCTCTAGTTTCTTTAGAACACTCCTTTGCTCATATCATAATATCCTTTATTCATGTGGCTCATAGGATCTTTGGTCTAGTTGGTTCAATTGATATCCGTTGATTGCTTGCTTCAATTAGTATCTTTTGATTGCGTGATTGCTTGTGTCTCTCTTTGTTATGTCTTTGTGGCATATCATTCTTTAGCAATCTTTGTGCCTCAATATAGTTTGTCTTCCTCCAAGTATTTACCTTTGTATATGTGTATGGCATTCCACTCTCTTGTTGAGAAATACACAATTTATGGAGGAACACTTTTTATATTGGCCTTCTAAGCTTTTCGCCCATTTTGGCAATTGATGCCAATGGGGGAGAAGTTTCAGAGAGTTTTGTGGAGATGTTTTCAGAATTTCTCTTCTTGCTTTGCTTTTGTTCCTAAGCTTTTGCATCTCATACGCATGCATTATTGGTTGGTGCATTGCATGGTGATGCATAATTCCTTGTATAAACTCTCTTGAAACTGATTGTCATCAATTACCAAAATGGGGGAGATTGAAAGGACATGTGGTGCCCCCATGTGTGGTTTTGGTAATTGATGACATTCTCTATGGACTAATGGTTGCATTGAGTTATATTTGAAGGATTTGTCCATAGGCATTTCTTGAAGTCCATGTGTTGGCTTCAAGGAGTTTATGAGTTGACCAAGGTGCTATTAAGGAATTATCCAAAGATTGGTCATGTGAGTGTTGAGCTTATTGCAAGCATGTGTTGAAGAAGAAGAGTGTGTGATCATTCATGTCTACCTTCAAGACATCATTCAAATGAAGAGAGTTGGAAAGATTCAAGGTTGATCAAGACTAAGTCAAAGAGTGAATCAAGTTGATCAACACACAAAGCGTAGAAGATGTACCGAGAGGGATCAAGTGATCCCATAGTATGGTAAGCATTGTCAATTACGCTTTGTGTACTAACCCATGGTCTTCGTGAGAGTTCTTTGTGGGGTTAGGTTGCGGTGTGCACGTTCAAGTGATGCATCACAAAGAGATCAAGTGCTTGAAGATTGCCTTCCATTGTGGTGATAATGGACTTGTGAAGATGTGCCGAAGAGTAGCTCACCCATAGTGGAGTATGGGGGAGCAATCTACTAGTCTTCACCGAGCCAACGCAATCAAGAAAGGTGGTCCTACTTGAGGAAGTCAAGATCGTCTACATCTAGCTCAAGTGGACTTTGTGCAAGGCAAAGGTTTGGCCTTGATAGGTTCTCTATTTTACCGGTCTCATGGTGGTAGTTTGGAGACCGGGTTATAGGATCGATTGCCGTAGTATCAAGGGGGGCTCGCAAGTGAGTAGCTTGATCATATCGTTCGTAGAGAGCTCAAACCATTGCATGCATGCATCATCTTTCTTGGTTCTTGTTTGGTTTTCTCCTTGTGAGATTTGGAGCTTATGGTCATCTTCTTGACAAGCTCGAGTTCATCGAAAACGGAGTTCACATGCTTCTTCTATTGCGTTTTCGGTGTTGGAGGTTTTACCGGTCTTATTCGAGGAAGGGTTCTCACCTTTTTCTTATGGGCCTTTTCTAATTTCCTTCTTATTGTTATTTCTATCAAGATTGTGTTAGCCCTTGTCTCTATCTTTCTAACAAACTTGGTTTCATTGAATTCGGAGTCCGTTTGCAGAAGTTGTGTCAGTTTTGGTGTCCTTAAAAAGGCTGCAGCGGTACTACCGCTCATGGGAGCGGTACTACCGCTTGGAGGGGATGTAATTTTTTACTACCGCTCTTGGGTGCGGTACTACCGCTTGGAGCAGATGTAATTTTTTACTACCGCTTCAGAGCGGTACTACCGCGGCTACTTCCGCTCCGGACCAAAAACTCATCTTAAGTCCAGCGGTGGTAGGCACGGATGTATTTTTTTAGTACCGCTCGCAAGCAGTAGTACTGCTACCCCTAGCGGTAGTACCGCTACCCCTAGCGGTAGTACCGTGAGGACGAGCGGTAGGACCGCTCCGGCGGTTCTACCGGTCTTTTGCCTCCTCGCTGTTGTTTTTCAAAGGGCTTCCACCGCCCTAGCGGTAGTACCGCTCCCACGAGCGGTAGTACCGCTCTGTGCGGGCTGTGAGCATAACGGTTGGATTTTTCCCCACCTATAAAAGGGGGTCTTCTTCCCCAATGAACCTTATCCTTTGAGCTCATGTTCTTCCCCCATTGTTGACCTTCTTCGAGCTTGCTATCTCTCAATCCCTCCATGGATTCTTTCTAGTTTTGGGGGGAAAAGAGAGAAGAGATCTAGATCTACGTTTCCACCAATCACTTTCTCCTCTAGGTGAGGGGAGCCCTTTGGATCTAGATCTTGGAGTTCTTCATGTTCTCTTCTTTATTCTTCCTCTCATTTTCCTCCCTAGCATTAGTTGCTTTGGTGGAATTTGAGAGAGAAGGACTTGGGCATTCCGTGTGCCCTTGCCATTACATTTGGTGCATCGGTTTGAGTTCTCCACGGTGATACGTGGAAGTGAAGTTGAGTAGCTTATTACTCTTGGGTGCTTGGTACCCTTGAGCTTGTTCCTCTTGGGTGCTTGGGCGCCCTAAATGGTTGGTGGTTTTCGGAGCTCAATCATTGTGGTGTAAAGCTCCGGGCAAGCGTCGGGGTCTCCAATTAGGTTGTGGAGATCGCCCCGAGCAATTTGACGGGTTCGGTGACCGCCCCAAAGGGTTGCCATTTATACGGGTTCGGTGACCGCCCTCAAGGGTCCCTTAGTGGAATCACGGCATCTTGCATTGTGCGGGGGCGTGAGGAGATTACGGTGGCCCTAGTGGCTTCTTGGGGAGCATTGTGCCTCCACACCGCTCCAAACGGAGATTAGCATCCGCAAGGGTGTGAACTTCGGGATACATCGTCGTCTTCGCGTGCCTCGGTTATGTCTTACCCGAGCCCTTTTACTTATGCCCTTTACTTTGTGATAGCCATATTGATTCTTGTCATATATCTTGCTATCACTTAGTTGTCTATCTTGCTTAGCATAAGTTGTTGGTGCACATAGGTGAGCCTAGTTGTTGTAGGTTTTGTGCTTGACAAATTAACTGCTAGGTTTATTCCGCATTTGTTCAAGCCTAAATCGTAATTATTTTAAACCGCCTATTCACCCCCACCCTTCTAGGCGACATCCTCGATCTGTCACCTCCCACTTATGATTAACCCCTCTCGCAAGCATCCGCAACTACTAAAGAAGAATTAAGATAAATCTAACCATAGCATGAAACATGTGGATCCAAAATAGCCACTTACGAAGCAACACATAAACTAGGGTTTAAGCTTCCGTCACTCTAGCAACCCACCATCTACTTATTACTTCCCAATGCCTTCCCCTAGGCCCAAATCATGGTGAAGTGCCATGTAGTCGACATTCACATAACACCACTCGAGGAAAGACAACATACATCTCATCAAAATATCGAACGAATACCAAATTCACATGATTACTTATAACAAGACTTCTCCCATGTCCTCAGGAACAAAAGTAACTGATCACAAAGCATGTTCATGCTCAAGATCAGAGGGGTATTAATTATCATTAAGGATCTGAACATATGATCTTCCACCAAGTAAACCAACTAGCATCAACTACAAGGAGTAATCAACACTACTAGCAACCCACAGGTACCAATCTGAGGTTCTAAGGCAAAGATTGAATACAAGAGATGAACTAGGGTTTGAGAGGTGATGGTGCTGGTGAAGATGTTGATGAAGATTGACCCTCCCTCGATGAGAGGATCGTTGGTGATGACGATGGCTTCGATTTTCCCCTCCGGGAGGGAAGTTTCCTCCGTAGAATCGCTCTGCCGCAGCCCTAGATTGCTCCTGCCCAAGTTCCGCCTCAAGACAGCGGCGCTCCGTCCCGAAAGCCTCCTTCTTATTTTTTCTAGGTCAAAACCAACCATATAGCAGAAGAGGGGCACCAGACGATGGCCAGGGGGCCCACAAGCCCTGGGGGCGCGCCCTGGGGAGTAGGGCGCGCTCCCCAGGCTTGTGGCCACCTGGTGGGTCCCCTTCGATAGTTTCTTTGCCCAAATTTTTTTTATTCCAAATAATTCTCCGTAAAATTTCAGGACTTTTGGAGTTGTGCAGAATAGGTATCTCAGATTTGCTCCTTTCTGGTCCAGAATTCCAGCTGCCGGCATTCTCCCTCTTTGTGTAAACCTTGTAAAATAAGAGAGAAAAGGCATAAGTATTGTACCATAAAGTGAAATAACAGCCCATAATGCAATAAATATCAACATAAAAGCATGATGCAAAATGGACATATCAACTAGCAACTAATTTCATAAGCATATCAACTTTATCACTCAAAGAACTAATTTCTTGAACCGAATTCACTTTTTTACTAGTAGGAACTCTTTTAGTATGCCATTGTGAATAATTTGCCATAATATTATCAAGCAATTTAGTATCTTCTCCCAAAGTAATTTCCATAAAAGTACCACCCGCGGCGGAATCTAAAAGATTTCGAGAAACGAAATTCAATCTCGCATAAAAAAATTGTATGATCATCCACAAATTTAAGCCATGAGTAGGGCAATTTCTTATCGTTAGTTTCATCCTTTCCAAATATTGTGAAACATGTTCATGTTCAAGTTGCTTGAGATTCATAATTTGATTTCTAAGGGAAATAATTTTTGCGGGAGGAACATACTTAGTAATAAAGGCATCTTTACACCTATCCCAAGAATCGATGCTATTTCGTGGCAATGATGAAAACCAAAATTTTGCATGTTCCCTTAATTAGAACGGGAATAATTTTAATTTGACAATATCATTATCCACATCCATTTTCTTTTGCCTATCACACAATTCTGCGAAAGTCTTAAGATGGAATGCGGCATCTTCATTAGGCTTACCAAAAAATTGTTCTTTCATGATAAGTTTTAATAAAGCGACATTAATATCACAATTCTCCACACTAGCGGCGGGACGAGCAATCGGAGTACTAATAAAATCATTATTATTACTATTAGATAAATCACACAATTTTGTATTTTCTTGAGACATCGTGACTAGGCAAACAAAAAAACAAGCAAGCAAGAAAAAGACAAACGAAAAATATTTTGTAATTTTTGTAAAAACTTTTTAGAAGTGGGGGAGATGAAAATGAGAGGCGAAGGCCAATAAAATAAATGTAAGGAGATGAAAGTTTATGCGTAGGTACTTGATAGATATTGATGATGTCTCCCCGGCAACGGCGCCAGAAATTCTTCCTGCTACTTGTGAGCTGCGTTGGGATTTCCCCGAAGATGAGAGGATGATGCAGTATAGTAGAGATGAGTATTTCCCTCAGTCAAGAACCAAGGTTATCAATCCAGTAGGAGAACCAAGCAACACTATGTAAGCAGTACTTGCACACAAGATAACATATCCTTGCACCCAACGCGACCAAGGTGTTGTCAATCCCTTGGCGGTTAATTGCAAGATTAAATTGTATGGTGATAGATAAATAGATCACACTAAATATAAAATAAAATAAAGAAAGAAAAATTACAACAAGGCATTTTTGGATTTTTAATATATGATAAAAGTAGATTCGGGGGCCATAGTTTTCACTAGAGGCTTCCCTCAAGAAAACAGCATACGGTGGGTAAACAAATTACTGTTGAGTAATTGACAAAAAAGCATATAATCATGATGATATCCAAGGTAATGATCATATATAGGTATCACATCCAAGACAAGTAGACCGACTCATGTCTGCATCTACTACTATTACTCCACACATCGACCGCTATCCAGCATGCATCTAGAGTATTAAGTTCATAAAGAACGAAGTAACGCCTTAAGTATGATGACATGAACTCACGCATGAATAAACCCCATCTTTTTACCCTTAATAGAAATGATACATACGTGTCATGTCCCCTTCTGTCACTGGGATTGAGCATCGCAAGATCTAACCCATTACAAACCACCTCTTCCCATTGCAAGATAAATCAATCTAGTTGGCCAAACCAAAACAATTGATCGAATAAGAAATATGAAGCTATATAAATCATGCATAAAAGAGTTCGGAGAAAACTCAAATAATATTCATGGATAATCTGATCATAAACTCACAATTCATCGGATCCCAACAAACACACCGCAAAAAAGAATTACATCAGATAGAACTCCAAGAACATCAAGGAGAACATTGTATTGAAGAACATTGAGAGAGAAAAAGCCATCTAGTTACTAACTATGGACCCATAGGTATATGGTAAACTACTCATGCATCATCGGAAGGGTAACAAGGTTGATGTAGAGCTCCTCCGCGATCAATTCCCCCTCCGGCGGAGTGCCGGCGGAGGCCTCCAGATGGGATCTCACAAGAACAGAAACCTGCGGCGGCGAAAAAAGTATTTCGTGGTGCTATTAGATCTGAGGGGAGTTTTTGGGTATTTATAGAGCAAGAATTAGGTCAAAACGCTGGACAAGGGGGCCACAAGCCTGTTTGGCACGCCCCACAAGCTTGTCGCTCCCTCGTGGGCCTTCTGGTCCCCCGCCGAACCTTCTAGGGTCTCTTCTGGTCCAGAAAAAATAATTCAAAGTTTTTCTTCATTTGGACTTCATTTGATATTAATTTCCTGAGAAGTCAAAAACAGGCAAAAAAACAGCAACTGGCTGATGTCTACTACGCAACCTTCTTCTTGTAGACTCGTGTTGGGCCTCCAAGCGCAGAGTTTTGTAGGACAGTAGCAATTTTCCCTCAAGTGGATGACCTAAGGTTTATCAATCTGTGGGAGGCGTAGGATGAAGATGGTCTCCCTCAAACAACCCTACAACCAAATAACAAAGAGTCTCTTGTGTCCCCAACACACCCAATACAATGGTAAATTGTATAGGTGCACTAGTTCGGCGAAGAGATGATGATACAAGTGTAATGTGGATAGTAGATATAGGTTTTTGTAATCTGAAAATATAAAAACAGCAAGGTAACAAGTAACATAAGTGAGCAAAAATGGTATTGCAATGCTTGGAAACAAGGCCTAGGGCTCATACTTTCACTAGTGCAAATTCTCTCAACAATGATAACATAATTAAATCATATAACAATCCCTCAACATGCAACAAAGAATCACTCCAAAGTTTCTATCGGAGAACGTAGGATGAAAACGTGCTTCAACCCCTATGGATAGATTACCCCAATGTCACCTCGGGAATCCGCGAGTTGAGTGCCAAAACATACATCAAGTGAATCAATAGAACATCCCATTGTCACCACAGATATCCCATCGCAAGACATACATCAAGTGTTCTCAAATCCAATACTCAATCCAACATAACGAAACCTCAAAGATCAAGACTCAATTCATCACAAGAAGGTAGAGGGGAGAAACACCATATGATTCAACTATAGTAACAAAGCTCGCGGTACATCAAGATCGTGCCAAATAAAGAACACGAGAGAGAGAGAGATCAAACACATAGCTACTGGTACATACCCTCAGCCCCGAGGGTGAACTACTCCCTCCTCGTCATGGAGACCGCTGGGATGATGAAGATGGCCTCCGGTGATGGTTTCCCCATTCGGTAGGGTGCCGGAATGGGCTCCCGATTGGTTTTCATGGCTATAGAGGATTGCGACAGCAGAACTTCCGATCTAGGGTTCTTTTCGGGGGTTTCTATATTTATAAGAATTTTTGGCGTCGAAAACAAGTCAAGGAGGTGCCCGAGGAGCCCACAAGCCCTCAAGGCGCGCCCGGGGAGGTAGGGCGCGCCCCCTGGCTTGTGGAATCCTCGGGACTCTCCTGGTCCAGCTCCGGTCCTTCGGGGGTCTCTTTTGGTCCATAAAAAATCACCGTATATTTTCAGCCTATTCCGAGAACTTTTATTTCTGCACAAAAAAATGACACCACGGTAGTTCTGCTGAAAACAGCGTCAGTCCGGGTTAGTTCGAATAAAATCATACCAAAACCATATAAATTTTTTGCAAACATGGCATGAGTACTTCATAAATTATAGATACGTTGGAGACGTATCATCATCCCCAAGCTTGATTCATGCTCGTCCTCGAGTAGGTAAATGATAAAAGAAAGAATTTATGAAGTGTGAATGCTACCTAGCATATTTATCAATGTAATCTTCTTTATTGTGGCATGAATGTTCTGATCCATAAGATTCAAAAAAAAAGTTTAATATTGACATAAAAACAATAATACTTCAAGCATACTAATAAAGCAATCATGTCTTCTCAGAATATCATGGCCAAAGAAAGTTATCCCTACAAAATCATATATTCTGGCTATTCTCCAACTTCATCACACAAAATATTTCATCATGCACAACCCTGATGACAAGCCAAGAAATTGTTTCATACTTTTGATGTTCTCAAACTTTTTCAACTTTCACGCAATACATGAGCGTGAGCCATGGATATAGCACTATAGGTGGAATAGAATATGGTGGTTGTGGAGAAGACAAAAAGGAGAAAGTATCACATCAACTAGGCAAATTAATGGGCTATGGAGATGCCCATCAATTGATATTGATGCAAGTGAGTAGGGATTGCCATGCAACAGATGCACTATAGCTATAAGTGTATGAAAGCTCAAAATGAAAACTAAGTGGGTGTGCATCCAACTTGCTTGCTCACGAAGACCTAGGGTAATTTGAGGAAGCCCATCATTGGAATATACAAGCCAAGTTCAATAATGAAAAATTCCCACTAGTATATGAAAGTTATAAAATAGGAGACTCTCTATCATGAAGATCATGGTGCTACTTTGAAGCACAAGTGTGGAAAAAGGATAGTAACATTGTCCCTTCTCTCTTTTCTCTCATCATTTTTTTCATTTTCATTTTTTTTGGGCTCTTTGGCCTCTTTTTTTATGTTGGGCTCTTTGGCCTATTTTTTTAGTCCGGAGTCTCATCCCAACTTGTGAGGGAATCATAGCTTCCATCATCCTTTCCTCACATGGGACAATGCTCTAATAATGATGATCATCACACTTTTATTTACTTACAACTCAAGAATTACAACTCGATACTAGAACAAAATATGACTCTATATGAATGCCTCCGGTGGTGTACCAGGATGTGCAATGATCAAGAGTGACATGTATAAAAAATATGAACGGTGGCCTTGCCACAAATACTATGCCAACTACATGATCATGCAAAGCAATATGACAGTGATGGTGCGTGTCATAATAAACGGAATGGTGGAAGTTGCATGGCAATATATCTCGGAATGGCTATGGAAATGACATAATAGGTAGGTATGGTGGCTGTTTTGAGGAAAGGTATATGGTGGGTTTAATGTACCGATGAAAGTTGCGCGGTACTAGAGAGTCTAGCAATGGTGGAAGGGTGAGAGTGCGTATAATCCATGGACTAAACATTAGTCATAAAGAACTCACATACTTATTGCAAAAGTCTATTAGCTATCAAAACAAAGTACTACATGCATGCTCCTAGGGGGATAGATTGGTAGGAAAAGACCATCACTCGTCCCTGACCGCCACTCATAAGGAAGACAATCAAAAAATAAATCATGCTCCGACTTCATCACATAACGGTTCACCATACATGCATGCTACGGGAATGACAAACTTTAACACAAGTATTTCTACCAATCCACAATAACTCACTAGCATGACTCTAATATCACCATCTTTATATCTCAAAACAAATGCAAGGAATCAAACTTCTCATAGTATTCAATGCTCCTTATATGAAAGTTTTTATTATATCCCTCTTGAATACCCGTCATATTAGGACTAAATTCATAACCTAAGCAAATTGCCATACTATTTATAAGACTCTAAAAATAATATAAGTGAAGCATGAGAGTTCATAAATTTCTTCAAAATAAAACCACTGTCGTGCTTTAAAAAGATATAAGTGAAGCACTAGAGCAACAGACAAACTACTCCAAAAAGATATAAGTGAATATCAATGAGTAGTCAAATAATTATGTAGCTGTGTGAGGGCTCTCTCTCATTTAAAATTTTAGATCTTAATATTTTATTCAAACAGCACGCAAAACAAAATAAAATGACATTCTAAAAATAGCACACATAATGTGACGAAGCAAAACCTTAGGCTCAACCGATACAAACCGATAATTCTTGATGAAGAAAGGTGGGATGCCTACCGGGGCATGCCCAAGCTTAGATGCTTGAGACTTCTTGAAATATTATCTTGGGATGCCTTGGGCATCCCCAAGCTTGAGCTTTTGTGTCTCCTTAATTCCTTTTATATCACGGTTTCCCTAAATCTTAAAAACTTCATCCACACAAAACTCAACAAGAACTCGTGAGAAAAGTTAGTATGAATCAATGCAACACCTTATCATTCTCTATGTGACGCCCTGGCTTAATTGTGCACTAATCATACACGCAAATGCAAACGATCAAGCCTAAGGACTCACTTGAAGATATCAAAACACAACTCTAGACACAAATTAAAATAATACAAGCTTTATGTTACAAGCCAGGGGCCTCGAGTGCTCGAATACACAAGCTCGCTTACAAGCGTCAGCGGAAGCATCAGATATCTGAGTACAGATATAAAAGATAAAACAGAAAGGCCTGAAGAAGGCGGGGCAAAACAAAACACTACGATCAAAAAGGCACGGGCCTCCTGCCTGGGACCCTCCGAACCTACTCCTGGTTGTCAGCCAACTCGTAGAAGTAGCCATCCTCGGGGTAGTAGAAGTGTTCGTCGACAGGGGCAGCTGTCTCAGGGGCTCCATCATCTGGTTGCATCAAATGAATATGGGAAAAAGAGGAAGCAAAGCAACCATGAGTACTCATCCGAAGTACTCAGCAAGCAAGGATCTACACTACATATGCAACATTATCAAAGAAAGGCTGTATATGTGGACTGGGCTGCAGAAATGCCAGAATAGAGAGAAGGCCTAGTCCTATCGAAGACTAGCATCTTCAAAGGTCTTGCAGCATTAGAAGAGTGTAGATTAGTACAATATAAAGTAGTAGCAGTATTAAGTATCAACCTCGGCCAGAGATCCTTTCTCGACTCCCTGCGAGAAAACAATCCCAGAGCCATACTATCCATTTCTCATCACAAGTACCCAGTTCTAGTTGTATCGATCGGGATACAACTCCGAGCGTCCGTTACCGAGGATCCGGCTATGCATATATTAGTTCTTCCCTGCACGGGTGCACCAACTTACCCACCACGCTCGCTTAACTCCGGCCGGACTCACTTTTCTGGGTCATGCCCGGCCTCGGCCAAACGACACACCGCAGCCCTACCTAGAGCTCAGCAAAGAGGTCCCTGCTGGTCTACATCCTAAGCGCTCAGGGGTCTTGGGCCATCGCCCTGTGCTCTCCGGGTCGTTGCGTGCAGGGTGGATACCAGCGCCATCAGCACGATCCGACCCGGCCGCCATGCTGAACTGGACATCTGACAGAGCTTTCGGCTGATGCATACGATGCAGAGTGCCCATAACTTTCCTGCGTGATGGTTAGTGCTATCAGGCCAAAGGCCCACTCAGATCAAATATCCAAATCGTTAGTGTTTTGGTAGTGCGTTAACGAGCAGAGACTCATGATCGATGTGACCCCGTCGCCCCATCTCGAGGACTTGCGGCAAGGGCTAAGAATGCCCGGCCATGCCTCGTATTTATCTCTCGGGCACCGTCCAAGTCAACCCGTCTCCACATCACTCGCGGGTACCCCTCAGGGTCGACCCGCCTTTCCAAGTAACAGTTGTAAAGTCCAAGTATCTGTGTGTCCATAACATCAAGGAATCCGAGGTATCACCCTCGTTGTATTCCTACTCGATGTATCCGTCAAGGTGAACTTAGGAGGAATCACCCTCGAGGTTCACACTTGAGGTGTTGCACGACAGCGTCGTTATCGGGAGTGGTGAAGGAGGAATCACCCTCGATGACCACGACTGAATAGCTACTCTACAGAGTTAACATCAGAAGTGCTAAATGAGGTATCACCCTCGGCATTCGATAGTAACGTTGTAGTGTCGTACAACTAAGGGGGTGATTGTAACACCCCATGTCATTAGCCACAGTAATCACTTTTGATAATGACAAGTCAGCATGTTTAACAGTGCATAATCATCATTAGCATCATATTGCATTTCAACTCCTAACTCAAATTCAAATTTAAATGAAAGTGGAAAATAAAAGTTGTCCAACATAGAAACTAAAATGTTCAATAAATAGCAAATATTGTAGAGACCATTCTAAAATTGTAACCAACAATAAATAAATTAATTAGGTGGCTCAAACTTTACCAAAACAGCAAGGGTTAATACATTCTATTTATTATAAAATTTGTGTGAGGTCCAGTTGACTCCAAACTAATTTTTGGCAGTGGTAGAGGATGCCTAGTAATTAATGGAACAAGTACCATGTTTTACAAAATTGAATTTGAGGCCTAACTAATTACAAACCAGAAAATGTGAATAAATAAAAGAAAAAGGCAAAAGAAAACAGAGAAAAAAAAGGAAAAACCCCCGGCCCAACTGGGCCAAGGCCTAGCCGGCCGGCCCACCCCGCGCCTATATGGCCTCCCCAGGGGACCCCGAACCCTAACCCCACCGACACTCCCCCCTCGCTCCCCCCCCCCCGATCCATTCCAGGATCGGGCCAGCGCCCGCGCTCGCCTCGCCAGCGCCGACGCGCTCGACCCCGTCGCCCCGTCATCGCCGGACCACGCCGCCTCGCCGGACCTTGCCACACCGTCGCCCCCGTCCCCGACTTCCCCCTCGACTCGGCTCCTGCGAGCCTCGCCGCCCGATCCCCTGCAACGGAGGGTGAGGAACCCCCCCCCTCGGCCTCCTCTTCCCCTCTGGCCGCGCTCCGGCGCGCCCATCGCGCACGCGCTCGACCTACCGCCGCCTCCCGCTGCTCGCTCACCTCGCCACAGCTCCGCGCGCGCCCGCACTTCGCCCGTACCCGCTCGTCGCGCGCCGCCTGCCGCTGTTGCCGACCGCCCGCGCGCCGCTGCTCGCCCGACGCTGCTCTGATGCGGCTGCGGCCCGCTCCTGCCAGCCCCTCGCCATGCCGTCGCCACGCCTCGCCATGCCCCTACCGCGCGCACGCGCTGCACCCGCGCTCGCGCCCGTGGCCCCCATGCCACTGCCCAGTGGGGCCCCCGCGCCCTGTGCCACAGACAGATGGGGCCCAGCCCCTAAAACGAATTAAGAAAAATAGAAAATAAAAATTAATAATTAATTAATTAATTAGTAATTAATTAGTTTAATTAATCCTAATTAGATTAACCTAATCACTAGTTAAGTTAATTAAACCCTGATTAGCCTAACAGTCTATGACAGGTGGCCCCCACCTGTCAGATTCTGCTGACGTCAGCATGATGTCATGCTGACGTCATCAACCACTGTTTCGGATAATGTTTAATTAAATAAATAATTAAATTCCAGAAATTAATAAAAAATTTAGAAAATCATATTAAATAATCCATAACTCCGATGAAAATACTTTATACATGAAACTTGCTCAGAATCCCGATACGAACCCGAATACGCCCTCTGTATTCCTGTCAGATGCCTCTAGCTATAAGAACATTGAACTTTTAGACCGATTTCGATAAATGAATAGTGCCCAACTTTAATTAAATAAATCCGAATAAATTCCTAAATTAACTAAATCATTTAGTTAGGCAGTAGAACACCCCAGCATATCATTTAGGCATGTCATACATATTGTTTGCATTATTGCCATGAATTTAATGTTTCTCTCCCCCTCCTTCTCTCTCGATAGACGCTGAGACCGACGACACTGCACCTGGATACTACTACACTACCGACGAGCAGCCCGTTGACGATCTCTCTCTCTTGCCAGAGCAACCAGGCAAGCCCCCCCCCTTGAGCATCCAGATATCGCCCATTCCATTTCTCCTGCTTGCATTAGATTTTGCTACTGTTAATGTATGCTCCTATTCTGATGCATAGCCTGTTGTTGTAACCTGTTCATTGCTACCTTACCTGCCTATGATAAACTGTTTAGTATAGGTTGGTAGTGAACCATCAGTGACCCCACCACCCTATCCTTGTTGCCCCTGCTTGATCATCGACGACTCGATCAACGTGATCATCGACCAGAGACCGACACCTCACTTCACACCCCCTTAGTTGTACGACTCTGCTTAGTTACTATCGAGTGTCGAGGGTGATACCTCGTAACGCACTCCCGATGAATACTCTGCAGTGTATCTATTCGATCATGGTCATCAAGGGTGATTCCTCCTTTCTCCACTTCCGATACCACTCTGTCGTGCAACCCGCAGTGTGAACCTCGAGGGTGATGCCTCATACGTTCACCCTGATGATTTCATCGAGTGGAATCCGTCGAGGGTGATTCCTCGGATTTTCCCCTTGATGTTATGACCACATGATTACTTGACCTTTGTTACAGGCGGGTCCACCCTGGTGGGTACCCGCTGGGGATCAATGATGTCGGGTGTGCTGGAAGGGCACCCGAGTGTGTTATTGTGGCGGAGCATCAGAGACTCTGATTGTCTCCGCGTGATACTAATTGAGCCTATTGGATTTGGGTGTGTGATCTGAGTGGGTCGACGTGCCCTATACGCACTGCCACCACGCGGGATAATGGTTATGGGACCCTCTACGAAGTACGTTTCTCCCGAAAGCTCGTCTGACATCACGATTCACCGTGCGGGCTGATTGTCGGGATTGGGCTGGATACTTCACTGACGAGCTCAGTGTCGCGCCTGCACCCCGGCCAGTCTCGCAATGCGTAGGGTGCCCAGGGCGATGGCCCGATACCTCTGGGTGCATAGGTTAGTCCGGCGTGCTGACCTCTCTGCCGAGCCTAGGTAGAGCGTTGCTTCGTGTTGATCTTCCGAGGATGGGCATTACCAAGCAAGTGTGTCCGGCCAGAGTTGATCGAGCGTGTTGGGTAACAGTAGTGCACCCCTGCAGGGATGAATCATCTATCGATAGCCGGTCCTACGGTAAAGGACGCTCAGTTTGTGTATCCCGATCTACTACTTGAACTGGATACTTGTTACTTAATTGAAGCTTCGGGATCGCTTTCTCGCTTGGGAGTCGAGGAAGGATCTTTAAGCTGTACTTCAACAAGTTTGCTAAATAAAATGCTATTCTACTCTCTTCTACTGCTGCAAGATGATGGCCTTGTGAAGATGTTTGAAGATGCTACTCTTCGATAGGACTAGGCCTTCTCTCTATTCTGGCATTTCTGCAGCCCAGTCCACTTATACAGCCATTCTCCATTGATAATGTTGCATATGTAGTATAGATCCTTGCTTGCTGAGTACTTCGGATGAGTACTCACGGTTGCTTTACTTTCTCTTTTACCCATACCCCACCTTGATGATACATCAGACGATGGAGTCCAGGAGCCAGATGCCACCACAGGAGCTTACTACCAGGAGGGCCAGAGGGCACTTACTACTGGATTGAGCCAGCCGACCAGGAGTAGGATCGGAGGCTCCCAGGCAGGAGGCCAACGCCTTTCGATCTTGTGTCGCTGTTTGTGCTAGCCTTCTTAAGGCAAAACTTGTCTAACTATGTCTGTACTCAGATAATATTTGTATGACTGACTTATGTATTCGGATCTTCGGATCCCTGGTCTGTAATATTGTGGATCTCCGTTTAAATTGTGATAGAGTTGTGTTGTGATATCTTCCCGTGAGTCCCTGTGCTTGATCGTACACGTTTGCGTGTATGATTAGTGTACGATTGAGTCGGGGGCGTCACAGTGATGTGCGGTGCCGGGGCCTGGTTGTCGAGTCTTTCGATAATCCAGCGAGGCAACCGAGACAAGTGGGGTCACTGGGGTCTCTATCCAGCCTATACTAAGCAGTTTAGGTTAAGTAGATAGGGTATCAATAGCAGGTTACAATAAACAGGCTATGCATCAGAATAGGATAACACAAAGTGGTAGCAAATTCTAATGCAAGCAGGAGGGAGAAAGAATAGGCGATATAGACATGTTCAAAAGGGGGGTGCTTGCTTGGTTGCTCGGTGGCAAAGGCAGGGTCGTCAGCTGTGTAGTCGAACTCCATGGCATCGTCAACGGTCTCGGGGGTCTACCGGGAAGAAAGGGGGAGAAGAAACAAATAAATACACGGCAGCAAAAACAATCACAAAACAAGACATGGTAATACGCGGTGTTAGGGGTGACCTATCGCGGTGTTACACGTTACAGACGGAGCGGAAAAACATTCGGAGGTATTTTACCAGTTCCGGGCAATTTTTGGTCAGATGAACCGGAGGGGAAATTTCCATGTTCATCATGCTAGAGGCATGTGACATGTATGAGGAAGGCATATTCAGATTCGTCTCGTTTTTCTGATCGTTTTTCATATATAAAACATTTTCATCCGAGCTACGGTTATTTTTCTAGGATTTTCCGAAGTTTACGCAATATTCTGAAATTAATGGAATTATTTTAATTAGTTAATTCGAATTATAAACAGTGCGTTTACTTTTTTATACTCAGAGTCAGCCAGCCACAGTCAATGACATGTGGGGCCAGGGGGTGAGTCAGCTGTGCACAGTCAGCAGTTGACCCAGTCAGCGTTGACTGGTCAACACGCTCAACGGGGCCCACATGTCATTGACTAGGGCCAGCCCAGTCAGCAGTTTGACTGGTCAACTGGGTCCAGTGGGACCCAGCTGTCAGCCATTGTTAGTTAAATAGGATTTTAAACTAATCTAATTAGCTAATTAGTGAGATGGGGCCCAGTTGTCAGTGACACAGTAGTTAATACATTAGTTTAATTTAATCCTAATTGCTACAGTGGTCGGGCCCACCAGTCAGTGGGGTTAGTCGTCTGGTTAGTGCTAACTAACTCGTCGGTGGGTCCCGCTAGCGTTTAAACACCGGCGCGCTCGCCGGTGACCATCACAGCGGCGGCGCCGCATAGGGGATCGCCGGAAATCGCGCACGGGGCATGGATCGACGCGCGGAGGAGCTCTACGGGTAGCTGGGAGTCAACCGCATCCAACAGTGGCCTCGGAAGGGCCGGTGAGGGACAGTAGCGACGGCGGCGCTGGATCGAGCGGTGGCCGGAGTTCGGCCATTGATCGAACCGTCAATTTAGAGCACGGTAGGTCGAGCGGTAAGGTGCTACGTGCTCCTGGGAGCGTGCTGAGCATGGTAGCACGCTCGGATGGGAGCGTTGGTGGCTATTTCAATGGCGGCGACATGGCCGGCGGCGGCAGCTTCGGCCGGTCATGGTAGGGGCGACTACAGGCGCGGATACGGAGAGTAGACAGAGGGGAAGGAGGCTCAGTTCACCGCGGAGCTCGGTGACGTGCTCGGGGAGGCCGGGGACGACTCGATGGCGACGCAATCGGCGGCGAGGAGGTGGCGGCCGAGGTTGGGGAAGATGACACAGGCGACGGCGATGATGCTCCCCTGCTCCAAACCAGTGGCTCAGTCGATGTAGGGCAGGGCCACGGAGCTGCTGGTCATGCTCGCGCAGCTCGAGGTGGCCTGTGGCCATGACGATGGTGAAGGGCGGCGGCGGCTTCCGCTCGGGCGAGCCAGATCAAGAAAGGGGAGAGGAACGGGGAGGAATGGGGGCTAGGGTTCGCTGGGAGAGAGCGAGGGGGCTCGGGGTAGGCCTTATCTATGCGCGAGCAGCGGTGGATGAGCGACGCGTGCGGCGTCGGTGATCAGGGCGGCTGCGGCGTCGACACGAGGAGAAAGGAAGGGGATGAGCTGCGAGGTGGGCTGGGATGCGGCTACTGTAGACTAGAGCCCACATACACAGTAGACTCTAGGCCTTTTCTATTTTTATTTTCTGTTTTCATTTATTCTTTTCTGTTGCATTTTCTTTTAGCTAGCAATTGTATTTTGTAAAATATGGGACTTGCCAAATCTAATACTAGGCATTGACTGGCACTGCCACAAAAAGTTTGGAGGCAAAAAGAAAAGGTTAGTTATTATTAGAAATTGGAAAGACCAGTTTAATTGCTGTTAGACCTCTGAATTAATTTACAGGGGCAATTTGGGAATTTTCTTAATGTTGGTTTTATTTTTATAATTGTTCTGGGATTATTTGAAATAATATGAACATTTTATTTTTGCAATTTGAAGAAATAATTATTTGACATGCAATTTGAATTGGAAAATGACTTTGATTTTGGACAAGTGGCAGATTAGCTTAGTGATCGAGATGACAAGGCAACTTAATTAGCTTAATGACAAGGTTAAGATCTGGGGATGTTACAAATCTCCTCCACTACAAGAAATCTCGTCCCGAGATTTAAGTGGGGAAGTAAAGAGTATCTCCGGGAGAGCTAACCCTTATAGGGTCGGTTATTTGGTGGACAACTCAGGGAATGTGGCAGAAGTATCTCTCGAGTTGAAACTTAAGAAAACTTCGAGAGCAAAGTATGAAGGTACAATAAGAAGTTTCAAGCGAATGGACATCCGATCGATACCTGAACAGAGTGTGAAAAGGGGTTTAGAGCATCGGGAATGGATCATCTCTCGGATAGTGGCTCGTGATAACACACAAAACCAAGGGCATTGGATACTTCGGAATCAAGGATGTACAGGAGAGTCAGGTTCCGATCCTGTGGAACAGTGAGGGGGTGTCGATCAAAAGTAGGGAGAACGCTGGCATCTTACCGGTCACGACAACAAGGTATGTCAGAGGGTAGCCTGTCAGTTATGTCGGCGACAACATCGGTACCAAGGGCGAGGGACGAAGAGAACCATTTTCCTGCTCGTTGAACAAGGTAGACCAATAGGCAAAGTTCTCATCCATCGGTGGTTACCGGAATGTCATCAACAATAGTAACAGGGTCTCACTGACAGAGTTGTACATCGGGATGTTTTATAAGTAGGGAATTAATACTGCTTAGGTCATATGGATCACAAGAAAGATTAAACAAACCAATGGAAAGCAAAATGAAATTATCGGATTAAACAGACCAATGGAACGGAAAAAAAAAGTGTCTACACATAAGAATTGGGAGTACATCCTTCCCAAGAAAAAGCGGAGCATAATGTATATGACAGGATGTCACGTACTAAATCATTTGGATAATGGGGCGAGGAAATTCATGATGTTACCCATACAACGGTGTTTGAATAACTGGTCAAGAAACATTTAGCATCGCGCTTCCAATGTTCTTGTGGATATTCGGAGTACCACATTCATGCTCCAAGGTAGCAATGATATGGTGTATCAGGTGAAGGTTGGGTCTGAAGATCATAAGAGATACAAAGGAACAATTTCAAGAATAGCAAGGAACTCAGTGTCAGAGCAAATCATGACCAAGTCTATGTTGGTAGGAAGTCAAGGATGTCATCGATGATATCACAAATCATCGAGGGGCAGGGATGGTATTTCTAGCCATGAATTCAATTGGCATCTCTGAAGAAGCCACAGTGTTGACGGTGATCACGATAAATTTTGTCGAGAGACTCTATGAAGATGTCATCGAGCAGCGACGACATCAAGCAAAAGGAAGGATGAAGTGAAAGGCTATGATAACCACGGATTTGACACAAGCTCGAAATCAAGCTTGTTGTTCGAGGTGAAATGATAAGATGAGGAAGATCGATGCAAGCTTAGCTCATCATCAAAAATTGTGCTCCGGGAAGAAGGACCAGGTAGCACGGTTAAAAAAATTCGGTATGATAATGGTATAGCCGATCAGGCTAGGAATGATGTGATGGAGTATTATTCCAGAAAGAATTTACAAGAGATGGTGCCATGACACAGTATCCTCGAGATAACATGAGGCAATAGTTGAGGGTAGATCTGAATAGAGGTTGGACGGGTGAAATGATCTGCAGAGCGGCAAGTAATTTAACTTGTCCGGGTAATGGAATCAAGGAGAAAATATGGATGGAACCACGATTGCAAAGGATCAATTCATGGATACAAGATGAACTTATACCAAGGGGGAATTATTTTTACGAGCAGTTCCCATGATAAGTTCTACATCGGGTCCATGGGCATGAACACAAAGTTCAAGGTCGACCCCCACTTCTTCAATGCATAACCTTTCATTCACTTCTCGTCTTTGAAGAAGTTGTAGAGTTGAAAATTTATCTGACGGAACGCGAGTAGACATAACCCGCATAACTTTCGATTCACACGGATTTAGGGAAGACATAGATTCAACCCATAGGGGCATCTTAGGAATATATACCACAAACTGCAGGAGTAATGAACTCAAGCTCGGAAGCAGATCAAGGTTGACAAAGCAGAGGATACCATTTACCAAAGGCATTATGTATCCGAGGAAAGACTCGCAAGGCTGTTGAAAACGAAAGACTCTGTCAGATAATAACCCAACAAAGAATTTGATGGTCCACGATGGATCTGATGTGAGTATCGGTACTCAACCAGAAGAAGAAACATTACAGGGGCATCGGATTATAGAAACAAATGAATAATTCGGTGTTTAAAAGAATTATGATTTCCAAAATCGAAGGATCAGAAGTAGAGGCTCTGATCAAAGATGGATAAGTTGAAAAGACTTAGGGACACAATTGATCACAAATTGATTGGCTGAGAACCAGCTCATGTTCAAAATAACGCCTGAGTCGGAAGGATGAATTCTAGGAATCGACGGATGATACAGATTTTTCTTATTCATATTGAATCAATAGACTCGGAATGACAATGACAAAGAATGCTAATGAATATTGCGAGACATATGGATTTAACCATAATGCAGGCAGACAAGACTTTCGGGAGCACTAGGCTGCAGAGGATCTTCGGGAGATCGAATTGTATTTCGAAGAATTTTGTGAGACATATGAACAACTGGGGATGAACGTATAGACCGCAAGGATGTTATCCATGGGGATTTATCGATGGTCAGGAACTGCAAAGCAGTGGGCACAGGGTTCTCGGGAAACATCGGGGAGTATCTGCAGAATCTTCTGGCGAAGCAAGCGATCATCTGTAGTGAAGGGGCTCTCCGGGAGAAAACAGTTACGAGAACCTAGTGTTGGAGTTAGCAAAATCTTTAACCCGAATAGAAGAGAGATCAGATTCCCAGAGTATAGACGAGGAATAAAAGATCCTAATACCACCCAATGGCGACGTGGGCCTGTAAGCCACACAGCCATGTTAGTAAAATAGTTTTTCAAAGACTAGACTCAACTTCAGCCAAGGAGTTGGAAAGGGAGGTTCCTACAGGCAGTCGGCTCTGATACCAACCTGTGACGCCCCGGCTTAATCATGCACTAAACATACACGCAAATGCACACGATCAAGCATAAGGACTCACTTGAAGATATCAAAACACAACTCTAGACACAAATTAAAATAATACAAGCTTTATGTTACAAGCCAGGGGCCTCGAGGGCTCGAATACACAAGCTCGCTTACAAGCATCAGCGGAAGCATCAGATATCTGAGTACAGATATAAAAGATAAAACAGAAAGGCCTGAAGAAGGCGGGGCAAAACAAAACACTACGATCGAAAAGGCGCAGGCCACCTGCCTGGGACCCTCCGAATCTACTCCTGGTCGTCAGCTAACTCGTAGAAGTAGCCATCCTCGGGGTAGTAGAAGTGTTCGTCGACAGGGGCAGCTGTCTCAGGGGCTCCGTCATCTGGTTGCATCAAACGAATATGGGAAAAAGAGGAAGCAAAGCAACCGTGAGTACTCATCCGAAGTACTCAGCAAGCAAGGATCTACACTACATATGCAACATTATCAAAGAAAGGATGTATATGTGGACTGGGCTGCAGAAATGCCAGAATAGAGAGAAGGCCTAGTCCTATCGAACACTAGCATCTTCAGCGGTCTTGCAGCATTAGAAGAGTGTAGATTAGTACAATATAAAGTAGTAGCAGTATTAAGTATCAACCTCGGCCAGAGATCCTTTCTCAACTCCCTGCGAGAAAACAATCCCAGTGCCATACCATCCATTTCTCATCACAAGTATCCAGTTCTAGTTGTATCGATCGGGATACAGCTCCGAGCGTCCGTTACCGAGGATCCGGCTATGCATATATTAGTTCTTCCCTGCATGGGTGCACCAACTTACCCACCACACTCGCTTAACTCCGGCCGGACATACTTTTCTGGGTCATGCCCGGCCTCGGCCAAACGACACACCGCAGCCCTACCTAGAGCTCAGCAGAGAGGTCCCCGCTGGTCTACATCCTAAGCGCTGAGGGGTCTTGGGCCATCGCCCTGTGCACTCTGGGTCGTTGCGTGCAGGGTGGATACCAGCGCCATCGACACGATCTGACCCGGCCACCATGCTGAACTGGACTTCTGACAGAGCTTTCGGCTGATGCATACAATGGAGAGTGCCCATAACTTTCCCGTGTGATGGTTAGTGCTATCGGGCCAAAGGCCCACTCAGATCAAATATCCAAATCGTTAGTGTTTTGGTAGTGCGGTAACGAGCAGCGACTCATGATCGATGTGACCCCGTCGCCCCATCTTGAGGACTTGCGGCAAGGGCTAAGAATGCCCGGCCACGCCTCGTATTTATCTCTCGGGCACCGTCCAGGTCAACCCGTCTCCACATCACTCGCGGGTATGCCTCAGGGTCGACCCGCCTTTCCAAGTAACAGTTGTAAAGTCCAAGTATCCGTGTGTCCATAACATCAAGGAATCCAAGGTATCACCCTCATTGGATTCCTACTCGATGCATTCGTCAAGGTGAACTTAGGAGGAATCACCCTTGAGGTTCACACTTGAGGTGTTGCATGACAGCGTCGTTATCGGGAGTGGTGAAGAAGGAATCACCCTCGATGACCACGACCGAATAGCTACTCTACAGAGTTAACATCAGAAGTGCTAAACGAGGTATCACCCTCGGCACTCGATAGTAACGCTGCAGTGTCGTACAACTAAGGGGGTGATGTGCGGTGCCGGGGCCTGGCTGTCGAGTCTTTCGATAATCCAGCGGGGCAAACGAGACAAGTGGGGTCACTGGGGTCTCTATCCGGCCTAGACTAAGCAGTTTAGGTTAAGCAGGTAAGGTATCAATAGCAGGTTACAATAAACAGGCTATGCATCAGAATAGGATAACTCAAAGTAGTAGCAAATTCTAATGCAAGCAGGAGGGGAAAGAATAGGCGATATAGACATGTTCAAAAGGGGGGGTGCTTGCCTGGTTGCTCGGCGGCAAAGGCAGGGTCGTCAGCTGTGTAGTCGAACTCCAGGGCATCGTCAGCGGTCTCGGGGGTCTACCTGGAAGAAAGGGGGAGAAGAAACAAATAAATACACTGCAGCAAAAACAATCACAAAACAAGACATGGTAATACGCGGTGTTAGGGGTGACCTATCGCGGTGTTACACGTTACAGACGGAGCGAAAAAACATCCGGAGGTATTTTACCAGCTCCGGGCAATTTTCGGTCAGATGAACCAGAGGGGAAAGTTCCATGTTCATGATGCTAGAGGCATGTGATAGGTATGAGGAAGGCATATTCGGATTCGTCTCATTTTTCTGATCGTTTTTCATATATAAAACATTTTCATCCGAGCTACGGTTATTTTTCTAGGATTTTTCGAAGTTTACGCAATATTCTGAAATTACTGGAATTATTTTAATTAGTTAATTCAAATTATAAACAGTGCATTTAGTTTTTATGCTCAGACAGCCAGCCACAATCAATGACATGTGGGGCCAGGGGGTGAGTCAGCTGTGCACAGTCAGCAGTTGACCCAGTCAGCGTTGACTGGTCAACAGGCTCAACGGGGCCCACATGTCATTGACTGCGGCCAGCCCAGTCAGCAGTTTGACTGGTCAACTGGGTCCAGTGGGACCCAGCTGTCAGCCACTGTTAATTAAACAGGATTTTAAACTAATCTAATTAGCTAATTAGTGAGATGGGGCCCAGTTGTCAGTGACACAGTAGTTAATACATTAGTTTAATTTAATCCTAATTGCTACAGTGGTCGGGCCCACCATTCAGTGGGGTTAGTCGTCTGGTTAGTGCTAACTAACTCGCCGGTGGGTCCCACCGGCGTTTAAACGCCGACGCGCGCGCCGGTGACCATCACAGCGGTGGCGCGGCACAGGGGATCACCAAAAATCGCGCACGGGGCACGGATCGTCGAGCGGAGGAGCTCTACGAGTAGCTGGGAGTCGACCGCGTCCAACGGTGGCCTCAGAAGGGCCGGGGAGGGACAGTAGCGACGGCGGCGCTGGATCGAGCGGCGGCCGGAGTTCGGCCGTTGATCGAACCGTCAATTTAGAGCACGACAGGTCGAGCGGTAAGGTGCTACGTGCTCCTGGGAGCGTGCTGAGCACGGTAGCACGCTCGGACGGGAGCGTTGGTGGCTATTTCAACGGCGGCGACATGGCCGGCGGCGGCACCTTCGGCCGGTCATGGCAGGGGCGACTACAGGCGCGGATACGGAGAGTAGACAGAGGGGAAGGAGGCACAGCTC
The DNA here is from genome assembly GCA_011799875.1 of Thinopyrum elongatum. NCBI lineage: Eukaryota > Viridiplantae > Streptophyta > Magnoliopsida > Poales > Poaceae > Thinopyrum > Thinopyrum elongatum. Next base: position 525,324,054 of record CM022298.1, read on the forward strand.
ACCGCGGAGCTCGGTGACGCGCTCGGGGAGGCCGGGGACGGCTCGATGGCGACGTAATCGGCGGCCGAGGTTGGGGAAGACGACAAGGGCGACGGCGATGACGCTCCCCTGCTCCAAACCAATGGCTCAGTCGACGTAGGGGAGGGCCACGGAGCTGCTGGTCATGCTCGCGCAGCTCAAGGTGGCCTCTGGCCATGACGACGGTGCAGTGCGGTAGTGGCTTCCGCTCGGGCGAGCCAGATCGAGAAAGGGGAGAGGAACGGGGAGGAATGGGGGCTAGGGTTCGCTGGGAGAGAGCGAGGGGGCTCGGGGCAGGCCTTATCTACTGTAGCAGGGTTAAGATCTGGGGATGTTACACTCTACTGTAGCAAATCACTAAAATTATTATTTAACATTGCATACTAAATGCCTCTGCATATTTAATACTTCTATCCTCAAATAGAATCATTAAACAAGCAAACATATGCAAACAATGCAAACATAACAGCAATTTGTCTAAACATGACAGTCTGTAAAGAGTGCAATTTTACTCATACTTCACTAACTCCAAAAATTCTCAAAAATTACCACACTGTATAAAATTTATCATAGCTTATTGTGAAAAAACTTTCAACATTTTATCACATTCTTACTTTTCTCAAGAATTCACGCACTAGCGTGCAACTTTCTGTTTTCAAACAGCCACATATAGACTTGCAAAATAAGCATGATAAAGGGTATACTTGACATTTTTATTGAACTAAAAGATGCAAAACATTACTATAAATAACATAAAGCAAATACTTAAAAAATAAAATGACGCTCCAAGCAAAACTCATATCATGTGACGAATAAAAATATAGCTCCAAGTGAGGTTACCGATAATGTTGGAGACGAAAGAGGGGATGCCTTCCGGGGCATCCCCAAGCTTAGTTGCTTGTATCTTCCTTGAATATTATCTTGGGGTGCCTTGGGCATCCTTAAGCTTAGGGTCTTGTCACTCCTTATTCTCCTCATATCGATATCTTACCCAAAACTTGAAAACTTTAATCACACAAAACTTAACGGAACTTCGTGAGATGGGTTAGTATGATAAAACGAATCATTCACTTTGGTACTGTCAAGACAAGATTCAAATTTTTTATCACATGATTCCTACTGTACCCTATCATTTCTACAATTTATATTGAGCAATATAAGCCATAGAAACTAGAAAACAAGCAAACTATGCATCGAAAACAGAATCTGTCAAAAACAGAACAGTCTGTAAAGATCTGAATTAATCTCATACTTATGTTACTCCAAAAATACTGAAAAATTAGTAAAACGTATAAAATTTGTATATAAATCCTCTTTAAACAATTCAGAGTTTTTCCATGTTCCAGTAAATTTTAACAATTCTGTTACTGGACGCAAAATTTTCTGTTTTTGCACAGAATCAAATCAACTATCAACCACACTATCTCAAAGGCTTTACTTGGCACTTTATTCAAACAAAAGCTATAAAACATGATTACTACAGTAGCTTAATCATGTGAACACACAAAAACAGTAGGGGTAAATATTGGGTTGTCTCCCAACAAGCACTTTTCTTTAATGCCTTTTAAGCTAGGCATGATGATTTTAATGATGCTCACATAAAAGATAAGAATTGAAACATAATGGGAGCATCATGAAGAATATGGCTAGCACATTTAAGCCTAACCCACTTCCTCTGCATAGGGATTTTGTGAGCAAACAACTTATGGGAACAAGAATCAACTAGCATAGGAAGGCAAAACAAGCAAAACTTCAAGATTTTTAACACATAGAGAGGAAACTTGATATTAGTGAGACATGTAAAAGCATATATTCCTATCTCATAATAATTTTCAGTAGCATCATGAATGAATTCAACAATATAACTATCACATAAAGCATTCTTTTCATGAACCACAAGCATAGAAATTTTATTACTCTCCACATAAGCAAATTTATTCTCATGAATAGTAGTGGGAGCAAACTCAACAAAATAACTATCATGTGAGGCATAATCCAATTGAAAATTAAAATCATGATGACAAGTTTCATGGTTATCATTATTCTTTATAGCATACATGTCATCACAATAATCATCATATATAGCAACTTTGTTCTCATAATCAATTGGAACCTCTTCCAAAATAGTGGATTCATCACTAAATAAAGTCATGACCTCTCCAAATCCACTTTTATCAATATTGTGAAAAGATTCAACACCCTCCAAAATAGTGGGATCATTAACTAGAGTTGACACTCTTTCAAACCCACGCTCATCAATATAATCATCATAAATAGGAGGTATGCTATCATCATAATAAAATTGCTCATCAAAACTTGGGGGACATAAAATATCATCTTCATCAAACATAGCATCCCCAAGCTTGTGGCTTTGCATAACTTTAGCATCATGGATATTCAAAGAATTCATACTAATAACATTGCAATCATGCTCATCATTCAAAGATTTTATGCCAAACATTTTATTAACTTCTTCTTCTAACACTTGAGCACAATTTTCCTTTCCATCATTTTCACGAAAGACATTAAAAAGATGAAGCATATGAGGCAACCTCAATTCCATTTTTTTGTACTTTTCTTTTATAGACTAAACTAGTGATAAAACAAGAAACTAAAAGATTCAATTGCAAGATCTAAAGATATACCTTCAAGCACTCACCTCCCCGGCAATGGCGCAAGAAAAGAGCTTGATGTCTACTACGCAACCTTCTTCTTGTAGACTCGTGTTGGGCCTCCAAGCGCAGAGTTTTGTAGGACAGTAGCAATTTTCGCTCAAGTGAATGACCTAAGGTTTATCAATCCATGGGAGGCGTAGGATGAAGATGGTCTCTCTCAAACAACCCTGCAACCAAATAACAAAGAGTCTCTTGTGTCCCCAACACAGCCAATACAATGGTAAATTGTATAGGTGCACTAGTTCAGCGAAGAGATGATGATACAAGTGTAATATGGATAGTAGATACAGGTTTTTGTAATCTAAAAATATAAAAACAGCAAGGTAACAAGTAACATAAGTGAGCAAAAATGGTATTGCAATGCTTGGAAATAAGGTCTAGGGCTCATACTTTCACTAGTGCAAATTCTCTCAACAATGATAACATAATTGAATCATATAACAATCCCTCAACGTGCAACAAAGAATCACTCCAAAGTTTCTATCGGAGAACGTAGGATGAAAATGTGCATCAACCCCTATGCATAGATTACCCCAATATCACCTCGGGAATCCATGAGTTGAGTGCCAAAACATACATCAAGTGAATCAATAGAACATCCCATTGTCACCACGGATATCCCATCGCAAGACATACATCAAGTGTTCTCAAATCCAATACTCAATCCAACATAACAAAACCTCAAAGAGCAAGACTCAATTCATCACAAGAAGGTAGAGAGGGAGAAACACCATTTGATTCAACTATAGTAACGAAGCTCGCGGTACATCAAGATCGTGCCAAATCAAGAACACGAGAGAGAGAGAGATCAAACACATAGCTACTGGTACATACCCTCAGCCCCGAGGGTGAACTACTCCCTCCTCGTCATGGAGACCGCCGGGATGATGAAGATGGCCTCCGGTGATGGTTTCCCTCTCCGGCAGGCTGCCGGAATGGGCTCTCGATTGGTTTTTCATGGCTACAGAGGCTTACGGCTGCGGAACTTCCGATCTAGGGTCCTTTTCGGAGGTTTCTATATTTATAAGAATTTTTGGCATCGGAAACAAGTCAAGGAGGTGCTTGAGGGGCCCACAAACCCTCAAGGCGCGCCCGAGGGGTAGGGCGCGCCCCCCTGGCTTGTGGACTCCTCGGGACACTTCTGGTCCAGCTCCGGTGCTTCGGGGGTCTCTTTTGGTCCATAAAAAATCATCGTAAATTTTTAGCCCATTCCAAGAACTTTTATTTCTGCACAAAAAAACGACACCACGGTAGTTCTGCTGAAAACAGCGTCAGTCCGGGTTAGTTCTAATAAAATCATACCAAAACCATATAAAATTGTTGCAAACATGGCATGAATACTTCATAAATTATAGATACGTTGGAAACGTATCACTGCACTGGGCACTAAGTTAATAGGTTAGTCCCAAAAAATGATATAAAGTTGCTTGTAAATGAGTATAAAATATCCAAGATTGATACTATAATAGCATGGTACAATAAAAAATTATAGATACGTTGGAGACGTATCAAGCCCCTTAACGGTTGTATCTTGAAAGACGTTCTTGTAGTACAAGGGCGATGCTTGAACAGGAAAGTAGGTAACACCTTTAGAGGGCATAGTTTTTATTTCTATACACTTCAAGCTGTTACATGCCGAGCTACTACAAGAGAAACTAAAAAGAATACAACATAAGAGAGTGCATGAGGAAGAAAATACAGGGCGGATATTAACGTTGGGCTTTAAGAGCCTGGGCCGCATCCTACCGCACGTATGCGCTTCCGGGCTGTTGACCAGCTTGCCGTCATGAACGGTGGTGATTTGAGTAGGACTGGTGCAATCTCGGCCCTTTATACACCTCAGGCGCTTGTTGGCCGAGCCCCTTGAAGGAGGTCTTGCAGGAGTCTATTGTGTTGTTTAAGCCACATTGATGAAGTCGTTGCCGGGTCTTTGACAGAGACCTGCTGAGATGAGGGCTCAAAGCCACGTCGGTCTTCGGTCGAGCCGTTCCGGCGTGTTGATGAATTTTGGCTCCTCGGCAGCCCAGGGAATCTTAAGTGCAAAATTATGCACCATGGGGACGTAGTGCCCCATCCAGAGAGGGAACGAAAGGAGCCCGTATCCCTATTTAGGGTGCGGGGGTACGTCACCGGGGTTGGTTTGCGTAGCCCGCGTGCGCTTCGAAGAGCTAGTGGTGCATTTATCGCTGTGGGCTGCCTCCTTGGACGCCTGTACGTCGGCTGCGAAAGCCGCGGTCTGCTCCTCCGTATGGAGTGAGCGCTCGGTGTTACCATTGGCTGTTATAACGCCGTTGGGTCCCGACATTTTGAGCTTGAGATAAGCATAATGTGGGACTGCATTGAAGCATGCGAAAGTTGTGCACCCTAAGAGCGCATGGTATCCGCTTCAGAAGGGGACGATGTCGAAGATTAATTCCTCACTTCTGAAGTTCTCGGGTGAGCCGAAGACTATCGCTTGGGATGACACCTTTAAAGGTGGTGGTGCTCGGCTTGATCCGGGATGAGTTGATGCCCATCTTCCTAACCGTGTCCTCGTAAATGAGGTTGAGGCTGCTTCCGCCGTCCATGAGGACGCGTGTCAGATGGTAACCATCGACAATTGGGTCCAGGACGAGCGCCGCTGATCCGCCATGCCTGATGCTAGTCGGATGATCACGCTTGTCAAATTTGATCGAGTAAGCCGACCAGGGGTTAAACTTCGGGGCAACTGGCTCCAACGCGTAGACATCCCGGAGTGCACGCTTCCTCTCCCTTTTAGGGATGTGGGTAACATAGATCATATTGACCTCGGTTACCTCATCGAGAAACTTCTTTTGGCCTCCATTATTGGGCCACCGAGGTTCATCCTCGTCTTCGCTGCAATTTTGGGTTTTACTTTGACCCTCTGTCGCGACCTTGCCAGCTTGCTTAAAGACCCAGCAATTCCTGTTGGTGTGGGTTGCTGGTTTGTCCTGGGTGCCATGAATTTGACATGGCCGGTCTAGGATCCTGTCGAGCTGGCTCGGTCCATCTTTGTTCTCTTTAAAGGGCTTCCTTTTCTGTCCAGATTTAGGTGTGGTGAACCCCGGGTTGACCGCAGCATCTTCCCTATCGCTTCCGCCATTTTTATACATGCGCTTGTTTTTATTGCGCTTTGGCTTTCCATTGGCGTCGCGAGTTTCCGAGGTGCCCGCCTCACTGTTGTGAGTACTACGGGCAAGCCAACTATCCTCTCCCACGCAAAAGCGAGTCATTAGTGAGGTGAGGGCTGCCATAGTCCTCGGCTTATCCTGGCCGAGCTGGCGGGCCAACCATTAATCTGAGATGTTATTCTTAAATGCAGCGATGGCCTCCGCTTCGGAGCAGTCTATGACCTGGTTTTTCTTGGTGAGGAACCTGTTCCAGAATTTCCGGGCTGATTCGCCTGGCTGCTGGGTGACACGGCTGAGGTCATCAGCGTTCGGAGGTCGGACGTACGTGCCCTGGAAGTTTGCTCGAAAGGCATCCTCTAGGGCCTCCCAGCTGCCAATAGAATGAGGAGGCAGGATGTTAAGCCAATGCCTAGCTGGCCCTTTTAGTTTGAGCGGCAAATATTTAATGGCGTGCAGATCATCTCCGTTGGCCATGTGTATGTGGAGAAGGAACTCCTCGATCCATACTGCTGAGTCGGTGGTGCCATCGTATGATTCTATATTGATGGACTTAAATCCTTCAGGGAATTGATGTTCCATTACCCTCTCTGTGAAACAGATCAGATGGGCCGAACCTTGGAACCGAGGAGCATCTCATCGGAGGTCGGGAGAGAGCCGTGAGTAGGCCTGATCTTGGGCACGGCCGTTCCTGTCCATCCATGCAGCATAGCCGTCAATCCCGGTGGGCGCGCGTCCTCTTGATCCGTAGATGGACCTAGGAGGTGCCCTATTTGCCTCGATGCGATGTCGAACGTCATGAAGATCTAGGTAATCCATGGGGTCCTTGCCATAACGGTGTGGAGGTGGCCGGTTGTTGAGGTTTTCCCGCATTGGCCTGTGCCAGGCTCTAGGGGGCCGGTCGTGGTCGTCGGCAAGCTCCTCGTCAAACTCCGGCAGGAGACGCCTGCGTGGGTATGATTTCGGCGCACTACGACGCCGGTCTTCCATGTCTTGCTCGGCAGAGAGCACTTCGACCCACTTTCATTCAGTGCATCGGTGTTGGCCTGCAGCTGCTGCTGCTTGCACTTCATGCTCCAAGCCGTCGCGATGAGGCGCCGCCGGAAGCGCTCTTGTTCAAAAGGGTCCTCAGGGACGATGTAGTCCTCGGTAATGAGGCTCTCGTCCTCCTCGGATTCCAGCACATAGTTATTGTCTGCCCCTTCAAAGAGGTCCTCGGGATTTGAGTCCTTGAGATGTCTGTCGGGTGTGCTGTTCTGCCCTGGGGAAGCTTGAAGGTCCTCCTCAGGGTTATCGGCGTCCCCGGCTATCGCGTCGCCGTTGTCAGTGGTTGCGTTTCTGCTGCTAGGTTTCCCATTGTTCCCTCTTCTGCATCTACACCGACGTCTTGGAGCGGAATTGGGGGTGTCCACCATGTATGTCGTGGTTTTGTCATGGCAGATGCCCTCGTGAATGGACTTAGTCGTGAGGCCATCGCTGCACGGTAGTAGCTTGAATGGGGTTGGTCAAAATCGAGAGACGCGAGTTTTACCCAGGTTCGGCCCCTCGCGGTGGAGGTAAAAGCCTACATCATGCTTGATTGATATTGATAATGATGATCTCGATTACAAGGGCGGTGTTTCGCTACCTCTATCTCGAGAACTATTGACTTGTCTATTTATCTAAACTTGTCCCTCTTTGGGTGCCCGGCCCCTCCTTATATAAGTTGAAAGGGTAGGCTTACATGTAGAGTCCTAGTAGGACTAGGACTAGTCTATTAGAAGTCAAATCCTAGTTCAGGTCTTGCTTCCCTTGTTAGGAAACTTCTCCTCTTCATGAACCTTCTCTGCGAGCTGGCCCTCCAGGCCTCTCCTTGAGCCGGCCTTCTCATGAGCCGCCTTCTGGGCCTTGGGCCTTACCGCTTGTCCGACCCACTGACCGGATCACCAATGAGCCGCCAAGTTCGACCGGGTTACCAATGAGGCGCCAAGTCACGGTTGGGTCGTACTTCGGGTCGGGTCATACCATGGGGTATATCCCCAACATTAGCCCCCAGGTTGGCTTGAATTTATTCATGGTAAGCTCCTTTTCATATCAACGAGCCGGCTTCACAATCAACTTGTTGGTGCATGTCTTTTGCAGGCAAATATTGGGAATAATAACCCATTCATCATTGAGCCAGTTTTCAAATACTTCAGTTTGAGGATGTCATCTTCCTGAGACATAGAGTGCTCGTCGGGTCGTTTGACATAGTAAATGTCAAATTTACGGTTGAAATAATCACCGGGTTGTGGATGTAGAACTTGTCAAGTTATGAGCGTCAAGGTTGCTGGGTCACTGAGGTTGACGCCACCGGGTCATAGAATTGTACACCTGGAAATTCCAGGCCTGTTTGTCATCGACAAACCTGCTTTCACAATGAACTTGCCCATGCGAGTTCCTTGCAGAAAAATATTGTGAAATAAACACCCATTTGCCATTGAGTCAGCTTCCAGTGCTTTGGGTTGATGAAAATTTTGGGAATAAGAATTCCATATGATCTTGAGCTGGCTTTCCGAGCCTTCTCTGAATAACTTTGAGCAGATAAACTTCGCAAATTTTTACCAAGAATATGAGACCCTGCTTGCTCAAAACTGAGAACTTGAAGGTGTTCCTCCCTTATATCCATATTACTTGTAGCCCCCAAGCCTTAAGAGTAGAACGTAGTGATAGCTTAAGACTTGCTTAAATATGAATGTTGCAACTTTGGAGAAATTTGGGTTGTTCATCTGAGTCACTAGTCATAAACTGAATATTTGCATTTAACATGTGTAGCCCCCAAGGCCCAGCTCTTCAGTATGTGATGGGCCGGGTCTTCAATTTGGACCTTATGAAATGTTTAAACAACTCAACATTGTAGCCCCCAAGTGCCAGTTTGTCTTGCGTGCAGCAACCTGGGACTTGAACTTAATATTCAATGTTGTAGATATATATTTGCAAATAGTGTAGCCCCCAAGGGCCGGGTCAGCTGTCCTCATCAACCTAGAACTTGAGCTGTCTGTAGAGTCAATGACTGTAGCCCCCAAGGTCCGGGTCACTATTAATAGTGAGCTGGTTCTTCCTTGAATCCATACTTGAATAAAGAGCGACCTATAGTCCCCAAGGGTTGGCTCATCTCCTTGAGATAGCCGGGTCTTCTGATAATGTGATGATTTGAAAAGCGACTTGCATTAGCCCCCAAGTGTCGTGGTGCATGCTTGCAGTGACATGGGACTTTCATACTTTGATGTAATCTTGATTTGAATAATGTAGCCCCCAAGTGCCTGGTCGTGTGCCTGCGGTGACTTGGGACGATTCCTTCCATTGTAGAATAAAATCAGGTCCACTATCTGGATGACGTTGCTGAGTGCTTTGCATATCAATGTTGAACTTGTTGCTAAATCCATCAAGAGTGCTGCCTTGCATAACACTTCATATTTCATTGCCTTTGATAAAGCCAGTTGTCATGATCTTTTCCATGATATCCTTGCTTGGATTTTTGCTCCTCTTTGTAGCATTGCAATAATCCAATTTGCGAATTGCCACTGATAATTTATTATACCATGCTCCTTACTGTAAGCCGGCATCTTAGATTTAAAAGAATATAGCCATCTCTTTGAGGTGACTTTGAAAACCTCAATCATTGAATATTGGTTATGATAAACCATGATGAAGACACATCCATGTTGGTCATCAAAGATTTGTGTATTCCTGCAGAATTACAATGTAACACTGGTATGCGTCGGTGCTATACAAATGGTTTTTAACCCCTTTCCGCGACGGCATTTGGAACCATCGCCAAGTGAGTGTGGGCGATAGGGGGGTCCTTCCCACACGACCCAGAAACCGCTGGGGATAGGGAGCCAAGATGCATATGCAGTACTCCTACTCATTTGTGCTCGCATTGCCATCACAGTCGGTATTCTATGGTGCTACGTTTACGATGCGCGGCCCATCTCAAACGGTTCACTATTATAGAACGTGTATGATAAGCATACAATCACACACATTCGCTTTTCCCAAACTGTATGCGATAACTAATTAAGAAGATTAGCTAATCGTCATACGAGTGTCAGACAGGATTACGAAACGTCGTACCGTCGTAACATCGTCGTACACGACAACTATCGCACACACTATTCTGTGGTGCAACATTTACGATGCATACTTCATCAGAAATAGTTCATGGTTGCGAATCATGTACGATAAGGCAACTATCACAAACGTTTAGTTTGCCCGCACCATTTGTGATATTGTCTGACATCGCACACGCTTTGCAAATGGCAACTGTGTGCATGCTTGCACACGTTTCCTCTCTGTGAACCGTGTCAGATTATGGTGTATATCGCAAACATTTGTGTTTTACCAACCGTGTGTGCCGTAACTACCTGGAGAGCGTAATTTCACCGTAATTTAATTGCTGGTATTTCAAATTGTACCGGATTTGAATTTGAATTTGAATGTATGCTATAGCTTTATTCATATCCATCAGGTTCAAACAACCAATGCATTATTCGATTCATAGGTACATATGTTCAAGAATTACATAAGAACCAAATAAAGAATGATGAACCACAGTTGTATACTTGTACTATTAAAGACGGTAAAGAAAGAGGCGAAATACATTCTGGTTCCTGAACAAGGTGAAGCGGAATGCCCATATTGTGCCCTCCTCCATGCAGAAGGCACGCACGACTCTAGTCCAACCCCTTGTGATGGCCGACCGCCCATCCTTCACGGTCTTCATGAAAACATCTAGATAATCATCATGTTCTGGTAGAAATACTTTAACCTTTGCATGCCCACCAATCATGTAGTTTGAGAGATAATCTTGAGTAAACTGCTTTGGCAACCACTGCAAAGGAAAAAGATTCAGACATTGTCATCTAACACAACTCATTATGAGCAGTAAAAAGAAGGCTGCAGAGTTCTTACTTACCATCCTGCAGTTCGCTGTTGTCTTGGATAAAGTGTAAACAAATAGTTTAATTACCATCTTTTGACCCATTTTACTAACAATCTTTATCAGCTTCCTCACTTGATGTTGGTTCATCGATATCTCATTGCCCCATACGCAGAAAGGGTCGAAGCGCGGATCTTTACCAATGACATATGTACCTAAAAGCACCAAGTTAATATTAGAAGCTAAACAGCAATTGCACAATGATGTAGTACAACACTCTTTTATAATATCTTATAACATCCAATATACTCACATATTAGATGAATTAGCATCTTATATTATGGGCCGGAAGGAGTTTATTGCATTCTTACAAATTATCGGCTGATTAACTGCTGCTGTATCCATGGGTTAGAGTTAGTTTGAGCTAGTTCGGGCTCAAATAGCCCTAAAGTATATCCAAACATGAGGGCTAGTTTGAGCTAGTTGCATCTAACCCACCCAAAAAAAACTATCCAGCCCAAGAGGTGCTAATTGGAGCTAGTTCTCCTAGTGCATTTATTGTCAATCTAACCCTGTCATCCAAACACCTCTTTGGATGGAGTTAGTTCAGGCCTTCAGGGTTAGTCATGAGCTAGAAACTAACTCTAACCTCTAGCTAAGTTGAGTATCCAAACAGGGCTGTGTTGTTGTTGTTGTTGCTGCTGCTCTTCTACGTATATCTAGACATCATCAGAACATTAAGGTAACACTCTTCCTTGTTGCTATGTAGCCTAGGATTGCATATTTAGACATTAAGTACAGTGCATGTTGCTATGTAGCCTCAGATATATTACATATGGCCCTAGTTAACCTAACGATAAATGGGTTACAGATATATTCAGTTAAAAGTCCGATTCACCGATTAGTCCCTTATCAGCCCCCGGCCTACATGGTACCAGCTACCGATATCCTGAACAGTGAGTATATTTAAGCCGTGGGATGAAACTAACCTCGATGGAAAACAACAGTCATTCCCAAAATTATCCTGTGTAGGTACATCAAGAGGCATGTTAAGCACAACAGGCTAAACATCAACCAAAATTATCCATGGCAGACAAAATAATCTCCAAAAGATAGCTTCAGTGTGCAGGTTTAAGCATGCTAGTAAAGCAAAACAAGTGGAAAGGTGTGTTAACTACAACAGGCCTAACATTTAACAACAAGCAAACATAGTCATTCAAACTGGTATTGTGCCGGTCTAAGTACACTGGTTATTGTTAAATAAAAATGGAAAGGCGTGTTAACTACAAGATGCAGCAACCAAATGTAGTCATTCATAGTGGTATTGTTGAAACTGGTACTGATGAAATTGAACTGCACAGTTCATACTTGCACATATAGAACATCACGTTGTGAATAACTGGAATAAACAAGGCATACTACAAACAACCAAAGATAGCATTTGAAACTGGACATATGCTAGCTACAAACAACCGAACAATCAAAAAACTTTAAAAGAGGCATATGCTAGCTATAACAGGCTTAACAGCAAGCAAATATATGCATTCCTATCGGTATGTTTAAAACTGGATTGATGAAATGTACTGCACAGTAAATAATTGCACATATAGAGCATCACATTGTGAACAACTGAAATAAACAAGGCATGCTGCAAACAACCAAATATAGCAATTAAAACTGGACATATTCTCACTACACTACAAAAGGGACTCGATGGGTTTCCTCACTTGTCACAGAAGGGCTCGTTCCCATGGGAAGAGCATGGATCCTGGATGCGCTCCATGTTGTCGCAGATGGGCTCCTTCCCCTTGGAAGAGCACAGTTGTAGGGTGCCCTCCCTGATGTCGCAGACGGGCTCTTTCCCCTTGGAAGAGCAGATGGGCTCTTTCCCCTTGGAAGAGCCGGAGAGGGTGCCCTCCTCGTGGTCGTCGTCGATGAGGTCTGACTTGGAAGCTATGGATCCCAAGCCAGCGTCGCAGAACGTGTCCTTCAGAAATGACAAAAGGGGCTCGATGGCGATGTAGGATGGCAAATTCTTGACAATGAGCCAGAGGAGATCAGCGGCGGGGCCATGGATGAGTTCGACGGCGGTTGAACCCGAGGGGTTGGGGGTGGGCCACCTAACCTGTGACATAGCCCGCCTCAGGCCGTCGCTGTCGATGACCTTGATGTCGTAGCCGGCGTCCGCGACATACCCGCATACTCTAGCCCGTTGATTGAGTGCCTGCGGCCAGTAATGGTCGTCAGCTTCCTCGGCGACGTCGGGCAAAGAGACCGTGATACACCTCTTTTGGGCCAGTCGCTCCTCGAGCTCCACGGGAAGCATAGCCGGGCTTAGGCTGTGACACTCTAGAGTGGGGGATGGGGATGGGGATCTGTGGGAAAGGGGGCGTTTGGCAAGCGTCATCTAAGAAACTCAGGGCGGCCTGGGTATGGAGATCGGTGGGTAAGCTACACGGGCAAACTGGCAAATGTTGACAATGGAGGCCTTGCGGCGGCGGCCGACGCAGGGACCTTGCTAGGGTTTCGAGCGAGGGAGGGTGTGTGTGTGTGTGTGTATCTGCACGCGCCCGAGGAGGTTTTGGTGTGTGTGTGTGTGTGTTTGTGGAGGGGGGTGTGTTTAAGGAAATGACGCGGGTACCGAAAATTTTACTACGCGGGAGTGAAATGCCGGGGCTATTGAAAATTTTGATGATGGTGCATCGCACACGGTCCGGAGATAGCAACCGTGTGTTATGAAACAGAAAAACCCTCGAGGCGGGCAGATATTTTCGAGGGATGCAGGCGGGATTGGGAACAAGAAACATCACACACGGTCAAAACACAATAACTGTGTGTTATCAAACAGAAAAAAGCTGCAGGCGGGTAGATATTTTTGAGAGGGGAAGCCTCGTGGAGCCCAATGTACTGTGTGGATGTGTGCGTGACAGGGGCACCGGCGTGGCACATGGTTAGTTTGAGTGAACCGTGTCTATTGCGTCATCCGACTTGTCTAATGTTCATAAATTTGGCGAAAAATGACGCGGGAGAGGGTCAGAACATGAACACGCTTGCATGTGGACCAAATTTATGTATGAAAAGGGTGGTTTGATGTTCAAATACTAAATGCAACTTTGATGTGGCACCTATCTCGCAAAGCGCACGGTATTGCTGCCCCCCCCCCCCTCGTGTCGGCACGAAGGGAAACCTAAGCTATGAATGCATGCCCCCTCCTCGTGTCGGCACGAAGGGATCCTAAGCTATGAATGCATGCCCCCCCCCCAACCGAGGTTCACCTAGCAAAGTGCGAAGTAGCAGCCCCCCCCCCCCACACACACACACTTTCAGTCGGCGGGCCAGAGAGGCATCTCACCAAGATGGATCGTAAAACGGACCAAGAATAATCCACCTTGGTTGTACAACCGCTCTCTTGTTGTTGGTCAAAGTGATGGCCATCCATGCGACCCCGGAGATGGGCTAGCTCGCCAATAATCACGCAAGTAGCTAGTCCCCAAAGACAACCACTGCATGCGTGTGGCCCAAACATATGTATGGAGAGGCATGTTTTTGAATACACAATGGAACAACTTTGATGTGGCACCGTGATTTCAAACTAGAAATCCCCACACTGAGTGAGGGTTAGGTTGACGATGCATATGTATGTTACACCACACTTCAAGCCGACGACGGGGATTCATGCATGCATGCGTGCATAGTATATGCGCTCAAACTTAATTAGTTCTGAACCTCACCATGACCTATACTATGATAACACGAACCAAAGGAAGAATACGCCATGGTAACCTATCTTGTTGTCAGTCAAGGTGATCATGGATGTCCACGCGGGCCCACGAATATATAGGCTTGTCGCCGATAACCACGCGAGGGAGTGTACCGTTCGAAGACAACCACTACATGCATATGTATGGAGGTGATGCGTGCATGCATGTTTGAATACCATTTCACAACATTGATGTGGCACGTGCGTCGAAAATCGTACAGTCCCCACACAGAGTGAGATCGGTTCATGACGTGTAGCCACTTCGACTCGATGGGAGGGATTCATGCGTACACATGCATGTGTGTGTGCTCAAACTGTATCATGTCATCCCAGAGCATGACCTATATATATATACCGTATTACAAGCAAAAAAATAATCCCCTCCCAAGTCAAATTAACCTCTCTCGTTGTCAGGCAAAAAGTAGTGATGGACCAAGCGGGCCCACAGATGGAAAGCATCGATATCGCTGATAACCGCTTAAGTGGGTGCGAGAGGACATGTAACGCCCGGATAATTGTGCTACAGTGAACCTCTGCTAACAATGCCACATCACCTCCATTACTGTTGCTAATCTCGCATTAGTTTGAAACCGGTTCGAATTCAAATTTGAATTTTTGTCAAACATCAAAAAATTTCAAACATTAAAACTAAAATGTTCGGAGTGTGCCGATTAATGCCTAGGTATTTATGGTGAAGGAGCCATGCTTTTATAAAAAGCCTAAATACTTTTAAATGAGTTAAAATAGAAAAGAAAATAAATAAAAAGAAAAGGACTAAACGAAAACAAACAAACAAAAACAAAAGAAAAGAGAAACCCCCCCCTCCCCCGCTGGGGCTGGCCCAGCCCAGCCGGCCGCCCACCTGGCCGACCCACCCCAGCCACGGCCTATATGGCCTCTCCCACCCCCACCCACCGAAACCCTGATCCCCCTCACTCTCACTCCCCCCCCATTCTGGATCGGCGACCGCGCCGCGCTCACGCTTCGCCGCGCGCCTCGCCGTCGCCATCCCCGAAGCCGCCTCGCCGGATCTCCCCCCCCCCCCCCCCGTCGGACCTCGCTTCCTCGTCCTCCTCCCCGACTCGCATCACCGAGCCTCGCCGGCGTACATCTACAGCGTGGGGTGAGGACCCGATTCTCCCCTTTCCCCCTTCGTTTGCCGGCGACGACCGCGCCTCGCACAGCCGCTCGCCGACCCCCCTTGCTGGCGCTGCTTCGCCTCCACTCCGCCACCCCGCCACGGCCTGCTCGCTGCTGCCGTCCCGCCACGGCCTGCTCGCTGCCGCTCGCCCACGGCCGTCCGCGGCCTCCTCCACCCGCGCCCGACCTCGGCAACCGCCGCACCCGTCTCGCTCCTTCGCCAACCGCGCCGGGCCGCGCCTGCCCTGCTCCCCGTGCCGGCTGTCTCGCTCTGTGCCTCCCCTCCCATGCTCCGCTTCAGCCACAGCCTCGCCTAGCGCCGCACTTGGCCGCCGGCGCCTTGCTGCTGGCCTGGGCGAGCGCCCCGGCGGGCTGGCGCCCGTCGCCCGATTTCGCCCGAACCAGCGCGCCCGATCTAGTGGCCTCTGAGCCTATGGCAAAGGGGCCCCACACCCCTTTTTATATATAAAAAAAGAATTTAAAAGTATAATAGTTAATTAATTAATTAGTTAAATAATTAATTAACTTAATTAAGTTTGTTAAGTTAACCTAATCACTTAATTAATCTAACTAATTCTGTTTAGTTAAGCTGAGACTATGATGAACGGGCCCCACGTGTCAGTTTGACCAGTCAACGGTCAGAGTTGACCGCTGACATCATGCTGATGTCACGATGACATCATAATTGTATTTTCGAATTAATTTAATTAATAATAATTTCAGAAATGAATTAAATCTTTTAAAATGAATATAAAATAATCCGTAGCTCGGATGAAAATACTTTGTACATGAAAGTTGCTCAGAACGACGAGACAAATCCGAATACGCAGTCCGTTCGTTCACCACATGTCCCTAGCATAGCGAATGTCGGGTGTTGGGTGCGACATATGCCAAGGGATGGCTTATCATGGTGGGAGCTAGTAGGACGTCGCCGGTGCCTGGAAGCGGGATGTGGCGTAGACACGATCGCCGGCGCGCTTTACCCAGGTTCGGGTCTCTCCGGGGAGATAACACCCCTAGTCCTGCTCTGCGGGGTCTTCGCATGATCACTAAGGCACTAGCGAGTACAATGGTGCTCCTCGAGCTGTATGCCAGAGGTAGAAGAAAGCAGGGCCGGCTCTCTCCTCCCTCTGAGTGAGTCTAGGTCTAACTGGTTTCTGAACCCCTTGCATGGGTGCCCCGGGGGGGCTTATATAGGCCTACCCCCCCCAGGGGTACAATGGTAATCTGGTCGGGCGTAGGGCCCGGCCGTCAGTGTCTCTGGCCGCCGGCTGCTGGGGTCCGCCGCCGGGTGGACCCCACCGACTGGTCCGGTACGTGGTCGTGACGTCGGTGACGCAGGCTTGGTCAGGGGAGCATGGCTACCATCCCATCGGCTGGCGGGAGATCACTGTAGCCACTCCGTGTCCCATCTGGTTAATGGCGCGCGGACCCCGAGGAAGGAGATGGCCGCCTGCTTGAGGCCGGCCTCCCTCAGGTCCGACTGGTCAGACTCCTGCCGTCCCCTGGGCTCTCACTGTCTGGTAGGGCCCGCCGCCTGCAGGCCGTACTGACAGGCCATCGTGGAAACAGGGTTCTGCCTGTCAGGGGTGACGTCAAGGGCGGAGTGGCAACAGTGACACGCCGGGCGGAGATCTCCGCCCGTACGGAGCACCGTGGCCATGTCCTGCCCTGGATACAGGGGGATGGGCTTCACTGTAGCCTCACCCTGCCTCGTCTCTTTTAATGGAGGCGCAAACTCTGAGGGCGCCGTGGGCCAACTGCCAGGAGCCGGCCTCTCTGGAGGCCGCCTGGGAGGAGTCGGCCTGTCTTGATGCCGTCTTCTGGAGCTCGGCCGTCTTCGGGCAGCCGGCTGCTCGGGCCAGCCGGCCGTCAGAAGGCGGCGCTTCATCTTGGACGTTCGTGGGCGTAGCCAGCCCAGTGTCTTGAACAGCTCAGGGACTCGGGTTAGGATACCCGTGGCCCATTACTCCGACAGTAGTCCCCGAAGCTGATGAGGCGTCATGGCCGATTAGTCGAGAAGCCTCAGCAGTTTCCTTCTCAGAGTGCTCTTCCTGAATCCGACCCCCGGCGCGCCGCCTTGTTGGGGGGTCGGACGCGCCTGGGCGGCTCTGGGTGATGATTTCGAAACAGCAGGGCAGGAACCAAGTGGCGTGCTTGCCAACCCACAGGCCCGCCGCCCGCTGCAAGTACGCCACGTGGCGCTAGCGAGCTGGGCCTGCCTGCCAGCCCACGCTCACGATGGGACATGACAGCAGGCCGGGCTCGCCACCACCGGGCCTCGGCGCGCAGGTGGATCCGCCGCGGCCGAGGCGAGCGGTTACGATTCCCGAGGGAGTTACAATGCAGTAACTTTGCGAAATAAACGCAGGGTCGTGGGGTTGCGGGCGCAGTTAATCCCATGACCCCATGCCACGCCCCCTCGGCTTCGTAGCCCGGGGGTTATAAGTAGGGGGAGGAGGGGGAGCGGCATAGCACGCGCGCCCTTCTCCCCCATTTTCATCTTCTTCCTCCTCTGCTGCTGCCGCATCTCCACGCCCAGCCGAGGCGCCGCCGTAGCTCGTTGCCGCGCTTTCTCCGTCAACCTCGCCTCCATGGCGTGCTTCGGTGCCTGGGATGGGTCCATCATCCACGAAGATCACATCGAGTTCCTCCGCCAGACGCGACGGCTGCCCGGCAAGGATTACGTGAAGGTCCGCCTCGCGCCGGAGCGGGAGATCTCGCCGGCGCCGGAGGAGGGCGAGCGGGTAGTCTTCCGCTCGCACTGTCTGCGCGGCCTCGGCCTGCCGGTGAGCGGCTTCTTCCGGGCCTTCCTCAAATTCTATGACCTCCAGCCGCACCACCTCACCCCGAACACGGTGGTGCTGCTGTCTGCCTTCGTCACTCTGTGCGAAGGTTTCCTCGGCGTGCTCCCCACCATCGAGCTCTGGGGGGAATTCTTCTACACCAAGCTCAGCACCGTCACCGCGGGCGTGCCGGCTCAATGCGGTGCCTTCATCGCGGTGCGGAGACCGGCAGCCGACAATCCATTTCCTGCCATCACGCTGAAGATGTGGCAGCGGTCGTACTTCTATGTGAAGAGCATCTTCGCGGAGGGCGATTGGGTCAACCTGCCGGCTTACGTAGCCGGCCCGCCGGCGAGGAGGCGGCCCACCTGGTCATATCGGGCCAAGACGCTGTCGCCCTATGGAGACGCCGCCATCGCGCGACTTCGGGTGCTGACACAGTCGGAGGGTCTGACCGGGCCCGACTTGTTGGCCGCCTTTGTGGCACGGTGGGTGCTCCCGCTCCAGGGCCGCCCTCATATGATCTGTCAGATGAGTGGGCATCGGGACCCAAGCCGGCTGTGCACCAAGGAGATGCCTCACGCTGAGGTGACTCATATGGTGAACTATCTTGCGAACTGCAAGCTCACGGAGGAGTGGCGGTTCGGCAAGGAGCCGTACTCACGCGCCGACCCCCCGCCTATGGTAAGTTTCCTCCCCTTCTCTTTTCCCGTTGCTGAGTTCTGTTTGGCCGACTCGATCAATCGGCTCTTCGAACAGAGCCCCCTCCTCCAGCCGGCGGCCAGCGCCGCGGGGCCGGAGCGTCGATTTCTCCCCGACCGGGTGGAGAGCGATGTGGATGACCCCGACTTGGGGGCGGCCGCCTTGGACGACGACGCCGCAGGAGGGGGCGGCGAGGCAGGCGGCCAGGCAGGCTCGGGGCCGGCCTCGAGGACTGGCCAGACGACGACGCGGAAGAGGTCGCCCCGCGCCGCCAGCCGGGGCCCGATCAGCAGGGCGCGAGCTCGTCTGCTGCGCCGGTTGCCCGAGGCGGTGTGCAGAAGCGCCGGGCCGCACCGAGCCAGTTCGGCAGCCGGCCGAAGAGGCCCAAGGGCTTGGCAGTGGCGACCAAGCGGGACAAGGCGGCCGCGAAGGCCGTCCGCTTCCGCAAGGCGGTGAAGGAGCCGTGGATGGTTTCCGCGTGAGTACCGACTTCCTCACGTACTTTTCCCTTCCTTTATGCCAATATTCTTCTAATTTCTCTTTGTCTTGCGCAACGTAGATCTCCGCTTTCGCTCGAGAGGTCCGATGCCGCGTCCGTCATTGGGTCGGTGGAGACTTCCACCACCACCCGGCGAATCGATCCAGCCGCCAACCTCTGGGAGGCGCAGGATCGAAACGTGAGGGAGGCGCACGAGGAGCTGGAGGCCGTCCGCAGGGAGAAGGCGGGGGCGGACAAGGCGGAAGCCGCCGCGTTGGAGAAGCCGGCGGAGGCAGAGGCTGCCGCCGCGGCGAAGGATCGGGCCGAAGAGGTCGCGCGCCGCCAGTCGGCGTTATTCGTCGTCCCCATGAGCTCCGCGCCACCACCGCCAGAGTACGTGGCACCGACAGGGGATGCCGGCGATGAGCACCCGATCATGGAGAGGGAGGGCGGCGATGTCGTCATGCCGGACGTGGTCGTGCCTCCATCATCATCGTCAGGGGGAGCGCGGGACACGTGGTTGGCTGACCCGCCAGCGCCGCCAACCGAAGGCGAGGTGGGGACAGTCCCGACTCCCGAAGTTCGCATACCACCGCGCCGCCGGCCTGCGAAGGCGGCCTCGGCACCATGCCCGCAGGAAGTCGGCACCACGAGCTCTTCGATCCTGGACACCGAGGCGACCAGTGCCGCGCCCGCTGGTTGGGTGCGGGTGGGCGGGACGGGCCCTCTGAACCGGGCGATCCTGGACGTCCAGGCCAAGTTTCGAGTCGAGGCCGACGCTCTTAAGCATTGTAATAATGCGTTCTTGGAGTCGCGAGCGGCCGTCCGGGTATGCTTCTCGCTTCTCCATCTTTAACTTTTATACATCTCTCGTGGGGGCGTGCCAGCGCACCCACTGGGTGTAGTCCCCAAGTTTCGGGCCGGCTGCTGAGCAGGTGGCCCGGAACTTTAATTGGCAAGCTCCGAGTACTAACATCATCTGATGTCTTCATTGTAGGATTATCACAACCTCCGTGCTACCATCTTCAACTCCAACGTCCAGGAGTTAACTCAACGGACCGCCGACCTGTCGGAAAGCCGGCGTAAGTCTTTGTTTTCTTTCTCTGCGGGGGCGCGCTGGCGCACCCGCGGGCTGTAGTCCCCGAGATTCGGGCCGACTGCTGAGCAGTCGGGCCGGATCTCCCCGGCAACTGTACTTCTTTCCTGCTGACTGTCGGTATCTTTTTCTTTCTCCCTTCTTGCAGGGGCCAACGCCACCCTACAGCAGCAGCTGGGCGAAGCCAACACCGCGTTGCGTGTCAAGGAGGCGGATTGCAGCAAGCTGGCCGAAGAGCGTGACCGGCTGGTCACACAACTGGCAGAACAGGCGGAGCTTCTCAAGAAGACCCAGAGGGAGGCGGAGGACAGGGAGGCCGGTCTCCTTGCTGAGTTCGAGACCGAACGCTCCGCCTGGACTGATAAGGAGGTGATGCTGACTGCCATTTTCGGCGAGATTGAAGACATGGTTGACGGTGAGCTTCCTTCTTTATTCTTTCTTCGAGCTGCCGGCTTCTGATCAGGCCGGCTTCTTGTTTCTAATTTTGGCTTTTTGCTTTTTTGCTTTCTGTTTGAGCAGACTTCTTCCCTGGTCACTCTGGTGCTGCCAATCAGGTCATCGAGGTTGATCGCGAAGGGCGGAGGGCGGAAGGCGCGACGATCACCGTCGACGCCCCTCGGACCCTTAGCGAACGGCTTCTCAGCATCCAGGCCCGTCTTCGGCCGGCTCATCGGATGCTGCGCCGTCTTCAGCATGTCGGGGCCCAAGCGATCTCCGCCCTTTGGCCGGACATGCCGGCTCCGCGCACTCCCAGTCGGACTGCCGACTGGCTGGAGGTGGCGGCTGGCCGACTCGAAGCTTGGAAGGGTTCCTCAGCTCGAGCTGGCGCGCGCCGGGCCTTGGAATTTGTCAAGGCATGGTACCCTGGGCTAAATCTAGCCCAGTTGACCACATTTCGGCAGGAGGCCCAAGAGGAGCTGGTGGCGGTGGAGCGTGATCTTGTCAGACGGGCAGCGGCGATCGCCGAGTACACCAACACCAACATCTTTGTTCCCGAGCTGGCTGAGGATGGTGCCGAGGCGCCGCCGGAGTGGTTCGGGCTGAACCCGGAGGACGACGAAGACTCGGCCGAGATGATCGACTCCAGCGGCGAGGGGGAAGGTGAGGAGGACGGGGAGAGCGAAGAAGATATGCCGGAGGTCGGGGCGGACGACCAGTCTCCGCTTGATCGTGCCTCAAACAACGGGCCACGCTCGAGTGCGCCGACTGCTACTGGAGGCGACCAAGCGGAGACTGACCAGCCGTCCGCTCCACCAACCGGCACTACCGACTCCGCCAACCAGTCGGACCCCTCTGCTGCTCCCTAGGCCGCCGACTTGTCTTTTATTTTTCCTGTTTTATCAGTCTCGGCAAACTTTGTTAAATTCGCACAATTCCACCCACGGAGTGTATTTCAAACTCTGTTGAATGCTGGCCAAGGGCCTATTGACATGTAGATGCTCTCCTACATAAGCTGCGCTCTCGCCGAGATCTGACTTTTCTTGCTTACCGCTCCTTGGCTTTTTTCCTTTGCCGCCCTCCCTTGGCTGCTGTCTTGCCAGCCAAATAGCCGCTCTGCAGACTGTGGCTGGGTCAAGTACTTAGCCACTTTCGGGAGAGCAAGTACTTAGCCGAGTAGAGCATTAGTAAGATAAGTAGAAGCCGGCCGCCCGGCTGCTCCGCAGCCGGTCAATGAGGCGGAAGCCGGCCTGAACTATGTGCGTGCTTTGGGTCCTTAGCCATTTTTCATGCGGACACCTTTTCTGCCTTTAACCCCTGCCCACTGGACAGTCGCTCTGCGAGCTGTGGTTTTGGTAGGAGAAAGTTGAGGTGCCACCGCACTACTTGTCCGGCTGCAGGAAGCGCCACATAGTACAAGGCGGCGAGCCCCCGGGCCGACTGGTCGAACCCGGTGCCAGGCGGAATAAAGAAATGACACATTCATAGGCGTAATATTCATTACGCAGATAAAAGAGGGTAGTCCTCGAGTTCTTCTCGGGGGACCCGGAGTCTCCGTACTTAATACAAAATGTAGTGTGGTACATACTGTATCAACTGTAAAATTTTCGAAGGAGGTTTGCATTCCACGGCCGCTCTGTCTCCTTGCCAGAGTCGTCTCTCTTGCGTGCTCTGGGCTTCTGAGCATCGATCAGGTAGTAGGAGTCATTGCCCAAAACTTTGCTGATGATGAAGGGGCCTTCCCAAGGTGCCAAGAGCTTGTGCTGGCCGGCTGTTTGCTGGATCAGCCGGAGCACAAGGTCTCCCTCTTGGAAAGATCTTGGCTTGACCTTCCGATTGTAGTATCGGCGCAGACTCTGCTGGTAGATGGCGGACTGGCTGAGTGCCAACAGCCGGCCCTCTTCCAGCAGATCGACGCCGTCTTCTCGTGATTCTTTTGCCTCCTCCTCAGTGTACATGGTGACTCGAGGGGAGTCGAATTCTATGTCCGTCGGGATGACGGCTTCGGCACCGTAGACGAGGAAGAAGGGCGTGAAGCCGGTTGACTTGTTTGGAGTTGTACGCAGGCTCCAAAGGATGGCCGGCAGCTCATCGAGCCAACAGCCGGCTGATCGCTCCAGAGGCTCGACCAGTCGGGGCTTGATGCCGGACAAGATGAGGCCGTTTGCTCGCTCCACCTGGCCGTTTGACTGCGGATGGGCAACGGACGCTAAGTCCAGTCGGATGCCCTGCGTCACGCAAAAGCGAGCCAAGGCACCCTTGGCGAAATTTGTGCCGTTGTCGGTGATGATGCTGTGTGGTATGCCATACCGGGTGGTGATATCTGCGATGAAAGTCACAGCGGTTGGACCATTCAACTTCTTGATTGGTTTGGCTTCTATCCACTTGGTGAACTTGTCCACGGCGACAAGTAGATGAGTCATGCCGCCGCGGGCTGTCTTGAATGGTCCGACCATGTCCAGCCCCCAGACGGCAAAGGGCTAGGCGATGGGGATGGTCTTGAGTGCCGAAGCCGGCAAATGTGGCTTGGAGCGGAACTTCTGGCACCCCTTACATTTCTGGACCAAGTCTTTGGCGTCTTCTAGAGCAGTTGGGCAGAAAAAACCGTGGCGGAAAGCTTTGGCAACAAGTGATCTTGAAGCCGCGTGGTGACCACACTCGCCTTGGTGGATATCTTTGAGGATTGCTTGGCCTTTCTCCGGCTCCACGCAGCGCTGGTACACACCAGTGACACTACGCCTCACAAGTTCTTTGTTAACAACGGTGTATGCTGCTGCCCGACGTTGCACTTGTCAGGCCGAGATTTCATCGGTCGGCAGCTCCTTGTTTACCAGAAAGTTGAGGATGGGTTGTGCCCATGATGGTGCTTCGACTTCATCCACCGTCATCATGGCCACTGATACTAGGGCGGTTGGGTTGGGAGGTGGCAGGGTGGAGCCAACGGCGTCTTGCTGCGTTGTTGAAGTCCCCGGGCCGACTGCTGCAGCCCCCGGGCTGGGTGCGACTGCTGCAGTCCCCAGGTCGCTTGGTGAAGTCCCCGGGCCGACAGCTGCAGCCCCCGGGCCAGGTTGTGGAGTCCCCGGGCCGGGTGCGACTGCTGCAGTCCCCAGGTCGCTTGGTGAAGTCTCCGAGACGGCTGCTGCAGCTCCCGGGCCGGGTTGTGGAGTCCCCGGGCCGGGTGCGACTGCTGCAGGGATCCTCCAGTCGAATCCGTCTCCCTTGGGGGGAGTCGGCACGAAGATGGAGTCTGATTCTGGTGACGGCTTGATAGACGGCTTGAGGAGGCGTTGTAGGGCGACGCCGGCTGGTATTGCTTGCTGGGTGGAGCCGATCTGTGCCAAGGCATCGGCTTGCTCGTTGTCGTTTCTTGGCACATGGAGGAACTCGCACCCTTCAAAGTATCCACTGAGTTGCTGGGCGAGGAAGCGGTAGCTCGCCATGTTTGCATCCTTGGCGTCCCAGTCGCCTGACGACTGCTGGACCACCAAGTCGGAGTCACCGTAGCACAGGATCTGGCGAATGCCGAGTTCCTTGGCAAGCCGGAGCCCGTGTAAGAGTGCTTTGTACTCGGCCACGTTGTTGGAGGCGGCGAAGTGGATTTGCAGCATGTATCTGAGCTTGTCGCCTTTGGGAGAGGTGAGGACGATGCCGGCTCCCAGACCGGTGTGCATCTTCGAGCCATCGAAGTGCATTCGCCAATGGGTGGAGTCTGGAGCTGGCGGCAGGTACTGGGTCTCGGCCCAGTCGACGAGGAAGTCGGCCAGCGCCTGGGATTTGATGGCGGTGCGAGGCTGGTAGAAGATGGTGTAGGGGGCCAGCTCGATGGCCCACTTGGCCACTCGGCCCGATGCATCTCTGCTGCCTATGATCTCCGCAAGCGGGGCGGTGCAAACAACCGTGATTGGATGTTCTTGAAAGTATGGCTTCAACTTCTTGGCGGCGAAATGCATGTCGTAGCACATCTTCTGATAGTGAGGGTAGTTCTGCTTGGAGGCGGACAATACTTCACTCAGGTAATACACCGGCCTCTGGACTGGCAATGCTTTGCCGTCTTCTTTGCGTTCCACAACTATGACTGTGCTAACCACCCGGCTGCTGGCGGCGATGTAGAGAAGCATTGGCTCTTTAGCGGTCGGAGTTGCCAGGACAGGCGGATTGGTCAACATCTTTTTGAGCTGGAGAAAAGCTTCGTCCGCCTTGTCATTCCACTCGAAAAAAGTGGTTTTCTTCATTAGTTGGTACAGGGGAAGAGCCTTCTCGCCCAACCGACTGATGAAACGGCTGATGGATGCCAAGCAGCCGGTGAATTTTTGCACATCCAGCAGTCGGGTGGGTGCCTCCATCCTCTCGATGGCTTTGATCTTCGCAGGGTTGCACTCGATGCCGCGCTCTGAGACCAGGAAGCCAAGAAGCTGGCCGGCTGGTACTCCAAAGACACATTTCTCCGGGTTGAGCTTGATTTGAAAACGTCGCAAGTTTTCAAAGGTTTCCTTAAGGTCCTCTAGCAGGGTGCCACGCTTCTCTGTCTTCACCACAACATCGTCCACATAGACATGGGCATTCTTGCCGAGTTGCTTCAGGAGACACTTCTGCATGCAACGCTGAAACGTGGCGCCGGCATTTCTCAAGTCGAACGTCATAGTCAGGTAGCAGAAGGCTCCGAATGGTGTGATGAAGGCGATCTTCAGCCTGTCGGCTGGGCTTAGTTTGATCTGGTGGTACCCTGAGTATGCATCCAAAAAACTCAACAACTCGCATCCGGCTGTGGAGTCTATCACTTGGTCAATTCTTGGTAGAGCAAATGGATCTTTGGGGCAAGCTTTGTTGAGGCTGGTATAATCAATACACATGCGCCACTTTTTATTCTTTTTCAGCACAAGGACGGGGTTGGATAACCATTCTGGGAAGAACACTTCCATAATGAAGCCTGTTGCTAGAAGCCGGGCTATTTCTTCTCCAATGACTCCTCTCTTTTCTTCTGACAGGCGGCGCAAGGGCTGCCTGACTGGCTTGGCACCAGGTCGGACATGTAGCTTGTGCTCGGCGAAATCCGTCGGAACACCCGGCATGTCTTTAGGGGACCATGCAAAGATGTCCCGATTCTCACGGAGGAAATCGACAAGCTCGCTTTCCTATTTGCTGTCAAGGTTTGCACCAACGACAGCATACCTCTCCGGGTGCTCCGAGTCCAGGGGTATCTTCTTTGTTTCCTTGGCCGGCTTGAACGAGCCCTCAGCTTCTGACTCCTTAGGTTGTGGCGACATTTCCGGCTGCTTGCCTGCCATTGCCACAACCCGGTCAAGGAGCCACTTCTCGGCAGCAATCACAAGGGACTCAGCCAGCCGGCTGCTGGCAGTGGCACAGGCGATAGACTTCTGGTAGTTGCCAGCTATGGTGATAATGCCCTTGGTGCTCGGCATCTTCATCTTGAGGTAGGCGTAGTGGGGGACCGCCATGAACTTGGCCAGGGCGGGCCGGCCAAGCAACGCGTGGTAGGGGCTTTCAAGATCAACCACCTCGAACCAGATTGGCTCTCGGCGGAAGTGATCCTTGTCCCCGAAAAGGACATCTATCTTGATCTTGCCGATCGGCGAGCAGGACAGGCCAGACACAATGCCATGGAAGACAGTCCGGCTGGGCTGGAGCTGTTTCTCTTTGATGTCCAATTTCTCCATGGTGTCGCGGTAGAGGATGTTGATGCTGCTGCCGCCATCTATCAGAACTCGGGAGAAACGAGCAGCACGCCTTTCCGTTGCGAAGGTGGCATCCAGCTCCAGGGCATAAGAGCCCGGAGCGGGCATCACCTCCGGGAGGTCAGATCGGCTCCAACTGATCGGCCTCTCCGACCAGTGCATGAATTCCGGAACTTTAGAAGCGACATCGTTCACTTCCCGGTGCTGCTGACGCTAGCTGCGCCTGTCGTCAGTCACGCTGGTGAAGACGACGTAAGCTCCGTGCTCTTCAGGGAACTCGTCTTGGATCGCTCCGACTGGCCGAACCGTCGGCTGCTGGGGAGGAGGAGGCGGCGGGCCGGCAGGCAGAGGAGGCAGGAGTCCGTCGCCCTTGGCGATCCTGGTGAGCCAGTGGCACTTCCGAGTGGCGTGGTTGGACGGCTTCGCGCCGCTGTGAAACTTGCAAGGTGCATCGAGAGTCTGCTCGTATGAGAAGGCGGGCAACCAGTTGGGCTTGCCACCCTTCTGGCGCTTGGGAGGAGGCTGCCCTTCCGGCTGCTAGTCTTCGACTGTCGCCACCTGCCGGCTCGTAGAAGCCGGTTGTGGCGCCTTGCGCTTGTTGTCGTTTTGCTGCTGCCGTCGACTGGCGTCACCAGCCGGGGCTCGAGGAGCTTGAGGGGCCACTTTGCCGGATGCATCAACTTGAATCTCCGCCTTCATTGAGGAGTCGGCCGTGGCGTACTTGTCCGCTATGATTAGCAACTCGTCGAGGGTGGCCGGCTCATCGCAGAGGAGCCGATGCTTGAGCAGGGTGCCCTCTCGACACCCGGCGGTGAAGTATTCGATGGCTTGCACCTCATGGACCCCCTCGCAGGAGTTGCGTAGCTCGGCCCACCGTGTCAAGTACTCGCGGGTGGACTCGCTCGAGCCTTGGACCCACAGAGAGAGCTGGCGAGGCTTGGGAGGCCGCTTGTAGGTGCTGGTGAAGTTGCGGATGAAAACTTTGGTGAAGTCCAGCCAGCTGTTGACGCTGTAGGGCTTGAGGCTATTCAGCCACGTCCGGGCCGTGCCCTGGAGCATGAGCGGAACATACTTCACGGCGACATGCTTGTTGCCGTTCGCTATGCTGACGGCTGTGGAGTAGTCGACCAGCCAATCTTCCGGCTTCACAGAGCCGTTGTACTTGGGCGTATCTCTTGGGAGAGTGAACCCTTTGGGGAAGGGCTCATCACGGATACGGGGGCCAAAGCAAGGCGGACCCAACGCGTCTTCTTCTTCTAGCGCCAGGGACCGGTTGAGGCGGTCGATTCGGTGGCGGGCATCGTTCTCCCAGACTCCTTCTCGGCGGCCAAGGAGGTCGCCGAGTGTCGGGTGGTCGACAGGCGGCAGGGAGGCGCGCCTTTCCCTGCGCGGGGGAGGCGGACGACCATCCCGCCGTTCCACTGCTCGTGGGCGGCCGTCTTGGTCGCGCTCAATGGAGATGCGGGTGCGGCTGCGGCTAGCAGCCGGCTCTGGGTCTCTTCCGTCGCGGGCGCCGTTTGTCGGCGTCCGGGAGGTCGTGCCGTGCTCTCGGCGAGGGGGAAGGTTCCCGGCCGGTAAGTCGGGTTCCATCATGCGGCGGCCAGCTTCTTGCTGCGCGGCGGCCGCATCGATGAGCTGTTGGACGCACTCCGTCATGCAGCGCCGCTCGTCGCCCTCTAGGTGGTCCAGCTCTTCTGCCGCCGCCTGGACGGTGCGCAGGTTCTCCATCGGCGTGGCGTAGACTGGGCGGTCGGCCCCCAACATGCTGGCGATGGCCGCACCATGCTGTCGGACCATGCCCGCGCGGCTGGGCTCGCCAGCAGCCGGCGTGCCACAGACGGCGCGATTGACCTCGCAGTGGTAAGCCTCGGTGAGGTGTCTCATGGCCGCCAACTTGTTGGCGCTGTCGAGGAGCGCGACACGGCACGCTTCCAGCGTTTCGCCGTTCGCACCGGGTGCTACGGGCGCGGACAGGTCCCGCATTGCCGCCTGCAGCGGATCCTGGCCACTTCCGCTAGAGTGCTCGCCATGACCGATGACAAGCACCTCCGTGACGGTGCCTCCGCCACCATCCGCGCGAGGGAGCGGCTTGTCGTAGACCACCACACTGGCGGGGAATGTGTCGAGCGACGCCGTGTCGGAATCGACAAGCATCGGGTCGGAGGAACCAACCGACTCCAAGTCTGCAGCAGGCTCGCTGCCGACGTGGAGCTGGTCGAGGAGGTCGACGAGGCGGCTCTCGGGGTCATCCGCGCCTGCGTCAGATACGGGCTCGTCGGGAAGGCGGATCCCGCCAACAAGATCGGCGAGGCAACTTGCCGCGCAGACGACCTCCACGCCGCGCAGCGAGTCAGCACAGACGCCGTCTGGCATGCCGGGTTGGCTGCGCTCGCCAGGAAGGAACAAGGTTCCCGTCCAGAACAGATCTCCGGACGACGGTGCACCTAGCCCCACGGTGGGCGCCAAATGTCGGGTGTTGGGTGCGACATATGCCAAGGGATGGCTTATCATGGTGGGAGCTAGTAGGACGTCGCCGGTGCCTGGAAGCGGGATGTGGCGTAGACACGATCACCGGCGCGCTTTACCCAGGTTCGGGGCTCTCCGGGGAGATAACACCCCTAGTCCTGCTCTGCGGGGTCTCCGCATGATCACTAAGGCACTAGCGAGTACAATGGTGCTCCTCGAGTTGTATGCCAGAGGTAGAAGAAAGCAGGGCCGGCTCTCTCCTCCCTCTGAGTGAGTCTAGGTCTAACTGGTTTCTGAACCCCTTGCATGGGTGCCCCGGGGGGGCTTATATAGGCCTACCCCCCCAGGGGTACAATGGTAATCTGGTCAGGCGTAGGGCCCGGCCGTCAGTGTCTCTGGCCGCCGGCTGCTCCGCCGGCTGCTGGGGCCTGCCGCCGGGTGGACCCCGCCGACTGGTCCGGTACGTGGCCGTGACGTCGGTGACGCAGGCTTGGTCAGGGGAGCGTGGCTACCGTCCCATCGGCTGGCGGGAGATCACTGTAGCCACTCCGTGTCCCATCTGGTTAATGGCGTGCGGACCCCGAGGAAGGAGATGGCCGCCTGCTTGAGGCCGGCCTCCCTCAGGTCCGACTGGTCAGACTCCCGCCGTCCCCTGGGCTCTCACTGTCTGGTAGGGCCCGCCGCCTGCAGGCCGTACTGACAGGCCATCGTGGAATCAGGGTTCTGCCTGTCAGGGGTGACGTCAAGGGCGGAGTGGCAACAGTGCCACGCCGGGCGGAGATCTCCGCCCGTACGGAGCACCGTGGCCATGTCCTGCCCTGGATACAGGGGGATGGGCTTCACTGTAGCCTCACCCTGTCTCGTCTCTTTTAATGGAGGCGCAAACTCTGAGGGCGCCGTGGGCCAACCGCTAGGAGCCGGCCTCTCTGGAGGCCGCCTGGGAGGAGTCGGCCTGTCTTGATGCCGTCTTCTGGAGCTCGGCCGTCTTCGGGCAGCCGGCTGCTCGGGCCAGCCGGCCGTCAGAAGGCGGTGCTTCATCTTGGACGTTCGTGGGCGTAGCCGGCCCAGTGTCTTGAACAGCTCAGGGACTCGGGTTAGGCTACCCGTGGCCCATTACTCCGACAGCGAACATGCAACAATCCACCTCCGGTCCGTCTGTTCGAAAACGTCAAACACCGGGAATACTTTCCCGGATGTTTCCCCCTTCGCCGGTATCACCTATCACTGCGTTAGGGCACACCTAACACCGTTAGATGTCATGTCATGCATCGTTACGCATCTGTTTGCATTATATTTATTGTTTCTTCCCCCTCTTCTCTCTGGTAGACTCCGAGACTGCCGGCGACCCCCAGTCCGACTACAGTGTTGATGACCCATCCTTCTCTGCCGAGTTTCTAGGCAAACCCCTCACTTGATCAACCCGATATCGCCTATTCCTTCTCTCTACTGCTTGCATTAGAGTAGTGTAGCATGTTACTGCTTTCGGTTAATCCTATTCTGCTGCATAGCCTGTCTTTGCTACTACTGTTGATACCTTACCTGCAATCCTAAATGCTTAGTATAGATTGCTAGAATTACATCAGTGGCCCTACACTCTTGTCCGTCTTCCATGCTATACTACTGGGCCGTGATCACTTCGGGAGGTGATCACGGGTTTATATTATATACTATTACTACTTATGTTTCTGTTCGGAGATGGGGGCTGAAGGGGCAGGTGGTTCCATCCAGGCAGAGGTGGGCCTAGGTTCCCGACGGCCCCCGAGTGTTACTTTGTGGCGGAGCAACAGGGCAAGTTGTGACCACCTAGGAGACAGGTGGGCCTGGTCCTAGTCGGCGTCCGCGGTTATATCATTTAACACGCTTAACGAGATTGGGTATTTGATCTGAGTCTGGCTACGAGCCTATATGCACTAACCACCACGCGGGAACAGTTATGGGTACTCGACGTCGTGGTATCAGCCGAAGCCTCCTAGACGTCAGCGACTGAGCGGCGCGCGCCGGGTTGGACTGCGTAACGCGACTTCCTTTGTAATGGAGGTTGCTAGGTCTGCTCTCCGGCCGCCCACGCAACGTGCAGGTGTGCAATGGGCAATGGGCCCAGACCCCTGCGCGCATAGGATTTAGACCGGCATGCCTAGGTAGGGCTGCGACGTGTTGATCTTTCGAGGCCGGGTATGACCCAGGAAAGTGTGCCCGGCCAGAGGGATCGAGCATGTTGGGTAATGTAGTGCACCCCTACAGGGAAGTTTATCTATTCGAATAGCCATGTCCCTCGGTAAAAGGACGACCCGGAGTTGTACCTCGACCTTATGATAACTAGAACCGGATACTTAATAAAACACACCCTTTCAAGTGCCAGATACAACCCGGTGATCGCTCTCTCACAGGGCGACGAGGAGAGGATCGTCGGGTAGGTTTATGCTATGCGATGTTACTTGATGCTGCACTTGCTACTCTCTTCTATATGCTTCAAGATGGAGGCTGCCAGAAGCGTAGTCTTTGATAGGCCTAGTTATCCCCCTCTTATTCTGGCATTCTACAGTTCAGTCCACAGATACTACCATTTCATTGATACCATTGCATATGTAGTGTAGATCCTTGCTTGCGAGTACTTTGGATGAGTACTCACGGTTGCTTTGCTCCCCCTTTTCCCCCTTTCTATACTCGGTTGTCACAACCAGATGCTGGAGCCCAGGAGCCAGACGCCACCTTCGACGACCCCTACTACACCGAGGGTGCCTACTACTACGTGCAGGCCGCCGACGACGACCAGGAGTAGTTTAGGAGGATCCCAGGCAGGAGGCCTGCGCCTCTTCGATCTGTATCCCAGTTTGTGCTAGCCATCTTATGGCACCTTGTTTAAATTATGTCTGTACTCAGGTATTGTTGCTTCCGCTGACTCGTCTATGATCGAGCACTTGTATTCGAGCCCTCGAGGCCCCTGGCTTGTATTATGATGCTTGTATGACTTATTTATTTTTAGAGTTGTGTTGTGATATCTTCCCGGGAGTCCCTAATCTTGATCATACATGTTTGCGTGTATGATTAGTGTACGATTGAATCGGGGGCGTCACAAGTTGGTATCAGAGCCGACTGCCTGTAGGAACCCCCCTTCCACACTCCTTGGCCGAAGTCGAGTCTAGACATTGCAAAACTTTTACTAACATGGTTGTGTGTCTTACGGGCCCACGTCGCCATTGGGTGGTATTAGGATCTTTTATTCCTCGACCTATACTCTGGGACTCTGAACTCTCTTCTACTCGGGTTAAACAATTTACTAACTCTAACATTAGGATCCCGTGACCACATTCACCCCAAAGTTGGATAAGCCATAGTTATTCCTTAGAATAGTATTTTTGGACAATATCCACACTGTCATATGACTCCTTTGAAACATCTTTGTTTTCAGATGGAACCCACGAGGCAGGTCGTGCGCCACACTGTGGCCATTGGTGTCCAGGGTTCACCTGCTGTGTTAGCTGAGATGATGACCTATCTGGGTTATCGCTGGCATCCTGAGTACACCGTGTACGAGCAGTACCAGGACTTTAACCAGGAGCAGTACCGTGCCATCGTCCACCTCTACTCTCGGGAGTATGACTCCACTACTATGCTGCACACCGCTCATGGTGTTGGAGTGACCATCGATATGGCAGTCCACGATGCTGCTTTTGCAGCTCTGACACGTCTTCGTGGAGAGTATCGGGCGTTGGACACCTCCCCTTTCAGGCACGTTGCTATCGCATCTGACGATGGTGCGGAGGGATATTACACTGCTGCCTACTCCACCGTCACCCGAGAGCCCTTCCACCATCAGAACCTGGTTCTACATGCTGATGGGCTGGATCGAGCTAACCGAGCTCTTCGCCACGAGTTGTACACCACCCGTCAGCACCTTTACAGTGCTTTGACGCTGTTGCACCCCTTTGTCCGATCTGGTGAGCTGCCGCGATCTGCGATCTACCCAGTCAGGACCGTGATGCCCCAGGGTGTCGGTTGGCCAGATGTGGGAGGCTACACTCCCGCACTTGGTCCTCTTTTGCCACCTGGACGTCGGGTTCTACACCAGAGTGTTCACGGACCGCAGGCTACTGACGTGGAGGACTTCCCATCGCGTCACTACCAGCTGTCAGGCTACACCTACCTCCACAGTTCCTCCTGGGACTGATGTAGTCTTGCTTATTAGCATTAGATGCATTCGCCGCGAGCCTGCGTGCCGCCTATGATGTCTTTAGTCTTATGTACTGAACTCGGTGTACTGAACTCTATGCATGATCCCTTTTATAAGATATGCCAACTACTATGTAGTATCTATCGTGCTCCTTTCATTATGCATGTTTCACCAAGAGTGATTCTTGTCTTTGCAAATTTCTCAATGCTGAACTACCCCTGTTATATATTAGCAGGATGGTTAGACCAGGTGGTCGTGGTCGTGGTGACAACGCCCCACCACCGCCTGAGTATATGGCTGGTATGATCCAACAGTTCGAGCCGAACCGCCAGTTCATGGAGAATATGATGGCTCAGTTCCCGCGCCCCAATATGAACCAGCAGCCAGCCCAAATAACTCTGCAGGATTTCATACGCCTCAACCCAACCATGTACCGCAGCTCAAATCAGCCTCTGGATGCTGATGACTGGCTCCGTGACATCACCTATGAGATGGAGTCTGCTGATGTAGCCCCTGCCAGCTATGTCACCTTTGCTTCCTTCTTTCTGAAGGGACCTGCTGCTCAATGGTGGGACAGCCACAGGCGTACTCTGCCGGTTGGAGCGATCATCACCTGGCCAGACTTTCAAGCTGCTTTCCGTGCCCGCTTCATTCCACAGGGAATCATGGACCAGAAGAAGCGCGAATTCCGCAACCTCACCCAAGGCAACAAAACTGTGGAAGCTTATTAGTGGGAGTTTCTGGACTTATCCCGCTATGCTGAAGAAGACATTACAACTGATGCACGCAGACAAGAGAAGTTCCGTGATGGCCTTCAAGCTGACATCAAGCTCGCACTGCTAGTGCATGACTTTCCCGATTTTGCCACCTTGGTGAACAAGGCCATCAATGTTGAAACTGGTCTGCAGGAACACCAGAGCTCTCACAGGCGCAACCGTGACACGGGCTCATCTTCGGGCCCGCCCTCGCAGAAGCGTAAGATCTGGATCCCGAACAACATGTACCGTCCAAATGCACCTGCTCCAAGGCAGTCTTATGCTGCACCGCGTCTGCCTCCTCCACCACCCAGGCAGCCAAGACTTCCAGCTGCACCACCCCAAGCTCCTGCTCCCACCCCCAATAATGGTCTGTGCTACAAGTGTGGTCAACCAGGTCACCTTGCCAGGAACTGCTATCAGAACCAGAATCAACTGGCCCTTCCCGCAGCTGGCCGTGGAAGCAACCAGCCCCGCAGCAACAATGCCAAGTCTTATGGTCGTGTTCATGCCAACCACGTTGATCTCAATGAAGCTCGAGACCAGCCTGCTACTGTGATGGGTACACTCCTCGTAAATTCAGTACCAGCATCCGTTTTATTTGATACAGGTGCATCGCATTCATTCATGTCGGAAGATTTTGCATGCTTGCATGACATTAAATGTGAGGATATGAACGCTTCACTATTAGTACACACCCCTGCGGGCCAATGTCGAACCTCCATGTTTTGCAAGGACGTCCCCGTTGAAATCGAAGGACTGGAATTCCTTGTCTCTCCCATCACACTGAAGTCCTGTAGCATTGATCTCATTCTGGGAATGGAATGGTTGAAAGCGCATACTGCTTCTATAGTTTGCTCCACTAAGACCATCCATCTGCTACACCCTTCCGATGAAATAATAAGCTACAACGCTCGTCTGGTTCAGAATGCCGAGGCAAGGCTTTATGCGTTGAATGCATTGAACGCTGCACCACTCGAGGGCATTGAAAACATTCCCGTTGTTCATGAATTCCAAGATGTCTTTCCTGACGAACTTCCAGGGATTCCCCCTGCTAGAGCTGTCGAATTCATCATCGACTTGAAACCAGGCACCACTCCTATAGCCAAACGACCCTACAAGATGCCGCCACATGAACTCATTGTGCTTAAGGAGGAAATCGACACATCCCTTCGCAGTGGTTTCATTCGCCCCAGTTGCTCTCCTTGGGGAGCACCTTCCCTCTTTGTCAAGAAGAAGGACGGGACAAACCGATTGGTCCAAGACTATCGTCCTATTAACCAAGCTACCATTCAGAACAAATATCCTCTTCCTCGGATCAATGATCTGTATGATCAACTAGCTGGCTCATCAGTGTTCTCCAAACTCGACTTAAGGTTGGGATACCACCAGATCCGTGTTCGTGAAGAGGATATCCCAAAGACCGCATTCGTGACTCGATATGGTTCATATGAGTACACTGTCATGTCATTCGGCTTAACCAATGCTCCAGCCACCTTCTCTCGTTTGATGAACTATATCTTCATGGAATACCTCGACAAGTTCGTCGTGGTTTATCTGGATGATATCCTTGTGTACTCCAAGAATAAAGAAGAGCATGCTGAACATCTTCATCTTGTCCTGGAGAAGCTTCGAGAGCATCAACTCTATGCTAAGTATTCCAAGTGTGAATTCTGGCTTCCCGAAGTAACTTATCTTGCGCATGTCATCTCCAAGGATGGTATTGCCGTCAACCCCGAGCGAGTTCAGGCTATTCTCGATTGGACTCCTCCGAAGAACGTCAAGCAAGTCAGGAGTTTTCTCGGTCTCGCCAGCTATTACCGTCGATTCGTCGAGAACTTCTCCAGGATCGCCAGATGTGACGACCCCGGCTTAATCGTGCACTAATCATACACGCAAATGCGCACGATCAAGCCTAAGGACTCACTTGAAGATATCACAACACAACTCTAAAACATAAAATAAAGTCATACAAGCTTAATATTACAAGCCAGGGCCTCGAGGGCTCGAATACATAGCTCGATGGCATACAAGCGTCAACGGAAGCATTAGATATCTGGGTACAGATATATTACATAGAGAGAATTAGGCCTTCACAGAGGCGGGGTAAAATAAAATACTACGATCGAAAGGCGTAGGCCTCCTGCCCTGGACCCTCCGATCCTACTCCTGGTCGTCGAACGGCTCCTCGTAGTAGTAGTACTCGCCAGGCGGATAGTAGTACTGGTCGTCGGCTGGGGCTTCTGGCTCAGGGGCTCCGTCGTCTGGTGGCATCAAATGGAAAATGGGGGAAAAAGAAAATAAAGCAAACGTGAGTACTCATCCGAAGTACTCAGCAAGCAAGGATCTACACTACATATGCATCATTGTCAAAGGAATGGCTGTATATGTGGACTGGGCTGCAGAAATGCCAGAGTAGAGGGGGAAAGCCTAGTCCTATCGAAGACTAGCATCTTCAACAATCTTCGACAGTCTTGCAGCATCAGAAGAGAGAGCAGATGAACATAATGTAAAGTAGTAGTAGTAATATCATCAACCTCGACCTGAGATCCTTTCTCGACTCCCTGCGAGAAAGCAATCCCAGAGCCGTACTATCCAGTTCTCACCACATGTTCTAGTTGTACCGATCGGGATACAACTCCGAGTGTCCGTTACCGTAGGACAGGATATCGATAGAAGTTTCTTCCCTGCAGGGGTGCACCAACTTACCCACCACGCTCGCTTAACTCCGGCCGGACACACTTTTCTGGGTCATGCCCGGCCTCGGCTAAGCAACACGCCGCAACCCGACCAAATACCTAACAGAGAGGTCAGCACGCCGGACTAACCTATGCCCCCAGGGGTCTTGGGCCATCGCCCCGGGAACTCCTGCACGTTACGTGCACCGCCGGTGAGCAGACCTAGCAACCCCTTATACAAGCGCGGTTGCGTTCCCAGTCCAACCCAGCGTGTGCCGCATCAGTCGCTGACGTCCATTAAGCTCCGGCTGAAGTATACGACGCAGAACGCCCATACTATGCCCACGTGATGGTTAGTGCTATCGGGCCAGAGGCCCCTCGGATCAAATATCCAAACCGTAGTGGATTAGGAGCGCGCGGAAACGAGCAGAGACTCACGATCGATGTGACCCCGTCGCCCCGTCTCGAGGACTTGCGGCAAGGGCTAAGAATGCCCGGCCACGCCTCGTAGTTATCTCGCGGGCACCATCCAGGTCAACCCGACTCCACATCACTTCGCAATAAGCTCGCGCAGGTACCCCTCAGGGCCGACCCGTCTTTAGTATCATAGTTTAGTGCAAGTCATAATATCCAAGGTAACTGTGTGTCTGACACCGAAGGGAACCATGAGGAATCACCCTCGATGGAGTTCCCGCTCGATGTTATCATCAAGGTGAACGAAGGAGGAATCACCCTCGAGGTTTACACTTGAGAGGTTGCGCGACGATGTCGTTATCGGGGGTAGTGTAGGAGGAATCACCCTCGCTTACCATGACCGAGTAACTAACCTACAAGGTTAACATCAGAAGTGCTAACGAGGTATCACCCTCGGCACTCGACGGTAACCCAGCAGTGTCGGCAACTAAGGGGTAGTGACGTGCGGTGCCAGGGTCTGGTCTTCAATCCCGATGATCGGGTCTTCTGATATCCAGCAGGGCAGTCGGGATCAAGTGGAGGTCTCTGTCGTGTCTCTACCCAGCCTATACTAAGCAGTCTAGGATAACCAGTAAGGTAACAAATCAGGGTACAATAATCAGGCTATGCAGCAGATATAGGAAAACAGTAGCAGTAGCAGTTTTAATGCAAGCAAAAGAGAGAAGGGAATAGGCGATATAGGCATGCTCAAAATGGGGGTGCTTGCCTGTTTGCTCGGGGGCAAGGGCAAGGTCTTCAGTAGTATCGTCGGGGACGTAGTCGTACTCCTGTGCGGCGTCTGCCTCGGGAGCTACGTCAACGTCGGGGTCTATCGAGAGAGAAGAGGGGGAAGAAACAGGTAAACATAATGCAAACAGATGCAATACGGTGCGTGTGATGCTATGATGCAGTGCAGGGTTGCCTAATTATGCATCTAAGTCATTTTAGTTATTTTTAGAATTATTCTGGGATTTAATATCCGACGTGTGTGCACTATTCATCTGCCGGATTCGGGTCCGGAGTTACGAGTTCTTCTACGTAGGAGGTTCCGACGGAGAAACAGACGGCACGATCAGACTCGTCTCGTCGTTCTGAGCAACTTTCATGTTTTAACCTTTTCGATCCGAGCTACGGTTTAAAAGTTATTAATTTTTAAAGATTATTTGAATTTCTGGAATTATTTTATTTATCAGAAAATGAATTATGACGTCAGCATGACGTCACTGTGACGTCAGCGCTCAACAGCGTCGCTGACCAGTCAAACATGACATGTGGGTCCAGTGGGACCCACATGTCAGTCTCTGTTAAGACTAACAGTGGATTAATTCAGTTAACAGGGTGATTAGAGGGGTGGGCCCCACATGTCAGTGAGACATTAGGCTAAATTAATTAATTTTAGTTAATTAAGTGCTTAATTAGGTTAATTAGCCGCCGGGGCCCACATGTCAGAGAGAGGGGGTGAACAGTGCCGCGTTGACTCTGGTCAACGAGGTCAAAGTGGGGTCCCAGGGCCCACCAGTCAGTGGCCCAGGTGGTGCCACGTGGGTGGCACGCCAGCGCGGCGACCGGAGACGCGCCGGCGACCTTCCCAGCGGCGGAAGTTCGCCGGAGCTGCCAGGAAATCCGCTACGCTGCGTCAAATCGCCCGCAACCACTTGCGTTCGATCGGTCTCTCGCCCGCGCATCTAACTACGGTGGTAGTTCGACCGAACACGGCCTCTAGCGACGGCGGCGAGCGGTGGAGCGGTCGCCGGAGTTCGGGCTTCGACGAATCCTTAGCTAGGGGGTACGGGAGAGCGTGTGCGCGGGCACGTTCGACTCCTGGAAGCAGCAGGAACAGAATGCCGTGCTCAAACGAGCACGACAGGGGCCATGGCCACGGCGGCGAGGCGAACCGCGGCGTCGGGCTCACGGTGTCGTCGGCTGCTAGCTACAGGCGACGGCGGGCAGCGCAAAGAATAGGAGAGAAAGGCTGGAAGCTCACCGAGCGGCTACGGAAAGCCCTTGGTGGCTTAGGAGCAGCAGACGGCGCCGGGGACGACGAAGCTCACCGGAAGCGGAGAGATGCGGGGCGGCTCGATTCGCTTGTAGCCGGGCTCCCTGGCTCCTTCCAGTGGCGCCAGAGGTCGAGGAAGACGACGACGGAGCTGGCCGGCACAGTGGGCGAGCGCGGGGTCGCCGGTGGCCACGGCAAATGGCGAAGTGCGGCGTCGTCGGCGCTCGGACGCCTCGGATCTGAGGAGGAAGGAGGCAGAGCGAGCGAGGGAGAGAGATGGGGAATGCCAGGGGAAGCCAGGGGGTTGAGTGGCTCTGGCCTTATCTCCTCCTCCTCCCTGTAGCGTCGGTGGCGCCGCGGTGTCGCCGGCCGACTGGCGCGCGCGCGCGCGGCCACGGCGGGGACGACACGGGGAGGAGGGAGACGAGGTGGGCCTGCTGGGCCGCGACTCGGGGCACTGTGCACTAAGGCCCAGTGCACAGTGTCCCGCTTTTGATTTTCTGTTTTAGCTTCTCCATTTTCTTTTATCCTTTTCTGTCTCAAAATGTTTAGGGCACTTGTGCACTTTCGAAAAATGTGGGAGTTGGCCCAAATATTGCAATGCAATATTAGCTCTCACCAAAAAGTGGTTTGGACAGTTTTGGAGTTCATTTGAATCTGCAATGATTTTAAATGAATTAATATTGCTGTTTTGGGTGCTGTTTCATCTTGTTTGACTCATCAATCATATTCCAAAAATGTTGGTTATGATTTTGCCATGACCACTGGATTATTTGATAATTAATGGACATTTTTCCAGCAGAGTTGAATCAACTTCAACTTACACTTTGAAATTTAAATTGATTTTCAGATTTGCATTTGAATTGAATTATTAACACATATGACTTGGCACTGCAAATGATGATGACATGGCATTATTAACAGCTGATCACTGTGGTCATTACAAGGGGGTGTTACAAATTCTCCTCCTCTAAAAGAAATTCTCGTCCCGAGAATTTAGGAGGTAGAAGGAAAAAGTCCGGGATATTCTTCCCGAAGATGATCCTCACGTTCCCAAGTGGCTTCATCTTCAGTATGATTCGACCATTGCACTTTTAGGAACTTGGTCGTCTTCTGACGAGTACGACGCTCAGCTTCGTCGAGGATGCGGACCGGATGCTCCTTATAGGAAAGATCATCTTGTAGCTCGAGCATCTCATGATCCACTGCACGGTGCGGGGATTCCTTGAAGCACTTACGGAGTTGCGACACGTGGAAGACATCATGAATATGAGAGAACTGTGGCGGCAACTCCAATTTATATGCCACATGTCCACATCTAGCCACGATGCGGAAAGGACCAATATAGCGAGGAGCTAGCTTGCCCTTGATTCCGAAATGACGGTGCCCTTCATTGGGGTGACACGAAGGTAAGCTTGATCACCAGGTTGATAGATCACACCCCATCGCTTGCGATCATAATTACTCTTCTGACGGTCTTGAGCTGCTTTGAGATTCTCCCGGACAATTCGGACTTGTTCTTCGGCATGCTGAATAATGTCCGGTCCAACAAGAGGTCGTTCCCCAGTTTCTGACCAATTCAGAGGGGTTCGACATTTACGTCCATAAAGAACCTCAAATGGGGCCATTTTTAAGCTGGCTTGATAACTGTTGTTATAAGAGAACTCGGCATACGGGAGAGATTCCTCCCATTTCTTACCGAAGGATATAACACAGGCTCGAAGCATGTCTTCAAGCACTTGATTAACGCGCTCAACTTGGCCTTGGGATTGGGGATGATAAGCTGAACTCCAGGTAATATGAGTTCCCATTGCTTTCTGGAAACTTTCCCAGAAATGGCCAGTGAAAATGCTGCCACGGTCTGAACTGATTTCCTTGGGAATACCATGGAGTGAAACAATTCGGGAGATATATAGCTCTTCTAACTGACTAGCAGTAATAGTCTCCTTAACTGGCAGAAAGTGTGCAACCTTGGAAAGTTGGTCAACGACGACAAGAATAGCACCGTGACCCTTCTGAGACTTGGGAAGACCAGTGATGAAGTCCATTTGCACTTTATCCCACTTCCATAGAGGAATAGGGAGCGGTTGCAGAATTCCAGCAGGTTTCTGATGTTCTGCCTTCACGCGACGACAAACGTCACACTCGGCAACATAACGAGCAATATCCTGCTTCATCCTAGACCACCAGTACCTTTGACGAAGGTCTCGATACATTTTGGTACTACCCGGATGGATAGACAGCGGTGTTTCATGGGCCTCCTTCATGACTTTGTCAGTCATCAGCTCGAAGCGAGGTACTACGATGCGGTCTCTGAAATATAATGTACCATCTTCAGCAACTGAGAAATCCCGATACTTAGCAAGGTGAAGCTCCTTCTTCATCAAGTCAATTTCAGCATCTTTGGCTTGCGCTTCTTTAACAGCCTTCAGAAGGTTTGGCTGTACCACAAGGTTATTAAGAGAACCCTGGGGAAGAATTCGCAGATTCAGCTGAGTCAGTTCTGCGTGAAGACGAGGTTGAGCTTGCCTAACCATGAGGTTGTTGCAATAAGACTTGCGACTCAGGGCATCGGCCATTACATTAGCTTTGCCCGGGGTATAAGAAATACCGCAGTCATAATCCGCAATAGCTTCTAACCATCGTTGTTGTCGGAGATTAAGATCCGGTTGAGTGAATAAGTATTTCAGACTTTGGTGATCGGTATAAATTTCACACCGATTACCCAGAAGGTAGTGTCGCCATAACTTCAATGCATACATCACTGCTGCAAGTTCAAGATCATGCACTGGATAATTCTCTTCATGTGGACGCAATTGACGTGAAGCATATGCAATTACTCGCCGCTCTTGCATTAGGACGCAGCCTAATCCCTGACGAGAGGCGTCGCAATA
The DNA here is from genome assembly GCA_011799875.1 of Thinopyrum elongatum. Lineage (NCBI taxonomy): Eukaryota > Viridiplantae > Streptophyta > Magnoliopsida > Poales > Poaceae > Thinopyrum > Thinopyrum elongatum. Next base: position 525,366,281 of record CM022298.1, read on the forward strand.
TATGACAAAGTCCTTGCGAGAATCAGGAGGAGCAAGCACTGGAGCAGAAGTGAGCTTGTCCTTGAGGGTTTGGAAACTTTCCTGACACTTGTCTGTCCACTCAAACTTAACGCCTTTGTGGAGCAGATTAGTCAGGGGCTTGGCTATCTTGGAGAAGTTCTCGACGAATCGGCGACAATAGCTGGCTAGACCGAGAAAGCTTCGGACCTGCTTGGCATTCTTCGGAGGAGTCCAGTCAAGGATAGCCTGAACACGCTCCGGGTTAACGGCAATACCGTCCTTGGAAATCACATGTCCAAGGTAGGTCACTTCAGGAAGCCAGAATTCGCATTTAGAGAACTTGGCATATAATTGGTGCTCTCGAAGTCTCTCCAGAACTAGTCGAAGGTGCTCAGCATGTTCTTCTTTGTTCTTCGAATAAACCAGAATATCATCCAGATATACCACGACGAATTTGTCGAGGTAGTCCATGAATATATAATTCATTAAGCGGGAGAATGTAGCTGGAGCGTTTGTTAAACCAAACGACATGACTGTGTACTCGTAAGAGCCATAACGAGTAACGAATGCAGTCTTCGGAATATCCTCTTCGCGAACACGGATCTGGTGATAACCCAACCTCAAGTCGAGTTTAGAAAACACCGAAGATCGATCAACTTGCAGGATCCTACTCTCCGTGTGCACTCTGATGCAGAATACGGTCTTATCGAATGACAACTCGGAGTATAATACAACTCGGAGAGAAAGGTTAAACAAAACAATGGAAAGAAAAATGATTATCAGACTAATCAGATCAACGACAGGGAAATCGCACTGAATCCAGCTCTCCGGGTGGATAGAATTAACGAGATCCTAAATGTCGGTGTTAGTAAATTTTATTAAACCCGAATAGATGAGAGATTAGAATCCCAGAGTAAAGACGAGGAATAAAAGATCCTAATACCACCCATTTGGCGACGTGGGCCCGTAAGCCACACAGCCAAGTTAGTAAAACAATTTTTGACCACTAGACTCAACTTCGGCCAAGGAATTGGGAAGGGGGATTCCTAGAGGCAGTCGGCTCTGATACCAACCTGTGACGACCCCGGCTTAATCATGCACTAATCATACACGCAAATGCGCACGATCAAGCCTAAGGACTCACTTGAAGATATCACAACACAACTCTAAAACATAAAATAAAGTCATACAAGCTTAATATTACAAGCCAGGGCCTCGAGGGCTCGAATACATAGCTCGATGGCATACAAGCGTCAGCGGAAGCATTAGATATCTGGGTACAGATATATTACATAGAGAGAATTAGGCCTTCACAAAGGCGGGGTAAAATAAAATACTACGATCGAAAGGCGTAGGCCTCCTGCCCTGGACCCTCCGATCCTACTCCTGGTCGTCGAACGGCTCCTCGTAGTAGTAGTACTCGCCAGGCGGATAGTAGTACTGGTCGTCGGCTGGGGCTTCTGGCTCAGGGGCTCCGTCGTCTGGTGGCATCAAATGGAAAATGGGGGAAAAAGAAAATAAAGCAAACGTGAGTACTCATCCGAAGTACTCAGCAAGCAAGGATCTACACTACATATGCATCATTGTCAAAGGAATGGCTGTATATGTGGACTGGGCTGCAGAAATGCCAGAGTAGAGGGGGAAAGCCTAGTCCTATCGAAGACTAGCATCTTCAACAATCTTCGACAGTCTTGCAGCATCAGGAGAGAGCAGATGAACATAATGTAATGTAGTAGTAGTAATATCATCAACCTCGACCTGAGATCCTTTCTCGACTCCCTGCGAGAAAGCAATCCCAGAGCCGTACTATCCAATTCTCATCACATGTTCTAGTTGTACCGATCGGGATACAACTCCGAGTGTCCGTTACCGTAGGACAGGCTATCGATAGAAGTTTCTTCCCTGCAGGGGTGCACCAACTTACCCACCACGCTCGCTTAACTCCGGCTGGACACACTTTTCTGGGTCATGCCCGGCCTCGGCTAAGCAACACGCCGCAACCCGACCAAATACCTAACAGAGAGGTCAGCACGCCGGACTAACCTATGCCCCCAGGGGTCTTGGGCCATCGCCCCGGGAACTCCTGCACGTTACGTGCACCGCCGGTGAGCAGACCTAGCAACCCCTTATACAAGCGCGGTTGCGTTCCCAGTCCAACCCAGCGTGTGCCGCATCAGTCGCTGACGTCCATTAAGCTCCGGCTGAAGTATACGACGCAGAACGCCCATACTATGCCCACGTGATGGTTAGTGCTATCGGGCCAGAGGCCCCTCGGATCAAATATCCAAACCGTAGTGGATTAGGAGCGCGCGGAAATGAGCAGAGACTCACGATCGATGTGACCCTGTCGCCCCGTCTCGAGGACTTGCGGCAAGGGCTAAGAATGCCTGGCCACGCCTCGTAGTTATCTCGCGGGCACCATCCAGGTCAACCCGACTCCACATCACTTCGCAATAAGCTCGCGCGGGTACCCCTCAGGGCCGACCCGTCTTTAGTATCATAGTTTAGTGCAAGTCATAATATCCAAGGTAACTGTGTGTCTGACACCGAAGGGAACCATGAGGAATCACCCTCGATGGAGTTCCCGCTCGATGTTATCATCAAGGTGAACGAAGGAGGAATCACCCTCGAGGTTTACACTTGAGAGGTTGCGCGACGATGTCGTTATCGGGGGTGGTGTAGGAGGAATCACCCTCGCTTACCACGACCGAGTAACTAACCTACAAGGTTAACATCAGAAGTGCTAACGAGGTATCACCCTCGGCACTCGACGGTAACCCAGCAGTGTCGGCAACTAAGGGGTAGTGACGTGCGGTGCCAGGGTCTGGTCTTCAATCCCGATGATCGGGTCTTCTGATATCCAGCAGGGCAGTCGGGATCAAGTGGAGGTCTCTGTCGTGTCTCTACCCAGCCTATACTAAGCAGTCTAGGATAACCAGTAAGGTAACAAATCAGGGTACAATAATCAGGCTATGCAGCAGATATAGGAAAACAGTAGCAGTAGCAGTTCTAATGCAAGCAAAAGAGAGAAGGGAATAGGCGATAAAGGCATGCTCAAAATGGGGGTGCTTGCCTGTTTGCTCGGGGGCAAGGGCAAGGTCTTCAGTAGTATCGTCGGGGACATAGTCGTACTCCTGTGCGGCGTCTGCCTCGGGAGCTACGTCAACGTCGGGGTCTATCGAGAGAGAAGAGGGGGAAGAAACAGGTAAACATAATGCAAACAGATGCAATACGGTGCGTGTGATGCTATGATGCAGTGCAGGGTTGCCTAATTATGCATCTAAGTCATTTTAGTTATTTTTAGAATTATTCTGGGATTTAATATCCGACGTGTGTGCACTATTCATCTGCCGGATTCGGGTCCGGAGTTACGAGTTCTTCTACGTAGGAGGTTCCGACGGAGAAACAGACGGCACGATCAGACTCGTCTCGTCGTTCTGAGCAACTTTCATGTTTTAACCTTTTCGATCCGAGCTACGGTTTAAAAGTTATTAATTTTTAAAGATTATTTGAATTTCTGGAATTATTTTATTTATCAGAAAATGAATTATGACGTCAGCATGACGTCACTGTGACGTCAGCGCTCAACAGCGTCGCTGACCAGTCAAACATGACATGTGGGTCCAGTGGGACCCACATGTCAGTCTCTGTTAAGACTAACAGTGGATTAATTCAGTTAACAGGGTGATTAGAGGGGTGGGCCCCACATGTCAGTGAGACATTAGGCTAAATTAATTAATTTTAGTTAATTAAGTGCTTAATTAGGTTAATTAGCCGCCGGGGCCCACATGTCAGAGAGAGGGGGTGAACAGTGCCGCGTTGACTCTGGTCAACGAGGTCAAAGTGGGGTCCCAGGGCCCACCAGTCAGTGGCCCAGGTGGTGCCACGTGGGTGGCACGCCAGCGCGGCGACCGGAGACGCGCCGGCGACCTTCCCAGCGGCGGAAGTTCGCCGGAGCTGCCAGGAAATCCGCTACGCTGCGTCAAATCGCCCGCAACCACTTGCGTTCGATCGGTCTCTCGCCCGCGCATCTAACTACGGTGGTAGTTCGACCGAACACGGCCTCTAGCGACGGCGGCGAGCGGTGGAGCGGTCGCCGGAGTTCGGGCTTCGACGAATCCTTAGCTAGGGGGTACGGGAGAGCGTGTGCGCGGGCGCGTTCGACTCCTGGAAGCAGCAGGAACAGAATGCCGTGCTCAAACGAGCACGACAGGGGCCATGGCCACGGCGGCGAGGCGAACCGCGGCGTCGGGCTCACGGCGTCGTCGGCTGCTAGCTACAGGCGACGGCGGGCAGCGCAAAGAATAGGAGAGAAAGGCTGGAAGCTCACCGAGCGGCTACGGAAAGCCCTTGGTGGCTTAGGAGCAGCAGACGGCGCCGGGGACGACGAAGCTCACCGGAAGCGGAGAGATGCGGGGCGGCTCGATTCGCTTGTAGCCGGGCTCCCTGGCTCCTTCCAGTGGCGCCAGAGGTCGAGGAAGACGACGACGGAGCTGGCCGGCACAGTGGGCGAGCGCGGGGTCGCCGGTGGCCACGGCAAATGGCGAAGTGCGGCGTCGTCGGCGCTCGGACGCCTCGGATCTGAGGAGGAAGGAGGCAGAGCGAGCGAGGGAGAGAGATGGGGAATGCCAGGGGAAGCCAGGGGGTTGAGTGGCTCCGGCCTTATCTCCTCCTCCTCCCTGTAGCGTCGGTGGCGCCGCGGTGTCGCCGGCCGACTGGCGCGCGCGCGCGCGGCCACGGCGGGGACGACACGGGGAGGAGGGAGACGAGGTGGGCCTGCTGGGCCGCGACTCGGGGCACTGTGCACTAAGGCCCAGTGCACAGTGTCCCGCTTTTGATTTTCTGTTTTAGCTTCTCCATTTTCTTTTATCCTTTTCTGTCTCAAAATGTTTAGGGCACTTGTGCACTTTCGAAAAATGTGGGAGTTGGCCCAAATATTGCAATGCAATATTAGCTCTCACCAAAAAGTGGTTTGGACAGTTTTGGAGTTCATTTGAATCTGCAATGATTTTAAATGAATTAATATTGCTGTTTTGGGTGCTGTTTCATCTTGTTTGACTCATCAATCATATTCCAAAAATGTTGGTTATGATTTTGCCATGACCACTGGATTATTTGATAATTAATGGACATTTTTCCAGCAGAGTTGAATCAACTTCAACTTACACTTTGAAATTTAAATTGATTTTCAGATTTGCATTTGAATTGAATTATTAACACATATGACTTGGCACTGCAAATGATGATGACATGGCATTATTAACAGCTGATCACTGTGGTCATTACAAGGGGGTGTTACACCAGACCTCTGACTAACCTATTGCATAAGGGCGTCAGGTACCAATGGACAGACAAATGTCAGGAAAGTTTCCAGGCACTCAAGGACAAGTTGACTTCTGCCCCAGTGCTTGCTCCACCTGATACTAAGAAGGACTTCGTCATTTACTGCGACGCTTCCCGACAAGGATTAGGCTGTGTCCTAATGCAAGAGTGCAAAGTGATTGCCTATGCATCCCGTCAATTGCGCCCTCACGAAGAGAACTACCCAGTTCACGACCTCGAGCTTGTTGCTGTCATACATGCACTGAAACAGTGGCGACATTACCTTCTCGGTAATCGTTGCGAGATCTTCACCGACCACCAAAGTCTAAAGTATCTGTTTACTCAGCCAGACCTGAACCTCCGTCAGCAGAGATGGATGGAGACTGTTGCAGACTTTGACTTGGGTATTTCCTATACACCAGGCAAGGCTAATGTAATGGCTGATGCCTTGAGCTGTAAGTCTTATTGCAACCACCTCCAGGTTCACAAAGTTCAACCCTCGCTTGTTGAAGAATTCAGAAAGCTGAACCTCCATATTGTTCCTCCTGGAGCACTCGCTCCCCCTCCTCCAGAGTTCCGCAAGATGAACCTCCGTGTTGTTCCCCAGGGTTCCCTCAATACCCTGGCTGTCGAACCAGATCTCTTGGGCAGCATCAAGACACTACAGAAGTATGACTCTCAAGCCCACAAGATTAAGCGCTACCTCGCGGTAGGAAGGCCCTCGTGCTTCACCCTTGGAGATGATGACACCTTATTCTTTAAAGGTCAAATAGTGGTCCCTACGGAAGACAACCTGGATATGACTCAGAAGGTTATGAAAGAAGCTCATGAAACGCCTCTGTCTATTCATCCCGGTAGCACCAAGATGTACCAAGATGTCCGTTGAAAATTCTGGTGGTCTAATATGAAGCAAGCCATTGCAAGTTATGTTGTTGAATGTGATGTTTGTTGTCGAATCAAAGCAGAACATCAAAGACCTGCTGGAACTCTGCAACCTATCTCTATTCCTGAATGGAAATGGGACCATGTTGAAATGGACTTCGTCACTGGTTTTCCCAAATCGCAGAAAGGTAATGATGATATCCTTGTCATCATTGATCGACTCTCTAAAGTTGCACATTTTCTGGCGGTCAAAGAAACGATCACTGCTAGTCAGCTTGCAACTCTCTACATGTCCAGGATTGTTTCACTTCACGGTATTCAACTGGTAATCAGTTCGGACCGTGGCAGCTTATTCACTTCGAGATTCTGGGCAAGTTTCCAAGAAGCTATGGGTACTCATCTGTCATTCAGTACTGCATTTCATCCTCAGTCGCAAGGGCAAGTGGAACGTGTCAACCAAGTTCTCGAAGACATGCTTCGAGCTTGTGTTATCTCTTTCGGCAAGAAATGGGAGGAATCTCTCCCGTATGCGGAGTTCTCTTATAATAATAGCTATCAAGCTAGTCTGAAGATGGCCCCCTTCAAAGTGTTATATGGACGAAAGTGCCGAACCCCTCTGGACTGGTCAGAAGCTGGGGAACGTCCACTCTTCGGTCCGGATATTATCCAACACGCCGAAGAACAAGTCCGCATCATTCGTGCGAATCTCAAGACTGCCCAGTCACGTCAGAAGAGTCAGTATGACCGTCATCATAAAGACATGGCCTATCAACCTGGCGAAAAGGCTTATCTTCGAGTTACACCAATGAAGGGTGCTCACCGCTTCGGGATCAAGGGCAAGCTAGCTCCTCGCTATATTGGTCCGTTAACTATTCTCGAAAAGCATGGAAAAGTGGCATATCAACCGGAGCTTTCGCCGAACCTTTCTCAGGTTCACGATGTGTTCCATGTGTCACAACTCCGCCGCTGCTTCAAGGACCCAATCCGAGCAGTGGATCATGAAGTGCTCGAATTGCAACAGGACCTCTCCTATAAAGAGCATCCGGTCCGCATTCTCGACCAAGCTGAACGCCGCACACGTCAGAAGGCAATCAAGTTCCTCAAAGTCCAGTGGTCGCATCACTCTGAAGAAGAAGCCACTTGGGAACGCGAGGATCGCCTGCGTGAAGAATACCCCGCACTGTTTCCTTCTACCTCCTAAATCTCGGGACGAGATTTCTTGTAGTGGAGGAGAATTGTAACGCCCGGATAATTGTGCTACAGTGAACCTCTGCTAACAATGCCATGTCACCTCCGTTACTGTTGCTAATCTCGCATTAGTTTGAAACCGGTTCGAATTCAAATTTGAATTTTTGTCAAACATCAAAAAATTTCAAACATTAAAACTAAAATGTTCGGAGTGTGCCGATTAATGCCTAGGTATTTATGGTGAAGGAGCCATGCTTTTATAAAAAGCCTAAATACTTTTAAATGAGTTAAAATAGAAAAGAAAATAAATAAAAAGAAAAGGACTAAACGAAAACAAACAAAAAAAACAAAAGAAAAGAGAAACCCCCCTCCCCCGCTGGGGCTGGCCCAGTCCAGCCGGCCGCCCACCTGGCCGGCCCACCCCAGCCACGGCCTATATGGCCTCTCCCACCCCCACCCACCGAAACCCTGATCCCTTTCTCTCACTCCACCCCCCCCCCTCGCCCCCCCCCCCTTTCGGATCGGCGACCCTCGCCGCGCTCAGCGCTTCGCAGTGCCGCCTCGCGCTCGCCATCGCCCGAAGCCGCCTCACCGGATCTCCTCCCCCCCCTCCCCGCCGGACCTCGCTTCCTCGTCCTCCTCCCCGACTCGCATCACCGAGCCTCGCCGGCGTACATCTACAGCGTGGGGTGAGGACCCCGTTCTCCCCTTTCCCCCTTCATTTGCCAGCGACGACCGCGCCTCGCACAGCCGCTCGCCGACCCCCCTTGCTGGCGCTGCTTCGCCTCCACTCCGCCGCCCCGCCACGGCCTGCTCGCTGCCGCCGCCCCGCCACGGCCTGCTCGCTGCCGCTCGCCCACGGCCGTCCGCGGCCACCTCCACCCGTGCCCGACCTCGGCAACCGCCGCACCCGTCTCGCTCCTTCACCAACCGCGCCGGGCCGCGCCTGCCCTGCTCCCCGTGCCGGCCGTCTCGCCCTGTGCCTCCCCTCCCATGCTCCGCTTCAGCCACGGCCTCGCCTAGCGCCGCACTTGGCCACCGGCGCCCTGCTGCTGGCCTGGGCGAGCGCCCCGGCGGGCTGGCGCCCGTCGCCCGATTCCGCCCGAACCCGCGCGCCCGATCCAGTGGCCTCTGAGCCTATGGCAAAGGGGCCCCACGCCCCTTTTAATATATAAAAAAAGAATTTAAAAGTATAATAGTTAATTAATTAATTAGTTAAATAATTAATTAACTTAATTAAGTTTGTTAAGTTAACCTAATCACTTAATTAATCTAACTAATTCTGTTTAGTTAAGCTGAGACTATGACGAACGGGCCCCATGTGTCAGTTTGACCAGTCAACGGTCAGAGTTGACCACTGACGTCATGCTGACGTCACGATGACATCATATTTGTATTTTCGAATTAATTTAATTAATAATAATTTCAAAAATGAATTAAATCTTTAAAAATGAATATAAAATAATCCGTAGCTCGGATGAAAATACTTTGTACATTAAAGTTGCTCAAAACGATGAGACGAATCCGAATACGCAGTCCGTTCGTTCACCACACGTCCCTAGCATAGCGAACATGCAACAATCCACCTCCGGTCCGTCTGTCCAAAAACGTCAAACACCGGGAATACTTTCCCGGATGTTTCCCCCTTCGCCGGTATCACCTATCACTGCGTTAGGGCACACCTAGCAACGTTATATGTCATGTCATGCATCGTTACGCATGTGTTTGCATTATATTTATTGTTTCTTCCCCCTCTTCTCTTTGGTAGACTCCGAGACTGCCGGCGACCCCCAGTCCGACTACAGTGTTGATGACCCGTCCTTCTCTGCCGAGCTTCCAGGCAAGCCCCCCCCCCCCCTTGATCAACCCGATATCGCCTATTCCTTCTCTCTACTGCTTGCATTAGAGTAGTGTAGCATGTTACTGCTTTCGGTTAATCCTATTCTGCTGCATAGCCTGTCTTTGCTACTACTGTTGATACCTTACCTGCAATCCTAAATGCTTAGTATAGGTTGCTAGAATTACATCAGTGGCCCTACACTCTTGTCCATCTGCCATGCTATACTACTGGGTCGTGATCACTTCGGGAGGTGATCACGGGTTTATATTATATACTATTACTACTTATGTTTCTGTTTGGAGATGGGGGCTAAAGGGGCAGGTGGTTCCATCCAGGCAGAGGTGGGCCTAGGTTCCCGACGGTCCCCGAGTGTTACTTTGTGGCGGAGCGACAGGGCAGGTTGTGACCACCTAGGAGACAGGTGGGCCTGGTCCTGGTCGGCGTCCGCGGTTATATCATTTAACATGCTTAACGAGATTGGGTATTTGATCTGAGTCTGGCTACGAGCCTATACGCACTAACCACCACGCGGGAACAGTTATGGGTACTCGATGTCGTGGTATCAGCCGAAGCCTCCTAGACGTCAGCGATTGAGCGGCGCCCGCCGGGTTGGACCGTGTAACGCGACTTCCTTTGTAATGGAGGTTGCTAGTCTGCTCTCCGGCCGCCCACGCAACATGCAGGTGTGCAATGGGCGATGGGCCCAGACCCCTGCGCGCATAGGATTTAGACCGACGTGCTGACCTCTCTGTTAGGCCTAGGTAGGGCTGAGACGTGTTGATCTTCCGAGGGCGGGTATGACCTAGGAAAGTGTGCCCGGCCAGAGGGATCAAGCGTGTTGGGTAATGTGGTGCACCCCTGCAGGGAAGTTTATCTATTCGAATAGTCGTGTCCCTCGGTAAAAGGACGACCCAGAGTTGTACCTCAACCTTATGACAACTAGAACCGGATACTTAATAAAACACACCCTTTCAAGTGCCAGATACAACCCGGTGATCGCTCTCTCACAGGGCGACGAGGAGAGGATCGTCGGGTAGGTTTATGCTATGCGATGTTACTTGATGCTGCACTTGCTACTCTCTTCTATATGCTTCAAGATGGAGGCTGCCAGAAGCGTAGTCTTTGATAGGCCTAGCTATCCCCCTCTTATTCTGGCATTCTGCAGTTCAGTCCACAGATACTACCATTTCATTGATACCATTGCATATGTAGTGTAGATCCTTGCTTGCGAGTACTTTGGATGAGTACTCACGGTTGCTTTGCTCCCCCTTTTTCCCCTTTCTATACTCGGTTGTCGCAACGAGATGCTGGAGCCCAGGAGCCAGACGCCACCTTCGACGACCCCTACTACACCGAGGGTGCCTACTACTACGTGCAGGCCACCGACGACGACCAGGAGTAGTTTAGGAGGATCCCAGGCAGGAGGCCTGCGCCTCTTCGATCTGTATCCCAGTTTGTGCTAGCCATCTTATGGCACCTTGTTTAAATTATGTCTGTACTCAGATATTGTTGCTTCCGCTGACTCGTCTATGATCGAGCACTTGTATTCGAGCCCTCGAGGCCCCTGGCTTGTATTATGATGCTTGTATGACTTATTTATTTTTAGAGTTGTGTTGTGATATCTTCCCGTGAGTCCCTGATCTTGATCGTACATGTTTGCGTGTATGATTAGTGTACGATTGAATCGGGGGCGTCACAGGACAACCACCATCACTTTGCATGTGGGGCGCCAAACATATGTTGAATACCCAAAATGCACAACTTTTATGTGCCACATGCCTCGAAAACCGTAAACCCCCCACACAGAGCGAGGAATTCATGAAGCGTACTGCATATGATGGTCCCCTTCCCCCTCTTTGACGCATACTATATGCTCCTACCGTAATACAACCCAAAAAGAATCCTCCTCGATGGTGAAATTAATTAACCTCTCCCGATGTAGGTCAAAGTGATGCATGCATCGACGATGGCCTCGTGGGCCCACAGATGGAAGCGTCACACGTGAGTGTCCTAGCTAGGATAACCACCGCCTGCATGCATGTGGCCCAAAGAGGTGTTGTGTGATGTTTGAATAGCCAATTTCACAACTTTGATGTGGCACGTGCCTCGAAAACCGAAAAGTCCCGACACTGAGTGAGGTGTACTTGTTCATGGACGCGTACGTATAGTATATATGCTAGTCCCCTCCCACCTCTTCGACGCGTACTATATACCACCATAACACAAATAAAAAAGATTCTACCTTGCTGGTCAAATTAACCTCACTGCCGGATGTTCGTCATAGTGATGGATGACGACCTCGCGGGCCCACAAAAAGCGTCACACGCGAGTATCGAGTGTCGTGTAGGACAACCATCGACTGCATGTGGCCAAAACATGTATGTATGAAAGGGTTGTGTAATGTTTTAAATAATGAATTCACGACTCTGATGTGGCACCTGCCTAACAAAACGGCCAACCCACACGGTGGCTCACAACTCGTAGTGTACTACGAGCCACCCGTCACCCCCCAGACACACACACCCACACACACACCGCGAATCCACCGCAACTATGATGCATGTTAAATTATCCCGCGGTGAACATATGTTACCAAAGGAGGGACGTTTTAATTTCGAAAAAAAAATAGAGATCATTAAGACGTTTTAGTACATTAATTGATTGATTTTCTGCGGGTATAATGTGCAAAAATCAAATTTGAGCTACATGCACACGTGACAGTTCACCTAAATGGATTGCAAAAACACATGTGTCTCAGTGGGTGCATGTTTACTCCCCGTGCAAGAAAATTCAAACATTGAGAATCTCGATTTTTAAATTCTAGTACATCCAAAACTTATTTGAAGTTCATGAAACTTATCGTGTTGTCATATGGACACCAATACAAAGTGGCATTGTACTTATCGTGTTTCGCTACCTCTATCTCGAGAGCTATTGACTTGTCTATATCTCTAAACTTGTCCCTCTTTGGGTGCCCTTCCCCTCCTTATATAAGTTGAAGGGGCAGTCTTACATGTAGAGTCCTAGTAGGACTAGGACTAGTCTATTAGAAGTCGAATCCTAGTTCAGGTCTTGCTTCCCTTGTTAGGAAACTTCTCCTCTTCATGAACCTTCTCTGCGAGCCGGCCCTCCAGGCCTCTCCTTGAGCCGGCCTTCTCACGAGCCGCCTTCTGGGCCTTGGGCCTTATCGCTTGTCCGACCCACTGACCAGATCACCAATGAGGCGCCAAGTCCGTCCGGGTTACCAATGAGGCGCCAAGTCCTAGTCAGGTCGTACTTCGGGTCGGGTCATACCGTGGGGTATATCCCCAACAATGTAGACATCATAAGTTGATGTAGCAGTCCACCTGCCGGTGTTTACCAGGGGCGAGGTGTCTTCTGTGGGGCCATCGACATCTTCATCCATGCCCGTGGCCTCGCCGTTGTCTAGCGCATCGGTTAAGTCATCAATCGTGGCAACTAGGTAGGTGGTGGGTGGGACATAAATTTCCCGATCGTCGGCTTTAAGTCTGATCTGATCATAAACCGAAGTCTTGCCATCCGAGATAGACATGCTTAGGATACGGTCGAGCACCTCATTGAGATGAGACAGCTCTTCAGGGTTCATAACTGGGTTGTAGGCGGGGCTGACTCGAAGTATGCTCGGTGTATAGCTTGACGCGTCTTCGGCGCGAAGGTGATCTGGGTGTGATTCCAGATTCTGCGTCGAGGTCAGTTCTAATCCTGATGTAATTTCAGAGGTGGGAGCCGGATGTGTGTTCGGACTGGAGATCAGAAGGAGACCGGTTGGAGTGCTTGTGTCGGGGGTCTCTGGTAACACCACGGCGGAGATCGGTTCCGGAGTCGTGCCTCCGGAGCTGGACGAGCCTTCAATTCGGCCAGGGGCCCATCCCAACAGGATGAGTTCGCCGCGGGAATCCGCGGTGTGTGTCATGGCCACTGAAGGTCACGATCCGACCCGAGGCGTAGTTCTCGACAGAGGCCAGATGGCCTATCGAGTCGGTGCAAAAGACCATGCTGCCGAAAACAAAAAGCTGGCCGGGGGCGTAAACGCTCCCATGGCCGTTGGCGTAGTTGATCTGCGGATGAGCCATCGATCCTTCTAGTGATTGCACAATGGAACTCTCAATGAAAGCACTAGTGTCGGTGTCAAAACCGGCAAACCTCGGGGTAGGGGGTCCCGAGCTGTGGATCTCGGATCTAGGGTAACAGGAATGAAGGAGACGATATTTACCCAAGTTCGGGCCCTCTTGATGGAGGTAAAACCCTACGTCATGCTCTTGTTTATATTGATGGAGATGTATCGAGTACAGAGTTGATCTACCTCGAGATCGTAATGTGTGATCTAACTCTAGGGCTAGGTGAATGATTTTGCGTTGATGATGTCTCCTCCACGGGCTAAACCTTCTGGCTTATATACATGCCAGGGAGGGTGTCTAGGGTTACAAGGTCGGTGTCTAGGAGCAAGGCGGCAGGAGAGATCTTGGTGAAGGAAATATGCCCTAGAGGCAATAATAAAGTTGTTATTTTATATTTCCTTATATCATGATAAATGTTTATTATTCATGCTAGAATTGTATTAACCGGAAACTTGATACATGTGTGGATACATAGGCAAAACACCGTGTCCCTAGTAAGCCTCTACTAGACTAGCTCGTTAATCAAAGATGGTTAAGTTTCCTAACCATAGACATGTGTTGTCATTTTATGAACGGGATCACATCATTAGGAGAATGATGTGATGGACAAGACCCATCCGTTAGCATAGCATATTGATCGTTTAGTTTTATTGCTATTGCTTTCTTCATGTCAAATACATATTCCTTTGACTATGAGATTATGCAACTCCCGGATGCCGGAGGAATGCCTTGTGTGCTATCAAACGTCACAACGTAACTGGGTGATTATAAAGATGCTCTACAGGCATCTCCGAAGGTGTTTGTTGGGTTGGCATAGATCGAGATTAGGATTTGTCACTCCGAGTATCGGAGAGGTATCTCTGGGCCCTCTCGGTAATACACATCATAAGAAGCCTTGCAAGCAAAGTGACTAATGAGTTAGTTATAGGATGATCTATTACGGAACGAGTAAAGAGACTTGCCGGTAACGAGATTGAACTAGGTATGTGAATACCGACGATCGAATCTCGGGCAAGTAACATACCGATGGACAAAGGGAATAACGTATATTGTCATAACGGTTCGACCGATAAAGATCTTCGTAGAATATGTGGGAGCCAATATGAGCACCCAGGTTCCGCTATTGGTTATTGACCGGAGAAGTGTCTCGGTCATGTCTACATAGTTCTCGAACCCGTAGGGTCCACACGCTTAACGTTCGATGACGATTTATTATTATATGAGTTATGTGATTTGGTGACCAAATGTTGTTCGGAGTCCCGGATGAGATCACGGACATGACGAGGAGTCTCGAAATGGTCGAGAGGTAAAGATTGATATAAAGGACGATGGTATTCGGACACCAGAAGTGTTCCGGAGGGTGCCGGGTACATATCGGGTCACCGGAAGGGGTTCCGGGCACCCCCGGCAAAAGATATGGGCCAAGAGGGGAAACACAGCAGCCAGCAGGGGCTGATGCGCCCCCCATATGGGCCGCACCAGAGGAGAAGGAAAGAGGGGAAGAGAGAAGGAAGGGGAGGGATTCGGCCTCCCCCTTCCTTCCCTCCTCCCTCATCTTTCCTTCCCACTCCGGTAAATAAGGAAGGGGGCGCACCACTTGGGAAACCCCAAGTAGGATTCAGATCCTACTTGGGGCGCCCCATGGCAGCCTCTCCTCCCCTCCCACCTATATATATGTAGGGAGGGGGGCGCCTAGAAAACACAACATCAACTGTTAGCCGTGTGCGGCGCCCCCCTCCACAGATTACACCCTCGGTCATATTCTCGCGGTGCTTAGGCGAAGCCCTGCGTGAATCACTTCACCATCACCATCACCACGCCGTTGTGCTGACGAAACTCATCTGCTTCCTCGACACTTTGCTGGATCAAGAGTTCGAGGGACGTCATCGAGCTGAACGTGTGCAGAACTTGGAGGTGTCGTACGTTCGGTGCTTGATCGGTCGGAACGAGAAGAAGTTCCACTACATCAACCGCGTTGTCAAACGCTTCCGCTTTCGGTCTACGAGGGTACGTAGACACACTCTCCTCCTCTCGTTGCTATGCATCTCCTAGATAGATCTTGCATGAGTGTAGGATTTTTTTTGAAATTGCATGCTACGTTTCCCACCAGTGGCATCAGAGCCAGGTCTATGCATAGATGATATGCACGAGTAGAACACAAAGAGTTGTGGGCGGTGATAGTCATACTGCTTACCACCAACGTCTTATTTTGATTCGGCGGTATTGTTGGATGAAGCAGCCCGGACCAACCTTACATGACCATGTTCATGAGACCGGTTCCACCGACAGACATGCAATTAGTTTTGCATAAAGGTGGCTGGCGGGTGTCTGTTTCTCCTACTTTAGTTGAATCGAATTTGACTGCGGACGGTCCTTGTTGAAGGTTAAAACAGCAAACTTGATAAATCACCATTGTGGTTTTGATGCGTAGGTAAGAACGGTTCTTGCTAGAAGCCCGTAGCAGCCACGTAAAACTTGCAACAACAAAGTAGAGGACATCTAACTTGTTTTTGCAGGGCATGTTGTGATGTGATATGGTCAAGACATGATGTGATATACGTTGTTGTATGAGATGATCATGTTTTGGAAAAGTTATCGGCAACTGGAAGGAGCCTTATGGTTGTCGCTTTATTGTATGAAATGCAAACACCATGTAATTGCTTTACTTTATCACTATGCATTAGCGATAGTTGTAGAAGCAATAGTTGGCGAGACGACCACGACGTGACGATGGAGATCAAGGTGTCGAGCCGGTAATGATGGAGATCATGATGATGCTTTGGAGATGGAGATCAAAAGCACAAGATGATGATGGCCATATCATGTCACATATTTTGATTGCATGTGATGTTTATCCTTTATGCATCTTATTTTGCTTAGAACGACGGTAGCATTATAAGATGATCCCTTCACTAAATTTCAAGGTATAAGTGTTCTCCCTAAGTATGCACCGTTGCGACAGTTCGTCGTATTGAGACACCACGTGATGATTGGGTGTGATAGACTCTACGTTCAAATACAACGGGTGCAAGATAGTTTTGCACATGCGGAATACTCGGGTTAAACTTGACGAGCCTAGCATGTACAGACATGGCCTCGGAACACTGGAGACCAAAAGGTCGAACGTGAATCATATAGTAGATATGATCAACATAGAGATGTTCACCATTGATGACTACTCCATCTCACGTGATGATCGGACATGGTTTAGTTGATTTGGATCACGTATCACTTAGATGACTTGAGGGATGTCTATTTAAGTGGGAGTTCATTAGTAATTTGATTAATTGAACTTAATTTATCATGAACTTAGTCCTGATAGTATTTGCATATCTATGTTGTAGATCAATAGCTCGCATATAGCTCCCCTGTTTTATTTTGATATGTTCCTAGAGAAAACTATGTTGAAAGATGATAGTAGCAATGATGCGGACTGGGTCCGTGATCTGAGGATTATCCTCATTGCTGCACAGAAGAATTATGTCCTTGATGCACCGCTAGGTGAAAGGCCTGCTGCAGGAGCAGATGCTGATGTTATGAACATCTGGAAAGCTCGATCTGATGACTACTCGATAGTTCAATGTGCCATGCTTTGCGGCTTAGAATCGGGACTTCAAAGACGTTTTGAACGTCATGGAGCATATGAGATGTTCCAAGAATTGAAGTTCATATTTCAAGCAAATGCCCAAGTTGAGAGATATGAAGTCTCCAACAAGTTCTATAGCTGCAAGATGGAGGAGAACAGTTCTATCAATGAACACATACTCAGAATGTCTGGATATCATAATCACTTGACTCAGCTGGGAGTTAATCTTCCAGATGATAGTGTTATTGACAGAGTTCTTCAATCACTGCCACCAAGCTACAGAGGCTTCGTGATGAACTATAATATGCAAGGTATGGAGAAGACAATTCCTGAGCTCTTCGCAATGCTCAAAGCTGCGGAGGTAGAAATCAAGAAGGAGCATCAAGTGTTGATGGTTAACAAGACCACTAGTTTCAAGAAAAGGGGCAAAGGAAAGATGGGGAACTTCAAGAAGAATGGCAAGCAAGTTGCAACTCCCGGGAAGAAGCCCAAAGCTGGACCCAAGCCTGAAACTGTGTGCTTCTACTGCAAAGGGACTGGTCACTGGAAGCGGAACTGCCCCAAGTATTTGGCGGATAAGAAGGATGGCAAAGTGAACAAAGGTATATTTGATATACATGTTATTGATGTGTACCTTACTAATGCTCGTAGTAGCACCTAGGTATTTGATACTGGTTCGGTTGCTCATATTTGTAACTCGAAACAGGAGCTACGGATTAAACGAAGATTGGCTAAGGACGAGGTGATGATGCGCGTCGGGAATGGTTTCAAGGTCGATGTGATCGCCGTCGGCACGCTACCTCTACATCTACCTTCGGGATTAGTTTTAGACCTGAATAATTGTTATTTGGTGCCAGCGTTGAGCATGAACATTATATCTGGATCTTGTTTAGTGCGAGACGGTTATTCATTTAAATCAGAGAATAATGGTTGTTCTATTTATATGAGTAATATCTTTTATTGTCATGCACCCTTGAAGAGTGGTCTATTTTTGTTGAATCTCGATCGTAGTGATACACATATTCATAATATTGATGCCAAAAGATGCAAAGTTGATAATGATAGTGCAACATATTTGTGGCACTGCTGTTTAGGTCATATTGGTGTAAAGCGCATGAAGAAACTCCATGCAGATGGGCTTTTGGAATCACTTGATTATGAATCATTTGATACTTGCGAACCATGCCTCATGGGCAAGATGACTAAAACTCCGTTCTCCGGAACAATGGAGCGAGCCAATGACTTATTGGAAATAATACATACCGATGCATGCGGTCCGATGAGTGTTGAGGCACGCGGCGGGTATTGTTATTTTCTAACCTTCACAGATGATTTGAGCAGATATGGGTATATCTACTTAATGAAACACAAGTCTGAAACATTTGAAAAGTTCAAGGAATTTCAGAGTGAAGTGGAGAATCATTGTAACAAGAAAATAAAGTTTCTACGATCTGATCGCGGAGGAGAATATTTGAGTTACGAGTTTGGCCTTCATTTAAAACAATGTGGAATAGTTTCATAACTCACGCCACCTGGAACACCACAGCGTAATGGTGTGTTCGAACATCATAACCGTACTTTATTAGATATGGTGCGATCTATGATGTCTCTTACCAATTTACCACTATCGTTTTGGGGTTATGCATTAGAGACAGCTGCATTCACGTTAAAAAAGGGCACCGTCTAAATCCGTTGAGACGACACTGTATGAACTGTTGTTTGGCAAGAAACCTAAGCTGTCGTTTCTTAAAGTTTGGGGTTGCGACACTTATGTCAAAAGGCTTCAGCCTGATAAGCTCGAACCCAAATCGGAGAAGTGCATCTTCATAGGATACCCTAAGGAAACAATTGGGTACACCTTCTACCACATATCTGAAGGCAAGATCTTTGTTGCCGAGAATGGAACCTTTCTAGAGAAGGAGTTTCTCTTGAAAGAAGTGAGTGGGAGGAAAGTGGAACTTGATGAGGTAATTGTACCTTCTCTCGAATTGGAAAATAGCTCATCACAGAAAACCGTTCCCGTGATGCCTACACCAACTAGAGAGGAAGCTAATGATAATGATCATGAAACTTCAGATCAAATTACTACTGAACCTCGTAGGTCAACCAGAGCACGATCCACACAAGAGTGGTACGGTAATCCTATCCTGGAAGTCATGTTATTAGACCATGGCGAACCTACGAGCTATGAAGAAGATATGATGAGCCCAGATTCCGACAGATGGCTTGAGGCCATGAAATCTAAGATAGGATGCATGTATGAGAACAAAGTGTGGACTTTGGTGGACTTGCCCGATGATCGGCAAGCCATTGAGAATAAATGGATCTTCAAGAGGAAGACAGACGCTGATGGTAGTGTTACTATCTACAAAGCTCGACTTGTCGCAAAAGGTTTTCGACAAGTTCAAGGTGTTGACTACGATGAGATTTTCCCACTCGTAGTGATGCTTAAGTCTGTCCGAATCATGTTAGCAATTGCCGCATTTTATGAAATCTGGCAAATAGATGTCAAAACTGCATTCCTTAATGGATTTCTTAAAGAAGGGTTGTATATGATGCAACCAAAAAGGTCTTGTCAATCCTAAAGGTGCTAACAAAGTGTGCAAACTTCAGCGATCCATATATGGACTGGTGCAAGCATCTCGGAGTTGGAATATACGCTTTGATAAGGTGATCAAAGCATATGGTTTTATACAGACTTATGGTGAAGCCTGTATTTACAAGAAAGTAAGTGGGAGCTCTGTAGCATTTCTGATATTATATGTGGATGACATATTGTTGATTGGAAATGATATAGAATTTCTGGATAGCATAAAAGGATACTTGAATAAGAATTTTTCAATGAAAAACCTCGGTGAAGCTGCTTACATATTGGGCATAAAAATCTATAGAGATAGATCAAGATGCTTGATAAGATTTTCAATGAGTACATACCTTGACAAGAGTTTGAAGGAGTTCAAAATGGATCAGTCAAAGAAGGAGTTCTAGCCTGTATTGTAAGGTGTGAAGTTGAGTAAGACTCAAAGCCCGATGACGGTGTCCTGGACTAGGGGGTACTCACCACGTCGTCTCCCGACAGTGGGTCGGGCCGAGGACCCCCATGGCGGTTCACTAATGGGCCAGTTCGGACAGCCGATGACATATACGAGGAAGATTCCACAAGACTTGGTGATCAAGACAAAGACTCCTCTCCACCGACGTATTCGACTAGGACTCTTGTTATCCTAGGCCTCTGGTACATTATATAAGCCGAGGCCAGGCTAGTCAATAGATCATGATGACATTACTCATCATACCCCTAGGGTTTAGACCACAATATATGATCTCGAGGTAGATTAACTTTGTACCTTGATACTTCATCAATATAAACAAGAGCAGGACGTAGGGTTTTACCTCCATCAAGAGGGCCCGAACCTGGGTAAAACATCGTGTCCCTCGTTCCTGTTACCATTGATCCAAGAATCCACAGCTCGGGACCCCCTACCCCGAGGTCTGCCTGTTTTGACACCGACAATGGTGCTTTCATTGAGAGTTCCGCTGTGTGATCGGCAAAGGATCAATGGCTCACCTGCAGGTCAACTGCGACGTCGGCATCTTCGTCTCCGGCTCGACTGGTTACCTTGGCTCGACCGAGGACTGTCCTCTGCCTTCGATCATCATGTTCAGATGAGGGCCTTCATCAACATCAACTCCGATCTCTATTATGATCATGGAGGAATCATCCATGGAGCTCGGGGGTTCAACGTCAACATTGCCCTCGGGCGACCATGCTGTTTTTCCGGACAGCGTACTTGTATCCGCGGCCACCGCCTCCTTGAGTATCGCTTTGACGATTCCTTTGGTGGAATTGTGCGGAATTGAGTCTACAACAATCCTGTAAAATTTCATCGTGTTCCGATGGAGCAATCTCCGCCGACCTCCGATATACCGGAGCCCTGTCGAATCTGAATGAGAATCCGGACGAATTGGGAGCGTGGTGTCCAGCATCTAGCTCGGACATCCTTTGGAAGATCCAACCGTTGATCAGCTGCGGAATTCCTATATGTACCGCCCCTCAAAATTTCAGCTCGATCCGACCGTTCAAACTGCAGGAAACCTCCGATGAGCTCATCGATTTTCAGATCTATTTTCTGCGCGAATACGAATCCGACCCGAGTTCATCTTTCTTCATGAACGGGATATTGGACAACCTTTTTGGAGGAATCTCTTTCTAGGGTATTGTGTTTTGTTTCCGAACACATACTCATAAATTTTGCTCCTTTTCGGAGGTAACCTTCACCGTTGCGGCGGTGTCAAACCAGCCTGGCAACGTTGCTGTACGGCTGCCGACCTGCGCCAGACGGGTCGTCGCTTCATCGAGCCGAACTCAACCTCTTCAGATCATTATCTTGGCAAGCCGAACAAGAGTTCGGCATCATGAAGGGTAAATCATCACCAACATTATCGCCCCACGAATTATACGAAAGCGGGCACACCAGCATCGCCGCATGGTCACTTCATCAAGCGGGCATCAACCGCGTCACAAAATCTGGCCCGCGACGGCATCGCCGCACTATTGCTTCTTCAAGCCTGGATGTGACCTCTGCGTCCAAAGATCAGGAGTCAATTTCGGCCGGACTCGCCTCTCTTATCCCGTATCCAACTTCAATCCTGGACGCTACTTCGGCGTCCGAACATCAGGAGTCAACCCTGGCCGGACTCGCCCCTCGCACCATAGTACCGGAGGACGATTCCGAAGAAATCCCAAATACTAATCCGGCTGACCAAGCCGATGTCCACCACGCGGACCTGCTTCGACACCTCGGCCGGCATGGGGCTGCAAACGTCATACTACCAACCTGCCCCGTCACCTCGGCTAGACCGGGGGCTTCGCCATCTCTTCATCAACCTACTCCGGTGACTTCGGCGTCACCAGCCGACCAGCTTCGTCACGTTAGCTGGACCGGGGGCTTCGCCTCGCCACATCAACCGTGCGGCATCACCACCTCATCAAGCCGAACTCCTCGCTCGGTTACCTCGGGCTTGGGGGCTGGGACCTTGGCTAGGCTGCGGACTACGTCTTTGTCCCGCCAAGAGCTCGGACCTCGTCAACAATACCGAGCACATTAACCAGCTAAGTCGCCTTCATGCTCAGTTTTTTTCTTTAAATTTTTTTATTTTATTTTATTTCTTGTTCGGTTCAACCAAACATTATATTCGTGTTAAACAAAAAAGTTGTTTGTTCAAACATTGATTGTTAAACACTTCTTTTTTCCGCCGAGCTCTTCGTCACCTCGGTCATGAGGGTTTTTGTCACCTCGGCTGGACCAGGGGCTTCGGCTTGCCACATCGATCGTGCGGCATCGCCACTTCATCGAGCCGAGCTCTTCGCTCGGGCACCTCGGGACCGGCTTGGGGGCTGGGACCTCGACCCGCCGCACGCTCGGCACACATCATCAACGCCGAACACATTAACCAGCTAAGTCGCTTTCATGCTCAAAGGTATTACATTTTTAATTTGTGTTCGGTTCGACCATGCTCACATGCGTTGTTTGTTAAAAACACTTCCTTTCCCATGTTAACTGGGGGCTCTTAAATTTATATGAGCTATTTTATAATAAGTGTTCTTCTTCTAAGTCGTTGCAAAGTCTTTTTCTACCACTCCTTTCTCGACTCGAGTGTGTGGTCAATAGCCGGATAGCATGTTTTCTCTCTAATGCCGCTCGAGTTTAGTTTACTAAACTGGCCTAAAGAGCAGTACTCCGCCTTCGGGATAGGAGGTTACAACCGTAGGCTGACCCGCTTGAAGTCTTGAGATCGGATGTGTCATATTAATCCACGACAGAAGCACAAAAGTAAGACAAATTTTCGGATTGGCACCAAATGACTTGATTTAGTGCGGGCGTAAAGTTTTTACTGAAGTTTTTTTGGTTTTCCAAGCCTTTGGCACTTTTAAACTATTTGTGTGTTTCCAGCATAAGTCTCGCAGTGCAACGTCGGACACCTTTAGAGATTCGGCAAAAACATTCTCAGATATTGCTATATATGCATCGGTTTCGAATTGTGTCTTCGGTCAATAGTTGGGTTGCCCGGCTCCTGTGCTTGCCTCCTACGTTTCGCTTTGTTCGGCTAGGTGTGCAAAGGGAGAACAACTGTGATTGTGCTTCCAGCTCGAATGGTTAAGCACCTCAGTGGAGAAAGCCAAAAACTGACTGTCACAATGGGCGTAAACTGGTCAGGGATCCGATGACGGTGTCAAACTATAGATCGGTACCGATTACCCCGTGTTAAACGATGGGCCTTTCATAACATTGGCCGAAGTGTTAATGGCTAGACTTCGGTCGGTGCCGAACACTAACCGGGGGCTCATAAGCTAGCTTCCCCAGTTTAAAGCTCCTATGACTAAGTGAAAGTTATAAAGCCCGCATATCTGATTGCCTTGTTTCCGCTAACACAACCGCCTCCGGGCACCGAGACGTCGGCTAAGGGTTGTCTTGTTACTGCGGAAACACCCTGCGTAGTATCTGCAAAGGGGGTAGAAGCCGACGATGGGCCACTTTCAACTGATAAACGGTCGCAACGGAGTCAAAACAAACATATATCATCAGTGATTGTATTCAGTATACAAGCGCTGCCTTCCGTAATTATCGTTATAAAGCCATAAATATGCATCAAATTTGCCTTAAGATTTTGGCCAAGCTGGGTTGCCTGGCTCCTGTGCTTACCCCTACATTCCCGATTGTTCGGCTAGGCGGTAAAGGGAGCACCTCTGTGATTGTTACTACCGGGTCATCCGAATTAGTACCTCAGACTCGGTGAAGCCGAAAGCTAGCCATCTTAAAGGATATAATTGGTTGGCAACGATGGAAGCGAAAATTCTGGTTCATCATGGACCACAGAGTTCGGGAACTTTCCCCTAACTAAATCCTCAATATTTTCCTCCCACGTTGATCGGAGATGAGGTTTCATGATCATGGTCAGCATGAGAACTCAAAGAAAGGAACCGATAGCGGAACTATTTCTTTGAAAGATGTTTCTTACATAGTAATATAACATATCTCTCCGCATACCTTTGTTTATAAAACCGTATGGCCGGATTGCCTCGTTTGCCATAAATCTTTGCCCTCATAAAGGCTTTATAAAGTGGGACAAACACTCCTCGGCTACTGGCTGAGGAGGTTGAAGCCGATGGTCGGTCAACAAAGTTCTGTACAATACGGATCTGAGCTTTAATGATGTAAAGTACTTAGGTACATAGAATCATTACACATACACCCGACCACGGCAGAAGATAGAGAGAGGATGAAAGTCATTCCCTATGCCTCAGCCATAGGTTCTATAAAGTATGCCATGCTGTGTACCAAACCTGTTGTGTACCTTGCCATGAGTTTGTCAAGGGGGTACAATAGTGATCCAGGAGTAGATCACTAGACAGCGGTCAAAATTATCCTTAGAGGACTAAGGAAATGTTTCTCGGTTATGGAGGTGATAAAGATTTCATCGTAAAGAGTTACGTCGATGCAAGCTTTGACACTGATCTAGATGACTCTAAGTCTCAATCTAGATACGTATTGAACGTGGGAGCAATTAGCTCGAGTAGCTCCATGCAGAGCATTGTAGACATAGAAATTTGCAAAATACATACGGATCTGAATGTGGCAGACCCATTGACTAAACTTCTCTCACAAGAAAAACATGATCACACCTTAGTATTCATTGGGTGTTAATCACATAGCGATGTGAACTAGATTATTGACTCTAGTAAACCCTTTGGGTGTAGGTCACATGGCGATGTGAACTATGGGTGTTAATCACATAAATATGTGAACTATTGGTGTTAAATCACATGGCGATGTGAACTAGATTATTGACTCTAGTGCAAGTGGGAGACTGAAGGAAATATGCCCTAGAGGCAATAATAAAGTTGTTATTTTATATTTCCTTATATCATGATAAATGTTTATTATTCATGCTAGAATTGTATTAACCGGAAACTTGATACATGTGTGGATACATAGACAAAACACCGTGTCCCTAGTAAGCCTCTACTAGACTAGCTCGTTAATCAAAGATGGTTAAGTTTCCTAACCATAGACATGTGTTGTCATTGGATGAATGGGATCACATCATTAGGAGAATGATGTGATGGACAAGACCCATCCGTTAGCATAGCATATTGATCATTCAGTTTTATTGCTATTGCTTTCTTCATGTCAAATACATATTCCTTCGACTATGAGATTATGCAACTCCCGGATGCCGGAGGAATGCCTTGTGTGCTATCAAACGGCACAACGTAACTGGGTGATTATAAAGATGCTCTACAGGTATCTCCGAAGGTGTTTGTTGGGTTGGCATAGATCGAGATTAGGATTTGTCACTCCGAGTATCGGAGAGGTATCTCTGGGCCCTCTCGGTAATACACATCATAAGAAACCTTGCAAGCAAAGTGACTAATGAGTTAGTTACAGGATGATGTATTACGGAACGAGTAAAGAGACTTGCCGGTAATGAGATTGAACTAGGTATGTGAATACCGACGATCGAATCTCGGGCAAGTAACATACCGATGGACAGAGGGAATAACGTATATTGTCATAACGGTTCGACCGATAAAGATCTTCGTAGAATATGTGGGAGCCAATATGAGCATCCAGGTTCCGCTATTGGTTATTGACCGGAGAAGTGTCTCGATCATGTCTACATAGTTCTCGAACCCGTAGGGTCCGCACGCTTAACGTTCGATGACGATTTATTATTATATGAGTTATGTGATTTGGTGACCGAATGTTGTTCGGAGTCCCGGATGAGATCACGGACATGACAAGGAGTCTCGAAATGGTCGAGAGGTAAAGATTGATATATAGGACGATGGTATTCGGACACCGGAAGTGTTCCGGAGGGTACCGGGTACATATCGGGTCACCGGAAGGGGTTCCGGGCACTCCCGGCAAAAGATATGGGCCTAATGGGCCAAGAGGGGAAACGCAGCAGCCAGCAGGGGCTGCTGCGCCCCCCATATGGGCCGCACCAGAGGAGAAGGAAAGAGGGAAAGAGAGAAGGAAGGGGAGGGATTCGGCCTCCCCCTTCCTTCCCTCCTCCCTCCTCTTTCCTTCCCAATCCGGTAAATAAGGAAGGTGGGGGGCACCACTTGGGAAACCCCAAGTAGGATTCGGATCCTACTTGGGGCGCCCCATGGCTGCCTCTCCTCCCCTCCCACCTATATATATGTAGGGAGGGGGGCACCTAGAAAACACAACATCAACCGTTAGCCGTGTGCGGCGCCCGCCTCCACAGATTACACCCTCGGTCATATTCTCGCGGTGCTTAGGCGAAGCCCTGCGCGAATCACTTCACCATCACCGTCACCACACCGTTGTGCTGACGGAACTCATCTGCTTTCTCGACACTTTGCTGGATCAAGAGTTTGAGGGACGTCATCGAGCTGAACGTGTGCAGAACTCGGAGGTGCCGTACGTTTGGTGCTTGATCGGTCGGAACGAGAAGAAGTTCGACTACATCAACCGCGTTGTCAAACGCTTCCGCTTTCGGTCTACGAGGGTACGTAGACACACTCTCCTCCTCTCGTTGCTATGCATCTCCTAGATAGATCTTGCGTGAGCGTAGGAATTTTTTTGAAATTGCATGCTACGTTTCCCAACACTTGGAGTATACGTCAAGTCTTCGGTGAAGGTAGTCTTGATAACGCCTCCTGTGTAAGGCCTCCGGAGTCCATCTTGACCATGAATGAGGGCCCATCGGCCCAACCCGAGGAGAATGGGCCGACTGGGTTAGTACCCCCTTATCCAGGACACCGTCAGCTGGGTTCTCTTGTCAGCAGCGGAGTGGTCGGTCATCCTCCGGTCAGGATGGAAGGAGCGACAGTCTCTAGTTCTTGTGGTGGGTGCATCCAGGGCATGGTCCTTGGCGTAGGTGCGCATTTCTTCGGACAAAAATCTCGCTCTTAGCCGGTGATGGCAACACCTGCGGATGTTGCTTCCTTGTTGAAGGCTTCATCGAGGAGTTTTGCACCTATCCCGCTCTCGAGTTCTAGTGTTGGGGTGAAAACCGAGATCCGCTTATCAGATCGGCGATGGCGGCGTTCTTGGCGTCGTTTCTTGATGGAAGCATCATTTTGGAGATTTGACCTCTTCGCAGGAGCACCTTTGTCTGTGGTTGAACCGTTGACCGGAAGCTTCCAGTGGCGAGATGTTTGCGGTGGTGTATCAGGTTGTGGCTAGTAGTTGGCCAGCGGCGTTGCACGATTGGAGCACTTTGGACATGCGGGCAACGCCAAACAAGTCAGGTTGGTCGTCCTCTCGGGATCGGAGCGGCATATGCACACTCTATCGAATATGTCTTCTCTCTGGTGTCGATGAGGCCGTCAAACATGCTTGTGGCGGTCATGATCAGTATAAGGGAATGCTTCTCTTGGGTGAAGTTCTGGCGAAGTCGAAGTCATCGGGCCGTGAGCGCGGATGGCGATGTATGATGACACCGACCTCCTCGGGCGATGTGCCTTTATTTTTGTGTTGTGTTGGCTCGGCCTTTTGGCGCCTTTGTATGCCTTGTGGTGCTTTAGACCTAGTTTAGCTAGATGGTGTGTCTGTTGTACAGGTTTTCGCCCAATTTCCCTTATCAACCGAGTAGTTTCAGCCATCAGTTTCTTTTTCTTCAATGGAATCTTAGCAACTCTTCCGATAACTTTCAGAAAAGAACGTTAGGGCGATGTTACTTCGTGTCACACTGTGGTACGTATCATTTGGTGTCGGTGTACTAAGTATTGGGCCACTAGTACCCCTTACTTGTGCACGGGCAGTTGTAGCCGTCCTCGCGGCAAGGCTTGCCGGGATCAGCTCGAGGTCGATTTAAGTCATCAAGGAAATCATCAAGTCAGAGATCTGAGAATCAGCAAATAAGCAAAGCTGGAAATCGAAGGCCAGCCTCCCCGGCAAGATCCTTGCCGGGGTGGCCTAAGGAGCCCGGCAAGGCTTGGCGCCCGGCAAGGCTTGGCGCCCGGCAAGGCTCGGCGTCCGGCAAGGCTTGGCGCCCAGCAAATTTCGGTGCCTGGCGAGATTCTGCCACTGTGCCACCGCTTCGGCATAGTGACGAGTCTGACATTCTGGCTCCTTCCATGGATGCGTGGCGGCGCGCCAGTGGAGGAGAGCTTAAGCGGTGCTGATGGGATGGCCCCTTTTTCCATCCCCAAGAAAGTGAGGACACCTAAACGGACACCTCACGGTGCATTAAATGCGCTTGTCCTAATCCGTCAGGGGTTAGGTATGATACCCTGTAGCTACTTTACACCTCAATGTATGTACATTTTGCCACTGTGGAGACCCCTTTGAGCATATAAAAGGAGGCCCAAGGCAACTGCTACAGGGGAGGAGAACTTCTGGCCCATTCTGCATACGTAGCTGCTCTTTGAACGTACTGTTCATTGCGAGCGCTCCTGAAGGCTGGGCTCAAGAACATCAATAAGAACACAAAGCAGGAGTAGGGTTTTATGCTGATCAGCGGCCCGAACCTGGGTAAAAACCTCACGCGTCGATCACCGGTTCTGCTCTTTGCGTGTACCTTTTCCCCCGCCGAATCATAAAGGGGTCTCTCGGGATCCCATAGGTGTCGTGCCCCGACATCTTTGGCGCGCCAGGTAGGGGGATTGAAGGTTGCGTGAACCTGATCTGGTGGTCGACGCCCTAGTTCCTTTATCATGCCGCCCAAGAAGAAGAACATCGCGACAGCACAACCGTCCGGGTCCGTTTTGTCCGCGCCTTCGCAGACAGGCGATGGTGTGGGTGCAGAAGGAAGAGGACTGGAACCCCCGCGGTGTTCTGGTGATCCAAGCCAAGCGAGCGGTATTGTTCGCAGTGGCAGTGGTAACTTGCGCGCCGCTGGATCTAGAGATGGCGTTGTGTTGCCTACGGGTGGCACAACAAACTCTAGGGATCAAAGAGCACCTGCTGGAGCTCCCGCGCCGCCGCGAGCCTCGCAACCTGCCCAGGTTGTGCGAGACGAGCGACATCATGGCGCTGGTGGTTCGGGGCGTCCCTATGAAAAGGTTTCTGCGCATAGATCCCAAGATGCGCGGGACCAGCATGCACACCGAGCTGCCGGCGAAGGTGGCGCGCGGTCGCGTGACCGTGGCGGTGCTCCTTCTAACTTGGTTAGGAGTCAGAGCACCTCACGTACTTCGCACCTGTCGCCGCCACCTACGCCAGCGGAAGCCTTGGCACGTGCGCAGCTGCTCCTCGATTTTCCTCCCGCCCCGGAGAAGATGGAGGAGTGGCGAGCTACTATCCAGAGCCTTATCGGCTTCGCTAATAAGGATGGACCACAAGAGGCAGGGCCCTCTCAGCGGAAGCCCATCGATCCGATGCGAGCCGGTGGAGAGAAAACCGGAGGTGGTGCAACTACAGTGCACTCTCCTCTGCGACATCAGCGGCGGCCGACGACTCAGCAAGTCGACCGCCATGAAGAAGTTTCCACGGCGTCGTCCGATCCGCGGATGCGCCGTGATCAGCGTCTGGTTCTCCAGGAACGAGGCAAGGAGGACGCTCGAACAACCATCGAGCGGTGACGGGAAGCGCGCTATCAGTCTGATAAGCGCGCGGGGCCAGTTGTCGACGAGCCCGCGCCAGGGAACGTAGGAGACTTGCCTTACGAGGTGGGACCTCCAGCGTTTACCCGTGAGCCGCGGCAAGTCCGGTGGCCCAATCTCCGAACCTTCAAACCAGAGGTCCCGGAGAAATATGACGGCAAGACCCATCCCTCGGAGTTCCTGAGCATCTACACCATTGCGGTGCAAGCTGCCGGGGGCCGAGATGACAAGATACTCGCCAACTACTTCCCGTTGGTGCTCAAACCCAACGTCAGGTCGTGGTTGATGCATCTGCCGGAGGATTCTATTTCTTGCTGGTCAGATCTGTGCCATCAGTTTGTTGGCGCCTTTGTTGGAGGTCACCAAGCTCCTGGCCAAGAAAGTGATTTGCACATCATCCCTCAGAGGGAGGGCGAGTCCCTGCGCAAGTTTATGCAGAGATTCAGCCGGGTGCAATACAATATTCCTGATGTTCATCCTGCCGCTGTCATTAGCGCGTTCCATCAGAACGTGCGTAACCGCAGGATGCGGGAAGAGCTGGCAATGAACAAAGTCAGGAGTATTGCCGAGCTTTACACTTTGGCCAACAAGTGTGCTCGAGCTGAAGAGGGGAGAAAACTCCCCGGTGAAGCTGTTGGTGCGACAGGCGACTCAGAAGAAGAAGATGCCGCGGCTCCGTCAAGGAAAGGCCGGCGGCGGAATAGGAAGCGCGGAGGCAAGGCCGTGCTTGCCGTCGAGGAATCCGGCAACCCCGGCGCCGCCAAGAAGGCCAAGGTTAGCGCCCCCAGCAAGGATCTTGCCGGGTGCCCTTCCTGTCAGGCCTTGGCGGCTGCCGACAAGTCGGAGAACTCCGGCAAGCAATACTGCAAGATCCATCGCACTAAGGGCCACGATCTCCAGGACTGCCGGCAAGTTGAGCAGCTTGCCGAGAAGCAGAAGGCCGAATACGAGAGGCGAGACAAGGAGAAGGCCCAAGATGGTGCTGAGGGGTCCGGCAAGAAACGCGGTGGCCGAGGGGGTCGCCGCGGCAAGGCCAAGCAGCAGAAGGATCGGCCCGCTCGGGGCCGAGATAAAGAAAGAGATGATGATGAAGAAGATGACGAATCCAGTGAGCAGGAATTCCAGAAGGCTACGGAGGCTATGTGCATTGATGGGGGTGCCTCGCTGCATTCTTCCCACCGCCAACTTAAACAGTGGGTGCGGGAGGTTAATGCGGCAGAGCCATCCCCCGATGCTTGTAGGCCTCTGAAGTGGTCCAGCACGCCTATCATCTTTGACGCCGAGGATCACCCTGATCGCACAACTGCGGTCGGGTGTTTGCCATTGTTGGTTTCCCCGACAATTCGCAACCTCAAGGTGACGAAGATGTTAGTTGACGGTGGGGCCGGCCTAAACTTAATATCACCAGACGTGCTCACAAAGCTTCAGATTCCCGACGAAGACCTCGAGGAAACGGGTACGTTTCAAGGGGTCAACCCGGGAAGAACCCAACCTAAGGGCAAGATCACGCTGTCGGTAACATTTGGCAGCGAGCTTAACTTCAGGACCGAAAAGGTGGTGTTTGATGTCGCCAAGATCCCCATGTCATACAATGGGATCCTTGGTCGGCCAGCGCTGGCTAAGTTCATGGCGGCATCACACTACGCATACAACGTCTTGAAGATGCCTGGGCCGTTGAGCGTCATCACTATCCATTCCGACAAGAAGGATGCGCTCATCTGTGCCGACCAACTTTACTGGGAAGCAGTTGCAGCACCTGCCATCAAGGCATCTGCTCCTGCCGCTGGAACTCCCGGAGGGAAGAAGAAGACCGGCAGGAACCTTGGCGCGAACTCCGGCAAGCGCGCCTCCTTGGAGTGCTGCGCTTCCGTCGAGGACGCACCAGAGAGTTCCACCGGCAAGAACAAGAAGTCCAAGGCTGCCCCACCGGAAACTAAGAAGGTGCCTGCCAGGGAGGACGGAACGGGGGGAACTTTCACCATAAGTTCCACCCTAGATGACAAATAGGAAAGCGCGCTCGTTGCTTTCCTGCGGGCGAATGTCGACGTGTTTGCATGGCAACCGTCTGACATCCCCGGTGTTCCCAGGAAGGTAATTGAGCACCACCTTGCTGTCTGTCCTCATGCGCGGCCCGTCAAGCAAAGGGTGAGGAAGCAGGCCTTGGAGCGGCAAGAATTCATTGCCGAAGAGATTAAAAAGCTGGAGGCGGCAGGATTGGTCAAAGGGGTGCTTCATCCAACCTGGTTGGCTAATCCAGTCGTAGTGCGGAAAGCGAACGGGAAATGGAGGCTTTGTATCGATTACACAGATATCAATAAAGCTTGTCCAAAAGATCCTTTTCCCTTGCCGCGCATCGACCAGATTGTGGATGCCACCGCTGGTTGTGATCTCCTGTCCTTCCTTGATGCCTATTCAGGGTATCATCAGATTTTTATGGCAAAAGAAGATGAAGAGAAGACCGCCTTTATCACCCCATATGGTACGTATTGTTTTATACGAATGCCTTTCGGGTTGAAAAGTGATGGTTCAACATTTGCCAGAGCAATCCAGATTGGTTTTGAGCCACAACTCCATAGAAATATGGAGGCGTATATGGATGATATAGTGGTCAAAACTAAGGATAAAGCAACGCTCATTCAAGACTTAGAAGAAACATTTGCGAACTTGCGCAAGATCAACTTGAAGCTCAACCCTGAGAAGTGCGTGTTTGGTGTCCCTTCCGGCAAGCTCCTCGGATTCTTTGTATCTTGCCGGGGAATCGAAGCGAACCCCGACAAGATCAAAGCCATTGAGCAAATTGAAGCGCCGAGACGCGTCAAGGATGTGCGTCGTCTTGCCGGCTGTGTTGCTGCTCTAAGCAGGTTTATTTCCAAATCTGCTGAGCACGCCCTGCCCTTCTTCAAAATTTTGAAGAAGGCAGGTCCAATGAAATGGACTTCGGAAGCGGAGGCGGCGCTGCAAGGTTTGAAGAAATACCTTTCTTCTCCGCCGACGCTAGTCGCACCTAAACCACAAGAGCCGTTGCTGCTGTATCTGGCGGCAACAAATCAAGTGGTTAGTGCTGCGCTGGTGGCGCAGAGGGAAGCTGATGAGGAGGCAACATCAGCGGCAGGACCGCCAAGTGACGCGGCAAGATCTTCCCCGGCGAGGGATGATCCCAGCAAGACAGGATCTGCGCAAACAGAAGAGCCCGTGCAGAAGAAAAAGGTGGTGCGGTGCCCAGTTTATTTTGTTAGCTCCCTCTTACAAGGGGCTAGATCAAGATATTCTGGTGTGCAGAAGTTGCTTTTCGGCCTCCTTATGGCCTCAAGAAAGCTGCGCCATTATTTTCAAGCACATGAGATCACCGTCGTCACTCGCTTTCCGTTGCAACGGATTTTGCAAAATCCGGAGGCAACCGGCAGGATCGTGGAGTGGGCGTTGGAGCTGTCCAGCTTTGGTCTTAAGTTTGAAAGTACTTCCACAATTCAGAGCAGGGCCTTGGCGGAGTTCATTGCAGAATGGACCCCGACGCCGGACGAAGAAGTTCAAGAAACAAGTCTCCCCGAAAAAGAAATCGATCAGCAATGGGTTATGTACTTTGACGGGGCTTTTTCGCTACAAGGCGCTGGTGCTGGTGTGCTGCTTGTCGCACCCACCGGAGAGCACCTCAAGTACGTAGTCCAAATGCATTTTCCCCGGGAGAGTTCAACCAACAACACTGCAGAGTACGAAGGTTTGCTTGCCGGTCTTAGGATCGCGGCAGACCTTGGTATCAAAAAGCTCATTATCAAAGGTGATTCACAGCTTGTCGTCAGGCAGGTCAACAAGAACTATCAAAGTCCGTTGATGCAAGCCTACGTAGATGAAGTGAAGAAATTGGAAGAGCGCTTTGACGGTCTGCAGATGGAGCACGTTCCTCGTGCCAAGAACAGCGTTGCTGACGACCTGTCAAAGCGTGCTGCCCTCAAGTTGCCTGTGGAACCAGGAACTTTTGTGCTCCAATTGACTCAACCATCCGTGGCGCCATCGACGCGGCAAGAAAAGAGAAGAAAGTTGAACTCTGGCCAGTACTTCCCGGCAGAGCTCCCCGGAGCCGCCGGCAAGGAAGTTGCCGGGATCGACACGCCTGCTGGGGAACAACAGGCTCCGGCAGGGCCTCAGGCCCTTGCTGTCGAGACAAACGTCCCCCCGGCGGAGGAGATGCCTTTAGTCCTAGCCGTCGAGCCTCAGGCTCCAGCATGGGCGCAGCACATTGTCCATTTCCTTCAGACAGGTGAACTCCCTGAGGAACAAGAAGAAGCGGAGAGAGTAGCCCGTCGGTCTGTTATGTACAAGTTCGTCGATGACGTCCTGTACAGAAAGTGACCAAACGGTGTGAAATTGAAGTGCATTCCTCGGGAGGATGGACTAGAGCTGTTGGCAGAGATACATGGGGGCATGTGTGGCTCTCACATAGGGTCAAGAGCGCTTGCCGGGAAAGCATTCCAGCAAGGTTTCTTTTGGCCCACCGCCCTCCAGGATGTGACTGCACTAGTAACCAGGTGTGAAGCGTGCCAGTTTCATTCGAAGAAATTACATCAGCCAGCTCAAGCTCTTCAAACAATCCCTCTCTCCTGGCCATTTTCGATCGGGGGGCTCGACATACTGGGCCCCTTCCCCCGTGCTGCCGGGGGCTTTGAGTACTTGTACGTTGCTATCGACAAGTTCACAAAGTGGCCGGAGGTGGAAGCAGTGAGGAAGGTGACAGCGCAGTCGGCTGTCAAGTTCTTCAAAGGAATTGTTTGCCGTTTCGGTGTGCCTAACAGGATCATCACCGACAACGGCACGCAGTTCACAAGTCGCACCTTCATGCAGTACGTCCAAGACCTTGGCGGCAAGATTTGTTTTGCCTCTGTTGCTCACCCGAGAAGCAACGGCCAAGCGGAGAGGGCCAATGCTGAAGTGCTGCGCGGTCTCAGGACCAGAACTTTTGACAGGCTGAAAAAGTGCGGAAGACGCTGGATTGATGAGTTGCCGGCGGTTCTTTGGTCAATCAGAACGACACCAAATCGAGCCACCGGCCAGACGCCCTTCGCTCTAGTGTATGGAGCGGAAGCAGTTCTCCCCACGGAACTCATATACGGATCTCCTCGAGTGCTCGCTTATGATGAGCTCGAGCAAGAGCAACTGCGACAAGATGACGTTGTGCTCCTTGAGGAGAATCGTCTTCAGGCTGCTGTGCAAGCTGCACACTACCAGCAAGCTTTGCGCCGCTATCATAGCCGCAAAGTTCATGCCCGAAGCCTTGAGGAAGGCGACCTTGTTCTTCGACGGATTCAGTCCGCCAAGAATTCAAACAAGTTGACGCCAAAGTGAGAAGGCCCTTATCGGGTAGTACGAGTCACCAGGCCTGGCGCTGTCCGCCTGGAGACCGAGGATGGCGTTCCAGTGAGTAATTCCTGGAATATCGAACATCTTCGCAAGTTCTATCCATAAGGCGCGGTTGCCGGGGGCTCCCGGCAACCACCTTTTTGTACAAGTCTTGCCGGCAAGGCATGTGATCCTTTGTACAAAGCCAGGTGCAGACCCTGAGCACAGATGAATAAATTTAAGTGTTGTACATTTCCTTATTGATTCTCATGTTCACATTCATATATGCATGTTTGTCTAAGATGTTGTATAACACCTGATCCCGGTAAGTTCTAACGAACCGCCAAGGTTTCATCTCTTTATTTTCTCTTCTTTCTTTTTCTTAAAGACAGAAGGATTCCTCGCGCGCACATTTGCCGGGGGAGGAAGGGAGACATGAATACCAGTTGGTGACGTTCGGAATCGTATGCTTGCCGGAGAAGGACAAAGACAGAAAGCTAAGTCCTAAAAACTCAGAGCAAGTTTTTTTTTTATTACCAAGTTAGTTCCTTGGACGATTCCGACCCTTGTATGGAAAATCTGCACGCGAAGGAACCCTTGTTGTAATCAGTTGCGCCCTTATTTTGTTTCGAGTCCGCTCAACGATTTAAGTGGCTGCACTGAGAGCGCCAAGGAGTCTTGCCGGCCGCTGCGCCTCCAGCAGGCTGCTGAAGTCCCGCACCCAGCGCTCGCGGCAGGTTGCACGCCGGCAAGTTTTTCAGTAGGCGTAGGATGAACTCCATACATAAAGGAATCGGACAAGGAAAGTAGCTAGCATGAGCCTAAACATAGTTAAATTATATTACATCCATGAGTTGCCGCAGTCCTAACTCGAGACTTAACTGTCTTTTACATGAGATGGTGGCGGCAAGAATAAAAGGGAAGCACTCAATCCCTGCGCTGGCCTTCGATCCTTTTGATGGAGTCCACCTTCTCAAGGATCGGCGCGATGCACTTCTCAAGCGCCTCAACATTTGCATCCTTTGGCAGGTGGCCGAGTGCGCTGGAGAGATCAATGCCGGGATTGCTGTGCACCACCTTGAGGAGCACCTTGCGAAGGACGGCCCGGCAAAGCCGGCGAGTCTCATTCGCCAGTTGGGTCGCCCGGCTGGACTGGAGCGCCCTCAACGCGTTGATGATGCTTTCAAAGAACATCGTCAACCTGGCGCTTGGAGATATTCTTTCCTCGGAAGAATATCTGAAGTTCGACAAGCCCATGGTTGACAGTTCTGCGGTAAGCTTCTTCGCGGTGGCGATGAGACGGCCAGTCCAGATCTCCACTCCCTTTTCATAATCAGCCCAAGCAGCGGTAGCGCTCTTGAGCAGGTTCGTCTCTCCTTGGAGATCCTTGAGTAGAGCCTTCTCACGGGCCGTGCCGGCCTCGAGGGATTTCTGCAGCGTGGTCAGCTTCAGCTCCAGAACCGCAATATCATCAGCCGCAGAGGAGAGCTGCTTGGTCTTGCCAGACAGGGCGACTTGCATCTCCGCCAAGGAGTGGAGGGTTTTTTCCCTGTCCCCCTTGAGCGTCGAGAGCTCCTTGCCATGCTCGTCGAGATCCGTCTCCAGCCTCTTCACTTTGTCACTCAGCTCGTTCTTGGCGGCCTCTGCAACTTCGGCAGCATCGACGGCCTCCTTGAGCTTGCCGGCGTGACTTGTAGTTAGAGCTTCGAGCACCTCCTTGTGCTTCTGCTCCAGCTCCTGGGTCCGCCGCGCGACAAGATTTTCAATGTCTTCATCCTTGCTACGAAGCTTGGCGGCGAGCGCCTGCTCACGTGCGGTGAGATCTTCTTCGAAAGCGTCAAGAGCAACGCGGCACCCCGTCAGGAGAGCATCTTCGGCAGCGATCCTTTGAACAGCTTCATCATGGGCCTTCTCCATGTCTGATTGCTTCAGGAGGACCTCATTCCATTGCTGGCTCACTTGTTCTCGACCGGCAACCAGCTCTTGAAGGGCCTCGGCATGCCAGATTTGCATTTGTGCGACGCGCCTTTGAAAATCCGCTTCGGCTGCCTCGACAACTGCCATTCTGGAGTCCGCCTTCTCTTTTCGGGCACGATGGAGAGCCTGGAGTTTGCGGAAGTTTTCGCCCATGGCCTGAAGGAGCCGATCCTCTTCAGACTTGCCACTGCTAGCACTGGGATCGTCAACAACTTCGAGCCCGGCAGCGGCAATAATTTCCTCAAAAATTTCTCCTTCGGCTGGTGCCTCGGTGCTTGCCGTCCCTGGCAAGTTGATGAATAGGTTTTCGCCAACTTTGAGATACTTGCTGGATGAGGGCTCGTCAGATGTTGATGGCTGGTCTTCAGTGGCCGCCTCACCAGTGACAGGGGGCTCCGCGGCCGATGCAGCGCCTGGCGCTCCTGCGGCAGGAATGCCGTCAGTATGGTCCCCAGCCTCCCTGTCGCCCTCTTCAGCAGGTTCTTCCGCGATTTCCTTTCGTGCTGTCTTGGCGGCCTCCCCGTCAAGAGCATCACCGGCCCCAGCAACATCATCCTTGGTGGCCTCGCTGGCAGTGATCCTGTCCGCTTCGGCAGCAGCATCCCTGGCAGTCTCCTCGATGACGGCGTCGACGTCCATATGTTCCATCTCAGAGAACTCTGAAGGGAGAAGGAGAAGGTCAGAATAAGATCGAGTTTTTAAATTTTGAAGTGATCAAAGATAAAGAAGTAAGGGGAAAAGAATAACTAGCACTTTGAGGCGATCGAGTACCTGCGTCGGGCTGTCGAGAGGTAGCTTCGCCTCTCCCGGCAACTCCGGTTGCCGGGGGTGGGTTGCCGGAGTCCGTGCTTGTCGGCTCCTCCTCAATCTGGACGGGCTCGTCGGCAGGATCTCTCGCCGGAGATGTGCTTGTGGGCGGAGCGGTCGATGAAGGAGGCACAATGGGGCAATCCTCTCCTTGTTGCCGTTCTTCTCCTGCGAACCCGAAGATATTAGCGACAAGAATGGAAGCCTCGGCACCAGCCAACAGAAAAAGGGACAATGAACTTACGCTGGGGGTTGCGTTGAGGACTAGGCTCCGGGCTCACGATGACGGTCTCTGGCACGCTAGTGGAGCCTGCCGGGGGCTCGTCGCCCGTAGAAGTCCTTGACCTCTTCGCCATCCTCTCCAGCAAGGTTTCTGTGTCACTGCAGAAGCAATACAAGCAAGTCAGTAAAGATTGATGCAAGATTGGAAGGTAAAAGCTGTGGCAAAGTACTTACTCTTCTTCCTCTCGCTCCGGACTAAAGCCGGAGATGTCGAAGTCGACCTCCGTTGCGGTGTCTGAGTGGGGAGGCGGAGGAGGAGTCCTAGGCCGCTTGGCTGTGGCAGGCGCCGGGGCAGCTTCCGGTGCGGTGGTGCGAGACCCTCCTGCCGCCCCAGCAGTGGCCACTGGTGCGGGCCTCGCACGCCGTGCAGGCTGTTGACGGGCCCCCTGCCGCGGTCCGGTCTTGCCGGCCACTTTCTTGCCGGGGGCTTCGCCGCTCGAAGAGGGCTAGCTTGCCGGGATGTCAGACGCAGCCTTCCAAAGAACACGCTTCGCCTTCTTCTTCGGGGGAGGGGGCTCTTCCCGCGTCTCTTCTTCTTCGACCGAGTCCTCGCCGGACGAGATTTCAGCGGCTGCGCCGCTCTCCTCCCCGGCAACCTCGTCCTCCCCGGCAGGCTTCGCCTCCACTACCACCTCTGCCTCGCTGGCTTCCCACTCTGTGAAGCCAACGCTGCCGGCCTCCGCGGCAAGATTCGCTTCCTCCACTCTGGTAGCGATGTATGCTACCTCCTGATCCGTGGTGGCGCGAATAAGATCTGGCTCTTGCCGGATAGGCTTTTCCGTCAGATTGTCGAAGAATTTCTGCGCTTCTTCCTCGCTTGGCTCGACCCAGGTCGGGTCAAGGCCGTGGGCGTTGAACATCGGCAAGAAAGCAATGATCGACCCCAGCGCAGAGTTGTTGCACAAGGGGACGATCCTTGCCGGCAGCCGGTGCTTGTCTTCGCGCTGGAATAACTTCTGGCGGAGAGCGCCAAGCTGCATAACAGTCAAGTTGTTGTTCAGCCCAGGGCGCAGCCTCATGACATCCGATGCGTTCTTATACTCCCAGGCTGGCCTTCCCCTATTCTGCAGAGGGGCGATGCGGCGGCGGAGGAAGTCGAAGCCGATCATCTCCATTGTCAGCCCGGCAGCCTTCAAGCGGAGGATTCTGGTAGTGGCGATTGTGAGCTTCTCGTCTTCTGCGGCGAGATCGCCCCAATCCTTGCCGCGGACCACCTTCTGTCGCCGGGGATGGCAAAAAGGATGAGGATCTGCTTCCTGGATCCAGCACCATTCGGCCCGCCACTCGTCCCACTTTTCGCGGTAAACTCCATCTAGGTATATCTCTTTGTTCCAGGCCCTTGGAATCCAAGCAATAGATCCAGAGAGAGCCTCTCCTTTTTGGATTCGAGGATAGAAATAGTGGCGGAAAATAGCAGAATTGGGGATCACGCCGGCAAAATTTTCACAAAGATGGGCAAAGATCGACATGCAAAATACGGCATTCGGCGTGAAGTCAAGAAGGCGGAAGCCGTATGTATACATGATGTCATTGAAGAAATCGGAAAAAGGTGGACAAAGCCCGCAATAAAAGTACGCAGTGAAGAAGGGGTATCTGTCCGATCCGCCTTTAGAACTAGCACCTGGGATGACGCGTGTGGCGGGGTGGGCTTGTGTTCCCTTCGCCCACATGCATTGGTATCGTCCCTTTAAGGTTTCGGCGTCAAGCGTCGGAGGGAAGACGACGAGCCTCTTCCGCATCTTCACCAGCTCGCTTTCCGGAACTTCGGCTTTCGCCTCCTTGTCCGTGCCCTTGCCTTTGCTGGTCTTGGGCGGCATGGCGGCTGTGGAGATGGAAGCCGGAGGACGGAACGAGCGCGGGAGCGGCGAGCAGAAGAGAAGGAAGGTTTCGCTCTGAGCTCGAGCAGAGGAAGGCGATGGCGATAGCCAGATTGGGAAGAAGAGGGGGGTGAATGGGTTTGCGCCTCCACGACTTCTCCTTTTTATGGGGAAGGAGCGGGGCACCTTGTTTATCCCCCAATATGAATGCGCCTCTGTGGGCGCGAAACAGTTTGCAGCCTTTTTGGCACACTTCCCACATCGCGTGCTCCGTGCGCGTAGTGGGGGCACAGTAAAACAAGATCTTTGCGAGCAGTTAATTCCCTGCCACGCGTGCCCGTGCACTGTTTGGGCCTAGCCCAACAACGCCTCGCACTCGTGTATGGCCCAGGCCCGGGGGCTCCTGTCGGTGTACTAAGTATTGGGCCACTAGTACCCCTTACTTGTGCACGGGCAGTTGTAGCCGTCCTCGCGGCAAGGCTTGCCGGGATCAGCTCGAGGTCGATTTAAGTCATCAAGGAAATCATCAAGTTAGAGATCTGAGAATCAGCAAATAAGCAAAGCTGGAAATCGAAGGCCAGCCTCCCCGGCAAGATCCTTGCCGGGGTGGCCTGAGGAGCCCGGCAAGGATCGGCGCCCGGCAAGGCTGGGCGTCCGGCAAGGCTTGGCGCCCAGCAAATTTCGGCGCTTGGCGAGATTCTGCCACTGTGCTACCGCTTCGGCACAGTGACGAGTCTGACATTCTGGCTCCTTCCATGGATGCGTGGCGGCGCGCCAGTGG
This sequence comes from Thinopyrum elongatum, assembly GCA_011799875.1. Lineage (NCBI taxonomy): Eukaryota > Viridiplantae > Streptophyta > Magnoliopsida > Poales > Poaceae > Thinopyrum > Thinopyrum elongatum. The sequence continues at coordinate 525,406,813 of CM022298.1, forward strand.
AGGAGAGCTTAAGCGGTGCTGATGGGATGGCCCCTTTTTCCATCCCCAAGAAAGTGAGGACACCTAAACGGACACCTCACGGTGCATTAAATGCGCTTGTCCTAATCCGTCAGGGGTTAGGTATGATACCCTGTAGCTACTTTACACCTCAATGTATGTACATTTTGCCACTGTGGAGACCCCTTTGAGCATATAAAAGGAGGCCCAAGGCAACTGCTACAGGGGAGGAGAACTTCTGGCCCATTCTGCATGCGTAGCTGCTCTTTGAACGTACTGTTCATTGCGAGCGCTCCTGAAGGCTGGGCTCAAGAACATCAATAAGAACACAAAGCAGGAGTAGGGTTTTACGCTGATCAGCGGCCCGAACCTGGGTAAAAACCTCACGCGTCGATCACCGGTTCTGCTCTTTGCGTGTACCTCTCCCCCCGCCGAATCATAAAGGGGTCTCTCGGGATCCCATAGGTGTCGTGCCCCGACATTTGGGTAAAAGAACCTGAAAAAAAAAATCACGGGCAAGCAGTTGGAGCTCTGGACGGACAAAACCGTGTCATCAGCCAAAACAAGATGAAACACCCCGTGCCTGACATCCTTGCGGTCCTCCACGGCACGGGAGGAACAGAAAAGTAGGGGACGGGCATGGATGGGCTCGGCTCGTCACAGAGGCGGGCAGGGCGCACAGTGCCTCGTCCCGCCCCATATGGCCATACACCCCGCTCAACACGACACCGAACCAGCATCTCGTGTCTGTCTACGTCCAAGTACTCCTAGCACGGGCCACGGGTCAGGCACGCTCTTGGGTCCCTGCGATGCGATGCGATCGCCGTCCTTCTTCCTGCCTCCCTCCCCTCATCATAACCCCGAATCTCCGCTCCGCGCGGCGCGGGCGTCTGCTGCTGCTTCCCCTCCCTCGCGTAAAAAAAGAGAGGCGACCGAAATCCTAACGGCCTGCCGCCTCATCCCCTCCAGACTGCAGTCCACGCCGACCCAGCCTCCCCCCGGAACAGAAGCTCCGCTCCCCTCGCCGCCGTCCCCTCCGGAGACCCGTACGGGCGTGGATTCTTCTTCCGCTGGTGAGGAAGCACTGGCACTAGCTTGCTGCTATACAATTGTCTTCCGTTTCTTCCCTTCGCAAACCGAATCTGAATCTTCCTCTCTACTAGTAGCTCCCTCCATCATGGTAGTTGGTTGCGGGTTCGTTTCCTGTGTGTACGCCGCTACTAATCCTATACATCACTCATAGGCGATCTCTCATATAACCTCGGCCCCATAGGAAATAGGATAGGATTATCCAAGGAGCGGCCCATCCTTGGCTGTCAGTTATACAGAACTAATACTACTGTCGATAGCAGTTTAATCGGTAAAAGCAAACAGAAATTTTGGGGCAAGTCTGAATCCCCAACGCCCTCCATGGCTAATTGCGCCATTGACTCGAAACTTCAGAACTGAGACCACCATTTGTTGGGTAATTAATTTTAGGTATCACACGGTGCTGCAATCTGTTCTTGGTAATTAATGGCTCCTTTTCTTAAGCCTGACTTGGCTGGCCACAGCTTCCCCATGATCTCTGGTAAATGCATCGTCTAGAAGTGCAAGCTGGGACCCTTTTGCCGCAATATTCAAGGCTGAAAAATTCTCCTGCCACATGGTAGCAATTCCCTGCTGCCCTGGTCCACACACACTGGCTTCTTAAAAAAAACCTTGGACGCAGTAAATGTGAACCAACCTACCAATTCTTTGCCTCTCTCTTTTATGGCAACGTAACATGTAGGATGCCTGCCAAAAGCGGCCACTTCTCATCGATAGACTCTCAGAGTTTCAGTTCCTGTTTCAGTAACGACTTGTGGTCGTCTTGAACGTTCTCTTGTTTTCAAGTTTCCCGTTAACCAACCCACTATGGAGTTGGGACCTGTACTACCTTGCTTTTGAGAGTTGGGAGCATCCCTACTCTGAAATTGTGAACCTTGGGGGTGTCTGTTGAACTGTACTAAGAACTTACTCAAAAATTAGGATAACCCTGAGACTCTGTGTGGCGTCTGATTACTACTGCTTAGACTGTGCATGCATTTTCTCTTGTGGAAACCTGGGAGGATGGCTGTTAGCACACACCCAGTTCTTACAGTGGTAGAACATACTGATTTCACATCCTGAACAAAACCGGGATTATCCGATCCGTGTTTTATTTAGCCTAGATCCACGTGAAATCTTTCCTTTTGGTAGCTGGAACTCAAAACATTTTTCATGTTGCATTGTGGAAATTCCATATTAGCTCACTCTTCTGCGTAAAAAACATGTTAATTGCCACCTAATTTCTGCATATGGAATTGAATGCTTACTGATTGTATTTTAATTTTCCGCTACAAGTGGTAATATCGTGTACTGTTTGTTATGGTACTGCCAAGATAACTGTTTTTAACAGCCCATTCTTTTTCAGGCGTTTTGCTACATTTGAACACGCAGAATGCCTCGAGGGCGAGGTTCGTCTGTGTCAACACACGAGAAGCCTAATGTTGATGCAGCAGTCGATTCTGATAAAGATAACAGCAGGCATAAGAGGAGCGCTTATTTGTTGCTGGGGTTGTTTATACTTTTCCTTCATGGATCCTGGTCTGTTTACCGTATGCAGTTTGCAAATCTTCCTTTGCCCCTTGGTGCCGAGCAGGCTGGTAAGCGGGGGTTCTCAGAGGCTTCTGCCCTTAAGCATGTGAAGTACTTGACTGGCCTGGGTCCTCATCCAGTTGGTTCAGATGCCCTCGATCTTGCTGTGCAGGTTGTCCTTTCAAGCTTCTTTGCTTTTGCATTTTTAACAGTTTTTTACTTACAATTTCAGTCTTCAGACCAATTATAACATTGCTGTTAATGTTATTATGCATTGATATGTTCGAAACATGGGTGCTCGCTGACACTTTCCAGTTTGGGTGGAACTAGCTGTTAGGTGTTGAATGTCGACACTGATTGTAGTGTCCTGTTTAATTAGTAGAGCTCTAGTAGGAAAGAGGCTTTTTAAGTCTGCATTTTATGTTGTTGTGTTAAAAAATATATTTTTAAGTCATAATAATTAGTTATGTGGTTGGGGGAAGCTGGAGCACTTACTTTTGGGCTGTATTTTGTATGTTTGTTTATATTTGATCAAACAGTTCTATTTACTGATAAAAAATCTGTGTCGTGTGAATGAATAATTCTACTAAGCTCATATTTATTTATTACTCCCTCCGTTCCTTGATATAAGGTGTATAGATTTTTGAGAAAAAATCCGAAATATAAGGTGTATTGCGTTGCTCCACTCGTATGGATAATGTTTTTAGGGATTTGATTACATTTCCTTATATTAGGCAAGCTCCTCTATTTTCTCATGTCAATTAGTTAGGTGTAATCTCGCCCAAAACTTGTGAAATTTTCCCTCCACATGCGTTCTTTAATTTTCGTGCCAAAAACTATACACCCTATATTAAGGAACGGAGGGAGTATTATAATTAAAAGGGCACCTAGAAACTTCCATGTGTTCAACCCAGGAATAAATTGCATGGTGGGTCACTGAACATATGCACCGTGCAAGTGGTTCGTTTAGCCACGATCTGTAGAAAAAGCACATCTAGGTAAGCATGGTGGGTCACTGAACTTATGCAGCATGCGAGTGTTTCGTTTAGCCACAGTACGTAGAAAATGCAAATCTAGGTAAGCATGGTGTGTCACTGAACTTGTACACCGTGAGGGTGGTTCGTTAGCCACAGTACGCAGAAATGCACATTCAGAAAAAAAAATCTTGAACACCAGGTCACTTAAGTGCGTTAATGGGGCCATGCCAGGTCGAAGCTAGCGCAGTCAGACACTGCGAATACATTGGATGCCAATTCTTGCCAACATTGCATGTGTGTGCATAACCCACTTTCTGCTCCTTCTTACATGTACCATAACCAAGATGCAAAAGGCAACACCTTTGTTGACTTCTCTCAGGCTCTCAGCCCTTCCACCTTGCAATCACCAATCTGATCCTGGCTGTTAGTTGCTAATCTCGTCCATGCTTCTAGCTGGAAGTCAAGACAAGCTTAGCCATTACTTTGACCACCAGAAGTGCACACCCACACCAGCCATGGAGGCACTGGGGGTTGAGAAAAAATTGAGGTCTGGGGTTTGGTCATAAGAACTAGAAAGGGGATTTAGTGGAGAATAATTATTACAGTACAAGTTAAAGTGAGGAGCCACCTAATTATTTCTTCCTCTTATCTTTCACTTTTACTGTTTTTTCAACCTTTTCTCCCATCTGGATGGGTATGATACAATCACAATTTATTGTGTGCTATTGTTGTTTGGAACTTATCATTTTTCTACGGCTATTTTTAGTTGCACTATCCATCTTGACATGTCCATGCAATAGTATGTATATGCAGAAGCAGAGAAAATAAAGAAGACAGCTCATTGGGACGTTGATGTTCAAGTGGAGCTGTTCCACACGGATATTGGTGCAAATCGTCTAGCTGGTGGTCTTTTCAAGGGAAAAACACTCTTGTACTCAGACCTTAAGCACGTGATCCTCAGAATTGTTCCCAAGTATTTACCGGAAGCTGAAGAAAATTTGATTCTTGTCTCTTCTCATATTGACACAGTTTCCACAACGTAAGGCTCTGTCTTCTCCCTTATGAGGCAATTTTGCTTCTGCTTTGCATTATGTGATGTAATCAATATGCTTAATCATCAGCATGTTAATTGGTTACATCAGATACAAAGAGTTTCCACATGCCTTTTTGACACTTAGTGGTCGAATTGGTATATTGCTTATTTACTTTTGTTGAATGTAATATGCAATAATCAACTTGAGTGCCATGTTATTATTCAATTGAGGAAGGGGTGGGTGCAGACAGTGGATTAAATGAAATGTACGCGATATAAGTGAGCTTAAACAAATATATGGGCTCAATCGTGCACGGTTCTTTAACAGGAGATATCGAGATCTAAAATTTGCTAAGGATAGCTTGACAGCACATGAAGGTTGAACGAGAATATAGCTTTTGAGGCATGTTTTTAAGAAACAATTCTGTGACGATGATTTTTACGAGTAATTTAGCAGGTTTTCAGACTGTTCAAGTGTATATCTAATGCTAATAGGATTTAAATTTATTGACACACTAATGCTTACATGTTGCAAATATGTGTGCAGTAGCAGACCAACTCTTGTAAAAACTTTCACTTTTTTTTTTCCTTCCCCATTGTCAGTTTTTGAGAAAAAAAACCTATAACTTCTATTCTTTTTCAGGGAAGGTGCTGGAGATTGCAGTTCATGTGTAGGAGTCATGCTAGAGCTGGCACGGGGAGTGGCTCAGTGGGCGCATGGGTTTAAGAGTGGTGTCCTGTTTCTGTTCAACACAGGGGAAGAAGAGGGTCTTGACGGGGCCCACAGTTTTATAACTCAGGTCACTATTTTCATATATTACACGTAAATCATCTTGTAACTGGTACATAGGTCATTGTCATTATGCTCCATAATGTAATTTACTAATATTTGTGCAGCACCACTGGAGAAACTCAGTACGTTTTGCTGTCGATTTGGAAGCTATGGGTATCAGTGGGAAATCCACCCTTTTTCAGGTCGGGTTCACGATTTGTTTACAGAAATTATGCTTGCATTTGCAATTGTAACAATCATGTAGCTGTTCTAAATTTTAGTTTGTTGCTAATGCCTAATGATAGTAAATAAGGTTTCTGAACATTTTCAAACCCTGAGTTACTTTGTCGCCGATGCATCAGTTTTTTTTCCTTTCTGTTTTTTAATTGCTGTACATTGTTCAATTTGTTACAAAAGCATTGATTTTGAACCTTTTCGCGTACCTTACTATTTTTTTTCATATACAGGGTACTCACCAATGGGCTTTGGAGAGCTTTGCTGCTGTAGCGAAATACCCATCTGCTCAGATAGCTACACAGGTAACACATTGTGTTTATTTGATTCTCAGTTTTTGCTGTCCTAGAGAGAACATTTTTCGCTTTTCATAGAGGTTCATTTACCCTGTCAGGTGCAGTCCACATACATTATTGGCCAACTATAGAGGTTTGAGTGATTTTCCTGTTCCAATTATTCTTAGGTAAAAAGTAAAATTATATTTTGGCCAGAAGCGGGGAACATTGGATCATAGCAAATAACTATAGCAACTTTGTCATGTTTCCAGCAACTCCGAAATCAAGCAGCTCAGAGCAACATGGAGTGAAATGCCGTGGTTAATTCACCTTTTTATAAGAAAAATGAGGGACATGATTGTTTCTCATCCACCTCACACCCACTTGTTGATCCTAACACAAAACTTGTAGAAGAAGTTTCAAGTGATATCCTGTTGCTAGAGTGAATGAAGACAGTTCGACGTGTCGCTTTACTCAACCAGCATAGCTCAATCTTAGTTGTCTTTGTAGGAGGTTGCAAATATGACATGACTTAAACTTGTAATTGCAGGATGTTTTCCGTTCTGGAGCAATAAAATCTGCTACTGATTTCCAAATATATGAGGAGGTTGCTGGTCTTCCTGGCCTTGATTTTGCATATACAGATACGACATCCGTGTATCACACAAAGGTTTGCTTGATGACTTTATCTGTGTATGTATGTAGTATTTGTTATGAACATGATAACTAACATATCTATATCATCTACTCAGTGAAAGAGTCTACTGCTCGTACTTGTTTGAAGAGCTAGAGATTATGGACCTTGAGATTAAGCTATGTTGCTGTCATTCGCTTTTGATGCAAAAAGGAATATAACGAGTGTACATGTTTCCGAACCAAAAGTAGCTTTTCGATAGATTACAAGGTGGAAACATCACACGTGAACTTCACTTCTTGAGGATCCAGCTGATTGTTCCACAGTTCCTCGTAGAGTATGAATGCAAGCTGTTTAAATCTTAAATGAATCCAGCCATATGTTTCCTAGTGAGATTTGATTACAATAATTTCATTGCCATGATATTGTATTTCTATCTTCCAAACAGAAATTAGAACGAGGTGATAGCTTCCCTAAAAAAAAGAATGAGATGATAGATTTAGATGTAATGGTATAGATCGAGGTCAACAGAATATGTGGTGGCAGCTTCAATCTATTTTTTGGTGTCAAACATTGTAGTTGCTTACTCGATATTTCATTGCCGTCCCTGTGCAGAATGACAAAATGGAGCTCCTGAAACCAGGATCCCTTCAGCATAATGGAGAAAATATGCTTGCCTTCCTACTACATGCTGCTTCATCACCAAAATTTATGAAAGACGCACACCAGGCAAAGCAAGAGAGCACAGAGCAGAAGAAGGCTATTTTTTTCGACATTCTGGTATATCGTATTAAAATATTTTTGTTATCAAATATTATGACTGTACCATGCAACATCTGATTTTTTTCATTAAGCTAAGCAAGCACATGTATAGCTTTTGCTTTTCGTAAGTTCCTGTGGGAAATTTTTGATCTCTATAGGTCTTCATATGCTAATTTTTCAGAAAATAAAGGGCCATAAGAATTTAACCAATTTTATAATTCAAAATTATTGCCATGTAGTAACTCAGGCAACAGTAAGGCCAACGAATGATGTGTGAATTCTTTATCATCAACATTTTTTTATGAAACAAAGATGTATTCTTTGGAGAAAAATCTTTGTGAATTGTGATGTTTGGGCGAAGTTAAATTTGTCTGGATGGCAAGATATAATGGGGGTATGGGTATAACTGGGGCAAAAAAGAGAAAATAAATGGGTCATATTTTGTCCTAATAGAAATAACACTATATTTTACATCATATATTGCTTTGAAGTATGACCCAATTCTTAGATGAGTTGTCTATCTTTGATGGCATGGTATGTTCTTTGATTTTGTTTGCTTAGAGCAATGGAGGTTTTGCATGGCACCCCCCATGCCTTACCTCCTTTTGAGTATCATCTGGAGTGCCATGGTTCTGTCACCAGGTCATACCATGATTCAAACTAAACATCAGAATTAGATTTGAAGCTAGGATTAGATATTTCTGTGCTCCCGGCACCATATGGTTCCTAAAAACTCTAGTGCTTTTGATGATTGGTGTTGTTTGGCTTTGCTGGCATAAATTTAGAACAATGGATTCCCTCAAAAGTAAACTTAGACCATAATATTTGTTCATATCTGCAAAATAAAAGTGCACCTGGGAAACAAACAAGATATTTGTTCGTATCTGGAAAAGAATGCAGATTTAGTTAGTACGATTTCTTATTCAACTGAATTTTCTTTTGTTTCAGCTTCTCACTTGTATGTTACTACTTTTGCAGGGCAAGTACATGGTGGTCTATCCACAGCGACTAGCAACCATGTTTCACAACTCAATCATATTTCAGTCACTTCTGATATGGGGAACATCACTGCTTATGGGCGGACGTCCTGGTCTTGTGTCCTTCGGAATATCATGTTTGAGCATTATTTTGACGTTGATATTTTCTATCATCTTACCGGTTGTGGTGGCATTTGCCCTGCCGCATATTTGTCCCTTTCCTGTTCCATTTGTTGGAAATCCGTGGTTAGTTATTGGCTTATTTGGTTCACCTGCACTGCTTGGCGCATTCATTGGTCAGCATTTTGGATTTATTCTCCTGAAGAGGCACATTCAAGAAGTGTATTCAAGAACAAAACCAGGTCTAACTGGTAACACAATGGATAACATTGTTGGCCTGGAAGCTGAGAGGTGGATTTTCAAATCTGGTTTTGTCCAATGGCTTATAGTTTTGATACTCGGAACCTATTTGAAGGTCGGAGCATCCTATATAGCACTCATCTGGCTTGTTTCGCCTGCTTTTGCATGTAAGTTGGGGTGACTATCTGAGAGTTAATATGTTGATATTCAACTTTGAGTATTAATGGCTGTTGTTTCGTTGCAGATGGTCTTATGGAAGCAACACTAACTCCTGTAAGGTCACCTAAACAGCTTAAGGTCTTTACATTGGTCCTGGCTTTGGCTGTGCCAGTTATGTCATCTGCTGGTTTGTTTATTCGCTTGGTAGATGTGATGGTTGGCAGTATTGTACGTGCTGATAGGTAAATATCTAGAGCCTGCGGTGTCCAAACTTGTTCTCTATTTTCTCATTTGCTATGCCAGTTAGGGCCATGATTAAGTTTTATACTTAAATGTTGTTATCAGAGAGTATTGGGTCAGCTATTCTAAGCTAACCGAACTAGTTTCAACCTCGGTGCACACTTATATATGCAGGAACCCTGGTGGACTACCAGACTGGCTTGGAAATGTAGTAGTTGCTGTTGCCATCGCTATAGTCGTGTCCTTCACGTTTGTGTATCTTCTTTCGTATGTCCATATTTCAGGTAAACCATATCATGCTTGATATATCATCACATTTTGCTTCCGTTACATGACTTACCAATTTTTGTTTTCTTGTTTATAATTTTTTTTTTGCTTTGATTTGTGACATATACTGTAAGGGGTGTGTTGGAATGATCATTAAATATTGCCCCTCAAACTTTCATCATGCTTTGTCATTCTGTGTTAGAGTAATGCCAAAATGGTGCGAAATTTAGAGGCCACCAAAGGGTGATCACGAACCCACACTAAGAAAATACTAAAAACCAAAATTACCGATCAGCTTCAAAGCTAAAATAATCCGAGGAATGATCATAGGTTTGTTAGGATTGTGGTTTTCCCTGGTCAGTAGAAGGCTCCCCTCCCTCCCTCTCTCTCAAACATTGCTGTACTCAACAGCTATCATTGCATCCAATTTTCGTACTTCTCCAATATGTACATACATCTGCGGCCTTCTGTTTTATACATAACACATCGAAATGAGCTGATATCCGAGATAATGTTTTCTGCAGGTGCGAAAAAAACACTTCTTTCTGTGTTGTGTGCATTCTTTGGTCTTGCCCTTGTACTGGTATCAAGTGGCATTGTTCCAGCATTCACAGAGGATGTTGCTCGTTCTGTAAATGTAAGCATTGCTATGAAAACTTTGACCACCGATATTGCTTTAAATATTTGGATTGGGAACTTGGAAGATCATGTGCATAACTTGGTCTCGAGAATTACTTTCAAAATACTACTCCCTCCAGTCCATATTAATTGTCACTGATTTAGTATAACTTTGTACTAAATCAGCGACAATTAATATGGATCGGAGGGAGTATAATTTTGTTGGTCGTTATACATATATTGGAATAGAAAATAGTGGTCAAAAGTATATTTTGAAGACCGGCTAATATACAGAACATCACTTTTTCGTGTATGGGAGGGAGTATGAGTTTATCTTGACAAATGGTATCCTAATATTTTGAGTCGGTGTTTAACTGTTTTTACTCATATGATGTTGTCATGTGATTTCCATAATTTGTCGTCATTTGCTATCTCTGTAACCTGAAAATTATAATTTTTATTTTAAAAAACCCAGTATCCTTTTAAGATAATCTCTTGTGCATATCATAAAGGAGAGCCTGTTCTTCAAAGAAAATTGGAAGTAAATGTTTACCCCTTCCAATTGAAATGTAAGTTATTGTAGTTTTGTGTATTAGGATTAAGGAATGCAAGAAATGATTTTTGTGCCCTTCAAACGTTCGCAAACACAATGAATTATCTTACACTGCCATTAACCGTGTAGTATCAATTGCCTATGTAGAAATGCCAATTGTTGAGCAAGGGAATAATAGGAAGAAATCAAGAAACAGATTAAATTGTCTCGGAATTTCTATTATTTCAATTTTCATAGGCATAAAACAACTTATATTAGCAAATAATTTCTGGGATGTTCTTGAAAATTTGTTTGCCTGGAATTGTCATAATGTTCCCCATATTTATATTAAAAAGCTCATACTAGCAATGAATACTCCTACTTATTACTCCCTCCGTTCCTAAATATAAGTCTTTGTAGATATTTTAATATGGACTACATACGGAGCAAAACGAGTGAATGTACACTCTAAAATATGTCTATATTCATCCGTATGTAGTCCATATTCAAATCTCTAAAAAGACTTATATTTAGGAACGGACGGAGTAAATGATAACTGATTCACTATTTCCTCAGGTTGTGCATGTTGTCGATACTACAAGAATGAACGATGGAAACACAGAAACATTATCCTATGTTTCCCTGTTCTCGAACATGCCTGGAAAGTTGACACAGGAATTGATGGACCTAAGAGGGGAAGAGTTTTCTTGCGGAAGGAATATGACAACTGATTTTGTGACATTTACCGTGAAGTATGGCTGCAGGAGTTACAAAGGGAGCAATGCTGGATGGAGCAAATCAGAAGTTCCAGTGCTCCATGTTGAAAGCGATTCTGCTGCCGATGATGCCCGCAGAACAGTAGTATCAGTTGATACCAAGGCATCTACACGGTGGTCGCTCGCAATCAATATGCAGGAGATCGATGACTTCACTGTTCAAGGTGAGTTACAATCGAATAGATCGATAAATGTAGGTGAAGTTTGCAGTTTGCCATCTAATTGACCTCTCCATGCGTTATTTTACTCAGTGGAGTCAGATAAGTTGGTTCAACTGGGTGGTAAGAGCGAGGTCGATGGATGGCATACAATCCAGTTTGCAGGCGGCAAGGACGCGCCAACAAAATTCCAGCTAACCCTTTTCTGGTCAAGTAATGCGACACAGGCATCTCCAAAGGAAGCTAATGCAGAGGACCCTCCTCTCCTGGTAAAACTAAGAACGGACGTGAATAGGGTCACGCCGATGGTCGAGACGGTTCTCGAAAAGCTTCCGCGCTGGTGTGCAGCTTTCGGCAAGTCCACATCTCCTTACACGCTGGCGTTCTTGACCGCTCTTCCTGTCGATATTTAGGTGACGCACATTGTGTGCTCCAACATTGTAGGGTATTAGCAGTTTGACATAGTGTTGATTTACGCTGTATCTAGCTGTTTGTATTAGATTCAATTGCATTCGTAGCTTCAAACTTAGAGGGCGGCCCTGTGTCAAAAATGTGTCTGATGAATGAACGGTCGGTCTGTTTGATGTCGAAAAACTTGAGGTTAGAGTGGTGGTTGCAATAAAGGCAGGTGTTGTTTGATGTTACTTATGGAGGCAATTGAATGGGCATGGCCAGCTCTGAGACATTCTGCATTGTCGATTTTCTGATTGGTGTGTATGGTGATAGTTTGGTTCCGTGTCTGAATCGTGGACAAAGTTGGCTGTTCCAGTCCAAACTTGAGAAAAGTGTCGGCTCGATCATGGGACGATGAACATGGATACAGTTGGGTGTTAAGTGTGTTACTTTTTTGGAGTCTCCACTGGCAGTGCCAGCAGTAGACCATCCAGACAGGTACAGTAGCTCCTCACAAGCTATTAGTGCCTCAAGCATGCAGTGTTCAACCAATGCTTCTGATAGGAGTGCTGTACCTGAAGTTCTGAGGAAACAAGAAAGCCAAGAACTATGAACGCATCTCCTCAGCGGGTGAAGGTTGAGGATTAACCATAGAGAGGTCTGAAGAAGTTGATCTGGAACGCAGTATTGGTTACTGCTATTTTGACAGAAATTGTGGATGTTGCTCCGAGGAAACAACTCATCAAATTCCTCAAGGACGAATGATGCTAGTAGTAGCAGTAGTAACAAATTATACATGTCCATAATCCAGAGATTGACTGAAGCCAGCAGACCAGCCGTAGAGGGAACCGAGGATACGTTGCCATCATCAACCCGATTGATTAATGCGCGCTGCTCCCCGCGCACAAAAGACGGTGAGGGCAGCAGTGTCCGAGGCCGTTCGTGCGCATGGAGTCTTCCATTCCGCGCCCAACCGAGGTGAGGCGAGGAGGGCTCCCTTGACAAACAAGAGCGCACGCTCTCCTCCACTAGTTTCTCCCCGGGAACACCGTACCTAGCCCCGGCACCGGAGCAAGTCCCGCCGGTTTTCCGTGGCCGAAGCTCGTCGTCACGTAGTAGTACGTGCTACTACGCGGCCGGTCAAACCAACATTTTTTACAAAAAAAAGTTTATTAACAGGGCGTGCGTTGGGGCATGCGTGCGTGCAGGCGTCGGGATCGGCGAGGCCGTGCATGCAGTGTTGATCGATCCCACATCGATCGCGATGTTTCTATGTCTCCCTGCTGTTGCTGTGTGGGCACTGAAAGCAAGGCGTGGTACTAGCTGGCTTTTCTATTCGGCTGGCTAGATGCGTTGCGGTGCGTATGGGTATGGGCTGTGGAGTGGTGCTAGGCTCAAAATCGGCACCCCACGTTATCATGTTGCGTCCATAGGTTGCATGGTTTAGGACCGCTAGGTATTAGGATGCTACGAGGATTGTTGCATTGCATGCGCACGCACGTGAGGCGAGGTGAGGTGAGGGTAGACGCGCTGGAGACAGAGTTGCGTGGAGTAACTTTCCTGGGGAGGAGGACTAGACTACGTACAGCACCACTACTACTACTGCACTTACTCTAATAGTGCATTTATAAGCTTCGAAGTAGTAATCACGATCATCCCAACGCACTAATAGAAAACAGGGCTTTGGTCACAGCTCAATATACACATTAGTCCCGGTTGCATTACGAACCGGGACTAATGTGAGCATTAGTCCCGGTTCGAGCGGCTAAAGGCATTAGTCCCGGTTCAAACGAGACCTTCCTTTAGTCCCGGTTCGTATCTCAAACCGGGAGACACGAACCGGGACTAAAGGGCGCGGACTAAAGGGCACGCGCCCTTTAGTCCCGGTTCGTGTCTCAAACCAGGACTAAAGGGGTTCGTGTCTCAAACTCTACCCCCCCTCCCCCCCTCGTGTATCGTCATTTCAGTTTTGAAAAAAACAAAAGAAAATGATAAAAACTTCAAAAAATAAAATCCTTCGAGCCGTAGGCCGTTTTGCAATTTTTTAGAATCCTCAAATTCTAAAAGGAAAAAAAAATATGCTCAAATTTCAGTTTTTTTGAATTTTGGTTAAATCTGGTCAAACTACTTATTCAAGAAATATTAGTGTTACTAAATAATTATTCAAGAATATTAGTGTTACTAAATAATTATTTTAGTTTTTTTGAATTTTGGTCAAATTTAGTCAAATCTAGTCAAACTATGGTCGAACTATGGTCAAACTACTTAGTCAAGAAATATTAGTGTTACTAAATAATTATTGGTTTTAAGAATAATAGTTTCAAACTCAAACGGTGTAACGTGTGACTTCATGCTCAACTTCAACTCCTAAGGACTAATAGGATTGACAGCTTACTATTGTCAGGAAAACAACAAGTGCAGACTTGGAAACAAGGGGGAATAGAACTCGAAAGTTAAGCGTGCTCAGGCTGGAGTAGTGAGAGGATGGGTGACCGGCCGGGAAGTTAGACGATTTGGAATGATGAGGGATGATTAGAGATTAGAGATTAAATTGAGCAGTGATGAGGGGTGATTAGAGATTAAATGCAAATAATTCAGAAATTTAAAAAATTCAAAAAAAATTCAAAAAAAAATCTTTAGTTCCAGTTGGTGTTACCAACCGGGACTAGGGGGGGGGGGGGGGGGGCTTTAGTCCCGGTTCCAGAACCGGGACTAAAGGCCCTCTAGAACCGGGACTAAAAGCCCGTTTTCTACCACATCTGGTTCAGATCTGGGTCTAGCAGCAGTGGTTTTAGTGGTATATCTTCAAAGCACAAAAAAAGATCACTGGCTGGTTTTGTCGGTTCCTTGCCATATGGCAAGCAAACGTACACACCCCACCGTCTTCTCTTCCCCCAGAGATACAGAGATAGAGACCCCATCACCTTCTTGGCACCTCGCCGGTGAGAAGAGACGCGGGCGGGAAAAGAGTGAGCATTGCCCGTGCGACGGTGAAGGCGGAGAGAGCTGCGGGGTCAACGTGGGGGGGACAGGCGTCAGATGGCGCCCCACACGAAGCGGCGGAACATTCGCTCGCCCAGTCTGCCCTGCCTGCCGCTCCCTCCCTCTCGTCACCGCCGCATCACCCACCTGCTATACCCTCGTCGACGGGACGCCAATTAATTAATTACTGCTCGAGGCGAGGGCAGGGAGCCCGGCCCGGCATGGTGCAGTGTGCCACGGCGCCCCCACCGCGCCCGCGCCCTCGCTGACTTCTTGACTCTCTCGTGCGTGCGCGCTGACTTCTCTCCCGTCATGTGGTGCAGCGCGCTAGCTAGCTGTCCGTGTGCGTGCGTGCATTGCTTGGCTCAGCCCGACACGCCGGGCCGCACGCCCCGCGATCGCACCTGCGCACCGCACCCCACCCCACCGACGGTAACCTTTCTTTATCTCGTAGTACCACCTGCTTGCTTGATCTCTCATGTCACCTCACCTCTCGTGCCAACATTTTTTCGACATCACGCACGAACGAGAGCTTGTAGAGTTGGTGCTGTAAATAAACTAAGTACGTAGTAGCAGAAGCCAAGGGATGGACGTGTGCAGATGTGAATTATATGGTTCGACCGACGTCAATTTGCAAGCATCACCCGCCCCTTGTTTCAAGGGAAAGCAACCGGCAGCAGACAGGAACGGTTGCACGCACCGGCACCCGCCGAGAAAGAGATACTAGAAAGAAACATTAGACAGACTGCGACCAACCGGGGCATACGGGCACCAGCATTTGCAAACAAAGCCTGTGGTTAACTCAAGCGACAGGGACCCTTCAACCGTAGTACGTGCAGCAGCTAGCACACAGAATGCACTCGCTTTGTCTTCGCAGCGGTGGCTTGG
Organism: Thinopyrum elongatum; assembly: GCA_011799875.1. NCBI lineage: Eukaryota > Viridiplantae > Streptophyta > Magnoliopsida > Poales > Poaceae > Thinopyrum > Thinopyrum elongatum. The sequence continues at coordinate 525,422,445 of CM022298.1, forward strand.
ACGCATCGCTCACCCACGGGTGCCGAAGCGCACAAGTTTTCCCAAGGATCTGCGTCGAAAACGTAGTGCAGAGACCGAACCTTTTCACATCCCGTGCCGGCCGGCCTCTGTCTGTGGCCTAGGACGGAGAAGCGTACATGGCCTCTGCTTAAGCAAACTCCAGTAAGTACTGTACTTCATCGGAAGAGGCTGTCAGTACGAGTTTATCATGATGGTGGTTTGGGTCCCCGTACCATTGACAGGCATTTGTTCTGCAATCCCGATGGACAAGCCAGGCAGAAGCATTTACTGCAAGTCCACGATTAATTAGTGCTAGCAGCGCGTACTACAAGCCCAGCACTTGCGGCAGCAAGCGCGACGACTTGTTGCGCCCCGGGTCCTAAACTTGGCTACTCCCTCCGTCACGGTTTAGAAGGCGCGCTTGGAAATTCTCTAGGACCTAGGTGGTTATCTATTGGTTGTGAGATGGACTAAAAAATAGTATTCACACTACACATGCATATAGGAGTAGTACATCGGAGTACTAATTAGCTACTAGGAGTAAATGCAATGCGCCCTAAACCTTGTCTATTGTGAAAACGCACGCAAATTTAACTGTGCCTTCTAAACTGTGACGGAGGAAGTACCAAACCCGGCCCTTTGACCCGCCATCATTTCCATCCCGAAATTGCTCTGCGTACTACCATCAAACTGCATACCATCTTCCCCTCCTTTATTTTCTTTATTTTGCATGGGGTGTGACTACGTCTCAGTCGACTAAGATTTAACCAAGTCAAATGACATAACATGCAAAAGTGCACGGATCTTAATGTAAGATCTCATGGATATAGTATCGGACTGAGACTTAGCCAGACTGTTTTGCATACCATCTTCGTACCAACAGAGAAGCGACGTCCCTCCGCCCATGGCTCCTCTGTCCCAAGTTCTAGCCCACCACCCCGACCGGTCCGGCCGTCGGCGTCATGTCATGTGGACGTGAAACGCTGGACAGCGGCTCGCCCCCTTCAAAAGCGCATGTCCGATGGCGCGCGCCTATCGTTCGCGGTGCAACATTCTTTCACCTTCCCCTCCGATGCGACCGATTGGGATCCGTCGCCTGCTGCTTCCAACTTGTCCGACCTCACCTTGCTTGGCTTCCTCTCCCACCCGGTAGCCCCCTCCTGTCGTCTTGGCGACAGGGACGTGGTCAAGAACACTTGCCGGACAAGCAAGACCGGCTGAGCGAGCGAGCCCAAACGCCCGAGTACGTACGTATTGTATCTGTGCTGCTACAGGGTTGCAGCCTACGATTGCCGTCGCTGACGACAGTGCTGATTTCCGGGTAGGCGACGACGCGCTGATAAGAACAAGGGAGGGCGCAAAACACCAAAAGTTAGTCGCGAGCAACAGGATCGCAGATAGTGCGTGCGTGCGCCGGTGGGCGGCTCCGCGCCTCTGTTTTCAGCAGTGCAAAAAGGAAAGGAAATGCCACTCAGATGGCGCACGGAATACTGGGTTGATGGGAGGTCGGGGTCCCGGTCGGTCGGTCACCAGCGCAGGCACTGTTCTTTCGGTCGATCCTGTTAGATGAAACGTCCATCTCATCTCATAGAGTAAGAGTATCGTCTCCCCGCGCCGAAATGGGCAGGCAGCGGAGTTATGTTCGCCACTGCTCGCAGAGGACATGGCAATGGCATGGAGGACCCGGACCTGGAGGCGTTAATGCACTGCCCCATATGCCCAGAGGCCAGAGCAGAGATACGTACGTACGCGGCGCAGAGGAGAGCGAAACATGCTGTATGAAACGCCCGGAGGCAAGAGCCGGAGCTAGTGATTCAGGATCGGCAGGGAGGACTCGTAGTAAATGTTCTCGAGGCAAACATCGCTGCGACCTGCATGATGATGAGCTTGTCCCTCCGGTCCGGTGGACCGGTTGGCGCACACACACCGGCCAGGCGCCAAAGAGCATTCAATTCTCTGACGGACCCAGCGAAATAATAAAAAGATCCGCAAGTACGTTACATTCGATGATGAGCATGAATGGTGTCCAGAGTGGTGCTGCTGCCACATTGATTTTGTTTTGTTTTGCAGCTCCTACGGCTACGGCGACGAGAAAGGAAATGGAAGGGAAACGAGCTAGCTAACTCGGGAAGAAACCACAGCTTGCAGTTCAGCTGTACACGCAGGGGGCACTTGGTCCGGCTTATTGCTCGCTAATGGGTAATGAGGACTAGGAATGGCCGGCGACCTAAGTTATTCGGCTAATGGCGATCCTGCTGCTTCCTTCCTTCCTTCCTAGCCCCCTATGTTGTCGCTGCCGGCGTCCGTCAGGATCGTCAGCCTCCGGGCCGATTTCACGAACGCGCTGCAAATTCAACGTCGTGTCTCAGCTCAAGAATTCATTCATAACGAGTGATCAATGGTTTCAAGTGTACGTTGCAAGTGACATTAAAGTGCATGCTGCTCACCTGAAAGCCTCATCGCCGATGTGCTTCACCTCGCCGGCGGCGCTGCGGTAGAGCACGTGGTTCCTCAGTTCAGCGCACTCCATGCCGAACATCTCCGACATGCGGCCGTACAGCTCCTCGAACGACCCCAGCGCCGAGAGGTCCAGGTTGCGCCCCACGGCGTCCGACTCCACGAACACCTTGCACTGCCCGGCCTCCAGCCCCAGCTCCGGCGCCGCCTGGCTGCTGCTGTCCCCGAACCACTGCAGCCTCCAGGAGGACGTGTTGTTGTTGTTGCTTGGGCTGCCCTGGATCACGCCGGAGCCCGAGCCGGAGCCTTCCGAGAGGTTGGGCGCCTTTTCCGCGTCCCAGTTGGGCGAGCCGCACCCGCCGGCTACCGGCGAGGTGGCTGCGTCGCCGCCGGCGCTGCTGGATTTCATCTGCTCCTCGGTCAGTATCGCCTGCCCGAAGAGCAGCAGAGTCGGCGCCGGCTTGACGACGTCGCCGGCCTTCTTTGTCGGAGTGCGCGTCGTGATGCCGTCGTCTTGGCGGGCGGGCGAGGTGCCGATCGTCAGGTCGGTGCTGATCCTTGGTGCCCGAGGAGCGACGTGGTCGGCGGCGGGGCGGCGGACGCCGCCCGAGTAGAGCAGGCTCGACTGCAGGTTGCTGAGGTGGAGATCCGAAAAGGACGGACCGAATTGCGCATGCCTGGCTCCCTGTATCCCTGCGAGAGGAGCACCATTGCTGTCCGGGAAGGGGAAGAATGGGAAGCTGTGGTGCAGGAGTTGGTCCTGCTGGTGGTGGTGGTGGTTGGGCGGGAACGGCGGCGGCGGCGGGTGGAAGAGCTGCCCCTCGAAGGGGAAGTCGGCGTAGGACGGGATCCGCGGCTTCTTGCGCGGCGGCGAGAAGGACGGCAGGTGGAGGTTGGGCATGCTCGACACCAGCTCCACCAGCCACGGGCACACGCGCTTCACGTTCTGGAGCAGCTCCGGCTCGTCCCAGGTCACCTGCGAATGAGTTCATGGAGGAATTACTATCAATCATGGATTTGTTTTCGTTCTTAATAAGTGGTAGTACCATATGCCATATGGTCCCATGGCATTGAGAGTTGCCATGTGGTTGATGGTCTGGACGCTAGTCCGTTCAAGAGAATCTCCAGATGGGGTGCGTACCTGGAGGAGCCGCCAGGGCGACTGCGGCCACCGGCTGGGGTCCGCGGCGTGGATGCCGGCGACGGTGCCCATGAACCAGCTGATCCGCGACGAGTCCTCGGTCTCGAACGCCATCTTGAAGCGCATGCCGGGGCACCACTGCACCTGCATGGCCGCCCTGACCGCGCCCGCGCGCACGCAGAACTCCGGGGTGCTCGCCCGCGGGTAGTACACCACCTCGAACGGCTGCCCGGCGGCGGCCAGCCTCGCCGCCGCGACCACGTCCTCGGCGGGGACCTTCCCCTTGGCAGCGGCCGCGCCGCCGTCGCCGGAGCTGGCATTGCCGCGCATCAGGCCCCTGTAGTGGTCCCACCCGGAGTGGCCCTCGTCGCAGAAGACGCGCTTGGCGCGGCGGATGCCGACGTGGACCTCGCCGCCCTCGCTGCGCAGGAAGACGATGGAGTCGCCGGCGAGGAGCTTCTTCTGGTTCACGAAGTTGCTCCAGCCGGTGGTGAGCAGGTGGCGGCGCGGGGTGCCCCGGTAGATGTGGCGGAACTTGAACTCGTCCCCGTGCACGTCCTTGACGAAGATATTCTGCACAGGCGGCTCCGAGCTGTAGTCGAGCGGCGGGAAGATGGTCTCGGCGCAGAAGCGCGGCACCGAGAAGCCGCCGCCGTTGTTGGCGTCGGACTGCGTGAGCGTCTTCGCGAAGGACGCCGGCTTGGGGCGGTCGTCCTGCGCCCTCCCTTCGGTGGCGGCGTCGCCCACGTCGACCGCCGGGTCCCCCTGGCGGAGCGGGACGAGGCGGATCTTGGCGAAGACCTCGTCGCTGTGCGCGTCGGCCATGAAGCGCACGGCGGAGACGCGGCAGGGGAGGAGCGCGGGCACGCGCGCGGCGGACAGGTCGACGGCGCCGGCGGCCTGCTCGGCGTGGCCCTGCTGGAAGTAGTAGACGGCGGCGCCGACGGGCGGCACGGTGCACATGCTCCCCGCGCAGGCCAGCCAGAGCTGCGAGTCGACGGAGCGGGGCGCGTCCTCGCCGCCGCCCGCCGGGCACGACAGCTCGGTGAAGGTGAGCATCCTCCCTTCCCTTCCCTTCCCTGGCAACGACGGCGTAGGCTGGTGGTGCTGCTGCCGCTGGCGCAGTGATGGACGGTGAGACGAGACCAAGTAAAAGAGGAGGACTGGATGGAGTGAGTGGGGGAATGGAGTTGCGCTTGCGGTTGCAGGGGCGCGGGCGGTTCGGGGCGGAGTTAGCGGGTGGAAGGGGAAGGAGGGGCTCCCACGGTAAACAGGGGGAGTAACAAACCTCCACGGGCCCCGTGGCTTCTTATAAGTGTGCCGTTGCATCGCTGGGGAGGGGGAGGGGGAAGCGGGACATGGACGCCGGCCGGGTTTGCCGTGCGACGCTCTCAACTCAGCACGGGGCATGCGGGTCGGAGTGCAACGGGAAGGCTTCATCTGCTCGCCAGTACACGCCGTACATAACACAATATCTTGGACTGAGCTGACTAGGGCCTTCTACAAAACCGCTTGCTAATGGTTATAGATAAGACGACTATGGCCGGCCTTAGATTGAGGCCCTTAATTAGGGGTGTTTTCTTCTTTTTCAGAATAACGGTCGATCTGTTTATTCAAGGAATTCAGGAATTTCACCCGCAAGAAAAGAAGGAATTCAGGAATTTCAGTTTTTTTTTTGGAAAAAACTCCGAGGTTTTATCCATTGAAAATAAGAATACATCGTTTACGAGGGTCGATATAATTTCAATGAGTAAAATGCACTCGCAATCACCGAACTCGCGAAGAAAGCTCGCTTTGGTCATCGTGCTCAGGAATACGGCCAATACGGTCACCATATATGACAAGATGTGATTCTACGGTCACTGTTCCACGCATGTCACTCATCGGCGCATGGTCTGACCAGTAGATGAGTCCACGTCCGCATAAGTTAAGTGGGGTCATTTTGCTTGGGGTTATTTTTGTAAATTGGCCGCCGCATGTAATTTCCATCGACTCCCCTAAATCCCGAAGCTGCGGAATCCCCTCGCACCCATCAAATTCCTAATTCCCCATTACTTGCCGCGGCCGCCGCTTTGGAGCTTGCTTGCCGCCGCCCTTCTCCATCGTGTTGGAGGTTCCTTGCCACCGCCACGTCGACAAGCTCGGTCAGGTCATCACTGGGCGACCATGCGGTGGTGGTGCCGCTCATCAGATGCCCTAAGTGCCACACTCGCGTGAAGTTCTATCTCTCGAACACGGAGAAGCATGAAGGGTGGGTCTTCTACAAGTGTCCTGACAGTGTATGTGGAGTGCAACCCTAGTTCTTCATTTTGGTCGATTTTTGTGGAACTTGTCATGGTGATTTGACATGGCGTTTGCTGGTATGTTTTGTTATTAGGACACTTTTGATTTCAGGCATTGCGAGTTGGAATACGTTGCCTATCTTGTGGATAAGTAGTTCCTCATTGACAACGATGCAGTAGATGCATTAGGCGCTGTAGAGGATAGGAGGGAAGAGTTGATTCGAGCAAGAAATGAAAGAGCAAGGAACAGAAGGTTTGCAGGTGCAATGGATGGAAGGATTATGCTTCTAGACATTGAAGATGGAATTCACGGAAGGGTTGCAGGTAGCATGAGCAAGCAACAAGCAGAGGCACTCCTAGGTTTAGGTAATGAAATGTTGATGATGTTGAAGGCACTGATGACAACAGTCATTCTTCTTTCTGTGTTGGTAGCTATTTCACTGGTGAAGAACTGATGGACATGATGGAATTGGTGTGCTTTGTGTTGTTAGCTATGTCAGTGTTAATGCCTAGTTTGTTTAGGAGATGAACAAATGGCCCTGCATGGTTGACATTGCAGTGCTGGTAGTTTGTTTGGGTATTTGAAGTGACAATCTTTTGCTTTGTATATGTTGTTGTTGCACTATGTAATGCAATTGGTTCATCTTGTTGGTCTCTGAACTGATGCTTGTACTGCAATTTAAAGTTTGATGGATCATCTTTTGGTATCTGAAGTGATCATCTTTGTGATGCTTGTATGATAAGATCAACCATATGTGATGGACAGATATGGCTACTCTGCATCTTTTGGTCTCTGAAGTGATCATCTTTGTGATGCTTGTATGATAAGATCAACCATATGCTTGTACGATAAGATCATATATTTTAAAGTTGATGGATATGGCTACTCTGCATATCTGTGATGATGCATGTACCTTGTGTGTGTGTGTGTACATTGGGAACCAAGATGATGTTGTAAATCTGGGCAGAGGCGAGACTTGAGCTAGTCTTAGAGATGAGACTAGGAACCTTTATTTTATCCGTTTAGCATTTCACGCGTGCATATGAGTTTTCCACCGAATCGCATATTCCAGGATTATAGCAGTTATAGCATGAAATATACACTTAATTATGAATATGGAAATATAACAATACAATATTCTTGCCTCTAGGGCATATTTCCAACATCGGTGGCTATTGGGCTTCGCGCTCTTTATTAAAAAGTCTCTTCGGCCGACCGACAATATTCAACTTCGGATAAGGTTGGCATAACATTTGTTTTCGGTGAACGCAGGCGCAAAGCATACACTCACCTTGAGGGCTACTGGGTTAGTTAGGACACTATATATTCACGAATTTAAGATTAAAATTACCTGCAAACCCGACGCTAGTACGTCGGCGACCTCTTTAGGCCCCATCTGAGCAGCCCCGAGATGAGCATCCACTGTACGAAGCGCGTTAAACTCCTCACGAGAAAAAACTGGATTTATGAGTGATGCCTTCCTCACCCGATGGCGCATCAGGCTTTCAACCTCGAAGGCGGCTGCAGAATGCACTGCCGAGGATTCCTGTTGAGGAAAATCGCAATTTTCCTCGGCCGGGGGCGGCGCCTCCGAGGCCATCTCATGAACGGGGATGTGAGTTCTTGATGACCCATAAGTATAGGGGATTAATTGTAGTCCTTTCAATAAGTAAGAGTGTCGAACCCAACGAGGAGAAAAAGAAAATGACAAGCGGTTTTCAGCAAGGTGTTTTCTGCAAGCACTGAAATTATCGGTAACGAGTAGTTTGGTAGCAAGGTAATTCGTAACGAGTAACAAGTAACAAGTGTAACAAAGGTGCGACAAGGTGGCCCAATCCTTTTTATAGCAAAGGACAAGCCTGGACGAACTCTTACATAAAGCAAAGTGCTCCCGAGGACACATGGGAATTATCGTCAAGTTAGTTTTCATCATGATCATATGATTCGCATTCACTACTTTGATAATTTGGTATGTGGGTGGACCGGTGCTTGGGTGCTGTCCTTACTTGGACAAGCCTCCCACTTATGATTAACCCCTCTCGCAAGCATCCGCAACTATGAAAGAAGAATTAAGATAAATCTAACCATATCATGAAACATGTGGATCCAAATCAGCCCCTTACGAAGCAACGCATAAACTAGGGTTTAAGCTTCTGTCACTCTAGCAACCCATCATCTACTTGCTACTTCCCAATGCGTTCATGGTGAAGTGTCATGTAGTCGACGTTCACATAACACCAGTAGAGGAAAGACAACATACATCTCATCAAAATATCGAACGAATACCGAATTCACATGATTACTTATAACAAGACTTCTCCCATGTCCTCAGGAACAAAAGTAACTACTCACAAAGCATGTTCATGTTCAAGATCAGAGGGGTAATAAATATAATTAAGGATCTGAACATATGATCTTCCACCAAATAAACCAACTAGCATCAACTACAAGGAGTAATCAACACTACTAGCAACTCACAAGTACCAATCTGAGGTTTTGAGGCAAAGATTGAATACAAGAGATGAACTAGAATTTGAGAGGAGATGGTGCTGGTGAAGATGTTGATGAAGATTGGTCCTCCCACGGTGAGAGGATTGTTGGTGATGACGATGGCTTCGATTTCCCCCTCCCGGAGGGAAGTTTCTCTGGCAGAATAGCTCCACCGGAGCCCTAGATTGCTTTTGCCCAGGTTCCGCCTCGAGACGGCGGCGCTTCATCCTGAAAGCCTTCTTATGATTTTTTTTTCTAGGTCAAAACCCTTCATATAGTAGAAGATGGACACCAGAGGCTGGCCATGGAGCCCACAAGCTCAGGGGGCGCGCCCTGGGGATAGGGCGCGCCCCCCAGGCTTGTGGCCACCTGGTGGTCCCCTTCTGGTCTTTCTTCGCCCAATATTTTTTATATATTCCAAAACAGTTCTCCGTAAAGTTTCAGGACATTTGGAGTTGTGCAGAATAGGTATCTCATATTTGCTCCTTTCCGGTCCAGAATTCCAGCTGCCGGCATTCTCCCTCTTCATGTAAATCTTGTAAAATAAGAGAGAAAAGGCATAAGAATTGTATCCTAAAGTGTAATAACAACCCATAATGCAATAAATATCAACATAAAAGCATGATGCAAAATGGACGTATCAACTCCCCCAAGCTTAGACCTCGACAGTGCTCAAAGAAATTATGCTGCCACTGAAAAGGAATTCTTAGCAGTTGTGTTTGCTTGTGATAAATTCAGATCTTACATTGTTGATTCCAAAGTAATTGTTCACACCGATCATGCTGCTATTAAATACCTTATGAAAAATAAAGATGCTAAACCTAGACTCATTAGGTGGGTTCTTTTGCTACAAGAATTTGATTTACATATCACTGATAGGAAAGGAGCAGAGAACCCAGTAGCTGACAACTTGTCTAGGTTAGAAAATATTCTTGATGAACCACTACCTATTGATGATAGCTTCCCTGATGAACAACTAGCTGTCATAAATGCTTCTCGTAGTACTCCTTGGTATGCAGACTATGCTAACTATATTGTTACCAAGTTTATACCACCTAGTTTCACATACCAACAGAAGAAAAAGTTTTTCTTTGATTTAAGACATTACTTTTGGGATGACCCACACCTATATAAAGAAGGAGTAGATGGTATTATTAGACGTTGTTATACCTGAGCATGAACAAGAACAAATTCTATAAAAGTGTCACTCCGAGGCTTATGGAGGACACCATGCGGGAGACAGAACTGCACACAAGGTATTACAATCCACTTTTTATTGGCCTACTATTTTCAAAGATGCACGTAAGTTTGTCCTATCTTGTGATGAATGTCAAAGAATTGGTAACATTGGTAGACGTCAGGAAATGCCTATGAATTATTCACTTGTTATTAAACCATTTGATGTTTGAGGATTTGATTATATGGGACCTTTTCCTTCCTCCAATGGATATACTCATATTTTAGTTGCTGTTGATTATGTTACTAAGTGGGTAGAAGCTATTCCAACTAGTAGTGCTGATCACAACACTTCTATTAAAATGCTTAAAGAAGTTATTTTCCCGAGGTTTGGAGTCCCTAGATATTTAATGACAGATGGTGGTTCACACTTCATTCATGGTGCTTTCCGTAAACTTCTTGCTAAGTATGATGTTAATCATAGAATTGCATCTCCATATCACCCTCAGTCTAGTGGTTAAGTAGAACTAAGTAATAGAGAAATACAATTAATTTTGCAAAAGACTGCCAATAGGTCTCGAAAAAATTGGTCCAAGAAACTTGATGATGCATTATGGCCTTATAGAACTGCATATAAGAATCCTGGTTTATGGAAACGCATATCACCTACCTCTCGAATTAGAACATAAAGCTTATTGGATAATTAAAGAACTAAACTATGATTTTAAACTTGCCGGTGAAAAGAGGTTATTTGTCATCAGCTCACTTGATGAATGGAGAACTCAAGCCTATGAAAAAGCTAAGTTATTTAAAGAAAAAGTTAAAAGATGGCATGACAAAAGAATACAAAAGCGGGAATTTAATGTAGGTGACCAAGTCTTGCTATACAATCTCATTTAAGATTTTTTGCAGGAAAACTTCTCTCCAAATGGGAAGGGCCTTACATTATCGAAGAAGTTTATCGTTCCGGTGCCATCAAGATCAACAACGCCGAAGGCACTAACCCGAAGGTGGTGAATGTGCAAATAATCAAACATTATATCTCAGGTACGCCTATAAATATTGAGACTAATATTATTCATTCCATAACACCGGAGGAGTACATAAAGGAAACCTTCCAGAACGCTCCAGATTCCTGAAAAGGAATAGGTTTGTGATACGGTAAGTAAACCGACTCCAAAAGTTCCCCAAAAGCAATTTTACTCCGTTTTGGAATATTTAAAAAATCAGGAAAATAAGAAGTAGTCCGAAAAGCGCACGAGCAGGTGACAAGCCTGGGGGACGCGCCCTACCCCCCTGGGTGCGCCTTCCGAGCTTGTGGCACCCTCGTGTGCCATCCGGACTCTGTTTTCTCCCAGATTACTTGTTTTGCACGGTAAGATTCCATTATATAATCTCCCGGAGGTTTTGACCACCGTATTGTGACAATATCCTCAGTTCTTGTTTCGAGCTATTTTTCTGACGGATATGAAAGTATGTCGTCACAAGATTCGGATGGAGAGAGCTATGTTTCCCACTATCACAGTAGGTCACGTTTTCTGTCATGCATGTACATCCATGACGATTTTATGACAGAATCAAAATAGTCATACCTGTGCTGTCGTAGAAGTGTTCCATGACAATACCAAAATTATCATCACGGAAGTGTCCACTTCCATGATGATAAATGGCGCGTCATGGAAGTGCTTTCGTCAAGGGTAACCGACACGTGGCATCCACCGTAACGGGTCACCGTTAAGCTACCAGGTTCCGGTTTGGATCCGATAACCCATTAACAGCCAGGACCAATGGGGATTTTCCACGTGTAAAATCATCATTGATCGGAGGAAACACGTGTCGGCTCCTCGGTGGGCCAGATGTCGTCCATCTAATGGAGGAGACGTGCCTATGATACGTCGACATGTGGCAGGGCCCAACAGAGGCCCATATAGGTTAAAAAGGCCGGCCTAGTCAAAGGCCCATAGTATTTACTCAAGTACTAGTGGGCCAGCCCACTAACGGCCTGCTTAAACATGGTCCATTTATGGCCCAAAGCCAGATCTGACCCGTTAATTGTTCACCGAGTATTTGGGCCCAATTACGGCCCAGTGTCATTTCGGCCTGTTAGAGGCCCGATGTAGACACGGGCCCATTTCAGCCCGGTGTGTCTTTCGGCCTAGGAATGGCCAGTGCTGCCTATGGGCCATATATGGTCCGACGCGACATCCGGCCCACTAACGGCCCGTGATCAAGGTGGTAACAGTTCAGCCCAACGTGACTTTGGGCTTGTTAAAGGCCTGTCGTATAATTCGGCCCGTTGATGCCTCTACTAAGCTTTCGGCCTCTTAAAGGCCCATGATATCAGTGGGCCAACTAAGGCCCGAGATATGTTTCGGCCTGGTAATGGCCCGTCATATAACTGGGCCAATAATGGCCCGGTCTACATTTCAGCCTGCTAAAGGCCCATGGATGACTATTGAAAATTGAGGCCCAACATGCATTTCGGCCTGCTAAAGGCCCATGGTATCTTCTGGGCCGTAACAGGCTAGAAGAATATTCAGCCTGTTAATGGTCCGAAGCTACATGGGCCCAACTAAGCGGTGGGTCCACTAAAGGCCCAACCAAACTTTGGGCCAAATGTAGGCCCGTGTAAGTTGTGGGCCTGGCGCAAAGTGTGAAGGCCTCAATGGCCTTTCAGGCCCAAGAAGGTTGCAGGCCGGCCAAATTATGGCCCGCTAAAATGCAGGCCCGTTAGAGGCGAATGTTTCGGCCCGGTTGGCTACATCATATTTTCGCCCTTTTTTCAGATAGCGAATGATGGCATATACGGTAACTAGTAGGAATTAAGAACAAATCTACTCTATACAATAAAGAAATTACGGCATAGTAACTTAGAATAAACCTACACTATACAATAAAGGATTTATGGTATATTACATCCACTGGGCATCGAAGTTCGCCATCAGTGATCATAAAGCGCAACGAAGAAGCAGATTACAAAAACTGGGCGCCATTGCAGCGTAACAAAATAATACTGAACCAAGACCACTGCCAGGACAGTTCAAGAAAGGTTAGCCTTACGCGGGAGCTGCTGCGCAAGCTGCTGAGCAAGGCTGTGAGACTGGCCTAGCATGTCGGTCATAGCTTCCAGCTGTAGTTGTTTAGCAATGAGGTTCTCATTGGTGTTCTCCGCGATCTTCCTTAGAGATAGGACTTCAAGTCGAAGTTGAGTTGCAGAATGCCTTTCTGCTTGAACTTGGGACTGAAGAAGTCAAACTGATTCAGACAGTGAATTCTGTGAGCTTGTCTGACTGCTAGTCTCAAGTAACTTGAACACTGCATCAAGACATGACTTTGGGGTTGTCTCGCTATCTTCAAGATGTTTTACCTTCTTTGCTGCAATATATGTTGGGTTTGTCTCACAGCCTTCAGCAGACTTGTGCATGCCATCAGGCATATCACCCTGAAACAAGTAGAGAGATGACATGTTTTGCACGTGTATAAACAAAGATGGTAACTGTGCTGTCAATTCCATCCAATTTTAAATTAGAAAATAAAGAGTCAGTTCAAAATATCAATAGCATAATTTGGCATTGTTCATAATGCGGGGAGCTTCACCACACTACTGGATTACCATGTCAACAAAACAAGCATAGATGAAGGGAAAAGACAATCATTGTATCTATTTTGGTTAATGTGCATGGCATGTTGTTCATATCATCAGCCACATCAGTAAAATAAAATAGGAGATGACAAGCTGCAAACGTGGGCGGCTTCACCACACACTGGATTATAGATCCATAAAAACAAGCATACATATAGGGAGTATTGAGTAATGTGCATGGTATGAATAAGGAATTTGGTTTTACAACTAAAACTTGGATCTTATAGTTGTTGCGAACATGCATTTTGATAGAAACAATAAACTAAACAACAGTTGACGATAGGGAGTATGAGCAAATTAAACGGCAGTTGAGGATAAAGGCTTTAGAAGGACTGACTTACATTAACAGTTAACACCAGCTCTATAATGCCCTTCTCCATGTCAAGGGAAGGATAACTCAAGAATTTCAGCACATAAACTTCTTCATAAGCATTGCCTGTACTCTGCATTTTGTAGAGAGTAATTATAGATATGATAATACTGGAAGGGATAGAGGATAATGAAGATAAGATGCATATTGATGCTACATAATCAACTACCAATCCCTGTAAGTAATGTACTGACAAGAGCAATGGGCTACACTTCTGCACTGGCATTGTCTGTGTATTCAACTTTTTGGTAAGATTAAATATAGATCTGATATTTTGTAGTAAATGGTGGGCGAGGGAGATAAGATGCAGAATGCTACACAATGTACCAATCCCTCCTTCCTATAACATAAGAGTGTTTTGTACACTGGTGTACTGTACAAAACGCTCTTATATTATGGGATGGAGGGAGTAGATTTTAATGTAAGTACAGTGATAGACGATGTTCAGTCCTTACAAGAGGACTGCAGAGCTAAACCTCTTCAAAAGCATTGGGTTGATTCTAAATTTATGTAAGAGTCGATACGGATCTTATAATGTCCACCAAATGGAGGATAACGAGGCTAACATGTGCAGTGATGCTACATAATCAACCAGCTATGAAAGTAAGTATGGTCATATAGGGCAAGAGGTACTCACAAGAGCAATGCAGTGTGCAGTATAGTTGCGAGATTCTGTGGTCCCTTGAGAATGAATGTTCTTCTGCAAATAGTTTTCCTACAAGTGAGACGGTAAGGCACATGCAGAAATGTAGTTCAAATTGTGATGTGATATCATAGACAGTACCTTACGCTGCAGACGAGACCAATGTGTAACAAGATTATTCCAGTCACTGTCTGATAAATGTAGCACCGGAGACTTTACAGAAATTTCATTTAGAGGCTTGCCATCGAAGTGCGCTTGCCTCAGGTAGGAATGATACTTCATCAACGAGTGCTTGAAAAGCGCAACCAACCCTTGCTCGTCTTGACTACCCAGTTTGGTCCTCGCCTATTTAAAAGAATAAAATCTTGTGTCTTTTGTGAGCAGAAACATATGCACTAATTACCATGAATAACATTAGTACATTACTTACACGTAAGTTGCGGAGGAAGATTGGAAATTGTTCTGTGTCTGTGGTATAATCTTTCCATGAAGGAAAGATGCGCACAAAGTTCCTGACAACAATATAAGCTTCGTCTTCTAAACTGAGAAGAAGTGGAACAGGGGTCCTATTTGTTGCAATTGGGGCTCTCTCTCGTTCGAAAAGGGATTTAGCAATTGGATTTGGTGTACTCTTTGCTGGAATGGGGTTTTGCGTCGTAGAGCTGGTGCCACATCAACTGGCATCATCATACTGTTTGCTGTAGTTGGGGTCTGCTGAGTTGGGGCATCAGAGATGACCGGTGTAGTAGGGCTAGAGTCTGCTAGAGTTGGGGCCATGTTTTGTGGGTCTGGTGATATTGCAACTACAAGGCTATTTGATTTATTAGGTGTCACTACCTTTTCCAAATACTTTGTTCGTGCTCCTCCGCGATCAGCAATCGCCCTCTTCCTTTTGAACGTCTGATACACAAGAACAACATTTGAATGGATAAATATGGTATGATGACAGATGGAATATGTACTGAAAATGGATAGGCAGGGCGTATTCACATACACGATGTGTAAGCTAAGCTAATGGCAGTGCAACAAAGTAGAAGCAATGCAAAGCATCAGTTGCAAGATATGTGCGACCAATTTAACCTTGAAAAGTTAGAGCATGCACCTTGATGGGTGAATAAGATAGGGCATCTACCTCTGACTCCTCCACTAGGGAGCTACATTGACTTAGGTCTCCCTCTAGCTCAGAATCATTGTTAGGATCATATTCTGAGCACAAATCTATAGGTGGAGAGCATTTGCATTGCATTGCATCCGGACTTGATTTCAGTCCCTTAATGCCAAGTTTGACAGCCATGACATTGTTCTGCTTTATTCTTTTCATGCGCGCAAGCTCATAATCATTATGATGTTGTTCAGTATCTGAGATTCATGAAAACAAAAAAAGTAGTCAGATTATCTATGGAATGCATTGCAGATTCAACTCGGAGAGTGTCTCCCTACAAACCCCTATGTATACAAAGTTCATCCCCCAACCGTGCTGACCAGACCACACACAGAAATACAAACCTCTTATGTCTCTATAACAGGCGGACACACATTTCAAAACTGAAGTAGGAACATTAGAATCATATCAAATTCGTATTTGAACAAATAAACTAAGGAATTATGAGTGGCATAGTGTTTAGCTTCAAGGGTGGAGTGCTGGTAATGCGACACAAAGCAAGTAGGCAGATTGTATTCCATGTAAAAGATCGTAGTCTATGTAAAAGGTGGATATGACACTTTCTTTCTATACAATGCAGTGTTCGTTGCCCACACATGATGGAAGAGATCACACAGAGAAATACTATTCACTCATGTCTGCGGTTCCAGTATTTTGAAATAGGGTGGTCCACCCTAAAAGAATATTGACAGCAAATATGACAAGGCAAGCATAGAGGTAGTGAATCAATCATTACTTGTGAGCTTACTAGGACAAGTATGCAGAATTATAACTGCAGTAAGAGACCGTCCAAAATCTGAATCAAGAAGTTGGTCTAACACTTATTGTTTGTAACTAATCGACGTGAATAATTGGATATCATATCGAATGAGTAAGAAAGACAAGTAAAATTGTCAACAAACCTGGCCTGCAGTAGTAATCTGGGTCAATGTCACTATGAACAACAATCCAACATGACTAGTGTCTGTTCCTAGGGCCGGAATTTTGAAACCCTGTGAACTTTATAGGTACTAAAGATTACTGAAATATCTGAACCATTAAGTGTAGGTAGCACTCAGTACACAACAAACCCTAATGACAGTCCTGCCTAATGAGTAATGAATCAATTAGAAAATGGGTGATGAGGAGTGGCTGCTGAGTGTTGAGGATGTAACTCAGGATAAATCGGGTTGGCTTAGTGGGTGCTGCACGCCTGAGCCCTGAATGGACTGGGAAGGTAGGCACGGCGGCGCGCCCGGGCAGCGGTGACGCTGTTGGGCGAGAGGCTCCTGACCTCCTGTTAGTCCGGCGTCTCCTCCTAGAGTCATGCCATCCGGGGACTACAAATCGCTGGCGAGGCAGGCGGCTGGGGGCGAGTAGAGATCGAAAGCGCAGCAGAACAGAGGGGAATCGGGGTCTGGGCCGACCCAAAATCCCAGGGAGGGCCGCGGCCCACCGTGGGCACCCTGTAGATCCACACCCCAGCGGCGTACATGCATTTTCGAAACTAAATTAGGAACATTTAGCTGACCAATTAAACGACTCTGTCTTAATAATATCATATTCGTATGTGAACAACTAAGCTTGTTTATCTTGATGGGTGGAGCAGTGCTATTATGACACGAAGCACGTAGGCTGATCATATAGTGATCATAAAAGGGGGGAACCCTAAGCATGATCAATTAAACCCTATTATGACTGTGCCATGGCAGATTTGAAGCTGCAAACCGCAGAAATGCTATTTAGCAACCATTGTTTGCTTCGAACTAAGAACTAAATTCTAAGAGCTGAAAAGAAAGTACAGTAACCAAGTTACGATCTATTTTCTGGTTGAGATCAAAAAGTTGAGCAGATATGAAGTAGTACCAACTCTCTTGCGGGCAGTGTAGGCATCGGGGGTGTGATGGCTGTCGGTGGCGTTGAAGCAGATCTGCGACGGTAGACGAGTGCATCGAGGGATAAGTCCCATTGTGGTGGACGAGAAGGTTGTGGGAGCGGCCCTGGCAAGGAGGACGACGGCACCGATGAAGCGAGAGGACGCGATGCAAGGCTCCTGGTCCATCGTCGTGGATGAGAAACGCCCATCTCTAGCAGTGGATGATGCGGTCTTGGTAGGCGCTCCGGCATGGTGGAGGAAGGCGGCGATGGATGGGGTGGAGGACGGCGGCGATGGATGGGGTGGCGGACGGAGGAGGCTGGTGTGGGGATGGTGTTCTATCGCGAACGGTGTATGAATGGGAAAATGGAGGGAGAGGTATGGGGAACCATGTTTTTGGGACGCGCCTGTCTGAAATATGGGAAAGTTACGAACTTAGCCCCATTTAAAATTTGGACGTCTCGTCGGTTGGGGATAGGACGGTAATCTCGCATCTCCCCAATATTTGCCTAGAGCGATTTCGGGTGAGGAGAGGGTGTTTTGGCGCCCACGGTGTATGAACAGGGTTGACAGGTAGGGCGGTTGTGTCATGTCTGAGTGAAGTTACAAACCTGCCCCTATTAAAAATATTTGCCTACATCAATTTTGGCCGAGTCGAGTTTGTTTTGCCGCCCACCGTGTATGAATGGGGAAATGGAGGGAGAGACAGGTCTTTCGGACGAACTTTAATCAAATGTGTTTTGCCGCCCACGTTTGGCGCCCACCGTGTCTGAATGGGCTCAGAGGCGGTCGTGTCACATCTAATTGAAGTTACTAACCTATCCCTATTGAGAGCAGTGGAAATCGGGCCGATGGATTGTCCGTGTAAGGGGTAGACAATAATTTCCATCTCACAAACACTGGCTTCAGGCAGCCGACGTGGCAGTGGATATTTTGCCGCTTCTTTCAAATTTTGGGACAATAAGCATTCACGTTTACCCTGGCAACTAAATTCGAATTCATTTTGTATTCTTATACAAATCTTTATAAATCATTCTATATTTTATATATATATATCTTCAAAAGCACAACAAAGATGTATTCCACTATCATATATGAATATGATTTACAAATGCCGATACTCGAATTCAGAAGGTAGAATCCAGTTTAAGGTGAATTCAAATATTTGAAACCACTTTATGTCCAACTCAAGTGTAACATGTATGACACACGCAGCATATAGTGTACTCCCATTTACATATGTACACAAGCGATGTCTCAAGATTCAAAATACTGAGTCAATCAACCAATAATGTACAAAACTAACAGACATATAAACACTTATAGAGTATATGGATTAATAATATCAACTAACATACTTACTTTTTTTTTTGCTAGAAGAGCATCATTTTTTAGCAAAACTAGTACAACATCTTGGCCCTTTCAGATGCGTGCCACTTAAGGACCATCTATACTACTATTATTGTTGAATGCACATTCAGCCCGATTGGCATATTTGTAGGTCTGGCATAGCAATCAAAATGAAATGTCTCAGAGTCTTATCAATTAATATAGACTCGTGCTAAAAAAAATTACAAACCAAAAAACAAAAAATAATTATTACATGATCTCTAAAACAAATGGTTTGATCGATTACATGAACAAACAACACAAAGGTTATTCAACGATGGAAAAAACATTTCACCTATGATTTACCAAGTGGGAATTTAATTTCCTTTTTTCCTTCAGGCCTTTAACAATGCGGTCAGTCTCAGCTTGCTTCGTTTTGAAATCCACCAAATATTTAATGGTTGTCTTGAGTACTGCTTGTGATTGTGCTGTTTGCTTCCTCAACATGTCAACTTCATCTTTAAGTGCAAAAGCAGAATCTCTTTCTACCAATAGTTTAGCCTCTAGAGCATCAGCAGTTGGCAATTCATGATGCACGATTGGGCCGGTGCCATTGCTGTGGGATGATACAACGTCCATGGGGCTAACCTGTTTTGCCATTAAAGTTCCGATTGGATTCTGAAAAGTTGAAGTTAGCAAAACATCTCAACTGGGAGTTAGAACAGCAAATCAGTTAAACAAACAAGAAATTAAAGAGTTCCGATTGGATGCTGAAAAGTAGTTATTAACATCATTGTAACCGGCAGCAGCAGCAAAGCAGTTAAACAAATAAATTTTGCAAAAGGTACCTATTGTGGCATTGGAGTTTCTCTTGGATCCTGAAAAGTTGAGTAGTCAGTAACTTGATTAGAGCAACAAGTTACATCAGCAAACCTGTTACACAAATATATTTTTGAAAATGTACCTGCTGTGCAATTGGACTTCCAATTGGATCCTGAAAACTTGAAGTTGGTAAGATGATTACAGCAACAAGTTATGGCAGCAAACCAGGTAAAGAAGGAAGTTTTTGAAAATATACCTTTTGTGCCAACGGAGTTTCAGTTGGATCCTACAAACTCGAATGTTAGCAATCATAAATAAAGTGTTGCAAGAGCCATAAGAAACTAACATCAAACTAGTAAAACTAACCAATTTTGGCAACGTATTTAATTACACATGAACTACTAAAACTAACGAGTTCTTGGCAACGTATTAAAGTAACAAGTCGGTACCGTTTACCAGCAACACAGACATCTGTAAATATCTTTGATGTAAGCAAAATGATTCCGACACACACACACACACACACACACACACACACACACACACATATATATATATATATATATATATATATATATATATATAAGTTAAAAAGACGTTGTCCCTCATATAAACCTGACAGTTGTCTGTCTATGAGCATGCAAACATTATTGGTGCTACAAGTGATAACATCAAACCATTTAAACAAATAGGGTATCAGAACGTAAATTACACATGAATTTTTCTGCACCCTAGAAGTACATATGATCAGCTATCTACGTGCTTAAGTAGCTATTTAAGTTTAGGCAAACAGGTAATTCTTAACAATAAGTATCAAACACATAGATAGACGCAGTCTATAATAGGATTAACAGGCTATGGCATTATGTAATCAATAGCAAACTAAATTAAGCCAACCAACATAATTGAATAATTTTGCAATCAGTGGCTAACTAAAATTCCGAGAAGCATGTAACTGAACTTACACTAGCTCCTTGTACAGGCACACTGCAACTTCTTTTTCGCTTACAAGGTTCTACGAAGGAGTCCATGGCATCAATTGCTTGGATACGCAGTCCCAATACTTCTTTCTTCCCACACTGCATTGGTAAGTCGAATGGTTAATCTGATAAGATGGTGCGTCCTTGATATGTTATATGAGGACGGGTTGTGAGACTAGTTGTAGCAACACACATCACACTGGTTTTTACTGTATATTTCATGCGTCCTTCACATTATTGGCGAACTCAGTTCATAGAAACAAGCAATTCAACCATTCTGTGGGTAAATCAAAAGCACCACTGGAATATTTTTCACTACCCCAATCATACACGCAAAAAGGGGCGACGCCACCGTAGGGGCTGGTATGGGCGGCCGCCTCGGGTGGCTGAAAATTGTGCACCTAGTTTGAGTCGTCCAGGTTGGCCCAGGCTAGTTTTGTTCGTCCCAGCACATGAGTAGGCAATGTAAAAAATAAAGAAAAATGTTTCAATTTGGATGGGCCAATAACGTAAGTGCAAGGCAGGCCCTATAGCAAGCTCGCGGCCCAAACGAGCGCCTCCCATATCGATCGACAGCAGGAAAAATCCCCAATTCGTTCGCTCCAGCCTCTAGTCTGGTTCGCTCCTAACCTAGCCGTCGCTGGACAGACCGGCACAGCACTTCCTCGCGCCCTAGTTGGACGCCGGTCGCCGGGCTTTAAGCGAATGGAAGGACAAGAAGATGAAGATCCAACCCTGGGTGTAGCCTGCATGAGAGGCAGCGGCGGCAGCACGGGCATGGCATCAAGCTTGCGCAAATGGACAGTCGCAGCTTGCAAGAGCAGCATGCGCAACGAGCAGGTACATCACATCCCTGATTATATCTAATTCAACTCTTCAATTTCTGGCCAATAGTTAAACCTGACGGTGCTGTACAACTGCTTGTATGTAGGGAATCTATAAGAAAATGAAACCAATTTCTGCTTATTTTATAAATCCCCCAATGTTGTCTAATCAAGTTTCCGGTGCAAATATACAAGCTCATGTTGTTCTTGAGCCTGAAGTGTCTAATGAACAGACTACTAATGAAGGATTTGATGCAAACATTTTACATGCTCCTGGTGATGAACATATAGTGTCTAATGAGGGATTTAATGCAAGCATTTTGCAAGCACCCATTGAAGGATTTAGTGTCTAATGATGATCTGCTATGTTGAGAGAAAGATAGAGATTTGTAAGAATTGATGACAAGCAAATTATAGTACATTTTCATGGGTTGAGGAAACGTCGAGGCCATCTACCAGAAAGTCCCCGTATCATGACAACCTAGCATAAATACTTTTCTAATCTGTTATTTGAAACTATTGGCATAGTTATGCAGGATAGATATATTGATATGCAGTTTGCGCACTGGTTATAGGTGCAATTACACTTGGATATTTTCGGCCAGAGAACGAATAATTTAAGCAGGTACAGTCAATGTTAGTAGTCCTTGTACACCATGTTGCATTTTTGTGTTTTTTGGTGCTTACATCATTTAGTGTTTTATAATCTGGAACTACTTTGGATCATTAGCTGGCTTTCAAAGTGCATGTAGCTTCACATTTCTCAAGTTATGTTGATTTCCGGAGTGCAAGTGCCTTCGTATTTTTTAAGTTAAATTTTTGCCCCTGGTAACTTGAATTCGTGGATCCGCCACTGCACACAAATCATACACGCAGGACAGTACGAATTAAATGAAATGCAGGGACTTACGCTACCTCATTGTACAGGCTCACTGCAGCTCTGCTTGCGCTTGGGATGTTCCATGTACAAGTCCATGTTACCACTTGCTTGGATGTGCAGGCCTTGTGCTCCTTGCATCCCCCTCTGCATGTTTTAAATGGCGAATGATTGATCAAATGAGAGGAATCGACCTTGCGGTTGTACCGGAGGACAGGTACTTATAAGGTTATACTGGCGTGCAGGATGTGTACCAGATCTCATAGCGCCGTCATGCTTCGCTAAAAAATGGTTTTGCTTGTTTCAGATGATATCTCCAGAAGAAATAAGAGTTAAAGTCAGAGTTGCATAGGCGTGTAAGCTAAGAGAGTAGTAAAAGGATATCCAAACATCGTCGAAACAGTGCACAAGGGAGTGATATGTGGATACCTAGTTCGGGCCGGCGTTTGGGCATGCTCGCCTAGCTAGAGTGCAGGTCACTTCAAAGCCGTTGAGGGTGATGCGCTGGCGTTGGCTGGCCGCGTACGGATGCAGATCTCGAGCGGCAGCGGAGCGCTATGATGCGGTGGATGAGGCCATTGGTGAAGCACCAACAGCGTCCGGGGGGTGGGTGGGTGGAGGTGCGACGATGTTCTTAGTGAAGTAGCCCCGGTGAGGTGGGAGACGGTGTCGGTGAAGCGCACCTGATGCGGTGGAAGTCAATGTCTGTGAGGCACGTCGGCGGTGGACGACGTTGTGGGTGGACCACCCGGTGCGGTGGACGAGGGGGTAGATGAGGTAGCTCCGGTGCAGTGGTGAAGCGCGACCGTCGTCTTTGTCGTCGTCGTCCGGCACAGAGGTTGGGAAAGAGACGAGACGAAGGGCGATTCGAATTTTGCTTGGGTTGGCGGCGAATTAGGGATTTGAGAGCTCTGGGCGCGGAAGGGGATGGGGGAGAAGGGAGATTTTGCAGGGCTGGAATTGGGGCTGCCAGATATTTCAATCCGAAACATGGAAGCGTCCGTACGACACACGCGACCACCATGACACGACCCTGGTCTGCCTGGTGCGCCTACATTTGAGAATGCAAATGAATCTTCTTTCATTGGCAAATGAATCTTGTACTATGTATTACCATGCCCGTGTTTTCCTTGCAAATAATTAGTCCTTCGAAACGAGATACTATGAATTAATTAATGAGGATTTCTTTGAATTAGAGTGTGTTTGTCACATAGCGATCTCCAATTCTAACGTGGATTTCACATTTCAAGGTATCCACGCTACTTTTTTAATACAAAATCATATATGTATAAGATGAACACCATGGTAGTGAGAAAACTTTGGATGGATTCAAGCATATGACCACACACATACAAAATACCACAACAATCGAGTCGATATCAACCTTTCCAAACCTAGTATGGCGTGAATTCGAAATAAATACGGAAGCCATATGCATGGTCCTCAATTCAAATCTTACAATGTACACTAAATTAAAACGTCAATATTAAGTCTAGTACTATCTACATTCAAATGTTGTTTTTAGGTCCCCCCCCCCCCCCTCGCATCTACGCTACATACTTCCTCTATTGATCAATCTTCCTCTCCTAACCACCTTACAAAGCTATTGGTTTCCGCACGTTCATTCTTTCTCTCCATGTTTCGATCTCTAACTCTCACACACCCGCTATTGCACTCCATGCCGAGCTCTCTCTCTCTCCCCCTCCCACCCTCTCTCGGTAGATACATGCATTGCCTATCTAGACCCCCTCCCTCTCGTGCGCACGCACACACATTGTCTATCTAGGTCATTCTCGAGAGACCGTCTCACTCTTTCTTCCGCACAGCGGCCCACACTCGCTTAATCTCTCTCTCTCTATCTAAGTCTCGATTAACCTCACTTTCTCTCACACACAAATGATATATCTCCCTGTTCGGGCCTCGATCGACACACTCTATACTCTCTCACACAGATTGTCTATCTAGATCAGTTTCTCCAAGCCGTTCCACTCATTCGACCTCATGGCGGCCCACGCTCGCTCAATCTCTCTCTCTCTCTCTCTCTCTCTCTCTCTCTCTCTCTCTCTTTATGCATGTCTTGATTGACCTCGCTCTTTCTCACACACAAACGATATATCTCCATGTTTGGGCCTAATTCGACATATTCATAGTGTATACTCTCACACGCACATTGTCTATCTAGGTCACTCTCCCCAACCTATCTCACTCTTTCGATCGCATGATGACCCACACTTGCTCAATCTCTCTCTCTTTATCTATGTATCAATTGACCTTGCTTCCTCTCACGCACAAACGATATGTGTACATGTCTGTGACTGGATCATCTCTCAAGCTCTCTCTTCCAGCTCTCACCCTTCCCAAAAGCTCAATCGGACAATATCTATCCACAGCATATATATCTTTTCAACGAATGTCAGGGCACACTCACTTTGTCTCTCTATCTATGTCTCGATTGACCTCGCTTTCTTACGCTGTCACTTCCACACATTGAAGCTACCTCTCCATCCCTCGCAGAGCCGGAGCTATTTACATTGCAAGGGGGACTCCAACCTTCGATTAATTTGTGAAGGCATTTATTCCAGTGGGTTTAGATTATATTTTTGTAGCATTTGCCCCACAACTACTACAAACACCGTTGCAACCCCCGCCCCTCTCCCAATTGTTTTCCCTCTGGATCGGTCACCGCTCTCTCGCACGCCCTTTCTAACCTTCCACGTCGCACCATGGTATTTTTGCAAAAAAAAACTCTGGTGTTCTCTTTAATTATTACAAATAAGCTACAAACTACAAACCGGAGTCCACCTGTAATGGAACAAATTTCGACCCAGAAATTAAAGTACTACAAACTACACACCGGGGGGCCCAACTGTCTTGGAGCAAATTTGGACCCATATCTACACCCCTATATAGTGTGCGAATAACTTTGAAAGATGGTCGTTGGATGAAGCCAATCCGACGGTGCAGAGATGGCAAATCCGAGCACCGCTGGCCGTTGGATATCTTCTACATTCCACCACATTCTGCCACATGTACAATCTAGAAGATTGCATGGTTGAACTTAAGCATAATGCACAAACCTCAAAACACTAGCACTCCTCCTTTGTTCTAGAATCTTCTGTATCATAATTGCCCAATTTTCTTTTTTCTAAATGAATTGCCATTATTTGTTTTTTACTTTATGCTCTACAATGCACAATTCCATGAATCTTAAAATAGATTAACTTTTTTATAAAACTTATTGATTTTGAATGAGATGAACTATAAGAATTAAACGAACATCTACATCATGCATATATGAATCAAAGCTTACATGCTATGGTGTGGTATTTATTCATAATTTGGTTGCCAAATCTCATGCGTGCAATGCACGTGTACCTTACTAGTATAAATTAAAAATGAAAAAGGACGAGGATCGAACATGCGACCAGGGCCTTCAAGCCGCACGTCAATAGGCAACATAGTAGCAACGTTTGTTGTACTCCCCTTTGTTGATATAATATTTTTATATTACCATAGTCCTATTTAATGGACACCATGTTTTTATACTATTAACTTTAGTACAATAGTGGGACCGGCTTGTCAGCACGTACTATTCCATTTCACTTACTGGTGGGTTCCATGTCTGCTCTCTCTCTCTCTCTCCTCCCCTTCTACGTTTAGACGCATGGGCAAACACAAAGAACGCGCGGGCGGTGTGGCCGTTGATCGAATCTGAACGCGTTCACAAGTTACGGCACTAGTTTTACATAATACTAGTACTAGTATTGGATTATGTAACAAGTTTATGAACAAAAGTGACTATGACGGACAAGTTAGGCTAGTAGTATCTACTAACAATTAATGCGTGGATAAATAGATGTATCACCTATAGTGCTCGAACAAGGGGACTGCTCGCGCCCTACAAGTATTTGGAACTGGCTTCCCTAAAAATATATTTGGAATTGACGTGGTATTTAATATGAAATGTTTGCGATGAGAAGGAATACATGTCGCTTGATGACGTTTTATATTTAATTTGATACGGCTGTAGCAGAACATTCAATCGATCAAACCATAGATTTCATTCAGTCTGACTACGACTTTACATTCATACCATGATCGAACTAAAATAAATGCAAATGATAAATCCCAAATGTTCGGATTTTAAGCATGGCAATCCGAACGTTTTTCATGGCATATTTAGATCACGCGGCGGCAACGGAGGCGTCTTGCTGCGGGAAGCGGCTCCTCTGCCGTGCTTTGTGTGTCGTCGGGCCACTGACCGGCGGCGACGGCGGCGTCTTGCGCCGTTGTTGGTGTACTCCTGGACGTTGGCCCTAGCTTCAAGGAAGGCCAGAATGTTCTGGACTTCGGTCTCCAGGAGCCAGTCAACTGGCGGGAGGAGGCGACTGGCGTTGGTGCAAGGAAGCGGTCGACTGCGGCGATCCATGCCGCTGAGGGGGGCACTGGCACCGGCGCGGGGACAGGCTCTGGCAATGGCGCGGCGGAGACATTCATGTGCACGGGCACCGGCACGGGCGCGCGCGTCAGTGCACGGGCAGGCGCATGCGTTGGCAGGTGCATGGGCGCGTGAAAGTCAGTGGGGACCTCATGGAACCCCGTGGCTTCAAGCTCGGCGACAATGTGCGGCTCCCAGGCCGTCAGTGCCACGGGGATGGGCGCTAGCGTAGTCGGGGCGACGGGAGCTGGAACGGGAGCGGGGATAGGCGCGGCGTCTTCCCGCAAGGCCAGTTCAAGCTTGTCCCAAAGCGCCTTATGTTCTTGAGACTCCAGCTGGGTGTCTTCCTCAGGAACCTGGAAGACTAAGGGCAGACCATCGTGATGCGGCATGGCATACGGTGAGATCAGGCTGGTTGGAGGTAGACGACAGGAGAATCCGAGAGGAAGAGAGAAGATTGTAGCGAGACTGGGGAGTGCGGGGGTGATTTAAACTGCGGCGCCGGCGCCATTAAAAGTGGGGGCAGTTGGGAGGAAGGTGGGCGGCAGAGCCTGGTCAAAGGGCTCGCCTCCCGGTGAGCCTGCGCAACGGCCTGCTCGCACGCCTCCCGGTCAGCCGGCGCAGCGGTCTGCTCGCATGCCTCCCGTCAACTCACACGCTTGCTCGGACGGCACCTGCCGATGAGAAGTGAGACTCGTGGTGGCACGTCGGTCTAACGCCCACGGTTTGAATAGTGAAACCGTTCGCGTTAACATGACATGTCTTTGTTCCAAAATACCTTGGCTCTTCATTTGTGCAACTTTTCATAAGCAGCTTGTCTCAAATTGAAAAAAAATGCGACAGCCTATTTGTGCCATATCACGTGACCATGCTCACTTTCATGAATTTCAGGTCAGTTTTGGATTTTCTGGAATTTAAAATCCAGGATTTGAAACAATATCATAACCTGCATCATGAAATAAATTTTCAAGCCATACATCTTTACTGTTGTAGATGTTAATATTTCTCAAGAAAGGATTTGGTCAAACATTTTGCTTAGTTAGACTTCAGGCAAGTTATATATGCAGAGTAAAAACATAATCCCTCCATACCAGTGCATTGCCTGATATAGTAACTCTAGTAGGCACGAACAATTCACAAACAAAATCAATAAATGGAGCTCCATTCTGTGCTCATCCTGGTATAGTACTATTAGTACTAGGCAATGGAGTTGACGGGTGACCTTGGATAGCGG
Organism: Thinopyrum elongatum; assembly: GCA_011799875.1. Lineage (NCBI taxonomy): Eukaryota > Viridiplantae > Streptophyta > Magnoliopsida > Poales > Poaceae > Thinopyrum > Thinopyrum elongatum. The sequence continues at coordinate 525,450,169 of CM022298.1, forward strand.
CGACCAAGGGAATTGAACCATGCTCGGCATGGTAGGTAACGTGGGCTAGTTACTAAAGTATCCCTCCATTGTTCATCGGTTGTCATTATGGACCGGGGACATGAGGGAAATTTCCTAGGGCTGGAATTCTAGCCTCCAGATATATCGACTAGAAACGCGGAGGCTCGAGTGGAGGCGCGAAGTTTAATATTGCGGTTCTTTTGGTTGGGGTTGGCTAATGTGCGTACCACGCACGCCACCACCAGGACACGAGCCTGGGTCTGGCTGGTACGCCGTTGGGTGCTACCATTCGAGAATGCGAAAGGAATCTTTTTTTAAAATTGCCGAACTAATCTATATGTATTACAATGCCCGTATTTTCCTTGCAAATAACTGGTCATTCCAAAAGGCACGGTAATTGATTTATGATGAGTTCTTGAATTAGAGTGAGTTTGTGATATAGTGATCTCAACGTGGATGTATGACCATGCATGTATGACACGAATTCAAAACTAAAATGTAAGCCATGCATGGTCCTCAATTCAATATTTAAAATGCACAATAAATTGAAACATGAATATTAAGTCTAGTACTATGTACATGCAAATGTTGTGTTTAGGTTTCTCCATCGACACCCCCCAACCACCACACATACTTCATGTATCGATCGATCTTCATTTCTTTGTTAATAGAGCTATTGGTATCCGACACACGTGCGCTCATTATTTCTCTTCACATTTCGATCTCCATTGATGTCACACCCGCCCACACACTCTCAACAAATGTATTTCTCACACACAACCTCGTCGTGCCTTCCATGACAAACCCTCCCTCTCTCTCTCAAGACACGTATGTTGCCTTTGTAAAACACCTTCACCGTGCGCGCACACACAAAGTCTATCTAGGCCACTCTCGGTAACTATCTCCCTCCAGCCCTCACTGCAGCTTCGCCGCACGATATCTCGGTGTATCGTCTTTAACATTCGAGTGTACGCTAGGCCACACTCACTCGATATCTCCCTCTATAAATGACTCGATTGACCTCGCTTTCTCGTGTCGTCTCTCTCACACCTAGACGCTCCCACTACACCTCTTGCATAGGCGGAGCTATGTAGATTGTCGGGGGTAACCCCTCGACCTTAGATAAAATTGTGAAGCTCTGTTTAGGATTGTTTAGATTATATTTTTTGAACATTATATTTGTCCCCACCCTCCCAAACACCGATAGGTTGTGCACCCCCCCGGGAGAATATCATGTGCCCCCACACCTTAGATGCTATATGGAGCGTGTAGATCTGAGATATAGCGGCTCACAAGATGTCTTAATATTTTTACAAGAAACCTTAATGAGTTTGGGAATTGCACACAATTAGTACCAAAACTACTCAGATGCCCTTGGATCCCATATCCAACGGCCTCGAAGCTCGTATCATCATAGCATCTAAGCTGAGGGAAGACCTCATATTCTCTTGTGTTTAAGAATATCACGTGCTACAACACCTTAGATGATGTGGTGATACAAGCTCCTCAGAGCCGTTGGATCTGAGATCCAACGACTCCTTGGTGGTTCAAAGGTTTTTGCAGAAAAGCCCCCAAAGAGTTTGGGCACAGCCCACAAGCACAAAGACTACTCAGATGCCATTGGATCTCAGATCAAACGACCTCGAAGCTCGTATCACCGTAGCATCCAAGCTGCGAGAGCACCTGATGTTTTCTCGCACGGGGAATATGAGGTGCTCCCACACCGTAGATTCTATGGTGATACAAGTTCCCGGGAGATCTAACGGCTTGCAGTAGGAGGTTTGAATGTTTTTGCAATATAGGCCTCAAAGAGTTTGGGAATTGCGCAGAAAGTACAAATACTACGCACATGGCATTGGATCTCAGATCCAACGACCTAGATGCTCGTATCACTGTAGTGGCTAATTAAGCTACGGGGAGCACCTAATATGAGCTACTAGGTGCCGTTGGATCCAAGATCCAGCCGCTCACACGAGGCCTGAATGATTTTTTTTGCAAAAAAACCCTTGGAGAGTTTGGAAATTGCGCATAATTACAAAGACTACTCCCAAGCCATTGGATCTCAGATCCAACGACGTAAAATCTCGTATCACCATAGCATCTAAGCTGCGGGTGTGATATTCTATACCGATGTCATTTTTGTTCCTAAACTTGCAAAATACGTGTAACTGGTGCCGTAACTTGTCTTACCGCGCAAAGTGTTTGTGCAAAAAAACATCCTACACTGAAATATCAGAACAAAACATGGGAGGCCCACTTGTCATTGATCAAATTTGGACCTAAAACTAACAAATCTGAAGGATGAGATTCGAACCGGCAACCTGGAGTACAAAGCGTACGTCGATAGCCTGAAACCGCAACGGTTGTTGGCTTTATCGCATAACTTGATTTTATACAGTATCACGTTGTGTAGAGTAGAGGGAGTGGCTCGTCAACAGGTGCATCAACGTTGACTGACTTACTGGTGGGTCCCATGTCTGCCATCTCTCTCTCTCTCCTCTCCATCTAGTAGTACAACCTTTAGACGCACGGGCACACATGAAGAGCGGCGCGAGCTTACCGTGGTGTTATTATAACTAAAAAGAATGCTTGGAAAATAGATGAATCGCCTAGAACAAGAGACGTTGTGGCTGGTCGAGACGGAGCTAACCACACCTATCCTCCGTGCCATGTTAGCATGATGAAGCTGTGTGGCTAGTGGGGTGTTTTTGACCGACTGGTTGGGTCCCGAGGTCGAACCATAGGTAGTTTGATACAGTTTATTTTTACACGCATATTTTTCCTCCGTGCCGAGACGTGGCACACCCTACCGCGCGGTTTCTGGGTCCTCCCGGGTGGTGCACACATATTTTCTTCTTTGCCGAGACGTGGGACACCCTACCGCGCATTTTCTGGGTCCTCCTCGGTCGTAGCGCCGAAGCAAGTAAATGAGTCGTCAAATCACAAAAGCCCACCTTTCCCGCCGAGTACTTCAATGAAGCACGGTGGCTAGCTAGTTGGGCTAGTGCGACCGAGTAGCTAGGCCGCCGCCACATTTGTTTTTCACCCCTTTTTTTCTCTCCTTGCCGGTAGGTAAATTTAAATATCCACCGCTGTGTTGCACTGGTCTTTGGGTGCGGCAGGCGCGGCAGGGTTTTTATTTTTTTGATTGATGGGAGCAGGCGCGGCAGCAATTAGTCATGATGACTCCGCCTGTAAAACCCACTGCTCCCTGAAGTGAAAAGTCATCGACTGGTGTTTTCCCATGGTGAAAACCAAAAGATTCACCCCGCTCCTCGGCTGGCTCCCTCTGCCTTCCCATAGATTGCATTGCCTTTCAGCCGTTTCGCCCCCTTTGCTTCCTCTCCCCATTGCTTCTACCTGGTTCCATGGCGGCGCACCAGATGACGGACTCTGAGGTGAGGCGCCTGACACAGGAGCTCCATGCCAAGGATGCGGAGCTCAGGGCCAAGGACGTGGAGCTCCGTGAGCTCAAGGAGGAGAGGAGTGCCATGCTCCTCCTTTATGTGCGGGAGTTCATGGAGCTTCAAAAGTGGCAGGCGTCCACCACAAAGATGCTCGAGGCGTCGGCGGCGTTGCTGCAGAAAGCGGGAGATACGATAGGCGGTCAAGCAAGCCGGCTGGAGCGCGAGCGGGACGATTGTGACGAGGTCCAGGATCGCCTCAACCACTTGTTGGACCATGTTGCCACACACGTGTTGCGGCTGCGCGATGCCTACCGTCATGCCAGCGCGACCATGCCGGCCGTCAGGCTAAACTCGTTCGACCACCCCATCGACTTCAACGAGCTACGGCTTCCTGACCTGGTCTCCTTCTTCACCTATGTCTCCGAGGAGCTGAGCCGTCTCCACGTGATGGTGGGGGCGGAGCTGGACAGGGAGGGGTTGCGAGCGGCCGTCGCCGTTGCTGGGCGAATCCTCTCAGGGCTTCGTCACCAGAATCCATTCATGCCATTGGACGTCGTCTTTAATGAGCTGGCTCCCATCGGCCGGGAACGGGCTCTGCGGGCGGTGGCACCCTGCATCACCAACGTCGTGCGCCTCGAGAAGCAAAGGGACTTCAGTGGTGTTTAGGCGTCCTCTGCATGGGCATGTCTCGGCGCAACATGACCGTTGGATCAAACTCAGACGGTGCAGATAAATCACTGTAGCACAAAGCGTGTGGGTGTGTTTGGTTGCATTCTCATCTCAATATAGTTGTTCCCTCTTCGTGCATGCTCATCTTAGCACCCCTCTTCATGCATGCTCTGCATGCTCCTAGTGTATTTGTGTTAACCTAGTGTGGACTCATGCACTCTGCCAAACACCCAAAAGTGGGTTGAGAAAAGAACTTTTGCTCCCATGCACCCTTCATACACCCTACCTAACAATCATTCGTGCTTCATATGGTTCATGTTCCGTGGAGTACTGTAGAACCGTACTCTCCGTGCGCTGTAGACCTAGTTCTGTTAACATTCATCTCACCGTTCATTCTCGATCGGACAGTAAAAAAGGGGCATGTTACATTACTGTTCATAGTTGACATGCGCACAACATCATTTTTTATCGTCATATCTTACTACACTAGCAACAATATTATGGTACTGACGTATGAACCACTGCACATAGTAGGAGTACTGTGTGTTCAAGTGGTTGCCGTGTTTCGCACTCCTCCATCGTAAGAGTGGAAACGCTCGCTGTAATCATTTTTGTTTTTCAGGAACAGCGGACACGCTCTACCGCGTGGATCCTCCTCGACGGTTGTCAGGAACCTTGCTACTCACTTTCGCCGACGTGTGGGACAGCCAGCATCGGGGTCCACTTGCCATGCACTAAATTACTCCATACTAGAGTGCACAACTGCACGGTAGACTACCGCGGTCGAAGCGCCGCAGTAATGCCCAATGAGCCATCAAATCACAAAACCCCCACCTTTCCAGCAGTAAGTTGGACGGAGGAAGCAACCATCATTTCACTCTTCTCCCTTAGCTTCCTCTCTTGAAGAAAACCCCAACTCGCTTCTCCCTCATCTTGTTCCTCATTTCTTCAAGAAAACCCTGATGCGCTTCTGCCATTATTCTTCTCTCCCAAAGAAGGAAAGGTGAGTGCATCAATGGTGTTGCTTCTGGCCAAGGCCCGGTCTTGCAACCCCGCAACTGATCCTATAACTCCCTCTCTGTTCTTCTTTTGGGTTTGTGATTATGGTTTCTTTTCTTTTATTTCTATTTGACAGTTTCTTGATGGACCCTGGAGCACCGGCTGAAGTGATGTCTATGGCTCTGGCTAAAACCGTCGAGGCTCAGGGTACGAAGAAGCGCAAGTACCCCGCCGACACTACCGCAGACATGCTCAAGGCCATCGCCCTGTCCAAGCCCGCCTCTCCGGGATCCCTCGTTAAGCCAGTCCAGGTAATATCTCTTCTTGGCAATCTTTTTGGCGATCCTGATCGTGTTTTTTCATCTAACACGCAGTACTAGTACTAGTAGTACAACTTTCTGGGTGATCTTGCATGTGATTTTTGTGTGCCAAATGACGGTTCTAAATTGCTCTTTTGACCAAAACATGCGAGAGGTTGACATACATATAATTTTTCCACATAACACTGATTTCTTATAGATTACTTTCAACTACTTTATGAACATCAATGCTAGCTGTAGGAAATGCAAGATTTTAGCTCTCATGCATTTGAAGAGACTATAGTAGCCTCAGTAACTTGTGTTATGGATATTGCAAGTAATCCCTCTGCTCTCATGCCTTTGAAGACATGTTCTAGTGTCTTTGTTCACTCATTTCTGTGCGTATATGTAGTCTTATATGGAGTAAAATATCGAAAATCATCTTATATTTCTGAACGGATGTAGTAATAAAATATTTGGTTTCTATTTGAATTAGATCCAGGTCCGCGGTGGAGATGAAGTTCTCAAAGTCATGCCGTGTGAACTGGAAGACCTGAGGATGAGTTCTACTAGTAAACTATCCAGCTGCTGTGTCCTTGTCGCCATGTGTCGTGAACAAATGTTTTCCTGTAGCATTGTTGTCAGGCGTGTTCTCGAGGGTGTACTTCACCACAAAAATTTCCTAGTTGTTCCTTCGATTACGAAGGGTGTGGTTCTTGTAAAGCTTCCCGACAAATCTGATGCAGACTGTCTTCATCGTCATGTTTATGAGTGGAAAGTCCACTCTGTTAGGTTTTCCAAGGTTGACGAGATGGCGATGATGCCGGTAGACATCTCCCACGAAGTCCATGGCCTAGTCAGTTATGTGGGGTACATCCCGTAGGTTGGTGGAAAGAAATAGTCTGCAGAGTTTAATTAGTGCAACTTTGCTTGTCTGTAGTAAGTATTATTGTTCAGTACTTGATTTGTGGGTGTGAACCCTGTATTGTTTAGTACTGCCGCTTTTGTTGTGTGGTGAGTCCTGAGAACAGTCTATGTTAATGTCTGTCCACTCAATTCAGTCTGTATATTTGGAAGTATCCATATCATCTTTTTTGTGAGGACGGTTTATCAATTATGGTTACACTCCAATATCTGTATGCATTGCAGGGTTTATCGCACCCACCAGGATTTCCAGTCCCATGGATGTTCGCTCCATATGAGTTGTTACCACCTTTGGACTGTCCTGCTTGTGAGAGTAAGTGCGGGCCTTGCATGCCACCCGTAATTAGATGATCAACCTTCAGTTTACAACTTGAACATAGTGATATCCTGGTAAGGATTCACTCGTGTCACATCAAGTAAATCTTATTGATTTACTGTCATGTTTTCTTACTTTTGCTGCAATTTTACGATGCATGTTTTGCCATGTGACAGTCGTTACAGAATAAACCATTTGGTTTGCTCTATGATGGTTATTTTTGCAGGTTTCACTTCTTATGTCGTGTCAGTAATGAAGGCACTGTCCATCACTTATATTACTAGGCACAATTGGCTCAGTCTGTTGTCTGAGTACAATCTGAAGCCCTATGATGAACTGTAGTTTGTTTTAACAAACACGCCACAATTAGTCCTTCTCGCGTTTAAAAGAAGTGAAGAAAAAGATTGGATCAGGGTCACGGAGCCTAGTGAAGTTAGAAAGCTGAAGTATGAAATCATAGCAGACCAGAGACAATCGCTGCTGTCTCACACGTCGGTACCACCTTCAGCATCGGATCGAGCACCGACACCTGCTCCGACAGCACTGGCTCTAGCATTGACAGCGGTAGCAGCTCAGTCTGATCCACAAGAGGATTGGGCACCGACCGCATCAGCGGATCAGGCTGATCTATCGAAGGATCGGGCACCGACACGGGCACCTGCTCCGACACCAGCACCAGCTCCATAAGGAGCACCATCTCCGGCAGTAGCAGCGGCACTACCAGTCGCACCGGCACGGGCACTAGCAACGGCTCCGGCACCTGCACCAACACTTGAAGTTGCACTTGCATCTGCTCCGGCCCGTGCAGCGGCAACGGAACCAGCACTTGCACCAGCAATAGACTGGGCTGCAATTCGCACTGCATATACCAAAGTCCTTATAAAAACCGACATCTCCACCTTCTTGGTAAGCATTGGCGGCCCAAGTGCTTCGTTCTTTTTTCTTTCCATGTTGTTTCACATGATTCACTGTGTGGATCTAACTGTTTGTGTATGTCTTCTTGTTTGCAAACAGAGAATTCCTAGAGCAACGAGGGAGTCGCTCAATAATCCGGGTGACCGTGGCCAAGTTTCTCTTACCATGCGCAACCTTGGTGTGAATGAACCTGCTCAATATACCGTAAGTACAAAGGATGGTCGCATGATGATTGATGCTAAAGGATGGTCAAGGTTTAAAACTCTATCAAATCTTGCGGTAGGGGATGATGTCAAAATCAAACTTTCTTGGCAAGGAGATCTGGTCCTAATCAACTTTGAAATTCTTCAGTAGCAGCACACAACTGCCAAACTGATCTATCCTCCGAGAGCTTTTGATGTAATAATATGGCATGGTGAAACAAGTGTCCTGTGTGTATAAGTAGTACGGCAGTATTATTTATCACGTAGGATATCGTGAAAGAATTGCAACTCTGATTGCTAGTTAGGAACTGTCATTCGATTTCATTCTAATAGCTGCCGTGCTTTATTTAATTTTCTGTATTCGCCTTGCGACAACATCTAAAACCAGCGCCGTACCGATCGCTTGCAATATGAAATGCGCTGAGTTAGAACGCATGGGCCCCCAAACATGCAGGCCCACCGGCCTGTGGCCCAAAGTCCAGAACCGTCATCCTATCTGAGTATTATATTCTTATCTGAACCCCCATATTATGTTATATATATTCCGCTTGATTTTTCTTATGTATAAAGTTGTGATATAAAAGATTTTTATGTTTCTTTACAGAGGGAGTATCTATCTATCATATATTTATGTGTAAATAGATACTCCTGCCTTTCTACTTCCTTTCGCTGATATGCGGGGCATCCGGCAACGGGGTCCACGTGCCATGCACCAAATTAGAATGCACAACTGCACGGTAGACTCATCCCGATCGTAGCGCCGCAGTAATGCCCAATGAGCCGTCAAATCATAAAAAACCCCACCTTTCCAGCTTTAGCAGTAAGCTGGACGGACAAAGCAACAATATTTCACTGGGCCTGAATCCCCTTCTCCCTCGTCTGCTTGTTCAGAGAAAACCTCCTCTCGGCGATTGCGTAGGGTTTTCTCATGGAGAACCAGGTATGAATTCTTCATCCACCCCCGATAAATCCTAGTCCCTTGGTCGCGGGTAATCCTAGGATGGCAGCCGCCGCCGTTGATGCATTTTTCTTCCTACTTAATCTAGTGTGTTTCATTTGCAGTGCCCAAAGTGCGAGGATCCTACAGGTTTCTGCGCCCTCGGTGAGACGCCACACTTCTTCCTTCTCATCCTAACACAGGATTTTAAAACGCGCACAGTATGTTCCTAGAATCCTCTTTTCTATCTGGGAGGGTTGGTTTTTTTTAACATGTTGTCGACTAATTTGGAAATTTGGATTGCTATATTTGGATAAAGTGTACTAGTACCATGGTCAACACTGACGTGAAAGAGAAAATTATTTCTAGATTTGGATAGCAAATACATTGTGTTCTCATATTAATTTTCCTGCAGTGCATTCCTTGCCCTGCCAGAACACATGTACTCAAGATGGTCGGCCTTGCCATAACTGAATACACTAGTTTAATGGTCACATTGAAGACAAGCCATGGATATAAGTTCCCAGTTGGGTTCATGAACCAAGAAGATCGCTGCTTTTTTTATGGCCGAACTTGGATAAACTTTCTCAAGTGTTACGGACTGAAAGTTGGCGCACGAATGTTGATGGAAATAGCAGAACCTGGTCTCATCTTCACTGTGATCTTCCACCCCGACGTCGTTCCAGTAGTTCATCCATGTTAGTTTTGTATCTGGTTCTTGCATGTTGCCATGATTACTTCTTAATCCACATATTCTGTCTAACTAATCACAATTTGACTTTAAAAGTAGCAACAATTTGTGATTCCCTTCTCTCACGAAGATGCTACTTCTAACCAATATTTCTTATAATTGGTGGCACGTGTAGGTTATTTCAAAGTTCAGCACACTACTCGTTTGTTATTCTATAAGAACTCGACTGTCCCTACTGCAGGATGCTACTAACGCAACACTACGATCAGAGACCCTTCGAGGAAACTATGTGCGATGCATTAATCGCAAACGGTGATGTAAAAAACCGTCAAAAAAGATGCAAAACGTTTGCGATGGCGGATACATCAAACACGGTTCAGAATTTAGTGGTGTGTGTGATGCGGGGCATATGGTTCAATTCAGTGAACTATTTGCGATGAGGCAGAAGAACAAAAACGGGCAGCCAGATGAAAGTGTGTGCGATATACGACATACGGTTCACTCGGATGAACTGTTTGTGATTAGGCAGAACAAAAGAAACGGTCAGCCAGGTCAAGGTGTGTGCGATAGAGGGCAAACAGTTCACTCGGATGAACTGTTTGCGTTGAGCCAAGATAACAGAAACGGTTCAATTTAACAAGATGTGTGTGATACGCGGCAAACAGGTCTGTAATCAGAAATGTGTGCGAAGAACGATAATAACACAGACGATTGCTGCTAATAAGATGTGTGTGTTGTGCGTTGGGATTGCATATAGAACAACAACATATATATATATACACACACTTATAAGGACATGGTTGCATAACCAAATTAAACATCCAATTACATAGGTGGCTACTACACACATGCCATTTGCACACACCAAAGTAAACTATTACATGCATAATTACATAGGTGGCTACTACACACATGACATTTCCACACACCAAAGTCAACTATATATTACATGCATAATTAACTAGGATAAAGGATCATCTGATCATCATCTACTTCTTGTGACGCTTGCCGCTATTGCTCTGCTTGTGGCTCAATCCGGCCTCATCGATTTCGGTAACGAGGCACTTCCTCATGTCAACGATCCGCCTGTGCATCTCGTAGCATGTGTACACACACTTGGCCGTGAACCTGAGGTGAGGTTCATCCAGTTGCCGCATCCAGGCCCCGTGCCAGGATACGGGACGTGTTCTGTTGGCATCCTGCTTCATCTTTTTGTAGTATGGGTCGATGATGGCCGAGGCGAGTTCAACCAGGGAGTCCTTCTTCGTGCTGCCCCAGACCCTGTAGTGCTCACGGATTTTGACAAGGTTCTTGCAGGCCAAGCCCGTAACCCTGAGCGCTTTTACGTCGTCGGTGGTTTCCACTATAGCGAACTTGTAGTCGGTACTGTTGACAAACCTGGCAAAACGGTCGCAAGGCTCTATGGCCATGCAGTAGTGGTAGATGAGGACATGATGGCGCACGCACAACTGGGCGACGGCAACCTTCTGATCTTTGCCGGGAAGACCGGCGGTGTACTGGAGGTCGATGCCGACCACCTTGTACTTGTCTCCAGCAAGCAACTGCTCCACGGTGTTGATGTAGTCCTCCACCACAGCTGGGTCGATGGTGTACACCACCGTGAGATACGTCTCCCTCGCGTAGGTCTTGACTTTATGCTCGCCGAACTCCATTGGAGCGCCGCTAGATATCCTCTCTGTATGTGTCGTCGTGGGTGTGTTTCTTGTGTTGTGGGGCGAGATCGAAAGGTTGAAGAGACTAAGGTTATAATGGCTGCGGGAATTAATGGGGAAGCCAGACGGACTGGAATATCCGCACGCCCAGATGGCAGTTATAATTTGCAGCGCGTAACTCCATCGTGCCGCACGTAACTGCATCGTGGCGACGCGTGCGGCGCAACCGCATGCATATGGGCCCCGAATGTGATCGTGCGTAGGCCCCAACCGCTGGCAGAGCGCGCGCGCACGGACGCGAGCAGAGCGCTCCGGGGCGCCTCAACGGCGAGCAACCATATATATGCATATAGCAGTTGAACACGCAAGGAAAAGCTGTCCACAAGCCGAGCGCGTGGAGGTACGCGAGCAGAGTGCGCCAACGGACAGCAGAGTGCGCCGACGGACGCGAGCAGAGCGCGCCGCGGCGCCTAACGGCGAGCAGAGCGCGCTGAGGGACGCGAGCAGAGGCCGGCACAGTGATACGTGGCAAATAAGACGAACTGTGCGAGCGATGGAGGAGACATCAAGCACGAATCAGATTAGAGTTGCGTGTGCGATACATGGCATACAGTTGATCCATCCAAGCTGTTTGTGATGGAATAAGCCGTGTGTGTTGTGGGCAAACACTTGCTGGTATATAACCGTTTGCGATTGATGAATTCATCACCGACGGGTTACCTAGTGTGGTCCATGTGCGATGTGATATGCTCTGTCTACAGAACATCTATGCTCTGTGTACAGAAGAATAACATATATATACTTGTAACAGGACATGATTGCAAAACCAAATTAAACATCCAATTACGTTATATAATAAATACCATAAATATTGCAAGGTTCAAATTCCAGCATTACAAGGCCCAAATTCAAAGATTACAAGGTTCAAACTATTCAGACACATAAAATTCATCTTCTTCAGAATCTTTTTCATGCATTATTTCTGTGAAAGGATCAGCCGCCGAGAAGTCATATAGCGGCTCGATACAGTGAGTTCTGAATAATCTGTCATATGAAGTTACAAACTGAAATTCAGCTTGTGCAGAGCCTTTTCCATTCAGCTGTAGACGCCTGCGCTCTTTAGCAATCCATTCACTTATGCGCAGTAAATATAGGACAAACCTCATTACCTTGAGCAACCTTGCTTTCTCAACAAAGAACCTGGCGAATTTAATTTCTGGTGTGGTGCCTCGGTACTCATTAAAAGTAATTTCTGTGAGATGAAGATCAAGGCATTCAATGGGATTGTTATATTCCCCAACATTTTGTACTTTCGGGCCTGCTAGTATCTGCAAACGAAGACAACATATTAGTGCATAGCTGTAGATTTGAACACTTCGGGCCTCTTTGATTTGCAGGATTTCTAAAATACACGAAAAGAGTGAAATGCCACCTTCAATCTTTCATGATAAACTTTTATCACGAAAGCATGTCGGGCGAAGGAATAAAACGCGTACAACACTAGCATCTCAAAAAATATATGTATTGAAATCCTCCAAATTTCCTTTAGAAATCATTCTACATTTCTCAATGTAATCATGGGTAAAAAGTAACAAAAAATTGTGCTCCGTTGTGGTTAACAATTAACAGGAAAGGAGCATCACCTCGATGTATAACTTCTCCGTGCAAGGAAAGCATCTAAGGAATCTAACAACTTCATCCATATTGGGGCCGACAGATTGTAGTGCCCAGATCTTCACTGTGCGCAGAGGCAGGGTCAAGCTTGTGGGAATCATTTTCTGGATGACAGGCGAACATATAGATCAACAACAATTAGATAAAATGTGCTGTCCAACAATATATAAGAAGGAGAAGAAGAGGACTGTTGTACCTGAACGGATAATGATCCAGTAACAAGTTCGTTGAATTCAGCACACGAATAGCCCAACACTGTCAATTTCGGTGCGTGAATGACCCTGATTCTTGCTGGACCTAATTTATCAAGTACATACAATCTCTCGAGGAAAGGCGCATTCTCAATGACAATATCGTGAAACACCTCAACTGATAGCCTTGGGCGGCGCCAAAAATGCACATAAATCGCACGGACATTCGTCGAGGTGATGTGGAGGCTACTGAGCCCATCCATCGCATCAAGACGAAGGTACTCGAGTGCTGTACAGCCGATGAGCAGGCGCTCCAAACCCTCCTTCGAGATGCGGACGGCAATGAGCTCGAGGTGCTTAAGTTTAGGGAGATAAAGAGCGTGTGCGGCATCGATCCGGGGGAAATGCACCGCCTGAATGTAGCGCGGCGCAGCGTGGGCGCGAGTCGGAGCACGGACTGCGGCAGCGAGCAAGGAAGTCTAGCATGAAGGCTGAGCTCCTCGAGCCGATCCAGGGCTGGGGATAGGAACCAGTAGTGCAACCTGGGTTCGGTCTTGTTGTGGGGATTGAGCCTGCCGATAGCAAGGCGTCTGACCGGCCCAGGGTGCGTGGCGAGGACGTGGGACAATGCATCCAGGCGTTGCTGCTCCTCGCTGCAGAACTCGTGGTCGAGGATGATGTCTAGGGGGTGGTGTGCCAGAGGGGGCGCCACCGCCGCGAGAGGACAGTGGTCTGCACGCCATATTTGATCGGGAGGTGGGATATGATGGTTACCAACATCTCGTCGGGGAGGCTGCTGATGAAGTTCACGTTCGCCGGAGGCTCTTGCGGTTCTGGCTCGACCCGCCCCCGCTTGTTGGCCGGCTCATCCTCCATCTCGCAGCAGGCAGCGATCCTTGGTGGCGGTGCTTGTAGATGAGAACAGAGGACTGTTCTGCGTACCTTCCCGAGTCGGCCAAAACAAAAGTCCAAAACCAGCAATAAATTGCAGCGCTCGCGGCGTGCGCGGCGGACTGCTCACAGTCGTCCCGTCTAATCAAACAGCTGCCCGCAGTAGTAAATGGTTAGTTGAACGCCCACGGTTGGACTAATACGACCGTTTGCGATAATAACGTGGTGGCTATTTGTTAAAAATGCCTAGGAAAATCAATGTATAAAAAGGCGAAATGAACCCTGAATAATTTCATATGTTTAGCACAGTTGCATGTTGCCTCTGTAAAATAAATCAAGGCGGGAAGATACAGCGTATGTCGTTTCCGCTGGCCGGAGCCTCATCTGTGTACATAGCAATCTGGAAGAAAAAAAAGGCAGAAACATACATGTAGGACATTCAAATCAATTCTCAAGATCTGGAAGAAAAAAGGGCACAAACATATATGTAGGACATTCAAAATCAATTCTCAAGATCTAGCTACTAATTATTAGCACGCACGCTAACACTAGTCAGATTATTAGCAAAACAATCATTTGTACAGAACAAACAATTAATCACTAACCATAGATACCATTCAAACAATCAATACACTACACGATCTAACGAATCTTACTCTGATTTCATGGACTGGGTGAACATAACCAAGGGTTTCTGTTCCCAACAAGGGTTGGGGGGGGGGGGACTAACCGGTTTTCCGTCGGAGTCGGAGTCGTTGCCGGAGTAGCTGTGGACCTCCGGCTCCGGCTGGGGAGGCACGACGACGGCGATGAAGTCAAGGTCGCGCTGCTGCCCGTGCGAGACCTTGTCGGCGGCGACATCAACCTCTGCGCCCAGCTTCATGCGTTGCGCGGGTGCTTCACCAGCCCCGGCGTCACCACTCCCACCGATGGTGCGCTTCGGCAAAATCCTAATACACTCCATGCGGCAGTGACAACTATGGACGGGGTGTGCGGCCGCCTATTATGACTAGCGGATCGGGTGCTCCATTAATATGGAGCAGTGGGAGCAAGGTGGGCGGCGGTCAAAGGGCTGGCTCGCCTCCCGGTGAGCCTGCGCAGCGGACTGCTGGCACGCCTACCGTCATTTCACACAGCTACTAGCACGCCCCACGGTGAGTGCGTAGCGAACACGTGCATGCCTCGGCCTCCCGGTCTGCCTGCTAGCATGCGTCTCGTCAACTCACGCATGCTCGTACGACACACGGGACGCGTGCGCGACACGTATTATATTGATTTTTTCTTTTTGATGATTAATTCTGCCGCTTTATTGCTTAACCGAAGCACGACACTTACATTGTTGGTCTAACGCACACAGTTCGAATAAAATAGTTTGTTTGCGATATTGGTTGATAATTACTTATAATTTCCTGCATGTAAGAAGATTATATCAAAACTTGTCTCAAATTTGAACAAAAAATATCACAGCCTATTGGTGTCCATATGACACCACGATAAGTTTCATGAATTTCAACTTAATTTTGGATTTATTGTATTTTAAAATCAAGATTCTCGATGTTAGAAATTTCTTGCATGGGGGCTAAACATGCACCCAGGGACACGTACACATATGATTTTGCAATCCATTTTCGTGCACTATCACGGGTCTCATGTAGATCAAATTTGATTTTTGCACATTTAAATCCCTGGGAAATCAATCAATGTATAAAAGACGGACAAATGCTATCTATTTTTTTTCAATTTTCAACACTAAACTCCTTTGGTCGCATGTTCGCTGCAGAAAAAGTTTGACATATGCATCTTTGGGCCACATGCACGCGGTGGTCCTGGGACACTCACTCGCGTGGGCCCGCGAGGTCGCTGTCCAGCACTATGACATGCGATGAGAGAGGTTAATTTGACCAACAAGGATGGTCATTTTTTGGTTTTTGTTATACGTACGCTAGGAGTATATATATAGTACGCGTTGAAGAGGGTGGCCGGGGGCAATACTACGCGTTATATAGGACACTCACTCGCGTGTGATGCTTCCATCCGTGAGCCCGCGAGGTTGTCCTCCATCACTTTGACCCAGCAAGGAGGTTTCTTTTTGGGTTGTGTTGTGGTAGGAGTATATAGTACGCGTCAAAGAGGGGAGGAGGGGGCCGGGGCAGCACATACTACACACACGTCATGAATCGATCTTGCTCTGTGTGGGGACTTTTCGGTTTCCGAGGCAGGTGCTGCAAAGAAGTTGTGCATATTGGGTATTAAAAACATCACCAACACATTGGGCCACGTGCAGACAATGGTTGTCACTCATTCACCTGCGACTCTTCCCTCCATGGGCCCGCGAGGTCGTCGTCCATCTAATATATGACACAACGAGAAAGGTAATTTGACGAACAAGGAGGATTATTTTCGGGTTGTGTTACGGTACGTAGGAGTATATATTACACGTCGAAGAGGGGAGGGGGGCAACATATATATACTACGTGTCATGAACCTCGGTTCGTGTGGGGGACTTAAAGGTTTCTGAGGCAGGTGCCACATCAAAGTTCTACATATATATTAGGTATTCAAACATCACAACCACACATCTCCATACATGTGTTTGGCCCACAAGCAAGCGATGGCGGTTGTCCTCTAGCACTCACTCACGGGGTTATCGGCGAGATGCTTCGTCCATCTCTGTGTGCCCGCTTGCTCAATCACTTCGACCGACAGCTATAGAGGTTAATTTGACTTATAATTAGGAGGGGATTAAATTTTGGTTCGTCTTATATGGTTCGGTACATGCAACTATACTTCGCACGCATGTGTACGCACGAATCCCTCCCACCGGGTCGAAGTTGGGGGGGGGGGGCGAGCACGCGACACGTCATGAACCAGATAATTGTGGGGACTGTGCGATTTTTTGACGCATGCATGCGCCACATCAAAATGTTGTGCTTTTGGTATTCAAACATATATGCATGCATCACGCATGTCCATACATATGTTTGGGGCACATACATGCAGTGGTTGTCTTTGGACACTCTCCCTCGCTTGGTTATCATCGACGGCCTATATATTCGTGGGCCCACGTGGACGTCCATCACTTCGACCAACAACGCGAGAGAGGTTACCAGTGTGGATTCTTCTTCTCTTGGTTCGCGTTACCGTATAGTCGTATGTCGATCATGGTGAGATTCGAGACCTAACTTTGAGGGCTCGCATACACATGAATCCCTATATATATAGTATACACGCGTCGTGAACCCTCACTCCGTGTGGGGACTTTCCGGTTCCAAAAGCACGCTGCCACATCAAAGTTGTGCATTGGGTATATTCAAACACCACATGACACTTTATGTTTGGGCCACATGCACGCAGTGGTTGTCTTCAGGCACTCCCTCGCGTGGTTATCAGCAACAAGCTAGCCTATTTTGTGGGGCCGCGTGTGGAACGTCAATGCATGACTTTGACCAAACAAACAAGAGAGCTTATACGACCAAGGTGGTGATTCTTCTTGGTCAGTCTTACAATACGCCTTGGTGAGATGCCCCCTCCCACCGACTCAAAGTGTGTGTGTGTGTGGGGGGGGGGGGGGGGCACACTACTACTTCATACTAGATGAACCTCCGTGGGGTCGGGGATGTCCGGTTAATTTGCGATGCACATGTGCTACATCAAATTTGTGATTTGGTTATTTAAATATCATACCACATCATTTTCACACACACACACACACACACACACGCACGCACACATGCACGCACACACGCACACACACACACACACACACACATCGGGCCACCCGCAGGTGTGGTTCGTATGTGGTCTCACCACCATCTAACCCAGAAGAACACATCTGTGGCCCGCACACGGTCCACATTTGATCGGAAGGCAAGGGGGGAAGGGGGGGGGGGGTTGACCATGATGTACTCTTTTCGGTTTTGTGTTACGGTAGGGTGAGATGTCCGACCTAGCTATTTGGGGGCATGCATTCATAGCTAGGATTCCTCTCCCGGCAAACACAAAGTGTGTGTGTGTGTGTGTGTTTGTGGGGTGGGGTGGGGGGTGGGGGGCTAGCAATAATAATGTGTGCTTTGTGCGACAGGTGCCACATCAAAGTTGTGCATTGGGTATTTGAACATCAAACCACCCTTTTCATACATATATTTGGTCCACATGCAAGTGTGTTCGTGTTCTGACCCTTTCCCGCATTTTTTTGGCCAAATTTATAAACAGCAGACGAGTCGGACGCAGCAATCGTCTGTGATCGGGTACGAAATAGACACGGTTCCCTAGGACTACCCATGTGCCGAGCCCCTGCCCCTATCACCCACATGATCACAGTAGATTGGGCTCCACGAGGCTTCCCTCCCCCTCTCGAAAATATCTACTCCCTCGCAATCTCGAAAATATCTACCCGCATAGATGGTTTTTCTGTTTGATAGCACACAATTAGTATTTCTGGACTGTGTGCGATGTCTATTACTCCCGCTCTGCTTCAATCAGTAGATCCAAATTTTCAGTAGCCCCGGCATTTTACTCCCGCCTGCATCCCTCGCAATCTCAAAAATATCTGCTCGGCTGGAGTGTTTTTCTGTTTGATAGCAGACGATTATTATGTTTTAACTGTGTGTGATGTTCGTTACTCCCGCCCCGCTCTGCTTCAATCCCTTGATCCAAATTTTTGGTAGCCCCGCCATTTTACTCCCGCCTAGTAAAATTTTCAGTACCCGTGGCATTTCCTCAAACACCACCTTGGACCCCTCCACACACACACACACCCCAAATCCTTCGCTCACCCCAAATCCCCCGCTCACACACATACACACCACCCCTCCCTCGCTCCAAACCTAGCTAGGTCACCGCCGCCGCCGCGTCGCCTCCATCGTCAACCTCAGCCGGTCTACCCGTGCAGTTTACCCACCAATATACATACCCTCACCGCCCTGAGTTTCTTAGATGACGCCTGTGAAATGCCCCCTTTCCCAGAGATCCCCATCCCCACCCCTCCCCCACTCCAGAGCGTCGTAGCCTAAGCCCGGCTATGTTTCCCGGGGAGCTCGAGGAGCGAATGGCCCAAAAGAGCTTTACCGTGGCCTCTTCGGCCGATGTTGGCGAGGCCACCGAGGAAGCTAACGACGATGACTGGACCTACATTGAGCCTTTCAATCAGCAGGCTAGAGTATTCTGGCATGTCACGGTCGCCGGCTACGACATCGAGGTCGTCGACACCGACGGCTTGACGTGGGTTATGTCACAGGTTAAGTTGCCCACCCCCAACCCTTCGGGTTCGACAGCTGTTGATCTCATCGATGGCCCTACCGCTGATCTCCTGCGGCTTGTTATGAACAATTTGCCATCCTTCATCGCCATGGAGCCCCTTTTGTCATTTCTGAAGGACACATTCTGCGACGCTGGCTTGGGATCCTCAGCTGGCAAGTCAGACCTCATCGACGGCGACCACGAGGAGGAGCCAATCTATGACAAGTGAGGAAACCCATGATTTGTTTTCTCGAACCCCTTTTGTAGTGAGAACCTGTCCAGTATTTATTGCTATATTTGGTTGTTTGTATTACGCCTTGTTTATTTCTACGATTTATGGTTGTTCGGTTGTTTGTAGTTAGCATATGTCCAGTTTCAATTGCCATCTTTGGTTCTTCGTAGTATGCCTTGTTTATTTTAGCTATTAACAGTGTGATGTTCTATATGTGCTAGTATGAACTGTGCAGTTCAATTTCATCAATACCAAATTTAACAATAGCTCTATGAATGGCTATATTTGGTTGCTGTTAAGCATGTTGTACTCCCTCCGAATCTTTTTAGTTCGCATATAAGATTTTTCTAAAGTCAAGCCTCGTAAAGTTTGACCAACTTTATAGAACAAAATACCAACATTCACAATATGAAATAAATATCAGTACATGTGTCATGACTTAAATTTTCATATTGTATAACTTTAGCATGGTAGATGTTGATATTTTTTCATATAAATAAGGTCAAACTTTATGATGTTTGACTTCAGACAATTCTTATATGCAGAGTAAAAAGGACCGGAGGGAGTATTTAACACGCCTTTTCATTTGATTTAACAATGGCACTATTTAGATACTCTAACTTAGCTAGAGGTTAGAGTTAGTTTCTAGCTCATGACAGTTAAAAGGGAGAGAGAGAGATTGGTGGAATAGTTGATTGTATTGCTTGAGCCTCGTGGGCATATATATATGAGTACATGGTCATCTTGGAGTACAAGTCAAGGTAGAATAAATCCTACGCTATCCTACGTTTCCTAAATAACAATGATACTCAACAATGACTAACCCTGAACTAACTCTAGCCAAAGAGGTTTTTGGATGACATTGTTAGATTGACAATAAATGCACTAGGAGAACTAGCCCCAATTAGCACCTCTTGGGTGGGATAGTTGTTTGGGTGGGTTTGACGCAACTAGCTCAAACTAGCCATCATGTTCGGATACTTTAGGGCTATTTGAGCCCAAACTAGCTCAAACTAACTCTAACCCATGGATCCAAACAGGGTCAATAACTAGTGTACTTAGACCTGCACAATACAAGTTTGAATGACTACGTTTGCTTGTTTTTAAATTTTGGGCCTGTTGCAGTTAATAACACACCTTTCCACTTCTTGTTTTTAAATATTAGGTTTTTAACAATTTGGTCTTGGACATGTAGGTCCTGCTGTCAGAGGTTTTGACCCACTGTTTGACCCTTTTTGCATATGTGGAAATGAGTTGTCCATGAATATCAGTCAAGTCAAGAAACTCAGAAAGACTGCTACGATAAAGAAATTAGCGATAAAAACCAACAAGATCTTTGTCTGCACAATGAAGACATCAGTTCACTACAGGATGGTACTAACTATTATACCTTGTCTTTTTAATTCCTTTGCGCCATTTCAAATCTAGGGAAGATATTTATGCATATCCTTGTTTTCAGGCCTTTCAGAAGCAGTTCACTGATGATTACCTCTCAAACCACCTGTATGGTCAGGAGGAGAGGAAGGTATTCATACAACACCCACGGTTCAATATTGAAGTGTTCCTGAAGAGGACGAAGGATGGATAGGCACTGGCCTAAAGTTGCAAAGACCTTCAACATCAATGAAGGCTCAATATTTGCCTTCCGCTTTAGCAGTTTTCCAGATGAGATCCATCTGTCTATGTACCATCTATGATGCTAATTTTGAAAGGTTATAGATGTTGCATGTGAAACTTGGTGCTGGTGCAGTTGTGTAATGGGGTAGCTGAGTGCCGAAGCTATATGATGTTGTACTCTAACATATTTCAATTATGAAATCCTGCTTCCTTAATATGAAAATGAAATATATTGTGTGCTTAATATGAAATGTCAGTTAGATTAATAAATGGATTATTAATAATAGGGCAATTAGCCTGCTATTTTTGTATTATAAACGGTTATTGAGAAAACACCGTGGGCGATGACCTCAGGCAACGCACACAGTTTCTAGGAATAAACCGTGTTGGATCAATGAACAATCACACACGACATCCTCTTGAAAACCGTTTGCGTTAGGCCACCTTGCACAAACGTTTACCACATAAAAAGTGTGTGTGATGGACAACCTTTGCCACACAGTTTCTTCTACGCACCGTGTGTGATGCATTCAATAATGCAAACGATAAAATTGTTAATATCGTGTGCAATGGTGACGCTATCACAAACGATTTAATGGGGAAAATTGTGTGTAATATACCTGCGAACGGAAACATTTTCATTGGAGTGACTGTGTGGGATGTATATACGAACGGAAACATACTTCTTGGATTAACTGTGTGGGATGTACATACTAACGGAAACGTATTCCTTGGATTGATTGTGTGGAATGTACATACGAACGGAAACGTTTAGCCAGGACTGACTGTGTGGGATGTACTTACGACCGGAAACAATTTGGCCTGTATAATTGTATTTTTTTAGCACAACTGTATGTATAACCGTATTTGATCGCTCGCCCGTCGCACACGATCTCATTTTGCCGAGCGTGTGTACCAGGAGGGCCTATCCCCGACGGTTTCCGGGTCGTGTGGGAAGGACCCCCCTATTGCAGTCACTCACTTGGCGACGGTTCAGAATGCCGTCGCGGAAAGGGGTTAAAAACCCTTTGTATAGCACCTCGCTGTACCAGTGTGTTACTGATGGCAATGAACTTGACTGGGACGACATCCACCAGTTCCTACACTTTATTGACCGTCTTGAGGTCCTTGTGGGCCGTTTCAATGGTGGAAGGCCACGTGGGATATGTGTGCCACTGGTGCACACATTGAACAGGTCCAACTGTGTCAAGAAACTTATGGTACGAGCTATTTTCTGTTAAATATGTTGTTCATAAACTCTTGCTTATACACAGTTTTACAGCTGTGATCTTCTTGAAACAGAAACTGCCCAGTTCTATTGTTCCTATACAGATGCCTGACCATGGTCGGGTCAGACTTGCACTTGGTCACAACATGATGTTTATGTCGACCTACTCCATTTCCCTTGGAGGTGAAAAGATACTTATTCATGGGTGGTCTCAAATAATGAAGGCCCGTCCATCTTGGAGAATGGGACAGAAGGTTATGCTCATGCTTTTCCATGGCTCTAAAGCGAATATACTATTTATTGACCACATTCCGAGATGAAGCCGCTTTCAGAAGGTTGTGGATGCGCGGGGTGGCGCCTGGGGCTTGGTGGCCTCACCCTTAGTTAACTGTAGGCAAAGTAGCACTGTTCAAGGCATGCTTTGTACGGTTGAACCTGTATAACTACTCATACTGCTTTTCAGCTATGGTTATTAAGTGCCCCTGCTGGTTTCCTTTAAGGTTGTTAAGTACTCCTGCTGCTTTTACAGTCTGTCGTGTTTCTTTAGTCTTGTCTTCCTCCAGCCGCCAAAACCAAACCAGCGCCGGTGGGGCCGCCTGCTTCTGCCTCCCACGGCTGGCTGCGCCTCAGTGCACGCATCGCCGCCCCATCGTCTCCTAAATCATTAACTTCGGTGTCCGAGGCCTCGCCGTCGTCCTCCGCGCGCTTTGGCGCGCTCGCCGCGGCGCCGCCCTCTCGTGTTGTCAACATGGTCAATAAACAAGAGGAATCGGGAGAGGACTGTACGTGGAGAGGATGAATGTAGGGACCCACCATGTCCATGGCAGTACGCAAGCAAGTTCCTCATTTTTTTATATATACTCCATTGTCAGTGTATAGAAAAAGAAAATGCTTCCTCCTAGTGGTTTGCTGACATCTGGGACCCACGACATTGTCAACGTATAGTCAATAGACAAGAGAACAACACAAGATCGGCTGACACCTGGGACGTAGCTGCTCGACCAGTAATTTTTTTGTTATTGTTGAGATGGAGAAGGGTTTCAACTGGGCTGTGGCCCGTCTAGTCCAGGCTTCTATTTTACGTTCACCACATGACTAGCCCAACTATTTTTCTTTGTGAAAATGGCGAGCCCGGTTTATTTTTTCTGAAGAATACCCAATCCATGCATACCCAACCCAGGCCTACTTATTTTTCTCCGCCCTGCTGGGCTGCAACTCTTTCAAGACGGCTGCAAATCTTAAAAGTAATATGAAATGGGATGTAAATATAAAAAACACACGACAAATTGGCAATTACTTTCAAATCTCTGAATTTTTTCACATTTTCAGATTCCAATTTCACTGGGCTTTAACCTAATTTAAATGTATCTTCAAAGTACTTTAAATCTAGCTCGACATTTCGGTATTAAAAATAGTTTGGACCCCACTGAAATATGCAAAATTTTGTTTAAATTTTTAACCCTGGCCCTAGCCAACAAAAAGAAAATGTACTGCAATAAATTGCATAAGAAGTTGCAAATGAGCTGTAAATTATTAAAAAAATAGGGAATGGGCTGACTTGTGGGCCTATTAAGTTGATGCGTATGCAAGATTTTTTTGCTTATTATATACATCAACAAATGATTCTATCAGAAGTGACCGTTGGATGTCAATCCAACGGCCCTCGTGCTTCTTCAATCTATGATCTTCTTGCTCCAGCCACCAAATCCAGCGCCGGCGGGACCGCCTGCTCCCGCCTCCCGTGGCCGGCTGTGCTGCCGCGCAGGCCTCATCGGCCCCTACTACTCCCACCGCTGGCCAGGCCATCCCTCTACCCACCCACATCCCTCCACTCTATGGCTTCGCCGCCTCCGGGTCATTCCCTTCCCGGGTCTCGCCGTCGTCCATCGCGTTGGTGTTCTCGGCACGGTGTGGTCAACGTTGTCAACAAACGACAACATCGGAAGCGGGATGTACATGGAGAGGCTGAGAGTTGAGACCCACATTGTCCATGGCCGCACGCAAGCAAGTACTCCTTATTACGCAAAAAAAAAGAATCCTCCCCATGACAGCTGGGACCCACCAGCTATATCTTGGCACGGAAGGAAGTGCCTCCTTATTAAGCGAAAAATAATGATTGCTCCCCTTGACAGCTGGGGCCCACCAGATTTGGAGGCTGACTTGTGGCCCTATTAAGTTGACGCGTACACAGGGCTTTGTCAACTTAGTCAACAAACGATTCTATCACTAGTGACCGTTGGATTGTTAACATCCAACGGTCGTCCTGCTTCTTCAACCTCTGATTTTCTTGCTCCAGCCGTCCAAACCACCGCGTGCTCCTGCCTCCCGTGGCCGGCTGTGCTGCCGCGCAGGCCTCACCGCCCCCTACTACTCCCATCGCTGGCCAGGCCATCCCTCTACTCACCCACACCCCCTGTTATTCTGCGGTGACGGTAGCCTCACACTGCAGCTGAACCAGTCAACCCTCGTACTACCCTCCGCGTGTTCCCATGCTCCGCATCATTCCCTGCCTCACTATCGTCCACCTCCTGGGTGCTGTCCGCGCGGCGTGGTTAACATGGTCAACGAACGACAGCCATCGGAAGAGGACTGTACGCGGTGAGGCTGACAGATGGACCCACCACCTACATCTTCGCACGCAAGGAAGTGCCTCCTTATTACGAAAAAAAAAAGAATCCTCCCCCTGTCAGTTCGGACCCACCATCAATATCTTCGCACGCAAGGAAGTGCCTCCTTATCCTCCCTTACAGCCGGGACCCACCCTGTCAAAGCATACGTAGCGTTGTCATTCTGGTCACAAACGTGTACGCACATGCTGGTCCATCGGTCTTTCTGCCACGATGAACCGTGGCCCAGTAAGGAGCGGTAGTTGTTCAGGCAGTCCCGTCTATATCGTGTACATGTACCTACAGCCACGCTGCAAGAAAGTAAATACGGCGACGTACATACATACGGGCAGGGTCTCGAACGCGTCCTGTACATCGGCAGCCAACCGGTTGGGTCGGAACGGAGAAACTGCATCGTGTTCATCGGGAGGCAACATAATGCATCGTGTTCATTGGGAGCCAACCGGCTTGGGCGGAACAGCCGAAACGAGGCCTAGCATACCACAGAAGGGAGGAAACGGACTTGTGTTCGAGCTCCTATACGGTTGAAACGGGGTCCTGTTCATCGGGAGGGGTGTGGCGTACCGCAAAATGGGACTCCACGAGCTACTGTTCATCCACCGTCTACTGCCTCGCTCCAGCCTCCACGGGCTACTGTTCATCCACCGTCGACTTCCTCCAGCCTCCACCTGCTACTGTTCATCCATCGTCGACTTCCTCCAGCCTGCACCAGCCACTATTCATCCACGGGGTCCTGTTCATCCACCCTACACCGGCTACTGTTCAACCAGCCCTCCACGGGGTCCTGTTCATCCACCTCCACCCGGCTCGATCGGGTGGTGTGTGGCGGCCTCCTCTCGATCGGGGTCCTGTTCATCCAGCGGCAACGGCCTCTACTACCATGGGGTCCTGTTCATCCAACCCCCATCAGGAACTGTTCATTCAACCCCCAACAACGGTCACTGTTCATCAAGAGGCAGTAGCAGGTTCGATCGGCTTCAGTTAGCAGCAATAGCGAAGGGCTCGCTCAGGTTCAGTTAACAGCCAAGGGATCGATCGCTCGGGTTCAGTAACGTAGCTAGTGCAATCGCTCGGGTTCAGTAACCAAATGCCTCGCTCGGGTTCAATTACAGTCCAACGCCTCACACACACACGCGTATGTGTACGAGAGAAACGCGCAATCCCTTCGTGCATCAATCAGCCCCGACCACCCACCGTAACCGGGAACTCCCCGAAATTTTCCTCGCCCTCGCTTCTACCATGATTTTTTCCGTCATGGACGGCCCAAAGAATGTCATGCAGGTGCGTCCCCGGCCCGTCCAGGATGAAAAGCCTATTTTCTGTCATGATTTTTTTTGTCATAGAAGTAGGAGCCCACCACATCTATGATGATACGTGCTTTTGTCACAATTATCGTCATAGAAGTGTCATAAGCATGACAGAAAAAAAATTCGTTCGGCCCAAAATGTCACGGATGTGTCTTTTTTTTGTAGTGTATGTTTCATATCCAAGGATCTTTGGGGACATTTACCCCTATATATGGTCCACGGACGGGGAGCAAGATTCCGACTCAGAGGGAGCAAAAGATGCGAGCTCAGATGAAGACAATGTCCCCCTACCTCAACCAGGGGACATGCATGTGGAGTTCAAGAAGTCAAGCCTTCCAAACAGAGTAAACAAATCTAAGATCAAATTTATCCCGTCCTGTTTTCTGCAGGAAAGAAAAGAGGCACTATGTAAAAGGATACTAAAGCTTGAGCAAGAAAATGATGTTTTGAGTGAGGAAATTTTCATCCTCAAACGCAAGCTGGAGAAGCTTTCCGCTACATCACCACCTCCGAAGAAGGAGACTTGAGTACACGGGTATGGGCGCTCCCCTTGGCTTGTGCCAAGCTTGGGGGAGGTTCCCCGGTATTGTATCACCATCACATCTTTATCTTTATCATTTATATTAGTTCGATCCTTTTGGTTAAATCTTGATCTAGTAGAATAAAAGTTTTAGTATGATCTAATCTTTAAGTTTTTGTTTCGTGGTCTATCTATGTAATCAAGTATGAGAGTTATATAATAAGGATTAGTTTTGAGTTGAGGGCTTTGCTTTATTGCTTTGATCTTAGAGATGGAAAATAATAAAGGAAATAAAAAGATTATATAATGATCTTATGGAGAGTGATGACTTCACATATAAGAAGTATAATGCATGAAATTTGTTGAAGGTTGACAAACATAATATTGGTCATTGTTACAATTAATGAGGAGTAATAAGGAAAGAGAGGTCTCACATATAAATACACTATCCTGGACATCCTTTATGATTGTGAGAACTCATTAAAATATTATATGATAATAAGTTGATGTTAGACAAGGAAGACAATGTAATGTGTTATGTTTCCTTATATCTGAATAGAAGTTATAATGTCCTGGATCCTCCAACATGTTGAGCTTGCTTTCTATCCCTTGCTAGCCAAAATTCCGCACCAAGTAGAGATACTACATGTGCATCCAAAAACCATCAACCCAGTTTCATGTCATGATAGTCCACTATATCTACCTATGGATTGAGTAAGATCCTTCAAGTAAGTTGTCAGCGGTGCAAGCAATAAAAATTGCTCTCTAAATATGTATGCTCTTTTAGTGTGAGGAAAATAAGCTTTATACGAACTTGTGATGGGGAAGAAATAAAAGTGGCGGACTGCATAATAAAGTTCTCTATCACAAGCGGCAATATAAAGTGACGTTCCTTTGCGTTAAGATTTCGTGCATCCAAATAAAAAGCGCATGACAACCTCTGCTTCCCTCTGCGAAGGACCTATCTTTTATTTTAATTTCTACCTTCATACAAGAGTCATGGTGATCTTCACCCTTCCTTTTATTTTTCTCTTTTTGGCAAGCAATATGTGTTGGAGAAAGATTCAGACATACATATCCACTCGGATATAGGTGATCATAAGTTATTATTGTTGACATTACCCTTGAGGTAAATGGTTCGGAGGCGAAACAATAAGCCCCTATCTTTCTATGTGTCCGATTGAAGCTTTGACCTCATAAGTATCGCGTGAGTGTTAGCAATTATGAAAGATTAAATGATGGTTGAGTATGTGAACATGCTAAATAAAAGCTCTTACATTGACTCTTTCTGACATTATGACAAATTACAATCACATCAATGACTAAGACCATAGTTTGTTATTTTTCAATGAAGTTTATGGTTCATACTTTATCTTGTGAATGAATTACCACTTTAGCATAAGAAGTTATATGACAATATATTGTTGTTCTAAAAATGATCATGATGCCCTTATGTCCGTATTTTGTTTTATCGACACCTCTATCTCTAAACATGTGGTCATGATTATCGATTTCGGCTTTCGCTTGAGAAATGATTGTTTTCCATAGTGACAAGTGACAATAAATTTCAGCATGTAATATAAATGTTTCCTTACCAAATTCCACTCACCAAAGGTGCTTCACTCCCCGGCAACGGCGCTAGAAAAGAGTCTTGATGACCCACAAGTATAGGGGATCAATCGTAGTCCTTTGATAAGTAAGAGTGTCGAATCCAATGAGGAGCAGAAGGAAATGACAAGCGGTTTTCAGCAAGGTGTTTCTGCAAGCACTGAAATTATCGGTAACGAGTAGTTTGGTAGCAAGGTAATTCGTAACGAGTAACAAGTAACAAGTGTAACAAAGGTGCAGCAAGGTGGCCCAATCCTTTTTATAGCAAAGGACAAGCCTGGACGAACTCTTATATAAAGCAAAGCGCTCCCGAGGACACATGGGAATTATCGTCAAGTTAGTTTTCATCATGATCATATGATTCGCCTTCGCTACTTTGATAATTTGGTATGTGGGTGGACCGGTGCTTGGGTGTTGTTATTACTTGGACAAGCCTCCCACTTATGATTAACCCCTCTCACAAGCATCCGCAACTACGAAAGAAGAATTAAGATAAATCTAACCATGGCATGAAACATGTGGATCCAAATCAGCCCCTTACGAAGCAACTCATAAACTAGGGTTTAAGCTTCTGTCACTCTAGCAACCCATCATCTACTTGATACTTCCCAATGCCTTTCCCTAGGCCCCAATCATGGTGAAGTTTCATGTAGTCGATGTTCACATAACACCATTAGAGGAAAGACAACATACATCTCATCAAAATATCAAACGAATACCAAATTCACATGATTACTTATAACAAGACTTCTCCCATGTCCTCAGGAACAAAAGTAACTGCTCACAAAGCATGTTCATGTTCAAGATCATAGGGGTAATAAATATTATTAAGGATCTGAACATATGATCTTCCACCAAATAAACCAACTAGCATCAACTACAAGGAGTAATCAACACTACTAGCAACCCACAGGTACCAATCTGAGGTTTTGAGGTAAATATTGAATACAAGAGATGAACTAGGGTTTGAGAGGAGATGGTGCTGGTGAAGATGTTGATGAAGATTGGTCCTCCCACGATGAGAGGATCGTTGGTGATGATGATGACTTCGATTTCCCTCTCCCGGATGGAAGTTTCTCTGGCAGAATAGCTCCGCCGGAGCCCTAGATTGCTTCTGCCCAGGTTCTGACTCGAGACGGCGGCCTTCGTCCCGAAAGCCTTCTTGTGATTTTTCTAGGTCAAAACTCTGCATATAGTAGAAGATGGACACCGGAGGCTGGCCAGGGGGCCCATAAGCTCAGGGGGCGCCCCCCCAGGCTTGTGGCCACCTGGTGGGCCCCCTTCTGGTCTTTCTTCGCCCAATATTTTTTATATATTCCAAAAGAATTCTCCATAAAGTTTCAGCACATTTGGAGTTGTGCAGAATAGGTATCTCAGATTTGCTCCTTTCCGGTCTAGAATTCCAGCTGCCGACATTCTCCCTCTTCATGTAAATCTTGTAAAATAAGACAGAAAAGGCATACGAATTCTATCCTAAAGTGTAATAACAGCCCATAATGCAATAAATATCAACATAAAAGCATGATGCAAAGTGGACGTATCAGTTCCCGAGGCCTAAAAAATGGGCACATTAGTGAAAGGGGGAGGACTGTAGAATAAGAAAGTAAAGCCTCATAAAAATAATGCAAGGATATGTAGAGGATCACAACAAAGATTACACTTACATGACATGACTATGTGTTGTACCCTCAAGGGATCGTTGGGCGGTCGGTCCAGGTTTCCTCCCATTCCATTGAGGGATTGAGCTAATTATTTGACGCTTAGACCGGCGGCTTTTTGTAGAGAGGCTGTAAGTGCATGGAGTCAGGATAGCGTCGGAAAGGGACCGCTTCTGTAAAGAAACACGAGGGGCACTAGCCACACCCAAGGAAGGCAGAGTGCCAGGGTGATCAACTAGGACACCCACCTCGGCACCGTCAATGCTCTCCTGGTAGAGGACCCCATCCTTAAAAATGAGGGCTATCTCTAAGTTCTCGGCATAGCCAGGGTCGTCAGACTAGACGTGGATCTCTGGTTGCGAAGCGGGAGAACTTACTTTCTCAACCCAACACCTCTAGCCCTACTCAGATATATTAAACAACTGATCAGGATAATAAACACCTTGCTCAAGTAAAATCAAGATATCGGGTAAAAGAACTCACCGCCTCGACTAGCTTGTGAGAAGTAAAGTTGTCGAACATCGGTTGCTTGAGGAAATAGTCTTTTCCCCCCTTGTAGATGGCCTCCAGCGCGTACGCTAAGGATTGGTGATCTCTGTAGACCTTCCCGATGGCTCGGGTCGCGTCGTCGGACCTGTTGTATTCCCACGATGGGTGAACGAACTCTCGAAGAGGCTGAACTCCTCGCGCCATAGCCAAGGTCATCATGATAGGCATGGTAAGCTTGTGGCAGCCGAGACGGGTAACCTGAGCGGCCAGCCGGGACACCTCGGCGTCATCCTTCTTGGATGGACTCTTCTTTGGCGAGGCGTCAGAGAAGGGGGGAAGCCCTTGTCGGATGGGGACCTCTAGTGGTACATCTGCGATTTAAGACCACTCGGTTGACCATGTCTCGCCGCCCTCCTTAGGGGTGCCAGGGAGGAAATCCGTACCAGTGATTCTACATACCTCGACGCCTCCCACTTCGAAAATTACGCCGTCCCTGGAGCAAATAATTAAACAAAAATACTTCCGCCACAACCCGAAGTGTGCTGCACGACCAATAAAGGCCTCACAAAGAGTGACGAAGCCCGATATGTGGAGGATAGCATTGGGCGTGAGGTGGTGGAGTTGGATCCTGTAGAACTCTAGAAGGCCCCTAAGGAAAGGAAGTATGGGAAAGCCGAGCCCGCGGAGGAGATAGGGAATGAAGCAGATTCACTCTGCCCCATTGGGTGTGGGATACATGTCATTGAGGACCTCTCTATCTATGGCCACCAGCCGAGGGTGGATTGGTGGAAATCTAGATCAGGCAAATACCCAATACGATTCAATATCCCTTGGGTAACTGAGCAACTCTGCCAGTCTCCATCAAGGGGGCCATTCGGGTGCTTTGATGATCCCAAAGCATCCGCCATTGCTAGAGCTCTAGAGGCGAAGATGGAAGGGAGAGTTGCGTTGGCACAAGGAAGAAGCATGCAGGGTGGAGGTAAAATCACGTCTCCTTTAAGCTTATATTCACCATGATAGGACGTGTTGAGATGCGACACTTGAGTCCCGATAGTTACTCCGCATGTTTCCCATGCATTATGCCTTGTTTGGGAACACGAACAAAGGAAGGGAAGTTTAAAAAATGCCGGTAAAATCGGATCTCAAGGCCCACTATGACTCCCTTTTGGCGAGTATGCACTACTGCAGGATACTGCTAATGCGACACTACGATCAGAGACCCTTTGACGAAACTGTGTGCGATACATTAATCACAAACGAGGATGTAAAAACCCATCAAAAAAGATGCAAAACGTTTGTGATGGCGGAGACATCAAACACGGTTCAGATTTTAGTTACGTGTGCTATGCGGGGCATACGGTTCAGTTCAATGAACTATTTGTGATGAGGCAGAACAACAGAAATGGGTAGCCAGATGAAGGTGTGTGCGATATACGACATACAGTTCACTCTGATAAACTATTTGTGATGAGGCGGAACAACAGAAACGGGCAGCCAGATGAAGGTGTGTGCGATATACAGCATACAGTTCACTCGGATGAACTGTTTGTGATTAGGCAACACAAAAGAAACGGTTAGCCCGATCAAGGTGTGTGCGATATACGGCATACGGAACAGTATTCTTTACTGTGAATAGTGTGCTCTATTGGGCACACAAGTATATGGATCACAGCCTTGGGCGAGCAATGTGCCCGCACGTGTCGTGCTAGCTCGATGTCCCTTCTATGCTAAGTTTCCATTAATTGATGGTGTTTTATGACCACGCCATCGTTTTCTGCCATTTCCTCACCGGTTTCCCGCCGCCACCCAGCGATATTGCGCATAAACCTAGGCGGCGCGCGACGCACGGAGGCAACAAGCGAAGCCTGTAGCACATCCACCTTTTCCAAGCATGCCAACCCACCAAAGCGCCACCTCTGCCATCAACCTCCTCGACGAGGAAAACAAGAAGGCGCCACGGCCCGTCGAGGCCGAGGCGCTCCCCGGCAATGCGATGGACTACACCGTGATGCGCGTCATCGCCAGGGTTGAGCAGACCCTTGGAGCATGGCGCTTCAGCGCCGCGGATCAAGATAGGCATGTCAGCACCGAGAGGCTGCAGCTCACCGCACAACATGATCGATGGCGTGCCACAGAGCAAGCTAGGCGCGTCCGCGCCGATAGGCTACGGCTCGCCGCACAGCGAGGCTGTTGGAGCGCCGCAGAGCGAGAGGCGCGGCGCGCCGCACAGCAAGAGCGAATCCATCGATGCTTGCCTGCTGTCGACAGTGCATTGCAGCTGGGTACATGTCCCGTCAGTACCCCCATTCCTTGCTAGGAGTGGGCAGAGGCCGTCTGCACCGTACTTGCACCAGAGGCCGGCCGCACCATACTTGCACGGACGCCCGCCGCGCCGTTCGCATGGGTCACGCCGTTCGCCTTGTCCGCAGCCCGCTCGATGCCAACGCGCTGGTCGCTAGGCTCAACTGCCTCCTTGGCCCAGGTGTCCACCTGGGCGCAGTAGAGGAACATGGCCATCGCATCCTTGAGCTAGTGATCTTCGATGAAATAGCCAACTTGGAGCTCGAGATCACGCTTCAGATGTACCGCAAGCGTGTCGACCGCTTGGATGAACGCCTGCACGAGTTCAGGCAGAGCCAAGAGCTACCGTAGGCAAGGGCTGCTGGCCATGGTCTCATGGACACATTTTATTTTGCTGAGTCATTTCGACATGCATCGCTATGTATTCACAGTAATCATAATATTGCTCTGTTTCAATGTGTGTACTCTATTTTTCGTTCTTATATGTTCTGTTTCAATGTGTGTGTATACGCTTTCCATTCTGTATATGTGGATGATAACAGCTAGATACAAATTAGTATACGAAAACAGATAGAAAATGGAATTCATAATATATATTAATTGTTCATTAGTTCATCACAGAATATATATAATATCATCACATATACGTGACGATACTTAACTACTAGGTACAATGCATAAAATTGAAAACGAACAATACTAAAACTAATAATCCCTCCTAGGGGCGGTATTCCGGCAGCCCCTCGCCAGCAGCTCCCTGGTGCGCGGCGTCTTCCCAGCGCGGAGGCAGTACTCCGCCTCCTCCGCCTCGCATCGCTTGACGTACCGATCTGCCTCTTGCTGGCGGACGAGCGCGAACGATCTTGCCATTTCGTTGGGTGCCCACCAGAGCTCCTCGTCAGTGGCATGCTGGAGCTTATCGGCCCACCTCCACACAGCGATGAGACACCTAGCGCCTTTGACCTTCCTCGCGAAGTACCCCTCTTCGTACACCTCCTTCGCACGACGACGAGCCCGCCCCCAAAGCTCCACCGCCTCCTTTTTCCAGTGGGCATCACGGGCTTCACAGGCCGCCTGGTACCTGGCTTCCTCCTCCACCATCTCCTTCTTGAACGCCACTTGCCTGGCTTTCTCAGCCGGCGGCAGCGACTTCCACAGACAAAGATTGTACTGGCCCCAAAACCACTCCAAAGTTAGGGGTCCGGTGCAACCTCGTCCGGCGGCACGTAGGGGTCCTCCTCGCCACTCCTCTTCGACTGAGCGTCCTCGGGGGGCGGCGCCTCCTTGTCAACGCGTGGGCAGATCGGCGGCGCCATGGCAGAGATTTGAGATAGAGAGAGGGTGAGCGAGGGGAGGATGTAGATGAGAATGCAGGCGGGACAACGTGAGGAAGGTAGTATTTATTGGCGGCCGGAATCTAGATCGACGGGAACAGTACACACGCCGTTCGCCGGAATTTACGAGTACTGTAGTTTGAATTACACACGATTCCGGCAGCAAAATCCGTGTGTGAACTTAATAGATGACGGTTTCTAATACAGAACCGTGTCTGATTAATAACCCGCACCACTCACCTTCCAAACCTCGAGGCGCGAAATAGAGTGCCAATCGTGTGGGGCCCGGTTGTCTTGCCAGATCTTTACATTTTATTTTTAGAACACCAGATATTTACATCGTCTGATCATTTTTTAATTTTTTTAGAATTTAAATGCCATGGCACTTCATGCATGTGTCCAAGCCGTTATGGTTAGCCGCTGCATGTAGACGTAGTTCAAATTTGGATTACGGTCATTAAATGGCTAGAAAATCACTTAAACGTCTTAAAAAGGTCAAATGACCCCTGAAATTTTCCAAATTTTGGCATGACAGATGTATTACTGCATGTTAACTGTAGAATTTTTTTGAAGCCCATAAGAGGAAGCTATCGTCGATTCGTCATCAAATATGCATTATTCCCTCTCGGAACCATGAGCCTTCCAGTGAGTTGCTCCGGTTTGTGCGGGGTGTGTGTCCAAACTTTTGTCAAACAGGCCAATTTTTTTACCACATCATCTTGGTGGCATGACATTACGTCAAGCAAGGTTTCATGTGTTTCTGATCATATTTTAATTTTTTGGAATTTAAATGGCATGGCACTCCATGCATGTGTCTAGGCCGTGACACCAATATGTTTGAAAATTCCTTCCAATTTATTGCACATGGAATTAACTCACACACAAGTACATAAAAATATGATTTTCAAACCGTTATGGTTAGCCGTTGCATGTAGATGTAGTTCAAATTTGAATTATGGTCATTAAATGGCTAGAAAATCACTTAAATGTCTTTAAAAGGTCAAATGACCCATAGAATTTTCCAAATTTTCACATGACAGTTGTATTAGTGCACGTTAACTGTAGAAATTTTTTGAAGCCCATAAGAGGAAGCTATCTCCCGTTCATCATCAAACATGCATTGTTCCCTCTCGGAACCATGAGCCTTCTACTGAGTTGTTCCGGTTTGTGAGGGGTGTGTGTCCAAACTTTCGTCAAACAGGCCAATTTTTTTACCACATCATCTTGTTGGCATGACATTACGTCAAGCAAGGTTTCATGTGTTTCTGATCATTTTTTTATTTTTTGAAATTTAAATGCCATGGCACTCCATGCATGTGTCGAGGCCGTGACACCAATATGTTTGAAAATTCCTTCCAATTTACTGCACATGGAATTAACTCGCACACAAGTACACAAATATATTTCAAATTTGAATTACGGTCATTAAATGGCTAGAAAATCACTTAAATGTCTTTAAAAGGTCAAATGACCCCTGGAATTTTCCAAATTTTCACATGATAGTTGTATTAGTGCACGTCAACTGTAGAAAAAATTTAAAGGCCGTAAGAGGAAGCTATCTCCCGTTCATCATCAAACATGCATTGTTCCCTATCGGAACCACAAGCCTTCTAGTGAGTTGCTCCGGTTTGTGAGGGGTGTGTGTCCAAACTTTAGTCAAACATGCCAATTTTTTTACCACGTCATCTTGGTGGCATGACATTACATCAAGCAAGGTTTCATGTGTTTCTGATCTTTTTTTAATTTTTTTGGAATTTAAATGCCATGGCACACCATGCTTTGTGTCATAGCCGTGAGACCAATATGTTTGAAAATTCCTTCCAATTTACTGCACATGGAATTAACACGCACACAAGTACACAAATATGATTTTTCAAACCATTGTGGTTAGCCGTTGCATGTAGATGTAGTTCAAATTTGAATTATGATCATTAAATGGCTAGAAAATCACTTAAATGTCTTTAAAAGGTCAAATGACCCCTGGAATTATCCAAATTTTCAAATGACAGTTGTATTAGTGCACCTTAACTGTAGAAATTTTTTGAAGGCCGTAAGAGGAAGCTATCGCCCGTTCGTCATCAAACATGCATTGTTCCCTCTCGGAACCACGAGCCTTCTAGTGAGTTGCTCCGGTTTATGAGGGGTGTGTGTCCAAACTTTCGTCAAACATGCCAATTTTTTACCACGCCATCTTGGTGGCATGACATTACATCAAGTAAGGTTTCATGTGTTTTTGATCTTTTTTTTAACTTTTTGGAAATTAAATGCCATGGCACTCCATGCTTTGTGTCATAGCCGTGAGACCAATATGTTTGAAAATTCCTTCCAATTTACTGCACATGTAATTAACTCGCACACAAGTACACAAATATGATTTTTCAAACTGTTGTGGTTAGCCGTTGCATGTAGATGTAGTTCAAATTTGAATTACGGTCATTAAATGGCTAGAAAATCACTTAAATGTCTTTAAAAGGTCAAATGACCCCTAGAATTTTCCAAATTTTCAAATGACAGTTGTATTAGTGCACGTTAACTGTAGAAAATTTTTGAAAGCCGTAAGAGGAAGCTATCGCCCGTTCATCATCAAACATGCATTGTTCCCTCTTGGAACCACGAGCCTTCTTGTGAGTTGGTCCGGTTTGTGAGGGGTGTGTGTCCAAACTTTCGTCAAACATGTCAATTCTTTTACCGCGTCATCTTGGTGGCATGACATTACATCAAGCAAGGTTTCATGTGTTTCTGATCTTTTTTTTTTACTTTTTGGAATTTAAATGCCATGGCACTCCATGCTTTGTGTCATAGCCGTGAGACCAATATGTTTGAAAATTCCTTCCAATTTACTGCACATGGAATTAACTTGCACACAAGTACACAAATATGATTTTTCAAACTGTTGTGGTTAGCCGTTGCATGTAGATGTAGTTCAAATTTGAATTACGGTCATTAAATGGCTAGAAAATCACTTAAATGTCTTAAAAGGTCAAATGACCCCTGGAATTTTCCCAATTTTCAAATGACAGTTGTATTAGTACTACAAATTTTCTCGTACATTTAAAACACCATCCGTTTCCACTTTACTCCAAATTCGTCTTTCACAGCTAATAAAAAATATCAACAACATCACACACAGTTGTTTTGGAGGAACCGTTTGCGATGAAAATTCATGGGTCTATTTAAGTCTTCCTCCTTAAGCTTCGCCGGCTCATCTGCTCCAGTGCCGGCAACCCCCAAATCCACGAATCCCGATCCCCATTCCCGCAACCCCTTCTTGCAAAAGATGACACCGTGGAAACACTTCGTGAGGGCCCGTACGGTGGCCGCGTCCTCCTCGAGCGCGGCCCCCTGCGCCGAGAGCGCGGCCGCCTACGCCGAGAGTGCGGCCGCATCCGCATTGAGCGCGGCCGCATCCGCCGAGAGGGAATCTGCGGCAGCCGACAGGGAAGCTGCAGCAGCCGAGACGGCTGCAGCAGCTGCTGCGACGGTGGCTGCAAACGCCGAGAGCGCTCGAGCTGCCGTCCGTGCCGCCGATGTCGCCCTGGCCCGGGTCGAGGCCATCCACGCCAAGATCGAGGATGCACACGCCAAGATATTCCAGGCCACCTCGGAATCCAGCATGCAACTCACGTTCGAAAAGGCGGCGGTGTCCATGGAGCACCTGCTTCCTCATGAGATCGCCGAGCGGGAGCTGGTGATGCAGGAGGCGGCGGAGATCGAGGAGCGCCGGGAGGAGGAGTTGCGCGCGGCCGAAGTTGAGGTAGAGAAGAGTCTGTCCATCGAGGAATCGGCGGTGGAGTACCAACGCGAGCTCTGGCGCAGCCACTACTATGAGTACTACAACCTTGAGGGCGGCGCTGAGGACGAGGACGCGGTCGACTTCAGAATGGGGGACGCGGAGTCCACCAACGGCGGCATGTCGCCAAGACAAGTCATCGGTGTCTCATCTCACACCGGCGATGCATAGGCCGGCGCGGCGGCGGCTTTGTTAAAATTATGCGTACTTAGGCTTTGTTTTTAATGCTGGTCTTTTGTTAGAGAAATGTTTAGGTCAACTGGCTCTGTTTAATTACTAGAAATGTTTGATTCAGTAAGTGTCGTCTGTGTGCTGTACGCTCTTTTGTGTGCCCAAATTAGCAAGCGATGTTAAATTATGCAATGACGTGGATGAGGACAGTACCCAGGGAATTTTCCACCAAAATTTGAATTATCAAACTCATCCCATCCACGCAAAGCAGAAGAATCATTTGCGATGCACAGAATCGTTCAAAGTGAATGGTGTCCGGCGGCACCGCGCGCAAAGTTTCCCTCCACATTTCGAAAATTTTGGCCTACCGCCGAAATATCTACCCCTCCTTCCCCACCCCCTTTT
The DNA here is from genome assembly GCA_011799875.1 of Thinopyrum elongatum. Lineage (NCBI taxonomy): Eukaryota > Viridiplantae > Streptophyta > Magnoliopsida > Poales > Poaceae > Thinopyrum > Thinopyrum elongatum. The sequence continues at coordinate 525,488,483 of CM022298.1, forward strand.
CTCCCCGACCACAAGTCACATTTCCCCTGTTTCCTCCTTCCTTCCTTCCGAAGTTATAGCCGCTACCTCGCTTGTTTCCTCGCTCTCGCCGTCTTGCATCCTACCGCCAGGGTCGCCATGGTCTTCTTCAATGACCTCTCTAGCGGTTCCTCCTCCTCCGACGAATTTTTTAGCACCCGGGTATGCCTCTCTTCTCTCTCTAGGGTTATGACTTGGAATGAAGGATTTTAACCCGGCGGTCGATTTGAGTCATTTCTTCCTCTTGTAGCTCCCTAGGACCATCAGTTGCAACGAATGGAGTGGGGTGGCTGAAGATCTGCCTGCTCATTGTCACCATCAATCTCCATGCGTGAAGCTAGTTGCGTTTGAATCTATGGATAGTGGGAGGAAGTTTCTGGCATGTGCAGAGAAGGTTAGCCCCACTTTCATTGTTACAAATCATTTGTTAGATGTCATTCAGACACTGCCACTGTGCTATATTATTGTGGATGTTAAGACAGTGTCACAGTTTGTACCTAGTATCTAAAAATGTTGCCATCTCATCAGTGGTGCCATTAGAAAATTATTTGGCATCGCTTCAGCAGTTTGTGTAGCCAACTTTGGTCCACACATCCGAGCAGCCAAGCAGTAAAATACTAAATCTTTATGGCACGAAGGAACTGGGCATCGGAGCAACTAGGTGCTCCAGAGTCCAGGTCCCTAATTTTTTTTCCGCTGCATCAGCTTGCCAGTGCAGGGCACCGGTGCTAAATGTAGCAACAGTTGTCTTTACACCAGTTTTGGCATACATAGTGGACGGCCTTAGTGCTATTAGTTCTATGTTACTAAATTTGTGAATGTACACACCTGTTAGTATCAATTTGATGTCATCCAAACACTATCACTATGCTGTTGCAGTTATATTTAGCTTCCTCATAAAATGTTCAATTTGTTATTTATAGTACATGACTAAGAACTTGTAGCGTTGTTGTAGTTAATTATAGCTTCTGATGTTTCAGAATTTTGTTGTTGTCTCAGTAGCAATTAATTCATTGCACATTGATCCTTTTGAGAAGATATGTCATAATTAACCTGTTTCTTCAGTTTATCAAAATATGTATTTGGTGATTTTCTATGTTGCTAGAAACCCATTTCCCCTACAATTGTTACTGATCTAGTTTTAAATATTATAGGATGAACGGAAGTGTTCTTACCTGGAGTGGGTTGATCAAGAGTGGCCACAGTCTTTGAAGATGTGCCTAGCAAAGCTCTGGAGCATGTATGAGGAAGAAAACAGAGGTAGGCTTAGAGAAAGTGTTGTCAACGCTGAAGAATATTTGAAGCTGCGGGATAAAAAGAGGAAGATGGAGAATGAGCTCAGATTTTTTAAATGAGACTTTACTAAGATGGTGTTGGCGAAGGAGGAGGCACTTTCCCAGTTGGCCAGTGCAAAACAGGTTCTTACTGAACTGAAAGCAGAGGTGGATAAGACGAGCCTGGATGATCTCGATTAGGGAAATGAATATATTGTTCTAATATTGTTCTTATGAAGGTGAACTAGCTATATGTTGTATTGTGCTGTTTTCAGGTTGCTATCGTACTGTGATGTTAAAATATATTTATGTGCCTGATATGAAATTGGCAAACAGCTGTTCAATATGAAATGTGAATTTGCGTAATACAAGAATTATTAATTATAAACTAATAAACCTGCTAAATGGGTCATGGAACTTTGCAAACGGTTCTAGCAGTAAAAGCGCTTGTGATGGATAGCCCGATGCCATACAGTTTTCTTCATCAAATCGTGTGTGATGTAGTTGAATAAAAGCAAACGGTTAACCGAGGCAGAGCATGTGTGATAGTTACACCTATCACACACGAGGCTATACATAAAATTGTGTGGGATGTATATACGAACTGAAACGTTTTCCCTGGATTGACTGTGTGGGATGTACATACGAACGGAAACGTTTTCCCTGGATTGACTGTGTGGGATGTACATAAGAACGGAAATGTATTCCTTGGATTGACTGTGTGGAATGTACATAACAAACGGAAACGTTTGCTTGGGACCGACTGTTTGGGATGTACTTACGACCAGAACTGATTGGGCCTGTATAATCGTATTTCATCGCTCGCTCGTCGCACACGACCTCATTTTGCCGAGCGTGTGTGCCAGGAGGGCCTATCCCCGACGGTTTCTGGGTCGTGTGGGAAGGACCCCCCTATCACAGTCACTCACTTGGCGACGGTTCGAAACGCCGTCGTGAAAAGGGGTTAAAAACCGTTTGTATAGCACCTCGCTATACCAGTGATGTCAAGAAGTGGGACCACGAGTCTGCCAAAGGTCATCAAGAATCCTCGGAGAATAAAACTTCGCCTCCAAGGAATAGACCTCGGCATACAAAGAACTTCGGACTTGACGTCCCCAATCAAGAGTATTTGGAGCCAATGAGACCATAATTGCTCGGATTTACACATGAACGCAGAAGCCAATGGTGGAACTGAAAAAGAACCTTGGGTTCAGATATAGTCCACGGATCTAAAAGCCGATGTGGAAGATAGAACTCACCTATGAAGCCAAAGACCAGAAGATGAAGCCGTTCCGTGGAAGGACCAATGTCCTCGGCTTGAAGACTAGTTCAAGGGCCACTGACGGTGTCCTAAATTAGGGGTGCACACCATGTCGTCCCTTCATTCATGGACCGGGTCGAGGACCCACCAACAAATGAAGAACGGGCCACGCATGTTGTGGCCCTCGGCGTACTCAAGATGGATCCTCGAAAGAGTTGGCGTACACTTCAAGGCATATTCACATGATCGACATGTTAGCCCCAGTTGTAGCTGACATACTTGTAACAATAGATGCCCCTGGCGCCTATATAAGCCGAGGGGTTTAGTCCGTAGAGAAAAGGTTTTTAGACTAGAACAAATTCATATGATCTTGAGGTAGATCATATTGTACTTTGTACCCCGCCCACAATCAATACAATACCGTCCTACCCCTTTTCACGACGGCGTTTCGAACCGTCGCCAAGTGAGTGACTGTGATAGGGGGGTCCTTCCCACACGACCCAGAAACCGTCGGGGATAGGCCCTCCTGGCACACACGCTCGGCAAAATGAGGTCGTGTGCGACGAGCGAGCGATGAAATACGATTATACAGGCCCAATCAGTTCCGGTCGTAAGTACATCCCAAACAGTCGGTCCCAAGCAAACGTTTCCGTTTGTTATGTACATTCCACACAGTCAATCCAAGGAATACATTTCCGTTCTTATGTACATCCCACACAGTCAATCCAGGGAAAACGTTTCCGTTCGTATGTACATCCCACACAGTCAATCCAGGGAAAACGTTTCAGTTCGTATATACATCCCACACAATTTTATGTATAGCCTCGTGTGTGATAGGTGTAACTATCACACACGCTCTGCCTCGGTTAACCATTTGCTTTTATTCAACTACATCACACACGATTTGATGAAGAAAACTGTATGGCATCGGGCTATCCATCACAAGCGCTTTTACTGCTAGAACCGTTTGCAGGGTTTTACCTCTTCAAGAGGGCCTGAACCTGGGTAAATACCGTGTCCCCCTTTCTTCCTGTTACCATCCTGCCAAGATCACCAACTCAGGGCCCCCTACCCGAGATATGCCGATTTTAGCACCTACACTAAGCTCCTCCTTTCTTTTTGCGGCAGCAGCCTCTTTCTCTGCTTTTCTTTTTTGCTGCAATAGTCTCTTTCCCTGCTTGTTTCTTGGCAGCAACTTCTTCTCTTTGAGCCTTCTTCTCATCCTCTTTCCTTGTTTTTGTCTCAGCAGCTATAGTTTTCTTAGTCTCCAAATTGATCTGCCTTGTCTCTGCTTGAACCTGCCTTTTTAGTGCTTCTTCTTCTTTCCTCTTCTCTATGTTCTGAGCAGTTGACTTTCTCTTCCTCTCTACCTCTACTGCTTTCCTCTCTTCTTGCTGACGTCTCTTCCTGGCAACATCCTATGCCTCCTTTTCCTGTTCTTCTCTCCTTGTTGCAAGTACAACTTGTTTCTTGTCTTCCAACTCCTTGTCTCTTTGCTTCTTTAGGGCAAGCAACTTCTCGGTCAAGTCACCTTGTTGAATGGTGTTTGTGCTCCCCTGGTTGCTTGTGCTCCCTTGGCTTTGATTCAGCATTAGCTAGGTAACCGAAATGAATGTTGATTCTGGAATAGTGCCTTGTGCGATCACTGGCCTCTGCATGAGTAAGCATATGTTCAAATGACCAACCATGGGAAGTTAACAGAACTATTGGAAATAAATGGCACGAACAAAGGGGGTCTTAACAAAAATTACCCTTTGTATCATAAGATCAACCATGAGATCTTGTATGACATGATTTTCTAAAGGGTTGTGCTCCTGGTGGGGATCAAGCATTAATTGTAGGGATACAACACTGCAAAGCTGGCAAAAATAAACATAATTTCAATTTTTGTACTGGTAGGACATGCCTGAGTAATGACATGCTCATCATCTTGCACATGTCCCTCAGGTGTTGCTGGAGCTTGCTCATTTCCTTGTGGTGGTGGTGGTGGTGCTTGATGTCTACTACACAACTTATTCTTGTAAACTCGTGTTGGGCCTCCAAGCGTAGAGTTTTGTAGGACAACAGCAAATTTCCCTCAAGTGGATGACCTAAGGTTTATCAATCTGTGGGAGGTGTAGGATGAAGATGGTCTCTCTCAAACAACCCTGCAATCAAATAGAAGAAATCTCTTGTGTCCCCTACACACCAAATACAATGGTAAATTGTATAGGTGCACTAGTTCAGCGAAGAGATGGTGATACAAGTGTAGTATGGATAGTAGATATAGGTTTTTGTAATCTGAAAATATAAAAATAGCAAGGTAGCAAGTGATAAAATGGAGCACAAACAGTATAGCAATGCTTGAAAACAAGGCCAAGTGTTCATACTTTCACTAGTGCAATTTCTCAATAGTGTTAACATAATTGAATCATACAACAATCCCTCAACTTACGACAAAGAATCACTCCAAAGTTCTGATCAAGCGGAGAACATAAGAAGAAGAAGAAGTTGTAGGTAGCAAACCACCTCAAAGTTATCCTTTCCAATCAATCTATTGAGCTATTCCTATAAGTGTCACAAACAGCCCTAGAGTTCGTACTAAAATAGCACCATATGATACGCATCAATCAACTCTAATGTCACCTAGATACTCCAATGTCACCACAAGTATCCGTGAGTCAATTATACGATATGCATCAAACAATTTCAAATTCATAATATTCAATCCAACACAAAGAACTTCAAAGAGTACCCCGAAGTTTCTACCGGAGAAAGTAGGACGAAAGTGTGCATCAACCTCTATGCCTAGATTACCCCAATGTCACCGTGGGAATCCGCAAGTTGATTGCCAAAACATATATCAAGTGAATCAATAGAACACTGATACGTCTCCAACGTATCTATAGTTTTTGATTGTTCCATGCTACTATATTATCATTCTTGGATGTTTTACAATCATTTTATAGCAACTTTATATCGTTTTTTGGGACTAACCTATTGACATAGTGCCCAGTGCCAGTTGATGTTTTTTGCTTGTTTTTCACTTCGTAGAATATCCCTATCAAACAGAGTCCAAACAGAGCGAAACTTTTTGGAGATTTTTTTGGACCAGAAGACAACTTGGGAGCCAAGGAAGCACCTGGGGGGAGGCCCGTGGGGCCCATAAGACACCAAGGCGCGCCAGAGGCCCCTCGCGTGCCCTGATGGGTTGTGGGGCCCACGGGGGTCTCCTCCACCGCCTGTCAGCTCTATAAATACCCAAATATTCCAGAAACCCTAGGGGAGTCGACGGGAGTCGACGAAACACAATTCCAGCTGCCGCAAGTTTCAGAACCACGAGATTCAATCTAGAGCCCTATTCCGGCACTCTGCCGGGGGGGGGGGGACACGATCATGGAGGGGTTCATCATCCTCATTGGTGCTCCTCCGATGATGCATGAGTAGTTCACCATAGACCTACGGGTCCATAGGCAGTAGCTGGATGGCTTCTTCTCTCTTTTTGATTCTCGATACAATGGTCTCTTGGAGATATATTTGATGTAATGACTTTTTGCGGTGTGTTTGTTGGGATCCGATGAAGTTCGAGTTTATAATCAGATCTATATCCATGAAAATTATTTGAGTCTTCTTTGATCTCTTTTATGCATGATTATTTATAGCCTCGTATTTCTTCTCTGAATCTTTGGTTTAGTTAGGCCAACTAGATTGATTTTTCTTGCAATGGGAAGATGTGCTTTGTGATGGGTTCGACCTTACGGTGTCCTAACCTAGTGACAGAAGGGGTAGCGAGGCACGTATGTATCGTTGCTATTAAGGATAAAAAGATGGGGTCTATTCCTACATGAATAGATCTTGTCTACATCATGCCATCGTTCTTATTGCATTACTCTGTTTCTCCATGAATTTAATACACTAGATGCATGCTAGATAGCGGTGGATGTGTGGAGTAATAGTAGTAGATGCAGAATCATTTCGGTCTACTAATCTTGGACGTGATGCCTATATTCATGATCATTGTCTGGATATCGTCATAATTATTTGTTCTTCTATCAATTACCCAATAGTAATTTGTTTACCCACCGTATGCTATTTTCTCGAGAGAAGCCACTAGTGAAATCTACGGCCCCCGGGTCTATCTTTTATCATATTGCTTTCAGATCTATCTTTTATTATATTTGTTTTCAGATCTATTATTCCAAAAACCCAAAAATACCTTGCTGCACTTTTTCTTTACTTATTTTATTTCGCGTTTTATTCAGATCTATTTATCCAATCTCATACAAACCAATCTATCTTTTTACCGTGGAGGGATTGACAACCCCTCTTACGCGTCGGGTTGCAAGTATTTGTTCTTTGTGTGCAGGTACCGTTTACATAGTGTTGCTTGGTTCTCCTACTGGATTGATACCTTGGTTTCATAACTGAGGGAAATACTTACCGTAGTTGTGCTGCATCATCCCTTCCTCTTTGGGGAAATATTGACGCAGTCTAAGCCACGTCAAACACCCCATTGTCGCCATAGGTATCCACATGCAAGACATATATCAAGTGTTGTCCAATCCAAAATATTCAATCCGATAATAGTGAAACCTCAAAGGGAAAGACTCAATTCATCACAACAAGATAGAGAGGGGGAAAACACAATATGATCCAACTATATTAACAAAGTTCGCGGTACATCAAGATCGTGCCAAATCAAGAACACGAGAGAGAGAGAGATCAAACACATAGCTACTGGTGCATACCCTCAGGCCCGATGGTGAACTACTCCCTCCTCGTCATGGATACCGCCGGAATGATGAAGATGGCCTCCGATGATGATTTCCCCCTCCGGTAGGGTACCGGAAAAGGCCTCCAGATGGGATCTCTTCAGAACAGAGGGTTGCGGCGGCGGAGTCGAAGTTCTAGGTTTTTTTTGGGGGTTTCTCTATTTATAAGAATTTTCAGCATTAGAATCACGTGAAAAGGAGTTATGAGGGGCCCACAAGGCAACAACACACGACCACCCCCTGGGTGCGCCGGGTTACCTTGTCACCGCCTCGTGAGTATTCTGGTCCTCCCCCGAAGCTTCTGGGGTTTCTTATGTTCCAAAAAAATCGTCAAAATGTTTCATCGCGTTTGGACTTTGTTTGGTTTGGATTTTTTGGAAAACAAAAAACAAGCAGAAAACAACAACTGGCAGTGGGCACTAGGTTAATATGTTAGTCCATGAAAATCATACAAAAGTCATAAAAAAGTGCACCAAGACCATATAAAATTATTGCTAACATGGCATGAATACTTCATAAATTATAGACACGTTGGAGACATATCAGTGCTTGATCATTTCCTTGTGGTGGTGGTGGTGGTGCTTTCATATTTGGAGGAGGCACTCCAGCCTTTAATGTTGTGATATGTCTCTCCACAATAATTACGGTGCATGATCACACCATGCGTTGACATTTTCTTACCACCATTGCTGCAAACCACTTCCTCCAGTGCTTTTCTTCTACTCTTGCATGGCCTTCCCACTTGTTTGGTGTAGGATGCTGGCAGAACTGGTGGCCCATTCATCTTCTCCCATTGTCTTGTCTCTGCATGTATAGATAATGTTGTTGTATGCCTTCTTGAACATGTTACCAACATAGCATTGGTTACCAATGCAAGGGGATCCCCTCTCTCATGTCCAGCACATGCTATAGCATAAACACATGGTGTGACACCCTTCTGCCACCTCTTACAACTGCACTCACTGGTGTGCCAGTCCACAAGATAGTCTACTACTCTGTCTCCTACCTGAAACACTCCATCTCCAGCCCCTTCACATAGCATGTGTTTGCCCAATCAGTTAGCTTCTCAACCTTTTTCTTGATCTTAGGGCATATGTTTCTGTTCATCTTCTCTGCCTCAATATGTTTGGTGTAGTGCCTCTGCATTAGTTGGGCCACATCCACAAGTAGGGAGGAGGGTGCACATCGACTACTAGGTAGTTGGCCGGGACAGTAGACTAGTTGCACATCACAAAAAATTAGTTGTCATGGTTGCTAGGTTGCAACCTCATAGGAAGTTGGATCGTGTAACTCCAAAAATTGGGTTTCAAAAAAGTTGCACCATGCAGTAGTAAAATTGCACCATATAGTAATAGAGTTGCACAATATGGCACCAAAGTTGGCATCGATTTTTTTTCGTCGGAACATACCCATACGGGTCTAGTTTCAACGATCTCGTGGCGAGAATTCCAAAGGTGAAAATAGATATGAATTTGGACGCGCGGTTTGAAAGATGTGACTTTTTAAAATTTTGAAACCACGAATAAATCCACATACACATGCGTCGGAGCTGGAATTAAATGTGTTGTCTACCCACGTGATTATCCTACGAGTATATGCTACGCCTTGCACATCTAAGTGACTCAATGAAACTAGAAAGAAAAGGAAAAAAGACAAGAAAATGCTTGCACGGATCTTAGCGTAAAATCAATGACATGGGACTTAGATGTGCAATACTTAGAGCACATCTAGACGTGCTCTAGCAAGATTGTAAAGACAAATTTTAGACCACTGCATGCATGCGTGTGTGTTAGTTGAGACGACCGCTCGCTTTCCGGTAAAATCACAACATGAGTTAATTTGCCCATCAGGAACTCGAAAGAATAACTTCATGTGTAACACAAATTCAACTAGCACAAGCAAAATTGGGCCGAGAAAATGACAAACGACACTATCAATTTATACAAGCGTCAATTACTACAGTTTTCAGATGTTCCTTGTAAGTAACATCTCTTATGTTTGGGGAAAATGTGAACACAAGTTGCTCATCATCATTATAAAGGACGATCCTCTCAATCATAAAGATTCAACCAGATAAATAACGGATAATAAATTCGAACAATAAAGGTGAAAATGTGAGCCATAATTCAACAATTATAATGCAAACTACACATAGACATTGTTCATAATTAATTTGTACTAGTGATTAAACTAAATTAATACATAATTGTGCTTCCACTCAAATCAATATCTCTCATAATTGATAGTGAGTGATTCAAGATCCAAATCTAGTTCTCGGCCATTGATGTGGACATCACTCATGACGAGAATTTTGACCGATGGGAAAACTTTTGCCGATCATATCACTATACGATTCTTGTTCATCTTTCGATGCTTTGTGCTCCAAGCTCGGAACGATTCTGCTAGAACTTCAAGACAACCGAGTGCTATCTGCCGACATGGTCTGACCAGTCCTGTCTTATCCCTCACGTCCCTTTGCACTCATGTGGACATAACGCACTCCGGAATGCTACGTGTTATAGACGGTTGCAACACTGGGAAGAGCGCCTTTTAACTTGATATTAATGGTGCGAGGTCACCCTAATAATTGAATACTGTGCAATCAAAGGGTGCAAACAACAAATGGATAAACATCTCAGGCAGTTCATAAAATCATGATATGGTATAGCCTTGGGCGTCAGGAATCTCGTGATCATCTTCAATCTCCAGTTGAAGCGTCGTGATGGCCAATATTTTGTTGTCGTGGCAACCATTTCAAAAATGTTGCCATGGTGGCAATTTCATAAAATGTTGTCGTGGCGACCATTTCAGAAAATGTTGTCGTGGCACCAAATTCAGAAATTCTGTCATGGCATGAAATTATAGGTCTTGGTCCCGCGCCATGTACACCTTCTCCTCGTCGGGGTCCTCCGTGTACGTTTGCCATCGTTACCTGTAACATGTAGGCTATCTCTATGAATTTTAATTAACATGGCAATCTCGTGGCTCCAACCATCATGCCATGACGCGCAGGCCACTTAACATTACAACATATAACCATCTCATACATAAGCTCATTATCATGACGAAGCCTATACCACATCATATGCATACCCAGCAAAACCAAGTTTGACATCTTCTAATCGATTTTGGGAAATTTTTATTTATGTGGTTAACCAGTTTTAACAAGTAATACTAGCTACCTACGTCCACAATTTAGGCGATGATTCTTGGTACTAGATTAAGTTTCGGGGTGTGTGAAACAAGAGACTTAATTAAAAATCTCTAGCCCCACGCTAAACTTCGTCCATATGCATGACCCCCTAGAAGATCATCCATCTTCGGCACCCTCTTGTGTGCACGATGGTTCACTATTCTCAACTATGGTGAAGCCCAAGGAAGTGTTAGTAGATCGTCGACAGCCAGAGCCGATCGATTGTCAAACCTTGTAACAAAGCGACACCATGCTATCAATGAATTGAACCAAAGCAACACTCGAGGGAAGCATAGCAAGAACATCAACCCTCACAATCACATGTGATCTAGATCGCAACCTTCATCTTCTCGTAAAGCCGCTCATGATGCCACTGTTGGAAAACGTGGTAGAAAAAAAATCGCACCTACGATCACCCAAGATCAATATGAAGATGCATAACGGGTTGGGATCACGATCGTTACCGTCACCGAGTTGCAGCGAAAGAAAAACGTGTCGGTGTAGATCATACTTGGAGTCCCTTGAACCATCGATGAACAATCCCTCGTACCGCCCATGAATAGTCCCTCGAACCGAAGACCGAAAGCACGACCTCTCTACTTCGTTGCAAGCGTGCAGCCTTCATGATCCGGCAGCGCTTCGCCGTCCAAAGCTAATCATCATTGGACAATTAGAGGGAGGAGATTAGAACCACACTAGGCTTCTAATTATGTGGACAAGAGGATTAGCCTAGCTGTAATTAGTCAACTAGGACCAACTAGAACTAGAACTAGAAGAACTATAGGAGGCTCCAAAACTTGTATATACAAAAGGGCCAAATCCTCAAGTATATATAGGTTAGAGGGAAGAGGGAGGGATGCAACCAAGGAGGGAAAGCCTCCTTGGGGCGCCGGCCAAAGGGGAGGAGGAGTTGGACTCCTCCCCCACTCCTATTCGCCCCCTTCCTTAGGGAAGGGAGGCACTTTCCCACTTGGGCCTTTTTGGCCCAAGTTTCCTTCCACCTCTTGGCCTTTTTAGCCCCGTTGATATTTAAATTAAATATAAAATGTTATAAATACTTCTAGACCATTTATATATATCATAACATCTCTAGAAACTTTTTCCACCTATATATAATTTATTGGTAGTACCCGGTATTACCCGATACTCACCGAAACGCTTCCAATGACCCCGAGACGCTTCCGGATCCTCTCGAAACTATTCCGAATATTCATGAAATAATTACACAAATATATTCTCATGACTTCTATCCTACTAACACTCAGAAGATTTTGATTGCCTGAAGCTTATGACCCTACAGGTTCGGTAACTCACAGACATGAACGAAACCGTTCATTCAATGACCGACAGCGGGACCATGGATGTCCATATTGTTCCCTATGAGAACACGAACCTATGGTTATCATGTGTCTTTGCTTCATGATACTTCACAAAACCCGGGATGTATCAGTATCCTCCCGAGTCATCACCAAGCTCACTATACCAAAATCCTTGTTATCGGGTTTGTTCTTCTTTCTCGTTATTGTGTTCCGGCATCCCCGTGATGTAGTCACCTGTGCCTGGCCAGACGATGATGGATGCCATCACACCGAGAGGGCCCTAAGAATATCTCTCCATCGTCGGAGGAGCAAATCCCACTCTTGAGTTATCCAGACACTTGTCAAACTTTTCGATGAGCCTGTAAGTTGTTGTTATGATCACCGTGTTACAGGTGATGTTTGAGCAACCCCAAAGTGCACCGTATGGTAAGAAGTGACCATGATACTCTCATGGTCTAAGGAGCAACCATGTTATTACAATTGATTATAGACGATATTATCTCAATTCATAACAAACAAGTTTGGGTTGATTCAATATGATCGTTCTTCCAACGTCATAATCTCAATGTTGTTTTAGGACTATCGTTACACTTAACGATATCCTAAGATCCGAAAAATGTGATCACCAACAATACATGAGCCAGTCTTAGAGGCGAGACTAGGAACCTTTATTTCAACTGAATCGCATATTCCAGGATCATAGCAGTTATAGCATGAAATATAAACACTTAATTATGAACGTGGAAATATAATACTACAATATTATTGCCTCTAGGGAATATTTCTAATAGGTAGCCTAGGCCCCTCACCACTAACGGTGGGCCTCCTCCGGAAGGATATACATTACTTGTACGACAATACATGTACTCTAGTAGATAACTTGGGCATCAAGCCATGTAAACCGACTTGGGCCATGAAACCCTAGCCCTCACCCATCTATATAAGGGGAGGGAGGGGCCTCCCAAGTCAGCGGCTAACATCTCTCCCACCTCTCCATTAGACCTACAACAGATCTATCATCTCCTCATCTCTCCACAAGAGAAAGACAATCAATACAATCTGACATGTAGGATGTAGGGTGCTACCTCACCACGAGGGCCTGAACCTGGGTAAATTTTGTGTCCTGTTGCTACTTCTTGAGCTTGCGTTGATTTTCCCTTGAAGAGGAAAGGGTGATGCAGCAAAGTAGAGATAAGTATTTCCCTCAGTTAAGAACCAAGGTATCAATCCAGTAGGAGGCACAAGCAAGTCTCCAATATATGCACCTGCACAAACTAACAAACACTTGCACACAATGCGAAAAAGGGGTTGTCAATCCCTTCACGGTCACAAACAAGAGTGAGATCTAAGAGAGATAGGTATAAAAGATAAAAAAAGAGCAAACTAAAGTAAATATCAATAAATTGCAGCAAGGTATTTTTGGGTTTTTTGGTTTATAGATCTGAAAATATATGATGGAAAATAAACCCGAGGGCCATAGGTTTCACTAGAGGCTTCTCTCTTGAAAGAAAACATACAGTGGGTAAACAAATTACTGTTAAGCAATTGATAGAAAAGCGCATAGTTATAACGATATCTAAGGCAATGATCATGAATATAGGCATCACGTCCGTGACAAGTAGACCGAAATGATTCTGCATCTACTACTATTACACCATGATACGTCTCCAACGTATCTATAATTTTTGCTTGTTACATGCTGTTATATTATCATTCTTGGATGTTTTACAATCATTTTTAGCAAATTTATATCATTTTTTGGGACTAACCTATTGACATAGTGCCCGGTGCCACTTGCTATTTTTTGCTTGTTTTTTACTTCGCAGAATATCAGTACCAAACGGAGTCCAAACGCAGCGAAACTTTTTGGAGATTTTTTCTGGACCAGAAGACACCTAGTGGGCCAAAGAAGTACCAGAGGGGAGGCCCGAGGTGGGCACAACCCACCAGGGCGCTCCAGGAGGCCCAAGCGCGCCCAGGGGGGTTGTGCCCCCCTCGATGACCTCCTGCACCGCCTCTTCGCCCTATAAATTCCCAAATATTCCAGAAACCCTAGGGGAGTCAACGAAACACAATTCCAGCCGCCGCAAGTTCCAGAACCACGAGATCCAATGGTGCCTCTCCGATGATGCGTGAGCGTGAGTAGTTCATCATAGACCTACGGGTCCGTAGGCAGTAGCTAGATGGCTTCCTCTCTCTCTTTTGATTCTCAATACAATGGTCTCTTGGAGATCTATTTGATGTAACTCTTTTTTGCGGTGTGTTTCTTGGGATCCGATGAACTTTGAGTTTATGATCAGATCTATATCCATGAATATTATTTGAGTCTTCTTTTGATCACTTATATGCATGATTATTTATAGCCTCGTATTTCTTCTTCGAATCTTTGGTTTAGTTAGGCCAACTAGATTGATTTTTCTTGCCATGGGAAGAGGTGCTTTGTGATGGGTTCGATCTTGCGGTGTTCTTTCCCAGTGACAGAAGGGGCAGCAAGACACGCATGTATCGTTTCCACTGTTCAAGATATCTTCTGATATTCCGATAAATCGGCCGATTTATCGCTTACCGTCGTCTGACCGATAAGATAAATTGGCCGATAAATCAGCCGATGTGGCGATAAATCGGCCGATATGCCGATAAACTGGCCGATTTACCCCTTATCATGGGTCGACCGATAAGTTCCCAATAAGCGATATCCCCAACATTGATCGTTTCTATTAAGGATAACAAGATGGGGGCTATTCCTACATGAATAGATCTCGTCTACATCATGTCATCGTTCTTATTGCATTACTATGTTTCTCCATGAACTTAATACACTAGATGCATGCTGGATAGCGGTCGATGTGTGGAGTAATAGTAGTAGATGCAGGCAAGAGTCGGTCTACTAATCTTGGACGTGATGCCTATATATTGATCATTGCCTTGGATATCATCATAATTATGCGATCTTCTATCAATTGCCCAACAGTAATTTGTTTACCCATCGAGTGCTATTTTCTTGAGAGAAGCCACTAGTGAAATCTACGGACCCCGGGTCTATTCTCTATCATATTTGCTTTGAGATTTATTTTTATTCGCTTTTATTTTCAGATCTATTATTCCAAAAACCCAAAAATACCTTGCTGCACTTTTTTATTACTTATTTTATTTTGCATTTTATCGAGATCTATTTATCCAATCTACACAAATTTTATCCCGTCAACTTGGCAATTTTTGGCGCCGTTACCCAAAGAGGGATTGACAACCCCTCATAAGCGTCGGGTTGCAAGTATTTGTTCTTTGTGTACAGGTACCGTTTACATAGTGTTGCTTGGTTCTCCTACTGGATTGATACCTTGGTTTCATAACTAAGGGAAATACCTACCATAGTTGTGCTGCATCATCCATTCCTCTTTAGGGAAATACCGACGTAGTTCAAGCGACATCAAAAGGCAGACTGTTCTGTTTTCTTTGGAGCTACAGAAGTATGGGAACAATTCGCATCTTTACAGAAGTATGGGAACAATTCGCATCTTTACAGCCTATTCTGTTTTTGTCAGATTCTGTTTTCTCTGCATTGTGTGCTTATTTTGATGAATCTATGGATTGTATCGGGGGGTATAAGCCATGGCAAAGTTAGAATATAGTAGATATAATGCAATAACAAAATTTGAATGGGTTTTCAACGGTACTTAAAGTAAAGATTGTTTTTCTTATACTAACGGATCTCACGAAGGTTTTGTTAAGTTTTGTGTGATTGAAGTTTTCAAGTTTTGGGTGAGATCGCGATGGATGAAGGAATAAGGAGTGAAAAGAGCCTAAGCTTGGGGATGCCCCATGGCACCCCAAGTTAATATTCAAGGAGAACCAAGCAACTAAGCTTGGGGATGCCCCGGAAGGCATCCCCTCTTTCTTCTAACGACCATCGGTATTTTACTTGGAGCTATATTTTTATTCGTCACATATCATGAGTTTTGCTTGGAGCGTCTTGTATTATATGAGTCTTTGCTTGTTTTGCTTTTTAGTTTGTCACAAGTATCCTTGCTGGACACACCTATTTGAGAGAGCCAAAATTATGCTTTGATTTGTTAGAATTGCTCTTTATGCTTCACTTAATTTTTTTTGAGCTATGGAATTGCTCTAGTGCTTCACTTATATCTTTTTGATCATGGTGTGCTTTAATAATTTTAAAGAAATTCTCTCATGCTTCAATTAGATTTATTTGAGAGTTAGTAAATTTTTGAAGAAATTCTCTCGTGCTTCACTTATATTATTTTGAGAGACAAAAAAATTTATGCTCATGTTCTTCACTTAGATTTATCTGAGCTTGTCAAAAGCAAATGCAACATATGAAACTAGTCCCAAAGTGATAGATATTCAAGAGGGATATAATAAAAACTTTCATGAAGATCATTGGACAAAATAAACTTGATTCTTTGTAATAGTTTTGAGATATGATGATAGTGATATGTGAGTCATGTTGGTGAGTAATTATGCTTTAGTAAGAATATTCGTGTTAAGGTTTGTGATTCCCTATGTAAGCACGAAAGTCAATAGTTATGCAATGAAATTACATCCTACTTGTGGTGCATTATTCGGTGTTAGTTATGCTTAATGCTCGCCTATGTGATTTTTTGTTTCTTGGTTGGTTGCTTCTCAATCTTTTTGCTAGCCTCCACTTGTACTAAGTAGAAATACTACTTGTGCATCCAACATCTTTAAACCCAGTTTTGCCACATGAGTCCACCATACCTACCTATATGCGGTATTTCCATGCCGTTCTAAGCAAATTTTTATGTGTCATCTCTCATTTTCAAAATGAATTTCCTTTTTGTGTGCTCGTATCGCTCATGAAGCGGCAGGGGGTGGCCAATATTTTTCCATGCTAGATGTGTTATTCTCAAGATGAGTGTTTATTCACTTGTCATTGCACGAGAGTACGGCGGTAATAGGGATGCCTAGTCCCGAAATGAAAAAGAAATTTACTTTATGTTGTCAAATAATAAATTCCTTGGAAAGTGTTGGTATGGACGGTACCCGTGGATACGGCTAGCTGTGGAATGTGAAAGTATGGTGGAAAAAGGAATAAACTTTATTTTCTGTTTGGGAACCGCCTATGATATATCTAGCATGGAAAGTGTTGGGAATTACTCGGTCATTTTTGTTGACGAGAAAAGTATGCCTCTCAAAAAAAAATATCTCTCAATTTAAGCTTTGAGCTCTGCCACCTCTACAAATCCCTACTTCCCCATGCGAAGGGCCTATCTATTTACTTTATACAATTTTTATTTGAGTCACCATCTTCTCTTATAAAAGCACCGACTAAGAGGCACTATGATCGTACTTGAGCATTATATGTAGCTAATATGCGAGTGTGTTTCACGAATGGATCAATGATTGAGCATGATGGGCTAGGGATAACTTTCTTTAGTGTTGATATTTTGAAAGACATGGTTGCTTGTTGATATGCTTGAGTATTGAAATCTTCATGTCAAAACTAGACTATTGCTTTGAACCATATAAAAGTCCAAATGTCCATGCTACAAAAGAAAAGAATATGTGATGAACATGTTAGACAGCATTCCGCATCAAAAATTCTGTTTTTATCATTTACCTACTCGAGGACGAGTAGGAATTAAGCTTGGGGATGCTGATACGTCTCCAACGTATCTATATTTTGCTTGTTCCACGCTGTTATATTATCATTCTTGGATGTTTTACAATCATTTTATAGCAACTTTATATCATTTTTTGGGACTAACCTATTGACATAGTGCCCAGTGCCAGTTGCTATTTTTTGCTTGTTTTTTACTTCGCAGAATATCAGTACCAAACGGAGCCCAAACGCAGCGAAACTTTTTGGAGATTTTTTCTGGACCAGAAGACACCTAGTGGGCCAAAAAAGTACCAGAGGGGAGGCCTGAGGTGGGCACAACCCACCAGGGCGCACCAGGAGGCCCAGGCGCGCCCAGGGGGGTTGTGCACCCCTCGGTGACCTCCCACACCGCCTCTTTGCCCTATAAATTCCCAAATATTCCAGAAACCCTAGGGGAGTCAAGGAAACACAATTCCAGCCGCCGCAAGTTCCAGAACCACGAGATCCAATCTAGACACCATCATGGATGGGTCCATCATCCTCATTGGTGCCTCTTCGATGATGCGTGAGTAGTTCATCATAGACCTACGGGTCCGTAGGCAGTAGCTAGATGGCTTCCTCTCTCTCTTTTGATTCTCAATACAATGGTCTCTTGGAGATCTATTTGATGTAACTCTTTTTTGCGGTGTGTTTCTTGGGATCCGATGAACTTTGAGTTTATGATCATATCTATATCCATGAATATTATTTGAGTCTTCTTTTGATCTCTTATATGCATGATTATTTATAGCCTCGTATTTCTTCTTCGAATCTTTGGTTTAGTTAGGCCAACTAGATCGATTTTTTTTGCCATGGGAAGAGGTGCTTTGTGATGGGTTCGATCTTGCGGTGTTCTTTCCCAGTGACACAAGGGGCAACAAGACACGCATGTGTCATTGCTATTAAGGATAACAAGATGGGGGCTATTCCTACATGAATAGATCTCGTCTACATCATGTCATCGTTCTTATTGCATTACTCCGTTTCTCCATGAAATTAATACACTAGATGCATGCTGGATAGCGGTCGATGTGTGGAGTAATAGTAGTACATGCAGGCAGGAGCCGGTCTACTAATCTTGAATGTGATGCCTATATATTGATCATTGCCTTGGATATCGTCATAATTATGCGATCTTCTATCAATTGCCCAACAGTAATTTGTTTACCCATCGTGTGCTATTTTCTTGAGAGAAGCCACTAGTGAAATCTATGGCCCCCCGGTCTATTCTCTATCATATTTGCTTTGAGATCTATTTTTATTTGCTTTTATTTTTAGATCTATTATTCCAAAAACCCAAAAATACCTTGCTGCACTTTTATATTACTTATTTTATTTCACGTTTTATCGAGATCTATTTATCCAATCTACACAAATTTTATCCCGTCAACTTGACAATTTCTGGCGCCATTACCCAAAGAGGGATTGACAACCCCTCATAAGCGTCGGGTTGCAAGTATTTGTTCTTTGTGTGAAGGTACCGTTTACATAGTGTTGCTTGGTTCTCCTACTGGATTGATACCTTGGTTTCATAACTGAGGGAAATACCTACCGTAGCTGTGCTGCATCATCCCTTCCTCTTTGGGGAAATACCGACGTAGTTCAAGCGACATCACTCCACACATCGACCGACTCATGCCTGCATCTAGAGTATTAAGTTCATAAGAACAGAGCAACGCTTTAAGTAAGATGACATGATGTAGAGGGATAAACTCAAGCAATATGACATAAACCCCATCTTTTTATCCTTGATGGCAACAATACAATACGTGCCTCACTACCCCTTCTGTCACTGGGTGAGGACACCGCAAGATTGAACCCAAAATTAAGCACCTCTCCCATTGTAAGAAAAACCAATCTAGTTGGCCAAACCAAACCGATAGTTCGAAGAGAAATACAAAGATATCTTAATCATGCATAAAAGAGTTCAGAGAAGACTCAAATAATATTCATAGATAATCTGATCATAAATCCACAATTCATCGGATCTCAACAAATGCACCGCAAAATAAGATTACATCAGATAGAACTCCAAGAACATCGAGGAGAACATGGTATTGAAGATCAAAGAGAGAGAAGAAGCCATCTAGCTACTAGTTATGGACCGTTAGGTCTGTGGTAAACTAGTCACTCTTCATCTGAAGGGCAGCATGGTTGATGTAGAGGCCCTCCGTGATCGAATCCCCCTTCGACAGGGTGCCGGAAAAGGCCCCAAGATGGGATCTCACGGGAACAGAGGCTTGCGGCGGCGGAAAAGTATTTTGGTGGACGCTTCTGATGTTCGAGGAATATTTGAGAATTTATAGAGGTGGAACTAGGGTTAAGGGACTCCCGAGGGGGGCCACAAGCCAGGGGCGCCCCCCCTGGGGCGCGCCCTGAGGGCTTGTGGCCTCCTCAGGACTCTTTTGGCCCTCTCTCCAAGCCTTGTAGGTGTCTTCTGCTCCAAGAAAAATCATCGTAAAGTTTTATTCCGTTTGGACTCCGTTTGATATTCCTTTTCTGTAAATGTCAAAAACAAGGAAAAAAACAGAAACTGGCACTGGGCTCTAGGTTAATAGGTTAGTCCCAAAAATAATATAAAATAGCATATTAATGCATATAAAACATCCAAAACAAATAATATAATAGCATGGAACAATAAAAAATTATAGATACATTGGAGGCGTATCACCTGTGTGTAACCCAATCCGATCCTCTATGGGCTCCGCCCCATGAGGAACCATATGCAGGGATCTGACGGGATTTTTCTCCGTTAGCCCAGCTGGATTTTGGTCCTAAGAATGCTATCTTCGAGAATCCAAAAGAACCGGTGAAACACTTGAAGCCATTGTACCTCAAAGTCATATTAACGGATTGTCGGTTGTTAGGATGCTCCTTGATGGTGCTGATGTGGTAAATCTTATGCCCTGTTCGGTCTTCAAGAAGTTGGGATTACATGATCATGCATTGATGAAGACCAACATGATACTTAATGGATTTGAGGGAAAAGAAAAGACATAGGCCAAAGATGTGATGTGCATCGAATTCACTGTTGGAGGCAAAACTTTGGCCACCACATTCTTCGTTGTCGAAGTGCAAGGTAACTATAATATTATATTAGGACATGATTGGGTTTATGCTAACCAATGCGTGCCATCTACGATGCATCAATTCTTAATACAATGGGTCGATGATGAAGTAGAAGTCATTCATGCGGATAATTCAGATTGTGTTTCTTTGGCTGATGCGTCGGTGGATTGAAATCATCCCGATGTTACTTGCTTAACAGGGCGTGACCTCTCAAAGTTTGATTTCCTTAGTGCTACAGGGAACGGGTTCGTTCCCATCTCTTTAAAGCCGATTGGTGGTAATCGGCTCCAAGGTATGATGTAGAAAAAAAAAATAAAATCACTGGCCGATAAAGAATTATCACCCTAAGCATAAACATGGCCGATATATAATTATCACCCTAAGCATAAACGTGGCTGATACATAAATATCATCCTAAGCATATAAAATGTCTGATGGAGTGTTGACATCGTCGTTAGAACAAACTATGTGCAAGTTATTTTTCGGCGCGCAAGCTTTGTCGAAAAACAGGGGGTATGTGTTGACACTCAAAAGTGGCACAACCGTAAAAGTAGCTTATGCTATGTAAGATTAATTCAAACTTATGATTGGAAGTCACCATCGGCTGGCTCTGTTTGAGAAGATCAAGATGGATACAAAATTGGTCCAAAACGGAGCTCGAATGCAAAGGTTATGACAATTTTAGGGGTGCTTGTGTTGACACTAGATTATAAAATGGCATGAAATGTACTTAAGATGGCTTCGGATGGAAAAGTGTTCTACATGAAATTTATTTGTCTCGTTGAAACGGTCGATTTTGACATAACAATCGTTTTGATCCGAGGTCATATGCAACCTGTAGAGACAAAGAAAATTTCAGGGACAGAAGATGCACACTCACTTTGAACAGACGAGTGGATTTGACTCAGTGAGACCGAATGGATATCAGAAAATTTGTCACAAAGCACCCAATTCACACGGTGAGACCGAGTGAAACCACTCGGAAATTCCGAGTGGAATACAAAAGAGTACAGAGAGGTTGCAACGTTCACTCGGTGAGACCGAACAAAACCACTCGAAGGCTCTGAATGGATCCGAGAAACTGGAAAAGATTCATGTCCGAGTTAAAATAGGTTTTTGGATGTTTTGGACGGAATTTTTAGTCCTTTTCTAGTACGGGAAGTCCAGCCGCCTCATAAATAGATGAGAGGTGACGGCCGATTGAACAACACACAATCGACAAATCAATCTACTACTTTTTACCCAACTTTTTTACATCTGTTCGTTGTTCTTTCTCTGTTGTTCTTTGTGTTGAAGGGTAGCGATCCTTGAGGTTCTAGGGGCTAGTGAATCGACCTAGGGCAGCCCATTGCCGCCACGCGTCTAGACGGGGTCCCTCCCGGGAGCATGGGGTTTGGTCTACAAAAGTGCCCGTCAGATTGCTTGCGTACCGCACTTCCGGACGTATCCTTCGATGTGAGCTGCGGTGCATCCACTCCGACGGCGAGGGTACACGTTGACATGTTCGCGTGCGAACACCCACGTGATTAACCTACAAATATAAGCCACGTCATATGAATAAAGACAAATTTTAGACCACTGCATGCATGCGTGTGTGTCAGCCGAGCCGGCCGCTCGCTTCGAAAGAATAACTTCATGCATGGGTAACACAATTTTTTTATTTCTTTTTGTTGTGTAACACAAATTCAGCTAGCACAAGCAAAATTGGGCCTCTCGCAGGCGCCGCCGGCGGCCCGCCTCATGTTCTATGGTCTTTGGATCATGGAGGCGCGGTGGATCCCAGCCCTTCTCGGCGGGAGGGCTCCGTATTTAGGTGTTTTTTGAGTTTTGTTATGGTTTTGTGCATGCTCAGGAAGACGAGGCAGAGACGGCTTCTTGAAGATGGAATAAAGTCCTCCCTGCCTAATCCTCGTCCCGACAATGTTTCAAGCGTCGTCAGAGGGCGTGTGAAGGTGTGTCTCCGTCGGATCTCGTGGGATCCGGTCGGCGTTTACCTTCGGTGGATCCGCTTGGATCCAGTCTTCGTTCGTCTACGTCTATGTGTCTGCAGGTTGGATCCTTCTGATATAGACTTCTCTTCATCGACAACGTTTGCTGTCCTGGTGTGCTCGTCCTATTGTCTACTACAACAATATTTGTCCGGCCCTGATGAGGGAGGGGCAATGACGGCGGCGCGACTTTGGCTCGCACTAGTGCTTGTAATTGTCGCTAGATAGTCTATGGACCTGGATGTAATTCATATTTCTGGTGTTCTTTGTAGTATCTTGACTGTTGATGAATACATTGGAAGTTTTCTTGAAAACAATTGGGTCGAGAAAGCCACAACCTTTTGGCTTAGGCAACAAACTGATATGGAATAAGTTAATGACACTAATTTGCAATCAAAAATTACTAAAATTTTCAGATGTTCCTTGTAAGTAACACCTCTTATGTTTGGGGAACATGTGAACACAAGTTGCTCTTCATCATCACTTCGCAATTTCAACCACATTTTACCAGTACTACATTATGACTCCCGAGTCTCAAAGCATAGTTTAGTTCCCTGTCGTGATGTTTCAATTTCCTTTGGAAGAAAGTAACAGCCGTACTTTAGATAAGAAGGCGTCCACATCGCCCCCGCAAAAGGTGGAAGCACTGTGCGACAGTAACTTGTCCCTAACACCAGAGGGACATTTTGCTTCTTCTGCGTTTTGTGCTGTACTGTACTGTAGAATCGGTATAATTAACCACTGGGGCAGATTTGGAGTGATTAGTGGACAAGGTTCAATCTTTCAACCCAAGAGAGAGGAAGAATGCGTCGTGTGTCAGCATGCAGGAGCATCTTTGTGTTGCGAAACTTTGACAACATGCCGACATGGAAGAGTACTTAAATTTCCTTCCGAACACGGACACGTTGAAGGCGATGGATGACCTGTTTTATTGATCTGAATCGGCTGCCTTTCTTTTATCCCAACAAGCATCTTGACTTGCTAATAAACTAATGGATCCGGCCATGTTAGCTAGATGTTGCTAAAAAAATTCGCATCAGCACTTCAGCAAAGGAAGTATCTCTTTCAGTTCTACGCCGTATCTTATATTGTTCTAAAATATCTATTTACATCTTTTTTACATTAAAAAATAGAAGCCTGAATGAATAACAGAAAACAGGCGTGCTTAGACTCGTGTTGTAGATAGCTCCGTCCGCGTGTGGTCGTTGGCCGGCAAAGGTACTTGAAAAGTTGGAATTAAATCTCATCAAGCTATAGAATCCTGTTGATCAAGGGGTTTACTTTGCTTTCAAACGGAGACGTATGTGGTGTGATGTGATGTGAGACACTCCTCCATTAGTCCACAATCCAACTCAAGGCCCGATTAGGCACGCAATGTGGCCTAAGTACACCTTAATTAATTGCCACTCGAGCTAATCAGTTATAAGTTTTTGAGCAGTTGGCATATGGACGTCCCGTGCTCCGTCTCCGTCAGAGCTTGTATATAAGCTCCAATATGGCCCGCCATATGATGATAGGAGAAGGAAACGGCCACAACGGTGAACAGTGCATGAATTGTCCGGACTATGCATGCACAGCACAGGCCGAACTGGCACTTGCTAATGTGCTCCAAATCTGTTTTCTTTCTGCGGGCTTTGTTGCTTTTCCCGGCGACATGCCGGGCCGCATCTACAGTTCAATTATGTCCCCAACACTAGGGATAGGGGTGTCCCTACAACGCATTTTTTGCGCCTACAGACCACAGTGGCAGTGGCCCTTTCTCCAGCTAGCTAGGGCTGTCCCTACGTACGTGGATGGATGGATCCTCTGCCTGCTTTGCTTGCATGCAGATGCAACTCTCCATCAGAAACCGGATCCTTGAACAACAACCGTGCATTTTTCTTAGAAAATATCTTGCACCATGAACTGTTCAACTGGTAGATACTAACAGCTTCACCTCGGTACCATAGGATCAGATGCAACGGAAGCAACGGA
This sequence comes from Thinopyrum elongatum, assembly GCA_011799875.1. Classification (NCBI taxonomy): domain Eukaryota; kingdom Viridiplantae; phylum Streptophyta; class Magnoliopsida; order Poales; family Poaceae; genus Thinopyrum; species Thinopyrum elongatum. Next base: position 525,512,947 of record CM022298.1, read on the forward strand.
GGCTTGGCTGGATTGATTGATCGATTGATTCTACCAGTAAAACATAGCAGGAGGCCATGCATGCATGCATGGTTTGAACGGGCCGTGTTGATCGTTGAACGCACGGCCGGAACAAGGGTGCCCGTTTGAACGGTCAGAACGAACATTAGTCAACTGTTTTAGAGCAGCGAGGCCGATCGGATAGAATAAGGCGGGCGTGGTCACCGCTGCCCGCACAAACCACGGGGATCCGGCCATCGGCATCTCGGGATCACACAGACACGCACGTAGAAAGATGAGGCGAAAAATAACGCGATTAAAGGCCCATTGACTTGTTCATGTTCGCCGCTGCTACTGGAGCAGTACTCGATCCGGACACCGGCCGGGTTTGACTTGAGGGCATCGAGAGATCGAGCGCAGAGAGACAGGGTGATCCAAGGGGAAAAGGATAAGTAAACTCGCCGAACCATCCATGGAGGCCATTTTTAATCTTACAGAAAAAGTATACAGGAGCGCGTGAACGGATCAGAGGTCAGACGGGATTAATCGGGCTCGCGCGATCGGTGGCGGACACACATTCCGGGGAGACATTGTATGTGGCCACGTGACCGGCACGGCGTGGCACGAGGAGGAGCCTCCGGCGCCGGCTCGCCGGGCGCGCGCGCGCGCGTTAGGCGGCCGATCGATCGATCGATCTCGTCGTCGGCGCACCGTCGCATGCATGGAACGTCCTGTCCATTTGTTAATTGGAGTTCGTTAGTAAAGATGGGGTGTAATTGCGTGCACGCCTGCGCATGTTGATGTGTGCGTGTTGGTGTTGGCACATCACAGCCAGACAGCCGCACAGGTCAAAGCTCCTCCCCATGTTGGGCCAGGGAGGCCACGAGGAAACGCAGTGCGGTTCCCGCATTTGGGCGGTGTCGGTGCGGCCGCGCGCGGACCTTGCGCGCGCATCGCCTGACTTCGGCGCGGAGGCCAGGCCCGGCGTGAGACAGGCACCGGCCGGTCGTGCAGCAAGCCCATGTGCAGGCCCCTGCCGTGGATCATCCCTCGGGGCAATTAGGGGTTACTGTGCTGATCAACACGCCCTGTTCACATCATCTTACTACTAGAACACACGTTTTGCCCTGTTTGTTTGGCTATGCTTCAGCTTTTGCAGTTTTTTCAGTTTGGCTTAAAAGCCAAAAAAGCTTCTACATAGCTTTCGGCTTATGATTCGGTATTGTTATATGATGGTATAAGCGAAAAGCCAAAGCCGTAACAGCCCTAAATTGAAGCTTTTTTGGTTTTTAAGTCAAAGTGCAAAAACTGAAGCATAAATTCAAACAAACATGAACTTTGATAGGAAGCTACAAGACTACAACAATCTTATAGTTTCGTATCTTCAGAAACAGAGAAAGAAAAAATAGGATTGTTTTTTTCTTGAAACAAAAAGAAAACTGGATTGCAAGGTCGGACTGTGTTCGTTGCATTTGATGGGCCGATTGAAACATGGTGTACAAAGTTGCAACCGTAAAGATATACCTCTCCTATTTCGTGCGCGGGAGCTATAGCTCGCTTAAAGCGAGATGGTAGCTCCCCTCGCCTGAAGCGCCTCGCTACGCACACGTATGTGGCCCGGCCTAGTAGCGTGTTTCTTGGTAAGTCGTTTGTTCGGTCCGGTCACAGATGTGTTAGTTTTCTTTTTTTTTTCTTTTTTTTAGTTTTTCCTTCGGTTTTCTTATTTCTTCATCAGTTTTCCTTTGGTTTTCTTTTGTTTTTACTTGGTTGTTATCGGCCTTTACCTTTCCTGTTCATTTCTTCTTTTTTTTTCTTTGGTTTTATTTGTTTCTTGGTTTTCAACGGTTTTCTTTGTTTTTCCTTTTTTTTTCTTTTCCTGGTTTTTAATTCTTCTGCATTGACTTATTTGATTTTTTTGTTTTACTTTTTATTTAATTCCATTTGTTTTTTCTTGGTTGTCAATGGGTTTCCTTGTTTTTTAATTGGATTATTGTATAGGGCAAGAACATTATTTATCACATGGTTAAAGAAATGCAAATACACGATTTGTTTTTTCAACATATGTTTTTAAAGTCCACTTTTTTAATACACATTGTCTATTATTTTAAAGTCCACTTTTTTAATACACATTGTCTATATAATATTGTATAATATGTATATATTTATATTTATGTTATATGTATTGTATATTATATGTTATTGTATTAAATAATATATATATATATTTTTCTAATACTATATTTCATTTTTTTTGCATGCATCACCACATTTGATATACATGTTTTACATTATTTTCTACCCTTTCTTTACATTTATATTTTTTTGTTCTCTTACTATTGAAATTTTATACATCAGTATTTCTTGGGATTAATGATTATTTTGGAAACTGCGAACAATTTTCAAATCTGTGAATAATTTTTATTTTTTGTACATTTTCTGAATTTGACTTTTTTGGGCTTATGATTCGGTATTGTTATGATTCGGTATTTGATTTTTCAAAATCTCCTACATTTTCAAGCTGACAAGTATATTTTGAAATTCATGAACATTTTTTGAATCCTTGAACATTGTTTTGAAACTCGTAGACACTTTTCAAACTTGCAAAATATTTTTGAAATTGGTGAATATTATTTGATTTTACAAACAATTTTTGAAAGTTGTGAGCATTTTTCACACTCACGGTCATTTTTAAAACTTGTGGACAGTTTCTGGATTACATGAACATTTTCTTGAATTCGTGAACCTTTTTAAAATTTATGATCATTTTTTGGATTGACAAACATTTTTTGAATTGATGAATATTTTTGAATTCTCAAACAATTTTTGAAGTTCACGAATATATTTGGTAATTGCGGAAATTTTTAAATTTTATATATTTTTTAAATGAAAACAAAAACTGAGAGTTTAGGAACATTCAAATTCGGGAATATTTTCAAATATCCAAACTTTTTTTAAACCCCAACATTTTTGGTCAAAAATAGGGCGCCCCGCACGCACTTGGGCCGGCCCAAAGTGTGCGACCGGAAAAGTGGGGGTGCACGATTTCTCGTGTTCCACCGCACAGCGTAGGGAACAGGAGGTCCCCTCCTATACGCCATGCATTGTATTAGATTGGCGAGCGCCGCATAGGGACAACCCCCCGACTTGGCTGGGCCATTGTCGCGCAGAAACAGTGAAAATTCACCGAAAAAGAACGCTCATGGCTTTGAAAAACCTGAAATTCTTTTTTTTTAAACCAAACATTTTTTTAAATCAAATGTAAGAGAAAAAGTAACAACAAAACAGAGCGCCTCACCCGCACTTAGGCCGGCCCAAAGCACGCACACGAGAAGGTGGGCCTGCGCGATTCTTCGCCTTCCACCTTGCAGCGCGGGGAATAGGTGGTCCCCTCCTATACGCCGTGCATTGCTTCGCATTCGCGCGCGCCGCATAGGATCAACCCCTAACTTGGTTGGCCCATTCTCTCGTGGAAACAGTGAAAAATTCACCGGAAAAGAATGCTCGTGGGGTTGCAAACCAAAAATTCGGACTCATGAACATTTCAAAAATTCAAAACTTTTATAAAAAAACCGAATGTTTTTAAAAGCAACTGAAAGTCAAAAAGGAAAAAAAAACAAAAAAAATGTAACGAAAACAACAGGGAGCCCCGCCCGCAATTGGGCCGGTCCAAAGCAGGAACACGGGAAGGGGGGAAGGGCTGCGCGATTCCTCGCCTTCCACCTTGCATCGTAGGGAATAAGAGATCCCCTCCTATATGTCGTGCGTTGCTTCGGATTGGTGCGCGCCGCATAGTGGCCACTCCCCGATTGGGTCGACATATTGTCGCATGGAAACAATGAAAGATTCACCAAAAAAAAAAAATACCTATGCGAAGGATCAAACCATGCACTTCCCGCTAGTGGGCGTTCGTCGCTAGCCATACGAGCTGATGAGCTTCATTGTCTATTTAGGAAATACGATAATATAAGAACTATAAACAGCAAAATAACTAAATATTGGTTGAATTTTCAAATGAACTTAAAAAAATTTGAAACACGAACATTTTTAAAAAACAGGGGCAATTTCTAAAACACATGAACATTATTTTTTAAATTCGATTTTTTCATGATTAGTTTATAATGGGAATATTTTTTAAATTCTGAATATTTTTTGAAAAGTGCGTACATTTTTTTACAATTACCACACATTTTTGGAAAAAGCAGACATTGTTTTAGCTCGTGAACAAAGTTTAAAACAGGAACATTTTTTTTACATTCTGAACATTTTGTAAAAACACCAACTATTTAGAAAAAAACTATTTTTTTTCAAAAAAATGTTTACATTTTTTGAATTTATGATCAAAATATAAAAACAGAAACATTTTTTGAAATTTCCTATATTTTTTGAAAGAATGAACATGTTCAAAATTTCTTCATATTTTTGGAAAATATGAAAAAAAATCAGAAAGGAGAAATAAATTTGAAAAAAAGAAATGAAAGAGAACGAAAGAAAGAAAAAGAAACAAAAAACAAAAATGAATAAACAGAAATAAGAAAGTAATATGTGGGCAAATAAACAAAAGGTAAATATAAAAACAAAAATAAAAATAAAGAAGACAAAATAAAAATATAAAAACAAAAACAAAAAGAACTTGTAAATGAAAAAAAAAAACAGGTTTTAAGAACCTTCCCAAAACTGGAAGGAAGCTTCAAGAAGCTGCTCAAAATTATCTCAAACACTCCCGCTAATGGGCTGGACCGATCGACAGAACATGTGGGTGATCACTAGTGTACTGCTCACAAAGAGCTATACATAACAATCGTGCCTAATACGGTGTTGGACCTGTATTTGAGTCATCTGCATTATTTCTTATCGTCATGTGGGGCTCCTTTGGTTATTATTGATTCATAGGATAGGAAAAATAGAGAATTGCTATGCTTTGCCCATTTTAATCCTATGGAATTATAAACAATGGAACTTGGACAAGTGTGTGTGTGTGCGCGCGCGCGCACGTGCGTGTGATGGAAGCATGCGAAGTTTTCCAAGTGCTTAAATTTCATGCAAAGTTTCCTTTGAAATAGGCGAGGGAAAGTTCAATAGGAATGATTCGTAAGGACTGCACAACTACAAATCAAACAACACCCACAGGAAAAAAAATCATAGGATCACAACCCGATAAAAATCCTGTAAAAATCAGATGAATTAGGGAAGCCCATAACCAATCACGAGCTCCTCCTGCCGCTTTAAGCGTACAATAGGAGCGATTCCTATTTACCATGTACCACTGTGGGGTAGCGACCTAGTGCGCACCTCCAATTCCCATTTGCGGTTGTTCCCATCGGTTTATGGATTTTTTTCCTTCGTTTCTTTTTAACTTTTTCTGGTTTCCTTTTTTTGTTTTTATTCAAATTTGCTAACTTTTCTAAATTTAGAATATTTTAAAAATGTGTGACCATTTTTTGAATTCTTGACTTTTATTTGAAATTCATGAACATTTTTTCAGATTGATGATTTTTTTCTGAATTCGTTTTTTAATTGATGAACATTTTCATGAATTCGTGAATATATTCTGAATTCATAAACTTTTGAACTCACTAATGTTTTTTGAATTCACAAACAATTTTCAAATTTGTTAATTTTTTTTGAAATTTGGAACATTTTTTTAAAATATGAGAACAAATTATAAGTTCATGAACATTTTGTGAAATCAGGGGAGATATTTTTAATACATGAGCATTTTTGGATATTCAAATAATTTTTTCAAATCCGGGAACATTTTCCAGATCCATGAATAATTTTTGAAATAAAATAACATTTTGTGAAATTCGAAAAATATATTTTAAATCTGGGAACATTTTTTCAAATTTGGAACATTTTTTGGTTTCACGAGCATTTTCTCAAATTAATGAACCTTTTGTATTGGAAACATTTTTTCAGCTTCCTGAGCATTGTTCTGAATTCTGTTAAAATAAATAAAATGACAAAAAGGGGAAAAGGAGAATGATGACGAGAAAATGGATGGCGTGAGACATCCGTCCACGTCATTGATACAGAATGAATACATTTAAGTGCATACATTCATAAAATAAAATGAAGATCAAACATTGCAGATACTTTATTTTCAGAACTCTTACATTTACATAAAAATTCTGTTAATTACATCTCCGAAGAGAAAACCCCTGATTAAGAATTCCAACATTTCTATTACATAGGATTACATCACATGCCTATTACAATATGCTACAATAAAAATCCTCCTCGCGGTCGACGCTGAACTCCGGTCTGGGGTATCTTGAAGTTTATCCACGTAGGTTTCCTTCAACGACATTATGTTTGATGTTTTGCCATATGTTTCTCTACCGCGCAACACATTTCGTTTGTGCTCAACCTCATTTATGTTATGGTGTAAACGAAGGTTGATTTTGGCCAGGCTTTATTTGGCCCTATGTTTTGATGCATAGGATGTATGCATGTATTTTCAATATCTATTACTCATGTCATGGAATTCATACCGGAGAATCCATGACCAGAGCATAATTTATGTTTTATTTGGTTAATGGTTTATGCCATGGAATCATTTGAAAGGACCCACATCATAATACAACTTTTATTATGCCATGGGATTCACGAAAGAACCCATGTCATAGGCTAGTTTGCATTTTGTTTACTTTATGACTTATGTCACGGAATTCATCAAGGAACCCATGTCATAACATAGTTTGTGTTTTGTTATTTTATGGTTTATGCCATGGAATTCGTACGAAAGAACCCATTGCATACTTTGCATTTTTCTTTGTTTTTCTGGCTTATGCCATGGAATTCATTTGAGAAGAACCCATTGCATACTTTGCATTTTTTTTCTTTGTTTTATGGCTTATGCCATGGAATTCATTTGAGAAGAACCCATTGTACACTTTGCATTTTTCTTTGTTTTATGGCTTATGCCTTGGAATTCATTTGAGAAGAACCCATGGCACAACATATTTGTGTTTTGTTATTTTATGGACCACTCCATGGAATTCATATGCGAGAACCCGTGTCGTGTCATAATTTGTATTTTTAGCCATTTTATGGCTCGTGTCATGGAGTTCGTGAGAAACAACCCATGCACGTAATGTTCTTTATGAACATTTTAGAATTTTGCATCCTTGATTCGAACCAAATGGCCGAAACTGAGGACATGTCTATATGAAAAATATGCAGATCCTTGATTTCATGTAGTATGTAAATTCCCCGATCCGAACCAAAAAGGCCGAACCTAAGGGCATGATTTCATGAGTTATATATTCCTTGATCCGAACCGAAAAGGCCGAACCTAAGGACATGATTTCATGAGTTATATATTCCTTGGTCCGAACCGAAAATGCCGAACCTAAGGGCATGATTTTATGAGTTATATATATTTCTTGATCCGAACCACAAGGCCGAACCTAAGGGCATGATTTCATGATATGCATATTCCTTGATTCGAACCAAAAGGCCAAACCTAAGGCATGATTCCATGCGTGCATATTCCTTGATCCGAACCAAAATGGCCGAAATTAAGGACATGATTCCATGAAGTGAGGGAGAGGAATCCTTGATTCGAACCAATATGGTCGAGACTAAGGACAAGAATTCATGAGTAAGAGAAAGATCTCCTTGATCCGAACCAAATGGCCGAAACTAAGGACAAGATTTCATGGATGAGAAGAGAGGGCTCCTTGATCCGAACCAAGCGGCCGAAACTAAGGACATGAGGGCAGTATCATATCTCACCTTCTCACCTCCTTGGAACAAACCAAGGTTCCTCTCCTTGCTTCTCCCTTTTTCAGTCTCTTTTTTGTGTAGTATATGGTGTGTAGTACTAGAGAGGAGGAAGGAGACCAGCAGACCAAAGAGTGAATCAGCGGGCCCCAAACCAATGAACAGGGAGGTATTTATAGGTGAGAGAGGAGAGAACAGCCAAAGGGTTTGGCTGAAGCCCACGCGCGCCCTTGTCCAGATCGTGGGATCATGTTCACGATCGTGGGAGCGTGGCTGGCTCCTTTCCTTTTTTCTCTATTTTTTAATCACTAATTGCCTGGCAACCTCTAATTAGCCGGTATAGGCTTAATTAGGCCAAGTTGTAGTCAATCGTGTGGGCTCTGGACACTAGGTTAGTTTAATATTTGATTAATGTTTACCCATGGGCCCTTGGGTATAAGCCAACGTAGGGGCTTCTTAACCCAATTGTTTAATTGGAGCTTCATGCATACATGGTTACTACACTGATTTACTACATACGTAATGAGGTTGGCAGTGAAGAGAACACAGACTATATCTCTGACGTGTATGTACGCTTAGCTTGCATACATTAGAACATAATGCAAGCACTTGCCAGCTAAAGATTTAATTGATGCTAATATTTTCTTTAGCCATCAATTATATTCTGTATACATTTTATTAATATGCAGTGATTATTTAATGGAGCCGCGCCCTCATTTGTTATACTTTGTCAATATTGGCGCCGTATGTGACGTTGGGATTTTAGACCGATATTAGAACTCCACGTCGGCAATGTTGCGCGTGCATACACGTCATGTGTCCTCCGTAGTTTCTTATGACAAAACTTGACGAGTTTCGTCGTATTTTATAATGAGTAAAATGCATCATAAGTCTTATAACTATTCGAGGTGTGTCAAGTTAGTCCTAAAACTTCAAAAGTGCAGATTCAGGTCCTAAAAGTTTATACGTTGTTCATCACAGGTCCTACGCAGGTCAGAGCGGGTCTGACTTGCTTATGTGGCAAGTTGACCATCGCCACGTCGGCGCGCGCGCCACATCAGCGGCGCTGTTCATAGCACTATTCACAACATTGTACATACATATCGAGTTTTCCTAATTTTTTTTAATTCATTTTCTACAAAAAATTACACAATGCACTGTTACGCACTGTTCATAATCTGGAATTTCCCAAAACTCTGAAAAAGTTCATTTTCTGGGAAAAAATCTCCGAAAAGTCTGAAAAATTCATTAAAAATACGTTGTTACGCACTGTTCATATCTGGAAAATTCCAAAAAATGATGAAAAATTCATTTTTGGGTAATCTGAAATTTCTAAAAACACTGTTCATAATCTGAAATTTCCCAAAAACTCTGAAAAATTCATTTTCTGGGAAAAAAATTCCCCGAAAAGTCTGGAAAATTCATTAAAAATACGCGGTTATGCACTGTTCATACTTGGAAATTTCCAAGAACTCTGAAAAATTCATTTTTGGGGAATCTGAAATTTTCCCAAAACACTGTTCATAATCAGAAATTTCCCCCAAAAAATGAAAGTTTCAGTTTCTACAAAAAATATTCCACAAAAAAGTTGAAAATAAAAAATCTGGAATTATGAACAGTGCATAAACAGTGCATTCATGTAATTTTTTGTAGAAAATGATTTTTTTTTAAATGTAGGAAAACTCGATGTGTATGTACAGTGTTGTGAAACAGTGCTGCTGACATGGCGGTGGTCAACTTGCCACATAAGCAAGTCAGACCCGGTCTGGCCTGCGTAGGACCTGTGATGAACAACTTATAAACTTTTAGGACCTGAATCTGCACTTTTGAAGTTTTAGGACTAACTTGACACACCTCGAATAGTTATAGGACTTATGATGCATTTTACTCTTTTATAATTATCGGTTTCATGTGTGAATTATCGACATTCGAAAATATATCATATGCCTATTTTTGTCAGTCCTCACTTTGAGCGGTTGATTATATTTTTTTATTGATTCTTTTCATTATAAAACGGTGTTTTGCATTTATATTTTATGTGGTTTATACATTTTAATTTATCATGGTCAAAATCCATGTCAACAGATGCCCCTCGAGGTCTGGGTTCGAGGAGATATTTTTTTTGACTCGGACCCAGAGCTCGAAACTTGGCTATACATATTTTGTTTAAAGCACTTCATGTGAATATATGTGCTCATGATTTTTTTATTAACAAATATTTCTTTTAAAGCGTTTGACTTTTAGTCTAGTGCATGCCAGTTATACGTGGCTGTGCAGTTTTTTCCTTTTATCTACACACAGTGCCAACCAATTTGCAACCATGCAAGCTAGAAATCAGGCCATGTTTGAGGTTAGCCGGCTAACAAACTCTGGCTGCTATCCCCTCAACTCTTTTAAACAGCCAGCTTCCTTCTCTTTTCTTAAACCAGACACAAGACGTCGGAGACGAGGTCTGCTTCCGTCCGGCCGTGGCCGCAGTTCTTTTGATAGGCTAGCAGATTGTATACTGCTTCATTAGTACCTAAATTCATTGGCTGATTGGTTTGCTACTCCATTCATATCAGATTATTTTCAGTCCCTCACAAGATGCACTTCCACGTGGGAAAGTGTTAATTCGTCCAGCTTGAGTATGCTCCTTTTCGTCCTCTCATTATTAAGCCATGATTTACCCTTTAATGTCTTGGGTGTTCCTTTAGTTTATATCCCATCTTTTCATCTCGTAGGTGCAGGGAGACAAGGACACTAGGTCACGGCCTGGATCAAATCTTGCTTTGGTAATCTGCTTTTCCAAATTGTCTGATTATATTCGTTCGTTGTTGTCTCTCTCATTATCTAGAAGTGTCAAGGATATAATGCCTTGAACGGATACAACTTTTTTTTTTGGACATGGTGTATATAGCCCTGGTCTTTGGATGCGTTTGATCTGTATTTACTCATCCAAAAATCATGATCCCACGGTCGGTGTTCCGGGATGCCTCTATTTGGGCTTGGTCCGTCGTTCGACCCGGGGATTATTAATTTTGTATGAATTAGTAGATTGTACACTGTTGGTGCTCTGGGAAGCCAATATATAGGCTTCGTCCGTTGTTTGACCGTGAGAATTTTTTGTTTCATTGTATATGCACGAATCAATCAGTCGCTCACTGTTGGCGTTCTGGGAAGCCTATATATGGGCTTGGTCTGTCGTTCGACAGTGAATTTTTTAGTTGATAGTATACATATGAATTAATGACTTGATCACTGCTGGCGTTCCGGGAAGCCTATATATAGGCTTGGTCCTTCGTTCGACGGTGATATTTTTATCGTATATGTATGAATTAATGACTTGGTCTCTGTCGGCGTTCCAGGAAGCCTATATATTGGCTTGGTCCGTCGTTCGATAGTGATTCTTTTTATCGTATATGTATGAATTTAATGACTTGATCACTATCGGCGTTCCAGGAAGCCTATATATTGGCTTGGCCCGTCGTTCCACGGTGATGCTAGTGTTTTTATGCGTGAGGAATATTTTCAATCATGTATACCTCTGTTCTCATATCACATGTATTTTCATTCTGTATATGCCAACTTTTAATATTGTTGATTTTTTTTGTAGATACTACCTCTCTCATCCTTGTTGTGGGCTGGCTACTTGGGTGAGGGAGTCCTGGATTAAGGGGTCCTTGGACCGTCGGCCTACTGCATACGGGCCGGACTGATGGGCCATTACGGGGCCAAGCTAGAGTGCGGACTCGTGGCCGGATGGGAGATCTTCAGAGTCGTGGTGTGCCCTCCAAGTCAAGGGTTAGCATAATCTTTCCTTCATTGTAACCGATCACATGTAACCCTAACCCTATTGGTGTCTATATAAACCAAGGGGTTTTAGTCTTTAGGGCTAGAGCAACATCCATCACCCCATCAACCTAGGGTTTAGCTCGCCTGACCTCGTGGTAGATCGACCCTGTAACCATATCATATACATCAAATACAATCAAGCAGGACGTAGAGTTTTACCTCTTCGAGAGGGCCCACTGATCCTAGATCCACAGCCCGGGACCCCCTACCCGAGATCCGCCGGTTTTGACAGCGACATTGGGCTCATCATGTCCACCTTGGTAGTGATTTTTTTATCTTGTATTTTCATCTTCTATTGTTTTATCTTCCGATGGTGTTTGGTGCATGTACCAATATGCATATTTTTCTTGCATATAGATGGAGTTGGATAAAGTGCGTAGGATGTCTCTTTTGTAGCTAGCTAAGAGATAAATTTTTGAGCCAGATACCAATCTGCTGCACAGAACAACACATACCCCAAGGAGATCCTGAATATTCTAGGTGAGGGTCGAAATCGGGCCGCTCTTTCACAGCTCAATGCTATTATCCTGTCACTCCTCATCCTAGAGTTGATACAGCTGCCACCTTGGGGACTCACATGATATCCAAGGGATTAGGTTGGGAATTTCACGAGGTCGAATAGTCAGTAGCTCCCCCTAGGTATGTTGAATGGGGAGCTCACATTTTGAAGAATTATTCCATGCATTTGAAAGGCAGTGAAGAGAACACAGACTATATCTATGGAGCCATTTATTGCTCTTTAGGTGATTACTCTGTATCTCCCCCGCTTCTGAGGGCCTTGTTAGAGCACTGGGATCCCAACACTAACACGTTCTTATTCCCATGTGGCGAACGCACAATCACTCTTCTTGATATGAACCAAATGGTTGGGCTACCCTTAAATGTTGATCCATATGAAGAATATATACCTCCTACTCATGAAATGGATCCTTCTTTGTTGTACCACAGCTTTTTGCAACAGCTCCTTGACATATGGAACAAACTCTCCGAAAGCGGCAATGTAGGCTTTCGGACATGGTTCGATTACTTCCACAATCGCCTAAATGACACATTCTTTATCAATAGCTCCAAGACGAGTGCCTCTACACTACAGCCTATATTGCCATTTGGCTCTGTCATTTTGTTGTTCCAGGTGGAGGGCCATATATTCGTCCCGGGGTATTAGTGATGGCCTCTTGGATCACAATAGGGCGTCGCATATCCTTAGCTCCATCGGTGAGGGAGTCCTGGATTAAGTGGTCCTCGGGCCGTCGGCCTACTGCATACGGGCCGGACTGGTGGGCCATTACGGGGCCAAGCTAGAGTGCGGACTCGTGGTCGGATGGGAGATCTTCAGAGTCGTGGTGTGCCCTCCAAGTCAAGGGTTAGCATAATCTTTCCTTCATTGTAACCGATCGCATGTAACCCTAACCCTATTGGTGTCTATATAAACCAAGAGGTTTTAGTCTTTAGGGCTAGAGCAACATCCATCACCCCATCAACCTAGGGTTTAGCTCGCCTGATCTCGTGGTAGATTGACTCTGTAACCATATCATACACATCAAATACAATCAAGCATGACGTAGGGTTTTACCTCTTCGAGAGGGCCCGAACCTGGGTAAACACCGTGTTCATCGTCCCTTGTTCCCCATTGATCCTAGATCCACAGCTCGGGACCCCCTACCCGAGATCCGCCGGTTTTGACAGCGACATTGATGCTTTCATTGAGAGTTCCGCTGTTGGGTCGCCGAAGGATCAATGGCTCACCTGATCATCGGAGAGGGCGTCAGCTCCAGGGACCTCTTTGTCCCCGGCCAACTCTTCGCATTCCACAGCATCGTGCTGCATGCCAACCCAGCCGGTCATCTAGACCAAATCAGCAATTTTGCCCCTGAGCACCAGATTCGATTCGAAAACTTGGAGTACGTTGCGGACGCGCGAGGCGATCTGGTCATTACCGGATTCGCAGCCTCTCCCGTACCCCCATGGGCCCCGCTGTGCCCGCTCCGGAGCTTTCCCCCAATCCGATCTACGGATCGACCTCAATCCTTCAGCCGGCCTCAAGCTCGGACGGCTTCACCCTGACCGGAGGCCAGGAATCCCCTTCGACTACGCCAGCAATGTCCGCCGAAGACCCAGCTTCGGGCCTCAATGCGGAAGCAGTGTTCGGATGCCAAGAGTCACTCTCGGCCAAACCCTCTCCTCATGACAAGCCTCCGGCCTTGAGCCCCAGCGACGGGTCGACGTTCAGAAGCCAGGAATCATCCTTGGCCGAACTCCTCGTCGATAACTCGGCTTCGAGCCCCAATACGGAAACAGCGTCCGAAGACCATGTCTTGCCCTTGGTCTCATACGACTATCCGACCCCGGGCCTCGATGTCAACTTGGCCCTTGAAAACCAGGACCCAGCCCGGGCCCAGAGCACTCCTTGCCCCGCCACGTCGGAGACCGGCCCCCGGCGGCCTCCACGTACCAGTCAGGTGACCCTTGCCTTATTAAACGAGGCGCTGGACCGAATCTAGATGATGGCTATTCGGGAGGATGCACCCCCGGCTTATGTTCAACTGCCCCTTGAGGCAGATTTCGGGGAATTTTATGTCCCACCCACCACCAACTTAGTGGCCACAGTCGAAGACTTAACCGACATGTTGGACTACACCTCGGAAAACACCGAATACATGGACGAGGATAGTGGAGCCACGGCTAACACCGATGCTGCTCCCCCCATCACCGGCCGCTGGACGGCCACGTCCACCTACGCCGTCTACATGGTGGACACCCAGAAAGAAGACGACGGCACTACCGGGAAGGATAATGGCAGGCCTAGCGTTGAGCCGCCGAAACGCCGCAGACAGCACCGCCGCTCAAAGGCGCGTCGAAGCCATGCGAGCAACACGGACACTAGAGAGAATGCCACCCCGGACAATGCGGACAACCTCGGTGATCCCGGCGCCGACGAACAGCCACAAAATGACCACGAGGAGCATGAGGACCCGCTCGATCTCGAATACCTCGATGACTCCGAAGACAGCAACTACCTCCCCCCTTCCGAAGAGGAGGTCAGTTTGGGCGATGAGGATTTCATCGTCCCCGAAGACCCGCTGGATCACGAGCGATTTAAACGGTAGCTAATTGCCACCGCACGAAGCCTGAAAAAACAACGGCAAAAAATTAAGTCCGAACAGGATACCCTTAATGAGAGATGGACTAAAGTCCTAGATGCCGAAGAGGAATACGGCCACAGGCAACAAACCAAAAGCTACCCGAAGCGAAGGCTACTGCCGCAATTCGTTGACGAGGCCATAGAGCCAGCACCTGCAAGGCACACTCAGGCGGACCAGCCGGACCGCCCACCTTGAGGACGGGACCGAACAGCTGATAAAACCGAACAACCTCCCACTCACCCTCGCCGTCAAGGCAAGGAGCCAGTACATCCAGGCTATGAGTACGACCTACGCCATGACCTGGATGCTCGGGCAGGTCTGACAAGGTCCATTTACGGACCTAAAATAGATCCTCCTGTTAGACGGGATGGATACAAATCCTGGCTAGACCGAAATGATAGAGCTCGGGAGCTGCAACGAGCCCGGATGACAGATGATCTCCGGCGCGACGTAGCCCGAATCAGGGGCACCGCTCATCCTCTTTGCTTCACAGATAGAGTGATGCAGTACCAGTTGCCGGAAGGTTTCAAACCTGTAAATATCGAGCCCTATGACGGGACAACAGATCCAGCAGTATGGATCGAAGATTTTCTGTTACACATTCACATGGCACGAGGGGACGACCTCCATGCCATCAAGTACCTGTCATTAAAGATCAAGGGTCCGGTTTGACACTGGCTAAATAGCCTCCCCAAAGACTCCATAGGATGTTGGGAGGAGCTCGAGGACGCCTTCCGGGCTAACTTTCAGGGCACTTATGTCTGGCCCCCGGACGCCGATGACCTGAGCCACGTAATCCAGCAGCCCGGCGAGTCAGCCCGGCAATTTTGGAACCGGTTTTTGACCAAGAAGAACCAGATCATTGACTGTCCAGACGCCGAAGCTATAGCCGCCTTTAAGCATAGTATCCGGGATGAATGGCTAGCACGCCAGCTCGGCCAGGACAATCCAAGAACAATGTCCGCGCTCACCTCCCTCATGACCCGCTTCTGCGCCGAAGAGGATAATTGGCTGGCTCGCAGAAGCACCAACCCCGACACCCCCGGCACCTCGGAAGTTCGGGACGGGAATGGGAAGCCAAGAAGGAACAAGAACAAACGCCGCCATAATGATGGCGAAGCGGACGAAATGGTAGTCAATGCCGGATTCCGTAATCCAAAGTCTGGGTCACGGAAAAAACCTTCTAAAGGCAACCAGGACGGCCCAACCAAGTTAGACGCAATCCTGGACAGACCCTGCCAGATTCACGGCACCGCCAAAAAACCTGCCAACCACACCAACCGTAATTGTTGGGTGATAAAACAGGCCGGCAAGCTCACAGCCGAAGACTCGGACAAAAGCCCACGAAGCGAGGGCGATGAGGTGCCCCGCAGGCCGAACAGTGAAGGCCAAAAACCCTTCCCTTCTGAGGTCAATACGGTAAACATGATCTACGCCACCCATATACCAAGGAAGGAGAGGAAGCGCGCGCTGCGGGATGTGTATGCCGTCGAGCCCGTAGCACCGAAATTTAACCCGTGGTCGGCTTGCCCGATCACCTTCGATCGCATGGACCATCCGACCAGTATCCGTCATGGAGGATCGGCGGCCCTGGTACTTGACCTCATTATCAATGGGTACCACCTCACGAGAGTCCTAATGGACGGAGGCAGTAGCCTCAATCTGATTTATGTAGACACAGTGAGAAAAATGGGGATCGATCCGTCAAGGATCAAACCCAGCAGCATCGCCTTCAAGGGGGTTATTCTGGGCGTAGAGGCCCGCTGCTCAGGCATGATAACTTTGGAAGTGGTATTCGGCTCGCCGGACAACTTCCGAAGCGAAGACTTAATCTTTGATATCGCCCCATTCCGCAGTGGCTAGCATGCCCTCCTCGGCCGAATGGCGTTCGCCAAATTCAACACCGTCCTGCATTACGCATACCTCAAGATGAAGATGCCTGGCCCCGCGGGCGTCATAACGATCAATGGCAACATGGAGCACTCCCTCCGGACTGAGGAACACACTGCGGCCCTGGCAGCCGAAGACTAATCCGTCGCCAACGGGCCGAAGTATCAGCCCGCCGTAAAGGCAAAAGATACAATTAAACGGGCTCACGCCCGATCCCCGTCATGGGAACCCGCCTGCGTACGCCGCAAATAGGGATATGCTCCCCACGGCACGCCCGCCTTCATCGCGCTCTACGTGCCTCATCAGCACAACTTCGCGCTCAAGATACCATGGGCGGCCGTGGGGGCTCATGTTAAACACATAACACCATGTGTTCGGCTCAACCGAACTATGGCATGACCGCGTCCTTGGACGACAATGGGCAGGACTCCGGACTCGCTCAACATCAAGCTATGATGGCAATGAAGGAAATATGCCCTAGAGACAATAATAAAGTTGTTATTTATATTTCCTTATATCATGATAACTGTTTATTATTCATGCTAGAATTGTATTAACCGAAAACTTGATACATGTGTGAATACATAGACAAAACACAGTGTCCCTAGTATGCCTCTACTAGACTAGCTCATTAATCAAAGATGGTTAAGTTTCCTAACCATAGACATGTGTTGTCATTTGATGAACGGGATCACATCATTAGGAGAATGATGTGATGGACAAGACCCATCCGTTAGCTTAGCATAATGATCGTTAAGTTTTATTGCTATTGCTTTTTTCATGACTTATACATATTCCTCTGACTATGAGATTATGCAACTCCCGAATACCGGAGGAACACCTTGTGTGCTATCAAACGTCACAACGTAACTGGGTGATTATAAAGATGCTCTACAGGTGTCTCCGAAGGTGTTTGTTCGGTTGGCATAAATCGAGACTAGGATTTGTCACTCCGAGTATCGAAGAGGTATCTCTGGGCCCTCTCGGTAATGCACATCACTATAAGCCTTGCAAGCAATGTGACTAATGAGTTAGTTACGGGATGATTCATTACGGAACGAGTAAAGAGACTTGCTGGTAACGAGATTGAACTAGGTATGAAGATACCGACGATCGAATCTCGGGCAAGTAACATACCGATGGACAAAGGGAATAACGTATGTTGTCATAACGGTTCGACCGATAAAGATCTTCGTAGAATATGTGGGAGCCCATATGAGCATCCAGGTTCCGCTATTGGTTATTGACCGGAGAGGTGTCTCGGTCATGTCTACATAGTTCTCGAACCCGTAGGGTCCGCACGCTTAACGTTCGATGACGATATTGTATTATATGAGTTATGTGATTTGGTGACCGAATGTTGTTCGGAGTCCCGGATGAGATCACGGATATGACGAGGAGTCTCGGAATGGTCGAGAGGTAAAGATTTATATATGGGAAGTCATATTTTGGGTTCCGGAAAAAAGTGCAGTTTTTTCGGTATTGTACTGGGAAGCTTCCAGAAGGTTCCGGAGGATTCCGGAGGGGTCCGGAAGTCCACAAGTGTGTCCACCACGTCCCAAGGGCTGGCATGGGCTAAGGGGAGGCGCCCTGGCCTTATTGGGCTAGGCGCACTAAGTCCTCAAAAGCCCATGTGGCTAGGGAAGGCAAAAAGGGAAGGAGTCCTAGTAGGAATAGGATTGGACTTGGAGTCCAAGTCCAGTGTGTACTATTCATGGTTACTGTTCAGGTTGTACTATTCCTTCTACTCCAAGCCCCTACACATATATAAATAGAGGAGAGGGGGCGCCCCAAAAGGACACACCAATAATTGTTAGCCGTGTGGGGCGCCCCCCTCCACAGTTTACGCCTCCGGTCATATTCACGTAGTGCTTAGGCGAAGCCCTGTGTGGATCACTTCACCACCACCGTCACCACACCGTCGTGCTGACGGAACTCTCCCTCGACACTTTGCTGGATCAAGAGTTCGAGGGACGTCATCGAGCTGAACGTGTGCAGAATTCGGAGGTGCCGTACGTTCGGTGCTTGATCGGTCGGAACGAGAAGAAGTTCGACTACATCAACCGCGTTAACAAACGCTTCCGCTTTCGGTTTACGAGGGTACGTAGACACACTCTCCCCCTCTTGTTGCTATGCATCTCCTAGATAGATCTTGCGTGAGCGTAGAAATTTTTGAAATTGCATGCTACGTTCCCCAACAGGCAAGGCTACATCTCAGGGTCCCTATTGAAGGCACCCCTCACCAGCATGCGGTGTTCTACATGGCCGTCCAATTCACCCCCCTCCACCTTGCAGAAGAAAAGGCGCAGACATGCAGCAGGGCACAGTTGAGGCTTCGACCCACACATCAAGGCCCTGTGTAAACCTTTCTCTGTAAAAAATTCTTTTCTTAATTATCATAAACGCTTCAGCAGTTCGAATTGTACGGATAGATGTCCAGAGCTCATGAAAAATAAAAGCATCTTTTACGGTGTTCGGGCATCCACATTATCTAGCCCTCTTTTTTCTCTTTTTTCCTGCTCTTCGAACAGCTGGGCATGCACACATTGTGTAACAAATACAAATCGGTTAATTAACCAAAGGCTTGATCTTCCCATCAGGTCGACGTACTAAGTCCGGCACCACTTTTCATTGAGTGTTCGACGTCTCGGATATTGCACTATATGCATTAGTTCCGAACTATGTCTTGGGTCAATAGTTGGGTTGCCCGGCTCCTGTGCTTGCCTTCTTACGTTCCGCACATTCGGCTAAGAAGGTAAAGGGAGAACCCATGTGGTTGTACTTCTGGCTAGTCCAGTTAAGCACCTCAGGGGAGAAAGCCGAAAACTGGCCGTCATAGTAAGCGAGAACTGGTCAGCAATCCGATGACAAGTGTTAAACTAAGAAATCGTTGGCGATTTATCCGTGTCATACGCAGAGTTTGTCCTAACACAAACCATGTGATTACAAAGGCATGCTTCGGCTCCCACGTACATCACAAAACACGGGGGCTAGTCATTAGCTCCCACCGTCAAGCTCCTATGGCTAAGTGAAAGCAATAAAACTGAATAGTCCGAATGCCTAGTCCCTCTCACGCACTACTGCCTTCGGGCATCAAGACGTCGGCTAAGGGTAACAGTGCGGAGACGAGACACCCCTTGTACCATTTACTTGGGGGCTGAAGCCGATGACTGGTAACTTTCAGAATAATAAACGGCCGCACAGGAGTCAAAATAAAAACACCATTGTATATAAATGGGCTGCATCATAAAGCAAAAGGTCCAGTTGACTACTTGATACAATCACTCAAATATTACATCCTTAGAACACTGGCCCTCTATCGCCCGAGCACCATCCATAACTTGCGCAAAGTACTGTTCGGGGCGGCGATGCTCTTTCCCAACCGGCGGAGGGCCAGTGGCCATATCCATTGGCTTGATCTTGGGCCAATGTACCATGGTCTTCGCGAAGGCCAGCCTAGCTCCCTCAAGGCATGTAGAGCGCTTCACGGCATCAATCCAGGGCGATGCATCATGCAACTTCTGCACCAGACCAAAGTAGCTGCTCGGAATCGGCTCCGAGGGCCACAGCCGGACACAGAGATCCTTCATGGCTGGTCCGACCATTCGATGCAGCTCCATTAGTTGCTTCATCTGGTTGCTGGGGAGGGGAGGATGCTCGGGCGCCTGAAACTGCGCCCAGAAGAGCCGTTGATCGGAGTTCTCCTCCCGCTTGGCATAGTGCTCCGCCGCATCCGCCACACTCCTGGGAAGCTCGGCAAAAACGCCTACGAAGCGCCAGACCCGCTTCAGCAAGGCAAACCTGTTGCCGCCAAAAACACTCTGCATTAAGGCTTACCATCCGCGATCTGCCTCACTTGGCGGAGTTCTTCGCGGGCACCCCGCACTTCGGTCCTCGTCTCCTGGAGCTCTTTCTCCACCTTGGATAGCTCGGAGGACTGCTCCTTCTGCTTCTGCTCAAGGGCCTCACATTTCATGATGGCATCCTTGAGCTCCACCTGTACTTTGGCCACTCGAGCCTCGTGCTTCTCACCGGTGGTCTTCACCGTCTCAAGTTCGGCCACCGCCTTTTCAGCAGCCGCTTTCTTTTCGGCCGCCTCAGCATCGGCCTTCTTCAGCGCCGCCTTGAGGCCCTAAACCTCCGCGGCGGCAACTACAGTTACCAAACACCATGGGCTCAGCATACAATCCGGATGGTAAGTGTCCGGCGGTGTTAACTTTGCATCTCGATAGAAGCTTACCTTGTGCCTCATCAAGCCGTTTGTTGACGAGGTCAAGCTCTTCATCGGAGTGTTTGAGCTTCCGATCCATCTCCTCCAGGGCAGCGGCATTAGCAGCCGCGGCCAAGGATGATGCCTGCGATATCAAATCACTCATGATATTTTAATTACTGTCCTACGGATATTTGACCCTTTGTAAGGTTTTTTGCAATCCTTACAGAGTCTCGGGGGCTGTTATATATACGGCCTGTTCAAACTTTGTCTAAACAAGTTAAAACCATTTTGCGGGGAAAGAACATTACTTGACTCACCTCGAAGCCTGTCAAAAGGCCCTGAACGGCATCGTTCAGTCCGGCATGGACAGACCGAACACCCCGCAGAACCGCACCCATAAGGGCGTGGTGCTCGTCGACGATAACGGAGTTGTTCACTAACTCTTCCACCGCGTCCGGCCAGCCCGCCGCTGCCTGGTTGTTGGTGTTTGGCGCGGGCGGCGGGACCTCAACCCCTTCCCCGTCGAAAGGCGGGACCGGCACCTATGAGGGACTTGGGGGCTCAGGTGCGGCCGTCTGGGAGGGTCCGGACGGTCCGGACCCCCCTCCCGCATTGGCCAGGAGAGATGCACCCTCCTGGTCTTTGATGACTGAGGCATCAGCCTCGGCCATGACTGTGTCACCCCCTCCCCCATGTTCGGAGGGGTCCTTCGGGACAACACCTCCGCGGCCTCTTTGGGGACCAGGGGAGGTGTGGAGCGCGATGCCGATCCGCTATCCGCCAAGTCGGCGGGCGGAGAGGTCCCCTCCGAGGTCTGCTCGGCAGGGTGGCCGCACGGTGGGCTATGATATCAATTGGTTCCCATCAGTAAAGAGGTTGGTAAAACAAAATAAACAAGAAATATCTAGGTGCACACCTCATGGTGGGGGGCTTGACCCTGGGTTCCCTCTCTGGAACCTTTTCGGACACCACAGACTCCTCATCGGAGTCCGAGCTGTCGTGCAGGACCACCTTGGGCCTGCACTGCCTGTTCGGGGCCCGAAGAGGTTGAACCTCCTCGACGTCTTTGGCCGCCGCCCTCTTCTTGGAGTGGGAGGAGGCACTTTCCTCCTCGTCTTCGTCCTCCTCCCCGTCTTGGGTAGACGGGACCGCTGCGTCTCCGGCCTTGGTGTCCGGACGCTCTCTCAAGCGGAGCCCCCCCGGGTCTCCGGCAAATCCTTCTTCTTCTTTCCCTTCTTATCTGGCGCCTTGTAAGGCGCCACGACCAGCAGCTCCCCCAGTTGAGATGACTGAGGCTCTTCAGGCAGCGGGGCCGGACTGCTGACCTTTTCGGCCTTCTCGAGCCATCCCTGTTAAGGCAACAAAACGGGACTTAGACCAAACTCTGGACAGCATGAGCGCCCGAATATACGTCGGGAAAAGGATTAATTACCTTCCTCGGAGGATTTGCGGCGTCGATGCCGATGTCTTCTTTCTCGGCCGGCCACTCCTTCTGGGCTTGAACAGTAGGCTCCACACCTTGTCGTAGGTGGTGCCGAAGAGGTGTTGCACGGTGGCCGGGTCTTCGGGCTTGTGAGTCCACATCGGACTCGCCCTCTGCTGGCAAGGGAGGAGGCGACGACGGAGCATTATCTGAAGTACGTTGGTCAGTTTGGCTCCGGTCTCCATCACATTGGAAACACGCTTCTGCAGTTTCTTCACCTCATCGGCGGATCCCCAATTAAGACCTTTCTTGGTCCACGAGGTCAGTCTCGCGGGGGGTCCGGATCAAAATTCGGGGGCGGCCGTCCAGGCCGCATCATGTGGCTCGGTTATATAGAACCATTCCTTTTGCCACACTTTGACGATGTCGATGAACGTGCCCTCCGGCCATTGGACTCGGGTGAGCTTGCTTATCATTGCTCCGCCGCAGTCCGCCTGGGTGCCGCCGACCACCTTCGGCTTGACATTGAACACCTTCAGCCATAGGCCGAAGTGCGGCTAGACCCGTAGAAGGGCCTCGCAAACGATGATGAAGGTAGAGATGTGGAGGAGGGAATTGGGGGCTAGATCATGAAAATCTAGCCTGTAGAAAAACATCAATCCCCACACGAAGGGGTGCAACGGGAATCCCAACCCCCGGATAAAGTGGGGGAGGAAAACCACCCTCTCGCCTGGCTTGGGCGTGGGAATCACCTGGCCCTTCTCGGGGGCCCGGTGAGCGACGTCGGCCGACAGGTAGCCGGCTCGCTTTAATTAGCTCCTCGATGTCATTGTTGGTGACGATGGAGGCCTCCCACTTGCCATTAGCTCCGGATCCGGCCATGGCCGAAGCGAGGAGGAGGCGGGGAAGGGAGTCGTTGTGAAAGAGTAAGGCAGGGCGCTGGAGCTCTGGAGACTGGAAAGGCAACAGCGGGAGGTGGAAGAAGGCGTAAATCGATAACTGTAGCTGTTCCCCTTTTTTATAGGCCGCGGAGGAGCCAAGAGTTCCTCTTTTCAAGCCGCGGGCTTCTCCACTTCCTAATACGCTCGCGGCGTTATGCGCGGGTGGGGAATTGAAATCATTGATCCTATCCCCTAAAAATGGGGCACGATCTCTGCCTTGATGAGACGTGCCAATGGAGGGGCGTCCTCGAGCCGCGCATCGAGAACCTCTGGCCGTTCGGTGTTTTGACCGGACGCGACCCTTCGATAAAAGTTGTCAGACGTGGGCACAGTCCACACTTGAGCACTTTGGCCTTCGAGGCTAAGTAAAGTAAACGCTCCGGATTCCGGATACCACTCAACTCTGAGCATGCACAGGACAAGATGAAGAACTCGCCTCGCAAGCCGAAGACCGTGAAATGTGCGGATGCCGGACACAAGCCCTGGCGTTGGAGGCTAGTTCGGGGGCTACTGAGGGAGTCCTGGATTAAGGGGTCCTCGGGCAGTCGGCCTACTGCATACGGGTCAGACTGATGGGCCATTACGGGGCCAAGCTAGAGTGAGGACTCGTGGCCGGATGGGAGATCTTCAGAGTCATGGTGTGCGCTCCAAGTCAAGGGTTAGCATAATCTTTCCTTCATTGTAACCGATCGCATGTAACCCTAACCGTATTGGTGTCTATATAAACCAAGGGGTTTTAGTCTTTAGGGCTAGAGAAACATCCATCACCCCATCAACCTAGGCTTTAGCTCGCCTGATCTCGTGGTAGATCGACTCTGTAACCATATCATACACATCAAATACAATCAAGCAGGACGTAGGGTTTTACCTCTTCGAGAGGGCCCGAACCTGGGTAAACACCGTGTTCATCGTCCCTTGTTCCCCATTGATCCTAGATCCACAGCTCGGGACCCCCTATCCGAGATCCGCCGGTTTTGACACCGACAACCGGCCCTTTGCTCCTTATACTATTCACTTCGGCTGATTTGTACTCATCCTATTGGTCCCTCTTTTTTGAAAAGAACATGGCAAGTCCACTATCTGATCGGGTGGATGGGTATATACTTAAGGAAGGCTTTTGGGAATAAATCTAGCACGAGATCACTCCCCTTCTATAAACATTCAGCTCCAAAGCAAAAAATGTCGAACACTATGTGTAGAACTCAATTTTTCATGATCATGCATCAGCACACAAACTTCTTAGACAGTATACCTAGATCTCATGGCACCCCTACAGTTTGTCTCAATTAGAAAATGTAGGTTATCTGAGTCAGGTTTTCCAAATTTCCACACGTTGGGGTATGCTTCCATGGAGGCGTGATGAAGAATTTATAGTAGAACCTTATCATCCCGACGTAGTAGCAAGACAATTTAGGCTTGACCAAGTGGTGCCTTTTCCTCCCTTCACCAGTCTATATACAAGAAATGATATTGGAATTGCATATGCTTTCTGGCTTCATTTATTGCGGGATGCGGAGGATCCACTCCCCATTCCAGACGATTCTCGCGTCGGTGACTCATCTATGGCATGGGCAAATTGGCTAAATGAATTTATGAAACCTTTCGCTGATGTATTTGACCAACTTCCCAATGGTAATATGACTGGGAAGGTCCCTTATAATGAAAGGAGAAAAAGTAAATCCGCACTGCAAAGCCATATCAGAGTTCATCCATTGTCTAATGAGTATTTTAAGGTGGTAAAAAGAGTGGCTGATGAGCACCGGGACCAGCATATTGGTGTCATTGAACAGGAAGAAGCACGTGTCAAAGATCACTGGATGCCAATCCTCCATAGCTACTTACAAGACGTTGCTGCTACTCAACCCATGAAATCTAAAGAGGTGAGTTAATGGTATGCGTACAATTTATTCTTTTATCTGTTGTACTAATCAGTACTAATAATATTTTTTATGTATGTGGTTGCAGCAAAGTAGCATACCAAAGTCTGTTGTTGCAGTTGGTTCTTCCTCTGCTCATCCACTGCTAGTGGGTAGTGATGACCATCCAGAAACTGCCCCAGCCACCAGCGGACAGAAGCGTAGAAACTTATCGCCCACTCATGCTGACAAGGAAGAGAGGCTCCCCCTCAAGCGCAAACTTGACTTTGCCCAAGAATCTATTTTTTCTGAACCGATAACATTGGACCGTCCGTCATTAGATGTTGAACTCAGTAACTTTGTTAATGATGAAGATTTTGGCCATGTTCTCACGGGAGAAAAGGACCATGGCCTTGGTGACCTCTTCAGTTTATCCGCAGAGGATTATGCCATCGGCGAGTGTGGCAGAAGTCGTCCACCTTCCAGCCCGGCTGTGGCTGAGACTAGACCTGGCCAAAACTCGGGCCGGGCCCGACCAAGCCCGGCGCAGAAAAGCTAGGCCCGAGCCCGGCCCGGCCCGGTCATCGGGCCTAGAATCCAGGCCCAAGCCCGGCCCATCACCAAAAAAGCCCGCCGGGCCTCGGGCCTCGGGCCGGGCCTCTTCAGCAAATCACAAAAATGGCGGGCCTGGGCCCGGCCCGGCCCGGCCATCGGGCCTAAATCTCAGGCCCAGGCCCGGTCTGTGGGCAAGGTCGGGCCGGGCCGGGTCGGGCTTTTTCTGACCGGGCCGGGTCGGGCCGACCGGGCCGGGCTGCCTATGGCCAGGACTAGCTGAGACTGTGCCCCCTACCACTAGTGCTCTTGATTTCTTGTCAACTCTACTTGGTAGTTTATTTATTTACATTTATTTAACTGGTCGCGTCTATGAACCATCGTTATCATCAATTCTCACAACTCTTTTTTTAGGTTGCGAACAAGAAAGTCACCACTCACAAGACCCTGTGGTGACAGTTGTATCAGGGAAAGGCACACAGATGGACTGCAGTTTTGTTAAAGACACGTTTATGGATGCCATAGATATCATGGTGAAACGAGCCCTAGAAGGACTGAACAACTCTACGCTTGATGATCCCAAGAGACGCAACATGCTCGAGAACATTTCTCAGACGCTACCCACGCAAGTACCTGAGGTAGCTAAAGTGCAGGGTATGTTGGTCGAGCTTATTGTCCTTTCCAACAAGTTGGAGGTTGGCCAGACTGAGTTCACGAAGGGATCTGAGCGAGATGAACATGTTGCTGCTGAAGTAGAGCTTAAAATTAAATCCGGCCACAAAGTTTCCAAGGCCACAATTGAGGACTTGTCTGCCCGAGACAGGAAGTGCACCAAAACGAAGGCACGGGAAGCAGAGTTGAAGGTGCAACTTGAAGAGGTTACTGCTACTTTGCGCAAGCTTAAACTGGAGAGGGAATAAAGCCGGCAAGCACATTTTGCCCATCAATCTGAACTGGAGAACTTGGTGAAGAGTCTACAGGATACCAATGCTGGAAAGCGTACAAGGCTTGCTGAATTTGAACAAAAGACCACAGATTTAAAGACTGAAGCAAGTCAGCTGTTGAGCAGCCTACGGAATTGGCGCGCTCCATGAGAAGGCTTAGACTTCGCTTATTTGTTTTTCTTATTTAGCCATTTCAATTCATCATTTCACTCTGAACTATTTTATATCCAGTCCTCGGTTTTAATTCAAATGTAGCAGTGCCTTATTTATCCATGTGGGAACTCCAGATTTTATGTATGATATACTAGTACGCAAGCTGGGACAGATTTGACGTTGAAGCATCTTATTTATTTACACCATCATTGTGTATGGCCTGAAGCCTTATTTATTTTATTACAAATGTATTTACATAATATATTTTTTCTACCATAGTTTAAGTTCATAGAGATTTCGAGCTGTTTTTTTATGTCACAGTTTAGACTCGTATGTTATTGGAGTAGTAAATTTTTTAGTGGTAAATTTCTTCTGTGCCCCAGTTTAAGCTCATGAGTTTTGGAGCCTCTCTTTTTTGTATGTCACAGTTTATACTCGTAAGTCGTTGGAGTAATATATGTTTTAGATCACAATTTATACTCGTAAGTTTATTGGAGTGATTTTTTTTTTGCAATTTTTTAACATTAAGTGCACATGATCACTAATACAAAATATATGTCATTTCTATTCAGATGTAACTTATGTTCTACAAGGACAAAATTATGACGATACAAGTACATTTGCTACCCTGCCTCATCATATTAGAAATTCACCTAGTGAAATAGGCATAACCATAATATAAAGAAAACATGGTTGTGTACATATTTTCCTTGATAAAGACTCAATAACATTTTCTTACATACTTCACTTGGGACCACACATTTCAACATGCTCTAAGATAACCAGTTACATATTTCACTCAGAAACAAACATTTCAGCGGGTTATAAGATACCCGGTTATGTTGGAGTGTCGCCTATAAACCTCGAAGCTCGAATAGGCATCCAAGCATGCATACTTGATCTAGTAATGGTCTAGGTTGGACCTCTCCCACTGACTAACATTGACGCTTTTGTCCTTGTTAAGACTTATTTTTTGCAGCCTTCTTTGCTAGCTTTTCCAATGAAGCCAAGTTGCCTTCTTTTTTATTACGAACCTTGACACCCAGTCCCTGCACATCAACATGTTTTCTGATACCCAAGTTATAGAACTTAAGTTTTTCGATGTCATTGCCAATGGCGGCGCCCACAAATTCAACTATGTCATTGTCAAGGAAGCCGCGGAGAAGTGGAGGGATGAAACTCCTGGCATGAGCGTGGTATAGCTGGTAAATTAGGCAATGCTTGCCCACACAAAGCTGCAAGACAGCGGCGCGTCGTGGCTCTTGATTTGAGAGAGCGACTTGTTGCTCAAGTGGAAGCTTCTTTCGCTCTTTGCTCTGGACATATCTAGTGTATTCGCAGTCAAGGCCGACAATTCGCCACTTGGCATGATTAAGGTACTTTTTCCAGATGAACCGGATGAAGGCAACAAATGTTGAAGGGTTGCTAGTGTTGGGGAACGCAGTAATTTCAAAAAATTTCCTACGAACACGCAAGATCTATCTAGGTGATGCATAGCAACGAGCGGGAGAGTGTGTCCACGTACCCTCGTAGACCGAAAGCGGAAGCGTTTAGTAACGCGGTTGATGTAGTCGAACGTCTTCGCGATCCAACCGATCAAGTACCGAACGCACGGCACCTCCGCGATCTGCACACGTTCAGCTCGGTGACGTCCCTCGAACTCTTGATCCAGCTGAGGCCGAGGGAGAGTTCCGTCAGCACGACGGCGTGGTGACGGTGATGATGAAGTGATTCCGGCAGGGCTTCGCCTAAGCTCTCCGAAAATATGACCGAGGTGGAAATCTGTGGAGGGGGGCACCGCACACGGCTAAAAACAATCAAGTTGTATGTTCTAGGGTGCCCCCCTGCCCCCGTATATAAAGGAGCAAGGGGGAGGCCGGCCGGCCCTCATAGGGCGCGCCAAGGGGGGAGGAATCCTACTCCTAGTAGGAGTAGGTTTCCCCCTTTCCTAGTCCAACTAGGAGGAGAAGGAAAGGGAGGGAGAGGGAGAGGGAAAGAGGGGTTGCGCCTCCCTCCCCTAGTCCAATTCGGACTCCCCTTGGGGGGGGGGGCGCCATCTCCTGGTTGCTGCCCTCTCTCTCCCCTAAAGCCCACTAAGGGCCCATAACTTCCCGGGGGGGGTTCCGGCAACCCTCCGGCACTCCGGTTTTATCCGAAACCTTCCGGAACACTTCCGGTGTTCGAATAACATGGTCCAATATATCAATCTTTATGTCTCGACCATTTTGAGACTCCTCGTCATGTCCCCGATCTCATCCGGGACTCCGAACAAACTTCGGTCATCAAATCACATAACTTATAATACAAATCGTCATCGAACGTTAAGCGTGCGGACCCTACGGGTTCGAGAACTATGTAGACATGACCGAGACACATCTCCGGTCAATAACCAATAGCGGAACCTGGATGCTCATATTGGCTCCTACATATTCTACGAAGATCTTTATCGGTCAAACCGCATAACAACATACGTTGTTCCCTTTGTCATCGGTATGTTACTTGCCCGAGATTCGATCGTCGGTATCTCAATACCTAGTTCAATCTCGTTAACGGCAAGTCTCTTTACTCGTTCCGTAATGCATCATCCCGTAACTAACTCATTAGTCACATTGCTTGCAAGGCTTCATATGATGTGCATTACCGAGAGGGCCCAGAGATACCTCTCCGACAATCGGAGTGACAAATCCTAATCTCGATCTATGCCAACTCAACAAACACCATCGGAGACACCTGTAGAGCATCTTTATAATCACCCAGTTACGTTGTGACGTTTGATAGCACACTAAGTGTTCCTCCGATATTCGGGAGTTGCATAGTCTCATAGTCATAGGAACATGTATAAGTCATGAAGAAAGCAATAGCAATAAACTTAACGATCATTATGCTAAGCTAACGGATGGGTCTTGTCCATCACATCATTCTCCTAATGATGTGATCTCGTTCATCAAATGACAACACATGTCCATGGCTAGGAAACTTAACCATCTTTGATTAACGAGCTAGTCAAGTAGAGGCATACTAGGGACACTCTGTTTGTCTATGTATTCACACATGTACTAAGGTTCCGGTTAATACAATTCTAGCATGAATAATAAACATTTATCATGAAATAAGGAAATAAATAATAACTTTATTATTGCCTCTAGGGCATATTTCCTTCAGTCTCCCACTTGCACTAGAGTCAATAATCTAGTTCACATCGCCATGTGATTTAACACCAATAGTTCACATCACCATGTGATTAACACCCATAGTTCACATCGCTTATGTGACCAACACTCAAAAGGTTTACTGGAGTCAATAATCTAGTTCACATCGCCATGTGATTAACACCCAAAGAGTACTAAGGTGTGATCAAGTTTTGCTTGTGAGAGAAGTTTAGTCAACGGGTCTGCCACATTCAGATCCGTATGTATTTTGCAAATTTCTATGTCTACAATGCTCTGCACGGAGCTACTCTAGCTAATTGCTCCCACTTTCAATATGTATCCAGATTGAGACTTTGAGTCATCTGGATCGGTGTAAAAGCTTGCATCGACGTAACCTTTTACGATGAACTCTTTTATCACCTCCATAACCGAGAAATATTTCCTTAGTCCTCTTAGGTAACTAAGGATAACTTTGACCGCTATCCAGTGATCTATCCCTGGATCACTATCGTACCTCCTTGCTAAATTCATAGCAAGGCACACAACTGGTCTGCTACATAGCATGGCATACTTTATAGAACCTATGACTGAGGCATAGGGAATGACTTTCATTCTCTTTCTATCTTCTGCCGGGGTCGGGTTTTTAGTCTTACTCAATTTTACACCTTGTAACACAGGCAAGAACTCCTTCTTTGACTGATCCATTTTGAACTTCTTCAAAATCTTGTCAAAGTATGTGCTTTGTGAAAGTCCTATTAAGCATCTCGATCTATCCCTATAGATCTTGATGCTCAATACTTAAGCAGCTTCACCGAGGTCCTTTTTATTGAAAAATTCTTATTCAAGTATCCTTTTATGCTATCCAGAAATTCTATATCATTTCCAATCAACAATATGTCATCCACATATAATATCAGAAATGCTACAGAGCTCCCACTCACTTTCTTGTAAATACATGCTTCACCGTAAGTCTGTATAAAACCATATGCTTTGATCACTTCATCAAAGCGTATATTCCAACTCCGAGATGCTTGCACCAGTCCATAGATGGATCGCTGGAGCTTGCACATTTTGTTAGCACCTTTAGGATTGACAAAACCTTCTGGTTACAGCATATACAACTTCTTCTTTAAAAATTCCATTAAGGAATATAGTTTTGACATCCATTTGCCATATTTCATAAAATGCGGCAATTGCTAACATGATTCGGACAGACTTTAAGCATCGATACGAGTGAGAAAATCTCATCGTAGTCAACACCTTGAACTTGTCGAAAAACTTTTGCGACAATTCGAGCTTTGTAGATAGTAACACTACTATCAGCGTCTATCTTCCTCTTGAAGATCCATTTTTTCTCAATGGCTCGCCGATCATCGGGCAAGTCAGTCAAAGTCCATACTTTGTTCTCATACATGGATCCTATCTCAGATTTCATGGCCTCAAGCCATTTATCGGAATCTGGGCTCATCATCGCTTCCTCATAGTTCGTAGGTTCGTCATGGTCTAGTAACATGATTTCCAGATCAGGATTACCGTACCACTCTGGTGCGGAACGTACTCTGGTTGACCTACGAGGTTCTGTAGTAACTTGATCTGAAGTTTCATGATCATCATCATTAGTTTCCTCACTAATTGGTGTAGGAATCACTGGAACTGATTTCTGTGATAAACTACTTTCCAATTCGGGAGAAGGTACAATTACCTCATCAAGTTCTACTTTCCTCCCACTCACTTCTTTCGAGAGAAACTCCTTCTCTAGAAAGGATCCATTCTTAGCAACGAATATCTTGCCTTCGGATCTGTGATAGAAGGTGTACCCAACAGTCTCCTTTGGGTATCCTATGAAGACGCATTTCTCCGATTTGGGTTTGAGCTTATCAGGTTAAAACTTTTCACATAAGCATTGCAACCCCAAACTTTAAGAAACGACAGCTTAGGTTTCTTGCCAAACCACAGTTCATATGGTGTCGTCTCAACGGATTTAGATGGTGCCCTATTTAACATGAATGCAGCTGTGTCTAATGCATAACCCCAAAACGATAGTGGTAAATCGGTAAGAGACATCATAGATTGCACTATATCCAATAAAGTACGGTTATGACGTTCGGACACACCATTATGTTGTGGTGTTTCAGGTGGCATGAGTTTGTGAAACTATTCCACATTGTTTTAATTGAAGGCCAAACTCGCAACTCAAATATTCGCCTCTGCAATCAGATTGTAGAAACTTTATTTTCTTGTTACGATGATTCTCTACTTCACTCTGAAATTCTTTTGAACTTTTCAAATGTTTCAGACTTATGTTTCATCAAGTAGATATACCCATATCTGCTCAAATCATCTGTGAAGGTCAGAAAATAACGATACCCGCCGTGAGCCTCAACACTCATCGGACCGCATACATCGATATGTATTATTTCCAATAAGTCATTAGCTCGCTCCATTATTCCGGAGAACGGAGTCTTAGTCATCTTGCCCATGAAGCATGGTTCGCAATCATCAAAATGATTCATAATCAGGTGATTCCAAAATTCCATCTGAATGGAGTTTCTTCATGCGCTTTACACCAATATGACCTAAACGGCAGTGCCACAAAATATGTTGCATTATCATTATCAACTTTGCATCTTTTGGCATCAATATTATGAATATGTGTATCACTACGATCGAGATTCAATAAACCATTTATATTGAGTGTATGACCATAGAAGGTTTGATTCATTTAAACAAAACAACAATTATTCTCTGACTTAAATGAATAACCGTATCGCAATAAACATGATCCAATCATATTCATGCTCAACGCAAATACCAAATAACATTTATTTAGGTCCAACACTAATCCCGAAGGTAGAGGGAGTGTGCGATGGTGATCTTATCAACCTTGGAATCACTTCCAACACACATCGTCACCTCGTCATTAACTAGTCTCTGTTCATTTTGCAACTCCTGTTTCGAGTTACTAATGTTAGCAACTGAACCAGTATCAAATACCCTGGGGCTACTATGAACACTAGTAAAATACACATCAATAACATGTATATCAAATATACCTTTGTTCACTTTGCCATCCTTCTTATCCGCCAAATACTTGGGGCAGTTCCGCTTCCAGTGACCAGTCCCTTTGCAGTAGAAGCACTCAGTTTCAGGCTTAGGTCCAGACTTGGGCTTCTTCCCAGGAGTAGCAACTTGCTTGCTATTCTTCTTGAAGTTCCCCTTCTTCCCTTTGCCCTTTTCTTGAAACTAGTGGTCTTGTTAACCATCAACACTTGATGCTCTTTCTTAATTTCTACCTTCGTTCATTTCAGCATCACGAAGAGCTCGGGAATCATTTTTGTCATCCCTTGCATATTATAGTTCATCACGAAGTTCCAGTAACTTGGTGATAGTGACTAGATAATTCTGTCAATTACTATCTTATCCGGAAGATTAACTCCCACTTGATTCAAGCAACTGTAGTACTCAGACATTCTGAGCACATGCTCACTGGTTGAGCTATTCTCCTCCATCTTGTAGGCAAAGTACTTGTCAGAGTTCTCATACCTCTCGACACGGGCATGAGTCTGAAATACCGATTTCAGCTCTTGGAACATCTCATATGCTCCATGTCGTTCAAAACATTTTTGAAGTCCCGGTTCTAAGCCGTAAAGCATGGTGCACTAAACTATCAAGTAGTCATCATACCGAGCTTGTCAAACGTTCATAACGTCTGCATCTGCTCCTGCAATAGTTCTGTCACCTAGCGGTGCATCAAGGACATAATTCTTCTGTGCAGCAATGAGGATAAACCTCAGATCACGGAACCAGTCCGCATCATTGCTACTATCATCTTTCAACTTAGTTTTCTCTAGGAACATATCAAAAATAAAACAGGGGAGCTATACGCGAGCTATTGATCTACAACATAATTTGCAAATACTACCAGGACTAAGTTCATGATAAATTAAAGTTCAATTAATCATATTACTTAAGAACTCCCACTTAGATAGACATCCCTCTAATCATCTAAGTGATCACGTGATCCAAATCAACTAAACCATGTCCAATCATCACGTGAGATGGAGTAGTTTTCAATGGTGAACATCACTATGTTGATCATATCTACTATATGATTCACGTTCGACCTTTCGGTCTCAGTGTTTTGAGGCCATATCTGCATATGCTAGGCTCGTCAAGTTTAACCCGAGTATTCCGCATGTGCAAAACTGTCTTGCACCCATTGTATTTGAACGTAGAGCCTATCACACCCGATTATCACGTGGTGTCTCAGCACGAAGAACTTTCGCAACGGTGCATACTTAGGGAGAACACTTGTACCTTGAAATTTAGTGAGAGATCATCTTATAATGCTACCGTCGTACTAAGCAAAATAAGATGCATAAAAGGATTAACATCACATGCAATTCAATATGTGACATGATATGACCATCATCATCTTGTGCTCTTGATCTCCATCATCGAAGCACCGTCATGATCTTCATCATCACCGGCGCCCCAGCTTGATCTCCATCGTCACCGGCGCCCCAGCATGATCTCCATCGAAGCATCGTTGTCGTCTCGCCAACTTATTGCTTCTACGACTATCGCTACCGCTTAGTGATAAAGTAAAGCAATTACATGGCGATTGCATTGCATACAATAAAGCGACAACCATATGGCTCCTGCCGGTTGCCGATAACTCTGTTACAAAACATGATCATCTCATACAATAAATTATATCACATCATGTCTTGACCATATCACATCACAGCAAGCCCTGCAAAAACAAGTTAGACGTCCTCTACTTTGTTGTTGCAAGTTTTACGTGGCTGCTACGGGCTTAGAAGAACCGTCCTTACTTACGCAAAATCACAACGTGGTGTAGTGATTGCTTTTTGATCTTCTAAAAGAACCCTCTTCATTGAAACCGATTCAACTAAATTGAGAGAGACAGACACCCGCCAGTCACCTTTAAGCAACGAGTGCTCACAGCGGTGAAACCAGTCTCGCGTAAGCGTACGCGTAATGTCGGTCCGGGCCGCTTCATCTCACAATACCGCTGAACCAAGTAACAACTAGTAACAGCAAGCAATATGTATACACCCACGCCCACAACTCCTTTGTGTTCTACTCGTGCATACCATCTACGCATAGACCTGGCTCGGATGCCACTGTTGGGGAACGCAGTAATTTCAAAAAAATTCCTACGAACACGCAAGATCTATCTAGGTGATGCATAGCAACGAGCGGGAGAGTGTGTCCACGTACCCTCGTAGACCGAAAGCGGAAGCGTTTAGTAACGCGGTTGATGTAGTCGAACGTCTTCGCGATCCAACCGATCAAGTACCGAACGCACGACACCTCCGCGATCTGCACACGTTCAGCTCGATGACGTCCCTCGAACTCTTGATCCAGCTGAGGCCGAGGGAGAGTTCCGTCAGCACGATGGCGTGGTGACGGTGTCGTGCTGACGGTGATGATGAAGTGATTCCAGCAGGGCTTCGCCTAAGCTCTCCGAAAATATGACCGAGGTGGAAATCTGTGGAGGGGGGCACCGCACACGGCTAAAAACAATCAACTTGTATGTTCTAGGGTGCCCCTGCCCCCGTATATAAAGGAGCAAGGGGAATGCCAGCCGGCCCTCATAGGGCGCGCCAAGGGGGGAGGAATCCTAGTCCTAGTAGGAGTAGGTTTCCCCCTTTCCTAGTCCAACTAGGAGGAGAAGGAAAGGGAGGGAGAGGGAGAGGGAAAGAGGGGCTGCGCCCCCCTCCCCTAGTCCAATTTGGGCCTCCCTTGGGGGGGGGGGGCGCCACCTCCTGGCTGCTGCCCTCTCTCTCCCCTAAAGCCCACTAAGGGCCCATAACTTCCGGGGGGGGGGGGGGGGGGGGGGGGGGGGGTTACCGGTAACCCTCCGGCACTCCGGTTTTATCCGAAACCTTCCGGAACACTTCCGGTGTCCGAATAACATGGTCCAATATATCAATCTTTATGTCTCGACCATTTCGAGACTCCTCGTCATGTCCCCGATCTCATCCGGGACTCCGAACAAACTTCGGTCATCAAATCACATAACTTATAATACAAATCGTCATCGAACGTTAAGCGTGCGGACCCTACGGGTTCGAGAACTATGTAGACATGACCGAGACACATCTCCGGTCAATAACCAATAGCGGAACCGGGATGCTCATATTGGCTCCTACATATTCTATGAAGATCTTTATCGGTCAAACCGCATAACAACATACGTTGTTCCCTTTGTCATCGGTATGTTACTTGCCCGAGATTTGATCGTCGGTATCTCAATACCTAGTTCAATCTCGTTAACAGCAAGTCTCTTTACTCGTTCCGTAATGCATCATCCCATAACTAACTCATTAGTCACATTGCTTGCAAGGCTTCATATGATGTGCATTACCGAGAGGGCCCAGAGATACCTCTCCGGCAATCGGAGTGACAAATCCTAATCTCGATCTATGCCAACTCAACAAACACCATCGAAGACACCTGTAGAGCATCTTTATAATCACCCAGTTATGTTGTGACGTTTGATAGCACACTAAGTGTTCCTCCGATATTCGGGAGTTGCATAGTCTCATAGTCATAGGAACATGTATAAGTCATGAAGAAAGCAATAGCAATAAACTTAACGATCATTATGCTAAGCTAACGGATGGGTCTTGTCCATCACATCATTCTCCTAATGATGTGATCCCATTCATCAAATGACAACACATGTCCATGGCTAGGAAACTTAACCATCTTTGATTAACGAGCTAGTCAAGTAGAGGCATACTAGGGACACTCTATTTGTCTATGTATTCACACATGTACTAAGTTTTCGGTTAATACAATTCTAGCATGAATAATAAACATTTATCATGAAATAAGGAAATAAATAATAACTTTATTATTGCCTCTAGGGCATATTTCCTTCAGCTAGTCACCGTAGTATGAATTCTTATACCGCCCTTGCTGATATGAAAAAGGCGGTCTGGATGATTGTTGTCCACACTCTTGGGGAATTGGACACAAACTTTGCCGACCCTAATATTGTGAAGGTTGACATGATAAACATTTCTTCGCCGACGTTGATGGCATGATTCAAACGAAGCCTTAGAGGAATCACACTCAATGGGTGGTGATGACACGGGATATGACAATGTTGATGTTGGGTTCACATGACATGTTTCATAGCCATGGGAATTG
The DNA here is from genome assembly GCA_011799875.1 of Thinopyrum elongatum. Lineage (NCBI taxonomy): Eukaryota > Viridiplantae > Streptophyta > Magnoliopsida > Poales > Poaceae > Thinopyrum > Thinopyrum elongatum. The sequence goes on from CM022298.1 coordinate 525,549,937, forward strand.
GGGTACACTTCCTTGCCTTCAAGGGGAAACTTGACAATCGTCTCAGAGAGTTCTCCACTGGATTTACTGGCCAGTGAAACAATAGGCTCTGGAGCATCAATTTGAACTTTATTTTGAGCCTCTGATGCCCCTCCATGTAGAAACGACAAGGAGGGCAATATAATCATTGCATTGCCCTCATTCATAGGTTGCTCATAGTGGAGTTTATCCATTGGCTTCCCTTTCCCCTTTTTGTCTACCCACATGCTTCCCCCAAACTTGAGTGCAGAGCAGACTTCTATTCCTTGGTCATGTTTAGGTTGTGATGCAGTCATAGTACCCAGATGCAGACTTGTTGAAGTTGCACATGGACCAACTGGCACATCAAGCCAAATGTCTCCAATGCGGAGTGTCACCGACTGCGGCACCTAACCCTCCATACCTTCGAATAAAGAAAACTTTATATTAGTTTTCTTTGAGGATATTTTGCGTACACAATGTTTATATACTTCATGTACTTTAGAAATTCATATGTTGTAATCCTATGTTGGAATTCAAAGATGAGGGAAGAAATAGGTCCCACTGGGCGTGCCAGAATCTGATGACGGGAAAATGGCGGGTGTGAGACATCTGCCCACGTCATTGATACATAATGAATAAATTTAAGTGCATACATGCATAAAATAAAATGAAGATCAAACATTGTAGGTACTTTATTTCCAGAACTCTTAAATTTACATAAAAATTATGTTAATTACATCCCCGAAGAGAAAACCCCTAATTAAGAATTCCAACATTTCTATTACATAGGATTACATCACATGCCTATTACAATATGCTACAATAAAAATCCTCCTCGCGGTCGACGCTGAACTCCGTTTTGGGGTATCTTGAAGTTTATCCACGTAGGTTTCCTTCGACGACATTATGTTTGATGTTTTGCCATATGTTTCTCTACCGCGCAACACATTTCGTTTGTCCTCAACTTCATTTATGTTATGGTGTAAACGAAGGTTGATTCTTTTCAGGCTTTATTTGGCCCTATGTTTCGATGCACAGGATGTATGCATGTATTTTCAATATCTATTACTCATGTCATGGAATTCATACCGGAGAATCCATGACCAGAGCATAATTTGTGTTTTATTTGGTTAATGGTTTATGCCATGGAATCATTTGAAAGGACCCACATCATAATACAACTTTTATTATGCCATGGGATTCACGAAAGAACCCATGTCATAGGCTAGTTTGCATTTTGTTTACTTTATGACTTATGTCACGAAATTCATCAAGGAACCCATGTCATAACATAGTTTGTGTTTTGTTATTTTATGGTTTATGCCATGGAATTCATACGAAAGAACCCATTGCATACTTTGCATTTTTCTTTGTTTTTCTGGCTTATGCCATGGAATTCATTTGAGAAGAACATATTGCATAATTTGCATTTTTCTTTGTTTTATGGTTTATGCCATGGAATTCATTTGAGAAGAACCCATTGCATACTTTGCATTTTTCTTTGTTTTATGGTTAATGCCATGGAATTCATTTGAGATGTTGCTTTTCAATGAAGCTATTAGCAATCTAGGTCTGGTGGATCTTCCCCTAAAAAGCAGGAAATATAGTTGGAGTAATATGCAGGAAAACCCACTTCTAGAAAAGCTTGACTGGTTCTTTACTTCTGCAACATGGATGACCACTTACCCTGATACAATGGCTCTGCCTCTTTCTAGACCTATTTCAGATCACATCCCTTGTGTTATCAAGATTGGTACTATGATCCCTAAATCTAAGATTTTTAGGTTTGAGAATTACTAGCTAGAGCATAGTGAATTCAGGGATATTGTTATCAATGCTTGGAACATTCCTGTTGGTTTTACTGATGCTACTAAAAGTATTAATGCCAAGTTTAAGAACTTGAGGAGAGCTCTAAAAAATTGGGCCAAAAATCTGTCAAATGTCAAAAAGAAGATTGAGCAGCTGAATGATGCCATTTTTCTATTGAATCTATTTGAGGAATTTAGAAGTCTGAGCAACTTGGAGTGGAATTGCAAAACTCTTTTGAAAGAAGAATTATTGGCTCTCTTAAAGAATCAAAAAAATTACTAGAAACAGAGGGGCAAGATCAAAGGGGTCAAGTTTGGGGATGAAAACACAAAGTTCTTTCACACTAAAGCTTCCATTAACCACATGCACAATCACATTGCCATGCTACAGAATGAAGAACAGGTGGAATTTCATGATCATGAGGGAAAAGGCAGCCATTTTATGGGAAGGATTCAAAAAAAGACTGGGGGTCTTTGTGGACACTGTGATGCACTTCGATCTCAATACCATTTATAGCCAGCAACAGGATCCCAGCATCTTTACTGGCCTGGAGGTTCCTTTCACTGATCAGGAAATTGAAGAAGTGATCAAAGAGCTGCCTTCTGATAAATCTCCTGGGCCAGATGGTTTTAACAATGATTTTTTAAGGCTTGCTGGGATATTATTGGGCCAGATGTCAAAAAACTTCTTCTGGACTTCTATGATGGGAATGTGAATCTAGAGAGTATCAATACCTCATATATAACTCTGATTCCAAAGATGGCCAGTCCTTTAAGCCCTAATGATTTTAGACCAATTTCTCTGCTTAACTGTTGCTTGAAGATCATCACAAAACTGTTGGCCAACAGGCTGCAAAAGATTATTCTCAAAATAGTACACATCAATCAATATGGATTTCTCAAAGACAGAGCTCTACAGGACTGCTTGGGATGGGCATTTGAATACCTTCACCAGTGTCACAAATCCAGGGGGAAGTTGTGGTCTTAAAACTTGATTTTGAAAAGGCTTCTGACTTCATTGAGCATAAGGCCATTATTAATATTTTGCAAGCAAAGGGTTTTGGTCAGAGGTGGATTATGTGGATGAAGCTTTTATTCAACTCTGCTTCCTCAGCTGTGCTTTTAAATGGGGTACCTGGGAAAAAGTTCTACTACAAAAAAGGAGTGAGACAAGGATGCCCTTTATCACCTTTGCTCTTTGTCATTGCTGCTGACCTTCTGCAATATGTGATTAATAAAGCAATGAACCAAGGACTAATTTCCCCACCTATGCAGTATACTTCATGCCATGACTTCCCAGTGGTGCAATATGCAGATGATACTTTAATTCTCATGAAGGCTAATGCCAAGGAATTGTTCTTTCTCAAAGCTCTGCTTAACACATTTGCTGATGCTACTGGATTGAGAGTGAATTACAACAAATCAAATCTTATACCAATTAATGTGCCAGAGCAAAAGACTGATATTTTGATAAACACTCTGAAATGCAAGAGAGGGAGCTTTCCATTCACATACATGGTATTACCACTAGGGCTTTATAAACCAACTGTGGAACAATGTATGCCTCTAGGTAAAAGGATTGCCAACAAAATGATGGGGCTGGCCACTTTCATGACTCAAGCAGGAAGGATTCTTTTAGTCAAATCAATTCTTGCTTCCCTGCCAGTATTTCTCATGTGTTGTTTAGACTTGCCTGAAACCATCAAAAAGCAAATCAACAAATATTTTAGGCACTGTCTATGGAGTGGACCTGATCCTGAAGATCATAGATCTGCAATGGTGGCCTGGACTTTAGTTTGTAGGCCCAAGACTCAGGGTGGACTAGGGATTAAAGATATCAATGTGCAAAACAAGGCTCTCATGCTCAAGAATTTGCACAAATTCTTCAACAGACATGACATTCCATGGGTCAACATGATCTGGGAGACATACTACTCCAATGGACAGCTTCCTGGACAGCAATTGCATGGCTCCTTTTGGTGGAAAGCTAATCTGAAGATGATTGATCTATTTAAATCTATGGCCAGATGCAACTTGGGAGATGGAAAATCTACTCTTTTCTGAACTGATCTTTGGCATTCAAATTGCTTACATATTGAATTTGCACACCTGTTCTCCTATGTCAGGAACACTGAAGTGACAGTTTACACAGCTTTGCAAAGTGAATTCTTAGAGGATATGTTTCACTTGCCACTCTCAGTGCAAGTTTATGAGCAATTCATGAAACTTGAGGAAATCTGTGAGGATCTAAGAAATTCTAACTACACAGACTACAATGACACATGGAGCTACATTTGGGGAACTGAAAAATTTAGTGCAGGGAAAGCTTATAATGCAATGATTGGTATCAGAACAGTACCTCCTCACTTCAATTGGATATGGAAGTCCTCCTGCCAACCTAAACACAAAATTTTCTTCTGGATGGTCCTGCTGGACAGGGTTAATACCAGGAATCTTCTAAAAAGAAAGACTTTTTATCTGGAGTCCTATAACTGTGCTTTGAGATCACGCCAACTAGAGGAAACCGTCTTTCACTTATTTTGGGGATGTCCATTCGCAGAAAGATGTTGGAACTTTATTTGTCCCACCAGAGACCCACCTACATCAATGCTTCAAGCCATAGAGGATGTGAGACACAAATTAAGCAAACCTTTCTCCATGGAGATAGTTATTCTTGCCACTTGGGCAATATGGATCTCAAGAAACAACCTTATCTTCTAGCAGATCCAACCTTCATTCCAAAAGTGGAAGGATATTTATTTTGGAGAGCTATGCTGGCTCAGGCACAGGATCAAGAGGAAATATGCTCCTTTGTACAATGCTTGGCTTGACAACCTTCTGTAATCCTTTCTAGGGCTTGTAGGTTCTTGCTTTTGTTTCCTAGCCTAGCTGCCTTCTAGTTTTCTAGCTTTCTTTTCTTTTCTCTTTTCTCTCTGTTGTTTTCTAGCTTAGCTCAAGCCTTGTTGTACTTTTATTCTTTGAATTAATAAAGAGAAAAATTGCAGTGGAGCTCTGCCCTACTGTGTACAGTCAAAAAAAATGACACGACATATTTGTGTTTTGTTATTTTATGGATCACTCCATGGAATTCATATGCGAGAACCCGTGTCGTGTCATAATTTGTATTTTTAGTCATTTTATGGCTCGTGTCATGGAGTTCGTGAGAAACAACCCATGCACCAAATGTGCTTTATGAACATTTTAGAATTTTGTGGCTCATGTCATGGAATTCACATGAAAGAGCCCATGCTTAGAGCATTTTATATGTCCCCCAGACACGACATGTCTGCGCGAAGAAAAAAAAGTGCACCCTTGATTCGAACCAAATGGCCGAAACTGAGGACATGTCTATATGAAAAATATGCAGATCCTTGATTTCATGTAGTATGTAAATTCCCCGATCCGAACCAAAAAGGCCGAACCTATGGGCGTGATTTCATGAGTTATATATTCCTTGATCCGAACCGAAAAGGCCGAACCTAAGGGCATGATTTCATGAGTTATATATTCCTTGATCCGAACCGAAAAGGCCGAACCTAAGGGCATGATTTTATGAGTTATATATATATTCCTTGATCCGAATCACAAGGCCGAACCTAAGGGCATAATTTTATGAGTTATATATATTCCTTGATCCGAACCACAAGGCCGAACCTAAGGGCATGATTTCATGATATGCATATTCCTTGATCCGAACCAAAAGGCCAAACCTAAGGCATGATTCCATGCGTGCATATTCCTTGATCCGAACCAAAATGGCCGAAACTAAGGACATGATTCCATGAAGTGAGGGAGAGAGGAATCCTTGATCCGAACCAATATGGCTGAGACTAAGGACAAGAATTCATGAGTAAGAGAAAGATATCCTTGATCCGAACCAAATGGCCGAAACTAAGGACAAGATTTCATGGATGAGAAGAGAGGGCTCCTTGATCCGAACCAAACGGCCGAAACTATGGACATGAGGGCAGTATCATATCTCACCTTCTCACCTCCTTGGAACAAACCAAGGTTCCTCTCCTTGCTTCTCCCTTTTTCATGGTCTCTTTTTTGTGTAGTATATGGTGTGTAGCACTAGAGAGGAGGAAGGAGACCAGCGGACCAAAGAGTGAATGAGCGGGCCCCAAACCAATGAACAGGGAGGTATTTATAGGGGAGAGAGGAGAGAACAGCCAAAGGCTTTAGCTCAAGCCCACACGCGCCCACGTCCAGATCGTGGGATCATTTTCACGATCATGGAGCGTGGCTGGCTCCTTTCCTTTTTCTCTATTTTTTAATCACTAATTGCCTGGCAACCTCTAATTAGCCGGTATGGGCTTAATTAGGCCAAGTTCTAGTCAATCGTGTGGGCTCTGGACACTAGGTTAGTTTAATATTTGATTAATGTCTATCCATGGGCCCTTGGGTATAAGCGAACGTAAGGGCTTCTTAACCCAATTGTTTAATTGGAGCTTCATGCATGCATGGTTACTACACTGATTTGCCACATACGTATGCATGTACGCTTAGCTTGCATACATTAGAACATAATGCAAGCACTTGCCAGCTAAAGATTTAATTGATGCTAATATTTTCTTTAGTCATCAATTATATTCTGTATACATTTTGTTAATATGCAGTGATATTTTAATGGAGTCACGCCATCATTTGTTATACTTTGCCAATATTGGCGCTGTATGTGACGCTGGGATTTTATACCGATATTAGAACTCCACGTCGGCAGTGTTGCGCGTGCATACACACCATGTGTCCTCCATATTTTCTTGTGACAAAACTTGACGAGTTTCGTCGTATTTTATAATTATTGGTTTCATGTGTGCATTATCGACATTCGAAAATATATCACATGCCTATTTTTGTCAGTCCTCACTTTGAGCGGTTGATTATAGTTTTTAATTGATTCTTTTCATTATAAAACAGATTTTTGCCGTTTTGCATTTATATTTTATGTGGTTTATACATTTTAATTTATCATGGTCAAAATCCATGTCAACAGAGAAAATAATTGTAAGAAAAGGGAATGAAAAAATAGACGCTCCTTGCCGGCCCAAACCTCGCACCTATATGGGCCTACCACTTGTGGCCCATTAAACATGCAGCCTTTGTATTTATATTAGTAAGGTACACATACATCGCCTGCTTGAGATTTGGTAACCAAATTATGAATAAGTACCACATTATAGGATGTAAACATATAAGTTTGGAGTAATATATGCATGATGTAAATGTTGATTTAATTCTCATAGTTCATCCCATTCAAAATCAAATTAATGCTACGAAATATCAAAGACTACATGGTAATAACACTATACGAAACTCATGTGAATATATGAAGCACATTTGTCCTTACGTATCTTGTATTGCAGTTCTGAGTACCTAGTATTGCATCTTTAAAGACAAATATATTTTATGAACGTGTTGACGTAGCCTTGAACAAAAACGTTATAAATTATAAGGTGTGAATTGAAACTCTTTTAGAAGAAAAAATAGGGGGAAATAAATATGAAAGAGTCTAGAACAAATGAGAAGTGTATATGATGTGAGGTTTGTGTATATTTTTTATTGCAAATCGTAAAAGTAAAAAAGGAATTGTCATTCATGTAGAAGAAAGGAGTTTGGATAATTAAAGTATACAATATTCTAAAACAAAGAAGACGTGTGCGTGTGTTTTGAGGTGCATATTGTGAAGTGTAAATCATAAACTAAAAAAAGAATGATAAATCATTTAGGAGTAATTTTTTTGGATAACTCAAGTATAGAAGATACTAGAAAAAAAGTTAATGTGTTTTAAAGTTCATGCATATTGTGCATTGTAAAGCATAAAGTGAAAACGAAGAATAGCAATTTTAGAAGAAAAAAGTTTGGATAATTAAAATATAGAAGATTCTAGAACAAAGGAGAATTACTTGTGTTGTGAGGTTTGTGCATTATGCTTAAGAACAACCATGGAGTGTTCTAGATTGTACATGTGGCAGAATCTGGTGGAGTGAAGATGTATCCAACGGTCAGTAGTGCTCGGATTTGTCATCTCTGTACCGTCGATTGGCCTCATCCAGTGACCAACATTCAAAGTTTTTCATGCACTATATAGGGTATAGATATAGATATCTCTAAATTACCCTTCAAAACAAATGTAAATTAGTTTGAAAATAGAAAAACCAAATTATTTGTTAAAAATGGTTTTAATAAACATTTTGAATATATATTATTTTAGTTAGAAAATATAAATATATATATAAATGATTAAAAACACATATAAAATGTTGTACAAATCATTTTAAAAATTCATGCAAATTAAAGTAAAAATCATGTATATAAAACACTTACATATTTAGTAACGGTTTTCATACATATACAATAAATGCTCATGTAATTTAATAAAAGTGTTATATATTCCCAAAAATTAAAACGAAAAAACATAAATACAAAAAGAATTATATAAGAAAAGAAATAAAAGTAAAAATAAAATGAACACTAGGAAAAAGATGCCAAAAAAAGAAAAGGAAAATCGAAAAAGAAAAAAGAAAATTCGAGTTTGAAACCAAAGAAAAAAAATTGTAGATGGGCCTAGCCCAAATTGTGGAGGGGCATGCACATATTTTCCGTATTTCCCCCAACGAGCGACAAATAGGAATTTTAGGCGTACACTATTTCTCCTGCTTTTGGAGGAGCCTACTTGAAATCTGACCTTTTGTCTTCGTTACTTTTCCATGGTTTTCAATAGAAGGATTTTAATGCTATTTTTCAAAAATGTTATCATTCATCACTGCGGCATGATTTATTGTAACAGAAATTTCTTTTTACATGAACATAACCCATGTAAGTTATCATGCTCGTCCATAGTTTTAGCGAGTTCAATGATTTTATAAAATAAATAGTGAACATTTTATACTGATGTAAAACTATGTTGTGCCTAGTCTTGTCGCTTTGCCGTAGCATGGATATTGGATCTCTCAAGTCAACCAACTGGTAACACACACCGACCACACTTTGACATGTAGCTAAAGTGGTATTGGTTTTTGTTTTCCTTGTCTTCTAAACTTATGTTTGGACAACAACAACAAAAACTAGTAGTGGAAACAAGGAACATTGGAAGCAACTATGTATGAGAGAGCACACACATGACTCAACAACTACTTTATGAAGGCGGGACACTAGTTGAGGAAGGCTGGTGGCAAATAGTGCAACTAACTAACTCTCAAAAGATTGAGAGGGTCCAAATGGAAACCAGAGTGGAAGGGTTCGAACATGTGAACGAATGAGAGAGTTAGGACCTAGAAGTATGACGATTCGAGGGCTTTTGGAACTTCATATTACTACTTAGCAAGAAAACGCTTCACCTCACAAAGGTGGACTGAGAGGGATCTCACTAAAAGCTATAAAAGCGTCCTTAATCTTGCAAAACTTGTTCCTTGGAAATTGAGGGGTCAATAACCATCTTTCAAACAGAGCGCATTTTGTGACATAAAATTGATTATCACGCTGAGAAAAAACTAGTCCCTTAAATCCATATGTCATGGATAATAAAAACCCACAATGGAGGCTAGATGTACTTACATGCGTCAGTGCCTCAACGACATGAAATTTGTGGCGGCGGGCAACGGTGGAGGTGAGGATTGGTAGGGATGAGGTGTCGAGGAAGACAACATCCTTAAGCACTAGATATCATGTGAAATCAAGGTGTGTTCAAAATGATGCAAATAAATAACAATACAATTAAACAACTTTTTTGTTTTCATGAAAATCAAATTTTACTAATCTTTATATGTGTTATGCTAAGTAAACATAGTTTTAGGTGGTTAGACCCCTGAATGTTTTTAGGGGAAATCAGAAAACTTAGCTGTATCCAAACACCCTCATGAGTCTCACATAACATTGCACTTCAAAATCTCTATAATGGTTTTAGAGGGGTTTATAGAGTTTACATTCTAGAAGCTTTTAGAACATCTCTGGCCCATTCTTAAATATTTCTCAACTCCAAAGAAACTCAAACTATTGGGAGCTAGAACTATCTAGCCCATCCCCTGACTCCAATAATTTCTTTCAAGAAAATTAGGAGCTCCCGAATCTTTAAACCTCGATTATTCTTTTTGGCATGCGGGAGGGAGTTTTCTTTCCAAACGGCACCTCCGCGTTGCCAACGTTGTTGCTGCCCCGAAGAGGTGCGTTAATGATACATCATCTGTTGAATCATCGTTTTGCGCATAAAAGGCCTAAACGGCAGTCTTTACATCATGGCCGTGTTTTTTCATCAAGCGTTGAAGATGCTCTAATGTGGTAGAGTTGGTCTGAGAGCATCTCTAACAGACCCTGCAGACCGCGGTACCGCAAATTTCGTTTAAGAGATACTGTAAAATGATTTTGCGATACCACGGAAGGCACGACATAGCAGATCCTTCATACAATACTGCATAATTTAAACATAGAGTTTGCGCCACCATAGTTCGCTGGAAGGTCATCACACATTCGAACACACAAACTTAAACATACTAGATAAACCTAATCTAAACTACTCTAGTCCTTCTTGACATGGAGATAATACTCGGCCGCGGAGTTGGAGAGAGTGAAGGCGAGCTGATACTCCTCCTTGGCCGCCTCGATCCACGCGGTGGCTTCTTCTTCTCCAGCCGCAACCGCCTACTTCGCCTCGATGAACTCGAGCTCCGCCTGGCGGAAACACTTGGTGGTCAGCCAAAGGAGGCCCCGGATGCGGCCAAACTCCCTCCACGCCCTCCGCCTGCCGCTACGGGAGAGGGCGCCGCACTCCCTCGCCTGCACGCGGCGTAGTTCCTTGACCGGAGGCGGATGGAGCTCCCGACCTCGTCGGCGTGCAGGCTCGCTTGTGCGGCGGTGAGCCGCCACGACCCCCTCGACCACCACGCCGGCGACCTCCACTCGACATTCCGGCGGTCGAAAAGGGGTTGTGCGCGCGGAAAACGGTCGTCGGAGTGGGTGGATTTGGCGTCGGAGAGAGAGAGAGGGGAATTGCGGCGAAGGAAGTTGGGGGATTTGGTGGATAGGAAACCTAAAACATGCCGGATCCGGTAAATATAGCGGCGGAGCCGGGTTTTTACGGGCCGAGTCTTTTTTACATGATCTGTTCGGACCGAAATTTGTGTAAATCGGCCAGAATTATAAGGGCCGGCCAGGTTAGAGCTGTTGGAAATATGCCCTAGAGGCAATAATAAAGTGGTTTTCATTATATTTCCTTAATCATGATAAATGTTTACTATTCATGCTATAATTGTATTGATCGGAAACTTAAATACATATGTGAATACATAAATAAATACCAAGTCCCTAGTAAGCCTCTACTAGACTAGCTCGTTAATCAAAAGATGGTTAAGGTTTCCTGACCATAGACATGAGTTGTCGTTTGATAACAAGATCACATCATTAGGAGAATAATGTAATGGATAAGACCCATCCGTTAGCATAGCATATGATCGTTCAGTTTATTGCTACTGCTTTATTAAGTGTCAAATGCATGTTCCTTCGACCATGAGATCATGCAACTACCGGATACCGGAGGAATACCTTGTGTGCTATCAAACGTCTCTTCGTAACTGGGTGATCATAAAGGTGCTCTACAGGTATCTCCGAAGGTGTCTGTTATGTTGGCATGAATCGAGATTGGGATTTGTCACTCCGTATGACGGAGAGGTATCTCTGGGCCCTCTCGGTAATACATCATCACAAGAAGCTTGCAAGCAAAGTGACTAAGGAGTTAGTTACAAGATGATGAATTACGAAACGAGTAAGGAGACTTGCCAGTAACGAGATTGAACTAGGTATGGAGATCCCAACGATCGAATCTCGGGCAAGTAACATACCGACGGACAAAGGGAACTACGTACATATGTTGTCATAAAGGTTCGACCGATAAAGATCTTCGTAGAATATGTAGGAACCAATATGGACATCCAGGTCCCGCTATTGGTTATTGACCGGAGAAGCGTCTCGTTCATGTCTACATCATTCTTGAACCCGTAGGGTCCGCACGCTTAACGTTCGTTGACGATATAGTACTATATGAGTTATGTATGTTGGTGACCGAATGTTGTTCGGAGACCAGGATGAGATCACGGACATGACGAGGAGCTCTGGAATGGTCCAGAGGTAAAGTTTGATATATAGGATGATAGTATTTGGTCTCCGGAAGAGTTTCGGAATGCACCGGTTAATTATCGGATGACCAGAAGGAGTTCCGGGAGGCCACATGGGCTTATTGGGCAAACGAGGGGAGCACACCGGCCCATGAGGGGCTGGCGCGCCCCACCTCTAGTAGCCGCCCCCCCTAGAGAAGGAAAGAAGGAGGGCCAACCCCTCCTGCCTTTCCTCTCCACGCGCCAAAGGAGGAAGGTGGAGGGCTGGCCTCTCCTGCCTTCTTCCCCATGCGCAGAGAAGGAAGGGGGGTGCCAAGGGCCGGCGCCCCCTTGGGGCACGCCTAGGGCTGCCTCCCCTCTCCCTCCACCTATATATATGAGAGGAGGGGAGGGGTGCCACACACCACGATTCACCAAGTCATGTGTCGGCGCCCCCTCTCCCTCTAGTTCATCCTCCGCTCTAAATCCGTTGTGCTTAGCGAAGCCCTGCAGAAATAGTTTCACCACCACCGTCATCACACCTTCGTGCTGCCGGAACTCATCTACTACTTCGCCCCTCTTGCTGGATTGAGAAGGCGAGGACGTCGTCGAGCTGAACGTGTGGTGAACGCGGATGTGCCGTATGTTCGGTGCTTGATCGGAATGGATCATGAAGGTGTATGACTACATCAACCGCGTTGGTAAACGCTTCCACTTAGCCATCTACAAGGGTATGTAGATGCTCTTCCCCTCTTGTAGCTATGCATCTCCATGGATAGATCTTGTGTGTGCGTAGAATTTTTTTTGTTTTCCCTGCAACGTTTCCCAACAGTGGCATCATGAGCCAGGTCTATGCGTAGATGATATGCACGAGTAGAACACAAAAGAGTTGTGGGCGGTGATGTTCATATTGCTTACCACCTATGTCTTATTTTGATTCGGCGGTATTGTGGGATGAAGCGGCTCGGACCAACCTTTCATGTCCACGTACATGAGACTGGTTCCACCGACTGACATGCAACTTGTTTTGCATAAAGGTGGCTGGCGGGTGTCTGTTTCTCCCACTTTAGTTGAATCTAATTTGACTATGGCGGTCCTTGCAGAAGGTTAAATAGCAACTTGATAATCACCGTTGTGGTTTTGCGTAGGTAAGAACGGTTCTTGCTAGTTGCCCGTAGCAGCTACGTAAAACTTGCAACAACAAAGTAGAGGACGTCTAACTTGTTTTTGCAGGGCATATTGTGATGTGATATGGTCAAGACATGATATGATATATGTTCATGTATGAGATGATCATGTTTTGTAATAAGTTCATGACTTGCATGTCGATGAGTACGACAACCGGCAGGAGCCTTAAGGTTATCTTTAATTATTGTATGACCTGCGTGTCAATCACTAAGCGCCATGTAATTGCTTTACTTTATCGCTATGCGTTAGCAATAGTTGTAGTAGCAATAGTTGGCGAGACAACCCCGACGAAACGATGGAGATCAAGGTGTCGCGCCGGTGACAATGGAGATCGTGCCGTTGCTTTGGAGATGGAGATCAAAAGCACAAGATGATGATGTCCATATCATGTCACATATTTTGATTGCATGTGATGTTTATCCTTTCTGCATCTTATTTTGCTTAGAACGACAGTAGCATTATAAGATGATCCCTTCACTTAATTTCAAGATAAAAGTGTTCTCCCCGAGTATGCACCATTGCTAAAGTTCGTCGTTTTGAAGCACCTCGCGATAATCGGGTGTGATAGACTCTACGTTCACATACAATGGGTGTAAGCCAGTTTTGCACGTACAGAATACTTGGGTTAAACTTGACGAGCCTAGTATGTACAGACATGGTCTCGGAACACTGGAGACCGAAAGGTCGAACGTGAGTCATATAGTAGATATGATCAACATGGAGATGTTCACCATTGAAGACTACCCCATCTCACATGATGATCGGACATGGGTTAGTTGATTTGGATCATGTATCACTTAGACAACTTGAGGGATGTTGATTTAAGTGGGAGCTCATTAGTAATTTGATTATTTGAACTAAAATTTATCATGAACTTAGTCCTAATAGTTTTTGCAAATCTATGTTATAGATCAATGGCCCGTGCTACCGTTCCCTTGAATTTTAATGCGTTCCTAGAGAAAGCTAAGTTGAAAGATGATGGTAGCAACTACACGGACTGGGTCTGTAACTTGAGGATTATCCTCATTGCTGCACAGAAGAATTATGTCCTTGATGCACCTCTAGGTGATAGACCTGTTGCAGGAGCTGATGCAGACGTTATGAACGTCTGGCAGGCTCGATCTGATGACTACTCGATAGTTCAGTGTGCCATGCTTTACGTCTTGGAACCAGGACTTCAAAAACATTTTGAACGCCACGGAGCATATGAGATGTTCCAAGAGCTGAAGTTGATATTTCAAGATAATGCCCGGGTTGAGAGATATGAAGTCTCCAACAAGTTCTTTCGCTGTAAGATGGAGGAGAACAGTTTTGTCAGTGAACACATACTCAGAATGTCTAGGTACCACAACCACTTGACTCGGCTGGGAATTGATCTTCCAGTTGAGAGTGTTATTGATAGAGTTCTTCAGTCACTGCCACCAAGCTACAAAGGTTTCGTGATGAACTATAATATGCAAGGGATGACGAAAATGATTCCCGAGCTCTTCGCAATGCTGAAATCGGCGGAGGTAGAAATCAAGAAAGAGCATTAAGTGTTGATGTTAACAAGACCACCAGTTTTAAGAAAAAGGGCAAGGGAAAGAAAGGGAACTTTAAGAAGACTGGCAAGCAAGTTGCCGCTCCCGCGAAGAAGCCCAAAGCTGGACCCAATCCTGAAACTGAGTGCTTCTACTGCAAGGGAAATGGTCACTGGAAGCGGAACTGCCCCAAGTACTTGGCAGATGAGAAGGATGGCAAAGTGAACAAAGGTATATTTGATATACATGTTATTGATGTGTTCTTTACTAATGCTCGTAGTAGCGCCTGGGTATTTGGTACTGGTTCGGTTGCTTATATTTGTAACTCAAAACAGGAGCTGCGAAATAAAGGAAGATTGGCTAAGGACGAGGTAACGACGCGCGTCGGAAATGGTTCCAAGGTTGATGTGATCGCCATCGGCACGCTACCTCTACATCTACCTTCGGGATTAGTTTTAGACCTCAATAATTGTTATTTGGTGCCAGCGTTGAGCATGAACATTATACCTAGATCTTTTTTACTGCGAGACGGTTATTCATTTAAGTCAAAGAATAATGGTTGTTCTATTTATATGAGTAACATCTTTTATGGTCACGCACCCTTAGTGAATGGTCTATTCTTGTTGAATCTCGATCGTAGTGATACACATATTCATAATATTGATGCCAAAAGATGCAAAGTTGATAATGATAGTGCAACATACTTGTGGCACTGCCATTTAGGTCATATTGGTGTAAAGCGCATGAAGAAACTCCATGCGGATGGACTTTTGGAATCACTTGATTATGAATCATTTGATACTTGTGAACCATGCCTCATGGCTAAGATGACTAAAACTCTGTGTCTCCGGAACAATGGAGCGACCTAATGACTTATTGGAAATAATACATACCGATGTATGCGGTCCGATGAGTATTGAAGCACACGACAGGTATCGTTATTTTCTAACCTTCACAGATGATTTGAGTAGGTATGGGTATATCTATATACTTGATGAAACATAAGTTTGAAATATTTAAAAATTTCAAAGAATTTCAGAGTGAAGTGGAGAATCATCGTAACAAGAAAATAAAGTTTCTATGATCTGATCGTGGAGGTGAATATTTGAGTTACGAGTTTGGCCTTCATTTAAGACAATGTGGAATTGTTTCACAACTCACGCCACCTGAAACACCACAGCGTAATGGTGTGTCCGAACGTCGTAACCGTACTTTAGTAGATATGGCGCATTCTATGATGTCTCTTACCGATTTGCCACTATCTTTTTGGGGTTATGCATTAGAGACAGCCGCATTCACGTTAAATAGGGCACCGTCTGAATCCGTTGAGACGACACCATATGAATTATGGTTTGGCAAGAAACCTAAGCTGTCGTTTCTTAAAGTTTGGGGATGCGATGCTTATGTCAAAAGGCTTCAGCCTGATAAGCTCGAACTCAAAGCGGAGAAGCGCGTCTTCATAGGATACCCTAAAGAAACTATTGGGTGTACCTTCTATCATAGATCCGAAGGCAAGATCTTTGTTGCTAAGAATGGGTCATTTCTAGAGAAGGAGTTTCTCTCGAAAGAAGTGAGTGGGAGGAAAGTAGAACTTGATGAGGTAGTTGTACCTTCTCTCGAATTGGAAAGTAGCGCATCACAGAAAACTGTTCCCGTGATGCCTACACCAACCAGAGAGGAAGCAAATGATGATCATGAAACTTCAGATCAAGTTACTACTGAACCTCGTAGGTCGACCACAACACATACCGCACCAGAGTGGTATGGTAATCCTGTCCTGGAAGTCATGTTGTTAGACAACGGGGAACCTACGAACTATGAAGAAACTATGATGAGCACAAATTCTGACAAATGGCTTGAGGCCATGAAATCTGAGGTAGGATCCATGTATGAGAACAAAGTGTGGACTTTGGTGGACTTGCCGATGATCGGCAAGCCATTGAGAATAAATGGATCTTCAAGAGGAAGACAGACGCTGATGGTAATATCACTGTCTACAAAGCTCGACTTGTCCCAAAAGGTTTTCAACACGTTCAAGGGGTTGACTATGATGAGACTTTCTCACCCGTAGCGATGCTTAAGTCTATCAGAATCATGTTAGCAATTGCCGCATTTTATGATTATGAAATCTGGCAAATGAACGTCAAAACTGCATTCCTTAACGGGTTTCTTAAAGAAGAGTTGTATATGATGCAACTAGAAGGTTTTGTCGATCCTAAGGGTGCTAACAAAGTGTGCAAGCTCCAACGATCCATCTATGGACTGGTGCAAGCATCTCGGAGTTGGAATATATGCTTTGATGAGGTGATCAAAGCATTTGGTTTTATACAGACTTACGGTGAAGCCTGTATTTACAAGGAAGTGAGTGGGAGCTCTGTAGCATTTCTAATATTATATGTGGATGACATATTGCTGATTGGAAATGATATAGAATTTCTGGATATCATAAAAAGATTTTTGAATAAGAATTTTTCATTGAAAGACCTCTGTGAAGCTACTTACATATTGGGCATCAAGATCTATAGGGATAGATCGAGACACTTAATAGGACTTGCACAAAGCACATACCTTGACAAAGTTCTGAAAAATATCAAAATGGACCAGTCAAAGAAAGGGTTCTTGCCTGTGTTGCAATGTGTGAAATTGAGTCAGACTCAAAGTCCGACCACGGCAGAAGATAGAGAGAGAATGAAAGTCATTCCCTATGCCTCAGCCATAGGTTCTATAATGTATGCCATGTTGTGTACCAGACCTGATGTGTGCCTTGCCATAAGTTTGGCAGGGAGGTACCAAAGTAATCCAGGAGTGGATCACTGGACAACGGTCAAGAATATCCTGAAGTACCTGAAAAGGACCAAGGATATGTTTCTCGTTTATGGAGGTGACGAAGAGCTCGTCGTAAAGGGTTACGTTGATGCTAGCTTCGACACAGATCCGGATGAATCTAAGTCACAAACCGGATACGTATTTATATTGAATGGTGGAGCTGTCAGTTGGTGCAGTTCTAAGCAGAGCGTCATGGCGGGATCTACATGTGA
This sequence comes from Thinopyrum elongatum, assembly GCA_011799875.1. Classification (NCBI taxonomy): domain Eukaryota; kingdom Viridiplantae; phylum Streptophyta; class Magnoliopsida; order Poales; family Poaceae; genus Thinopyrum; species Thinopyrum elongatum. The sequence goes on from CM022298.1 coordinate 525,567,576, forward strand.
AGCGGAGTACATAGTTGCTTCAGAAGCAGCGCATGAAGGAGTCTGGATGAAGGAGTTCATATCCGATCTGGGTGTAATACCCAGTGCATCGGGTCCAATGACAATCTTTTGTGACAACACTGGAGAAATTGCCATAGCCAAGGAGCCCAGGTTTCACAAGAGAACCAAACACAGCAAGCGACGCTTCAACTCTATTCGTGAAAAATTCAAGGATAGAGACATAGAAATTTGCAAAGTACATACGGATCTAAATGTGGCAGACTCGTTGACTAAACCTCTTCCATGGGCAAAACATGATCAGCACCAAGACTCCATGGGTGTTAGGTTCATTACTATGTAATCTAGATTATTGACTCTAGTGCAAGTGGGAGACTGTTGGAAATATGCCCTAGAGGCAATAATAAAGTGGTTATTATTATATTTCCTTAATCATGATAAAGGTTTATTATTCATGCTATAATTGTATGGATCGAAAACTTAAATACATGTGTGAATACATAAACAAATGCCAAGTCCCTAGTAAGCATCCACTAGACTAGCTCGTTAATCAAAAGATGGTTAAGGTTTCCTGATCATAGACATGAGTTGTCGTTTGATAACAAGATCACATCATTAGGAGAATGATGTGATGGACAAGACCCATCCGTTAGCATAGCATATGATCGTTCAGTTTATTGCTACTGCTTTCTTAAATGTCAAATACATGTTCCTTCGACCATGAGATCATGCAACTCCCGGATACCGGAGGAATCCCTTGTGTGCTATCAAAAGTCACTTTGTAACTGGGTGATCATAAAGGTGCTCTACAGGTATCTCCAAAGGTGTCTGTTGAGTTGGCATGAATCGAGATTGGGATTTGTCACTCCGTATGATGGAGAGGTATCTCTAGGCCCTCTCGGTAATACAACATCACAAGAAGCTTGCAAGCAAATTGACTAAGGACTTAGTTACAAGATGATGTATTACGGAACGAGTAAAGAGACTTCCCGGTAATGAGATAGAACTAGGTATGGAGATACCAACGATCGAATCTCGGGCAAGTAACATATCGACGGACAAAGGGAACTACGTATGTTGTCATAAAGGTTCGACCGATAAAGATCTTCGTAGAATATGTAGAAACCAATATGGGCATCCAGGTCCCGCTATTGGTTATTGACCGGAGAAGCGTCTCGTTCATGTCTACATCATTCTCGAACCCGTAGGGTCCGCACGCTTAACGTGCGTTGACGATATAGTACTATATGAGTTATGTATGTTGGTGACTGAATGTTGTTCGGAGTCCAGGATGAGATCACGGACATGACGAGGAGCTCCGGAATGGTCCGGAGGTAAAGATTGATATATAGGATGATATTATTTGGTTTCCGGAAGAGTTTCGGAATGCACCGGATAATTATCGGATGACCGGAAGGAGTTTCGGGAGGCCACGGGGGCTTATTGGGTTAACGAGGGGAACACACCAGCCCACGAGGGGCTGGCGCGCCCCACCTCTAGCAGCCGGCCCCCCCTAGGGAAGGAAAGGAGGAGGGCCAGCCCCTCCGGCCTTTTCTCTCCACGCACCAAAGGAGGAAGGAGGAGGGCTGGCCTCTCCTGCCTTCTTCCCCACGCGCAAAGAAGGAAGGGGGGGGCGCCTAGGGCAGGCGCCGGCCCCCTTGGGGCGCGCCTAGGGCTGCCTCCCCTCCCCCTCCACCTATATATATGAGAGGAGGGGAGGGAGCGCCACACACCACGATTCACCAAGCCGTGTGCCGGCGCCCCCTCTCCCTCTAGTTCATCCTCCACTCTAAATCCGTTGTGCTTAGCGAAGCCCTGCGTAAATAGTTTCACCACCACCGTCATCACGCCGTCGTGCTGCCGGAAGTCATCTACTACTTCGCCCCTCTTGCTGGATCGAGAAGGCGAGGACGTCATCGAGCTGAACGTGTGCTGAACGCGGAGGTGCCGTACGTTCGGTGCTTGATCGAAACGGATCGTGAAGGTGTACGACTACATCAACCGCGTTGATAAACGCTTCCGCTTAGCCATATACAAGGGTATGTAGATGCTCTCCCCCTCTCGTAGCTATGCATCTCCATGGATAGATCTTGCGTGTGCGTAGAATTTTTTTTGTTTTCCATGCAACGTTTCCCAACAAGAGCATCTCTAGCAGACCCCTTATATGGCCCCGACCCGCAAAATAACTGCCAGTTTACGGTTTTGGGCGAAAAAAGTGATCCAAATAGAAACCTTAAAAGCGTCCGACCCGTAATTTTTTTTGAGGGGTGCGGCAAAATCCCCCCTCCGACCCGCGAAAACACAGGCCCCCCGCGCCCGTCGGTGCCCTGTATCCCATGAAAGCGGTTGGCGGGAGGGACATTTCAGCACGCGCTCCCCATATCCCCTCCCGCAGCCGCTCGCCGCCGTCGTCGCCTGCGATTCCGGCCATTCCCCCGCCCCGGATCTGCCGAGCCAAGCTGCTCCGATGTTGCCGCCGCCCCTGATTGACCGCCGCGAGTCGCCGCCCCCCCGGATCCGTTGAGCCGCCACTGGTCGCCCCCCGCTCCGGATTTGCCGAGCCGCCACCGGTCACTGCCGCCTTGGTGAGCCCCTTTCCTTCCCCTTGTAGCTTGGCCAGCAGAAATTTCATTGATGCGAGCTTGGATGCGGGTTTTTTAGATGGATTTGAGCCCTTGCGAGCAATTTTTGCTCGAGGATTCGTCCTCGTCCGACGACTTGGATGTGGAATCAATGCTCGAGTGCCATCGACAGCAGATGCTCGTGGCGGTCCTAGCCGTGAAGGAGGTCGAGGATCGAAACCGCAAGAGACGGCGAGGTTCGACCGTCGGCCGTCTTTGCATCCCTCGCAGCCGCCATCTCGGGAATATGATGTTGATGCAAGACTACTTCGCGGACAATCCTACCTATCCGTCGCACCTCTTCCGGAGAAGGTATCGAATGCGCCGATCACTCTTCGTAAAAATTGTGCAAGCTTGCGAGGCCAATTGTCGGTTTTTTACTCAAAGGAGAAATGTCGCAGGCTTGTTGGGTTTTAGCGCCTATCAAAAAATCTCCGCAGCTACGCGGGTGATTGCATATGGTATTCCGGCTGACTATGTCGACGAGTATCTTCGCATTGGCGAAGATACTACAATTGAGTCAGTGTGTAGGTTTGTCAAAGTGATGATCCGTGTCTTTGGTCATGTCTTTCTTCATGCACCCAACGAGGAAGACGCAACAAAGTTGATGGCAGCAAATAAGAAGCGAGGTTGGCCCGGCATGCTAGGAAGCGTTGATTGCATGCATTGGACTTGGAAAAACTGCACGAAGGCATGGCACGGATAGTATTGTGGAAGTCTCGTGATGCAACAATTGTGCTAGAGGCCGTAGCATCCGAGGATTAATGGATCTGGCATTGTTTTTTTGGTATGCCGGGTACTCTCAATGATATCAATGTATTGCAACGGCCTCATTTGTTTGCTAGACTTACTAGTGGTGATGTTCCTGCTTGCAACTTCATGATGAATGGGCATGAGTACACAAAGGGGTACTATCTTGCAGATGGTATTTACCCCTCTTGGTGTACATTTGTGAAGAGCATCAAAAAGCCCAAAACTAGGAAGCATATTGAATTTGCAAAGGTACAAGAGGCCCGAAAAGATATTTTAAGAGCCTTCGGGGTTTTGCAATCTAGATTTGTCATTGTTCGTGGTCCTTCTCGTTTTTGGGACAAGAAAACCCTGAGCAACATCATGACATGTTGTGTGATTCTTCACAACATGATCATCGAAGATGAGAGAGACATGAACTTGGAGTTCTTCTACGACAATGTCGGTAGCCGTGTAAAGCCAGCAAGAGACCCTGACCGTATACAAGCATTCCTTCAGACATACCAGCAGATTGAAGATGCAAACACCCACCATCAGATTCAGGACGATCTCATTGAGCACCATTGGCAGAGGCATAGCCAAAAGCATTGAGCACCATTGGCAAAGGCACGAGCCAATTTTAGTCATTTCATTTAATTCATGTGTGATCGTTATCATTGTTGTATTCGGAACAATTGTTGTATTGAATTATTAGTTTTATTCAGTGATTTGAATAATTATTGTAATTTGGATTTATAATATTCATATTTATGTTATTTGAATTCATATTACCGTGATATGTGTTAAATTCTGAAAAAAATCACGCGTTTTGCGGGCTCGCGCGGCCTGCGGCCGAACAGACCCCGCATAGCGGAACTGTAAAACAGAATATTCGCCGAACAGACCCCGCATAGCGAAACTGTAAAACAGAATATTCCGCAGCCCGCGCGAGCCCGTAAACCGTGTTTTCGGCGAACTATAAATATGCGATAAGGGTGGATGATATAAGGGGTCTAGAGAGTCTGCTTGATACTGGCACATGTGCATTCCTGAGCTCAGCTCCTGATCGTCACCGCGCCGGCCGTCGTCTCCAGGCATTTTACCAATCTCTCCCGCCAGGGTGCGGTCGTCGCCTCCAACTGCGAGTTCAAACCGCCACAGATGCAGAACCCCAACGGCACCATCCTCCAGCTCTACCACTCCGGCCGTCTCTCTGCCGCCCTCCACGCCTTCCAATCGCTCCCCTCCTCGCCCGCTCCCGCTCCTCTTTCCGCCGCCACATACGCCGCCCTCGTCGCCGCATGCTCCCGCCTCCGCTCCCTCTGCCAAGGCCGCCTCGTCCACCACCACTTGATTGCATCCCCTGACGCCGGACTTGTCGGAAATACTGTCCTCAACAACCACCTTATCACCATGTACGGCAGGTGCGCTGCCCCAGACTCTGCCCGCCTGGTGTTCGACGAAATGCCTGCCAAGAACCCTGTCTCTTGGGCATCTGTTATCGCGGCCCACGCGCAGAACAGACGCTCCACTGATGCTCTCGTTCTGTTCTCTTCAATGCTACGGGCGGGGACTGTGCCTGACCAGTTTGCGCTCGGCAGTGCTGTGCGTGCGTGCGCAGAGCTTGGGGACGTTGCTGTCGGGAGGCAGGTGCATGCACAGGCTATGAAGTGTGCGACTGGAAGCAACTTGATCGTGCAGAACACGCTTGTCACGATGTACTCCAAGAGCGGCTTTGTCGGGGATGGGTACTTGCTTTTCACGAGGATGAGGGAGAAAGACCTGATTTCCTGGGGGTCCATTATTGCTGGGTTTGCACAGCAAGGGTGCGAAATGGAGGCGTTGCAGATTTTCAGGGAGATGGTTGCTGAGGGCCTGCATCAACCCAATCAGTTCCATTTTGGAAGCGTGTTTAGCGCTTGTGGGGTTCTGGGTAGTTTGGAGTATGGGAAGCAGATGCATAGCTTGTCTGTGAAGTATAGGCTGGACTGTAACTCGTATGCTGGCTGTTCATTGAGCGACATGTATGCCCGGTGCAAGAAGCTGGAGTCTGCAAGGAAAGTGTTTTATGGGATTGATGCTCCAGATTTGGTATCTTGGAATTCAATAATCAATGCTTGCTCTGTTGAGGGTCTCCTTAGTGAGGCTATGGTACTGTTTTCTGATATGAGAAACTCTGGCCTCAGGCCTGATGGCATTACCGTTAGGGGCTTGTTATGTGCGTGTGCAGGCTGTGATGCTTTACAACATGGCAGATTGATCCACTCTTACTTGGTCAAATTGGGTTTGGATGGGGATGTTTCAGTATGCAATTCTTTACTCAGCACGTATGCGCGGTGTATGGATTTCTCCTCTGCGATGGATGTTTTTCATGAGACAAAAGATCGTGATGTTGTCACCTGGAACAGCATTCTTACTGCATGTGTACAGCACCAGCATCTGGAAGTGGTCTTTGAGTTGTTCAACCTTTTGCAGAGGTCGTTGCCGAGTCTGGACGGGATCAGTTTAAACAATGTTCTGAGTGCTTCTGCTGAGTTGGGTTACCTTGAAATGGTGAAACAGGTCCATGCATACACCTTCAAAGTAGGTCTGGTGAACGATATGATGCTGAGCAATGGTCTAATTGATACCTATGCTAAATGTGGAAGTTTAGATGATGCCGCAAAGCACTTTGAAATGATGGGCACCAACTGTGACGTGTTCTCTTGGAGCAGTTTGATTGTTGGCTATGCCCAATCTGGTTATGCAAGGAAAGCACTTGATTTATTTGCAAGGATGAGAAACTTGGGAATCAGGCCAAATCATGTAACATTTGTTGGGGTTCTCACAGCATGCAGCCGCGTCGGCTTTGTCGATGAAGGCTGCTATTACTACAGTATTATGAAGCCTGAACATGGCATTCTTCCAACAAGAGAGCATTGCTCATGTGTCATTGACTTGCTATCACGTGCTGGGAGACTAACTGAGGCAGCAAAATTTGTTGATCAAATGCCATTTGAGCCCGATATTGTGATGTGGAAGACCCTGCTTGCTGCTAGCAAAACACATAATGACGTGGAGATGGGAAAGAGGGCCGCAGAAGGCATTTTGAATATTGATCCTTCCCATTCTGCTGCCTATGTCTTGTTGTGCAACATATATGCTGCTTCTGGTGATTGGAATGAGTTTGCAAGATTGAAGAAGGCAATGAGAAGCAGTGGTGTTAAGAAATCACCAGGGAAGAGTTGGGTTAAGCTAAAGGGGGAGCTAAAAGTCTTTATAGTAGAGGACAGATCGCATCCAGAGTCTGAGGAAATTTACAGAATGCTTGATATAGTTGGAATGGAAATGATAAAAGCTGGTTATGTTCCAAAGCTGCCATGTCAATATACTAGTTTTGATCATACAAATAGTGATTTGTCAGATGAAGAAATGATAATGGAATATGGCTGAGTCAGTCTTCTTGGGGGTTTGTTAGAATTGGCCAACCTAGAAAAGCAGTATGACACTTGGTCTTTGTGACCGTGTGCTGTATTGATAAATTAACCAGCAGTCCATCAGGCCATTGGTTTCTTTTCTGTAAATAGATGGAAAGAAAAGTTAAGTTTGTGACCAGAAGCGTTTCTTTCCACTGTCTTGTTCCTTCCTTTGGCTTCCATATTTGAAGAGAAATATGTCTTACTGGGTGGTTTGAACACTCTACCTAGTAAGCCTGCTGAGGCCTGAGAGAGATACTAAAGTGATCTTGTTATTTGATACATAAAGGGCAAGTTAAATGTATTTGAATGACCGCATGGTCCTACTAAGTAGGATTTTAGTAATGGAGCAAGATACTGGATTATGGTCAAGAATCTGAGCTGTACAGAATGGGCAAAGACTAGTCTCTTTTAATTTACCACTGAGAAGCTTTTCCTTTTTAAGGGTATCAGCTTGTCAGCACGAGTTGCTACCTGAAGGAAGTTCAGAGTAACATATCTCATGCAAGCTAGTTCTGTGGATATATGTATTTGGTGAAGACAACAATTACAGAATGAATTCACTGAAGGGAGCAACAGAGACACGTGTAGTAGCAACGGTGACGGTGGACCATTAAAAAATTCAATAGACTCTCACCTCATTATTTTCCTCAGAAGGTTTGATAGTCATCAGCAGTCTATCAGGTATTACTACAGATTTACAGTTGCAACATAAAGCTGATCTATGGAATGCTAACTGGTTCATTCTATTATCAGGTTTTATGTGAAAACAAGTATGCTGAAGTGTACTTTCTAATGTTAGTAGCTGTGCTACAATGCATGCTAATCTACAGGACATGTAACAGTCTAACAGACATTTCTGACAGGTCATCGGTGTAGATATTGATTGTATATTAATATCATGTTGGAGGCAGCGATTGGATTAATCATTTTATAGCTCCAAGTAAATTTTAATAATGCAGTTAAACAGATGGTAATGATGATAATAATTGCTTTACATGTTGTCCCTAGTTTAATTCTCACCGTGCAATCCTGTTGACATAACAAATATGTGTTTGAAATGCTTATTGTAGCATATAAGAACTGGGTTTTGACAAATGGGGGTATGTCGCAGGAAGACGATCTTCCGCAGTAAACCTTCAGATGGAACTGTTAAGTGCGAAAAGGGATAAGCAAATAATAATTGTTGTGTCAAAATATACACTCTACGATATGGAACTCTTTTCCTTCTCTACAAAAGAAATTTAAGAACGGAAAGAAATGGCTTTCCAGATCCTTGAAACTCGAAGAGCAGACTTGCATACTATATCTACACTAAGCAAGGGAAGTCTTAGCAGCCGTGAGATAAACCATTTGCCTTTTTGATATCACTGCCGTCTTTGGTTGCCAAAAGTGGTTCAGTCTCCTTATCTGGCATCTACAAAGACATCAAAAACATGAAATGTGTGAAACTGAAATTTGGGAGCAAATTGAACTGTACTTCATGGAAGAATTGCCAATTTTCTCAACACATTCATCATACAAACTATGCTTAAGTAAGCACATATTATTCATAAGTATAATTAGGCTAAACCGATGAGTTCTAGTTTGCTTCCAATATTGGGTAATGGATTGGCAGAAGCATGGTATTATCAATTGTCCCAGTTTACTTTTGTTGGCTAATGTGCATAAAAGTTTCTGTCCTGCACGCACAATAATCCTTATTACTTGCCTTTTGTTGCCAGAAAATACTAATTTTGTACATCAATATGCAAATTTCATTTGATGTAGTTTCTGTCCTGCACGCACAATAATCCTTATTACTTGCCTTTTGTTGCCAGAAAATACTAATTTTGTACATCAATATGCAAATTTCATTTGATGTAGTCTCAACTTTTGAAACATGGATGTTTATTTCATTGTTATCACCATAGAAAATTCAACTGCCACTACATTTAGTTTGATGTGGAAATTTGACTCTTTACTGTTGCTGCTGAGATTAGGAGCATAAGAATTGTTAGTATAACAGCTACTCGTCAATTTATGTTCTATTTTGTGCCATCAAGATTATAATCGTGATTTAGATATGATACCAGGTTGCAGGCAAAATCAAACCTGTGAAACTGGCAGAGCATCATTTGTTGACTTCTTCTTGCTCTCCCTGACTGAGAAGAAGGAATACAATGCCATACCAAATATGGCGACCAGAATGCCTAATATGTTCTTCATGGTGAAAGGATCGTGTAGTAGAGTGTAGCCAAATGAGAGAACCAGACATGTCTTAAGGTGGCCAAGCACCTGGTATGTCACTGGAGACGTCGTTCCAATCACAAGAAATGTACTGAAGTTCACAGACACCGCAATCAAGCAAGATAGGATGATGAAACCCTGCATATAATTCATGATAAAGCGCATCATGTTGCATGTCATTGTCCACCGAAATTTGAGGCATATCTCTGAGAGTGTTAACTTGCAAAATTTATGTTTAATGTCTAACTCAGGAGCATGACAATCAACTGATACTGCACTTAAAATGCTGATTCATTCTAGCAGTAACAGCTGGAGCAACTTTCATATTTGATCTGTTGCTTACTTCTTTAGGACTGTAGGTATCAAATGTACTATTGAAATAAACTTGCACCTAAGGCACTTCACATTATACATTTATGAAATCTTGGAGTAGCTACATGCATGAAATCTATCTTATCTTTTTCCTTCAAATCACTGGGTTTGGTCTTCAATTTATACATTTCTTTCATGGAAAAGAATTAAAAGTGAAATCTATATTCAGGCTATAACAATTTTAAGTTGGGAGTCCCAACTTGATGGGTAGATCAGGAAATTATATTATTGATGTAAGGTTTCAGAACTTTGGCTATCTACTTAGAGAGAACAAATTGTGAGTGTCACTTTCTCACCGAAGATGCCATGCATTATGAATTTCCACAAAATAGTTGGCTTGACTGGCATTTTTAAAAGGAATAAGATCTCACAGTGTCAATATAAAATTGTTCTTTTCAGATAGTTGTAAATGCATGAAATATTCAGAACATACCACAACCGGAGTGGTGTATTTGTGGGCGAAGACACTGCGGTTTGTAAGGAGTTGATCCACAAAGGGGCCGGTCGCGAACAAAATTGCTGCTTGGTATGGTGCAGATTGGTACAGAAGCTGCGTTGAGGAGACCTTCAATTTCTTCTGTATTGTGTTTGTGAGCTTCATTCAAAGTTGCCGGGTTAAGGATACCATGTGGCCATGGTAACAAGATAGAGATTCACCTATTTTTATGTTGGTAGTATGGAATGAAAGTTCATGCAACCTAATTCAGAAAGAATCTAGCACGAAGTAATAAGAATTTTGATGCTTCACAAATAGCATATAGGTTTCTCATTCCTGGATTCTTGTCCAGCTTTAAAAAAAACCCTGCTTTAAGACTACTGCAAGTTGCATTGAGAATATAAGGTTTTGAACAATAAGATTTTCTTTTTCTTTTCTTGTAACCTGCAGTTTTTGGAACGTGGATGACGAGTAAAGTATTAAATGTAGGATACAATTTGGCCAACACAAGTGGTGGCGATGGCGAGGCCAGAAAGGACGGACCCAAGTAGATTTAGCTCGAGATCTGTAACTGATGCGATGCCTACTCCAAGAAGTAAGACCATAAGAGAGAGCTTGATAGTCTCGCTGCACATTGTTGCACTGGTATTAGCTCACTGATGATCAAAATAAATACCATAGACCCAGGAAAACTAAACAAGTAAATGACTCATTTATGTGTGATTTAAAAGTTGATCCTTGTAAAAGAAAACATTTAAAAATATTTCCCCCCTGTGAACATAATATATAATATGGATTCGCAGTAATTTCTTGTGTCAGTTTCAAATTATCAATATATACTTTAGCATAGTGCATGTGCCATCACCTATCTTGTATCTTTTCGCTCTGATCATAAATGGGGTACAATTTACAGTGGTTGAGTCCTTAATTAAGATAAAGTACTGAGTTTATATTGCAAACCTGAATCTTTTGTTCAGGAAGATTGTCTCCAACAGCACAGTGAAAGGTATGATGGCCAGTTTCGTCATCTGCAGAACATACTGAATTCAAAATACTTGTGGCATGCTTTATGAAAAATGGTACCAAGATAGAGCAGTCCTTACCTGGTAGAATCCAATGGAGTTGAATCCTAAACTAAGGTTTAAAAGTCCAATTGAGGTACCGTTCAGAAACCCAAAGAGGATCACTGTATGTCCATCAATTGCCTTGGGCTCAAAAAAATGTAAGCGTTGTGCCACATGGAGGGTGCAGTAGGTCACCATGAGATGCCAGCTTGTTAATGTTGTAGCTACATTCGAAAACAACAGAATTAAGCGCTTAAATATTTGAATTTTATTCATGCATGGCCTTTAATGTGTTGTTAAGTTCTGTTGAATCTTGCAAACATGAAGGCGTCTGTACTGACCGAATGGGAAACCAAGTGTGCTGATGAGAGCTTTGTTGCAGATGACAATGGCAACTGAAGATGCAACGGAGAGCGCGAGAGACCCGATCACGCCGAGCTGTAAACCAGCTGTCATCTTGACCAGCTGATGTTTCCTTGCTTATCTGAAGTTACATTATCATGAAGAGAGTTAGGTGCAAGGTAAACATGCTACACACTGAAGAACGTACATAGCCTACTGTTAGCCTGAATTAATTGGTTTTGTGAGACCATTCAATTTCTGTAGCAATGGTGTGATAGTCTCCTTTTAGTTTATGATATATGTGACTACACCTTTCCATTTTCATATGAAATGGAAGACCAACTTAATTTGTCTGGATGTACAAGATAATATGAGAACAGAGGGTCCAAGTTTGGTCGAGTTATTTGGGAGGTAGTTAGTGTTTGAATATTGTTAGTGCCCTTATCAATGTTTATGGAGAGGAATAAGTATGACCATCTATGTTCGTCCTAGAATGGAATCGGTCAAATTCTTAGCTGGCCTGAGTCACAGACAAGAACTATAGCAGTCAGATGATATCATTCGTTAAGTTTGTTGTATTATTGTAGTACCGCTTAATATTAGTATGTTACGTAGATGTCACATAGATCCAAGCTTTGCAGCAACATCTCAATAAACTAGCGCCTACTTGCACACCAAATCAGGATCATCATTAACACATTACTGATTACAAATGGAGCGTACCAAACTACTATGACTAGCAAGTGAGACATTATATTAATTAATTATCAGATCCAGAACATGGAGTGCAAACGTTAGAAGAGATTGTTATGTTTTAGCATGACTGTAGACTGTAGTCTATACGTCATACCCGACCTAACTACTGGCTTCTTTGTATCCATAAATATAATCTTGAGAGTTGGTACCTGCCACCTACTAGGTTGTTTCTTGGTGGGTACAATAATCTAAAGGTGGTTCAAGTGGCTCTCAAATGATTGATACTTCAGCAAGATGTCAACCGAATTACCAAATAGAATAGGAAAAACACATGGGAGCCCATGTGTTTGGTGATTTGGTCACTTCCTAAGCAACATGTTAGATGAACTAATTTTGAATAAAATGGTCACTATACATGCCATAAATTCACACTAATAATATGGAAAGGGATTTTATTATATTTTTCTAATTCATGTATCTTACGGACACTGGCTCTTGTATTCTGTTCTAGGAGGAATGAAGTTTACAAATCATTTATAATCCTTTCAGTCCTCTCTGGATGCTACGTTTATCCTGATATCAATTTGTTTGTATATTTCTTGGAGAGCTGATTTTTCAAACATAAAAAGACCATGAAAACGTGAAGATCACAGTTAGATAACTAGCATAGCTAAGCAGTGCTCATGTGGATGTACTGTCGTCAGACGAGCAATGGTGGATAACTGAACTTCTATGCACATGATCATGACATTCATAATGTACTCTACGGAGAATAATCACCATGCGATCCACGACAAATTGTGAACTGTTCATAGGTTGGTGTCTTTGAGACTCTGCTTAGTTATCTTATATGATCATATACCGTCTCTATAGGGTAACGTTCAAATCCTGCCAATGCTAAGAAAGAAACCATAAATCTCTACATTGTCTATATGTATGATGCTCTTATGCATGGACTTGGCCAGGGATTGGGGTAGAAACATGGAATTCAGGTGTAAGCAGGCATGCACAACATACAGAGTTAGAAATGCAAAAACATGATTAACCTGAGAAGCAGCAACATTAGGATCAACCAACAGTAGGAATGCTCGCTTGGGAGTCCGTACCTTTCCGACAGCTGCTGCTTCGTCTCCTCGAAGAACGGCACACCTCCCTCCGTATTGCGAGAATAGAGAGAGGGAGGGAGGGGGAGAGAGAGAGAGAGATGAGAGAGCGTAAGGTGGCTCTCCTCTCCTTGGAGGAGGAATGGAGGGAGGGACAGGCACTTTTATGTTCAGAGTTTACAGGGGGAAGGTGAGGGCGTGAGTGTGTATGGTGGGCAGTTAGGTGCTGGCTTTGATGTTGTTGAGTGGATGCTTGCTTGGTGAGCCTATAAGGCATCGTGCAACATGCTCCTTCTACAGGAGCGTGCACGACAATTTCCTTCTCAACCAACGAAAGATTCTAGCCTGGGGCCACCGCAGCCATAGAAAATGACGCTGTGAACAGCAAGATTGTCCACTTAAAATGATGAACCCCGACAGCAATCAATATCATAGGTGTGCAAATGTATGGACTCTGCGATATTTTCATTGCCTAAAAAGCTGAAAATTGTAGCATGTAAATGTGTAGGAATTTCTTGGGAAAGGAAGTGTCCACTAAGTTTATTTATTTTTGGCAAAAATGCACTCAGTCGACATGGGGTTTTCTATGAACAAACTGCGTGCCAGCCTCCCAGGGCCTTGAGGGAGAATGCTTTTTGAGGTAAAGCATAAATGGAGTTTTCTTTTTCCAGAGCAATATACACTTTACTTTCCCTCTATTTCAGTAACATATTGCAACAAGTGTAGCAACCATTCACACATGCCATCTTTCATATCTGGCCATCACCCTTGTTCCTTTTGCACAAATAAACTATTGCCGCACATTGTTTCCTTATTACTTTACCCAGGACCATGTGAAAGGGATGTTTGATCTCAATCAATGAGTGAAATATAGCCTTGATAAGAGTATAGCCGAAATAAATCCAGCGCTTCTCGTCTCACACCCACCATTATCATTTACTATTACTTCAGTTTCGGTTTTATGATTGCTTTCAAACATAATCTGTCTTTCTCTTTCTCCATCTGTGGATCAAATATGAATTTTGTAGTATGATTTATTTCGTGTCAATGATCATACGTTACCAAATGTTTCCACATTTCGTACGGTCATATTCATCGTAAGTTAGGAGGTAGTGTCGGTGAGCACCCGCGATGAATGGGCATCACAGAATATGCTCTTGAGGTTAATCATGTATGCACTTTTTAATTCAAAAAAGCGCTCCTTTTCTCCAATCATAGGGCGACACTAGGATAGTACAAACCACCATCCTAGAGAACGTGCTACCCTGTAATTATTTTTCCCGCTGCGAGCAGTGTAAGTAAGATGCTACTGCCTGTGTGTGGAAGTGGTGAACAAAAAGGGTGAGAGGAAAACAAGAGCAAACAGGTGAGGCGCATCATTTCGATCGAGCATCGACCTAACAAAGGCGCATCCACTGCATATATACAGTTAAACAAATGCAAGCTAAAAAGAGGATCAAAACCTGTTGTAATCTCCAATAATTGACGCAACAGAAAGAAAGAAAGAAAGAAAGAAAGAAAGAGAAAAGAAAAGAAAAGAATCCCTTTCCTTTTGTCACTTGGGGCACAAGGTTGGGAGGAGGCAGCAGGTGGTTGTAAAGCGCCCGGCTTTCTGTGAATGCAAGCAAAGGTAACGGCCCAACAGCAGCCGCACACAACAACACACGTCCGTCCGTGGAGAGCGGCTCCATTTTATTGCCTCCGTTTGGTGAGCCTTCGGCCTCACTCTTTTTCTCGTACTACCGCCTCTCCCCCACATCACCTGAAATCCATTTCGCCGAATAAAAAAGCTCGCAAATCGGCGGGCCTCTTCGTTTTACCTCGAACTGTCGGTTCTGATCTTTTTCCAACCATTGCATGGTTGCAATGCAATGCAGTTTCAGTAGAGAGCACGTACGTGCAAGGAGATTCTACTGCATGGGAGCTCATTGCGATCCTGTCCAAATCCACGTGAAAATGTGTTCACCGCAACAACATTTTGGTTGTTCAGGCGTAAACGTTCTGGAATCATTGCGACCCCGAGGAAAGGCACCGTGGTCGAACCGTCGTGAGTAGACCGTAGCTTAGGGAAAATGCTACTAGTACTGCGTCACGAATTTCTGTTGGTAGTTTCCTCGCTTCGCTTCGGCCCAAAGCAAGGCTGGATCACGTTGCCGCTTGGTGAACTAAAAAACTGTTCCATTCCGTGAAGTGGCCCCCCAGAGCCATGTTTTTTTTTTTTTGAACAGACAGAGTCATGCTTTCACGGACTTACTAGTTAAGTGGTCTAATCATGCCATTAATAAAAGCTTACAAAGGCAAGGCGGATTGATTGAAACATTGGTAGTAGGAAGAATTCGGCAATTTAACAGGGGTTGTCGACGATCTCAGCTGGCCGCCTTCCGGTTCCGGCATCGGCGCACGCAACAGTCCCCCACGTCGCACCAGCTAGGCGGCGTACTGGCCTAGCCTTGACTGCCTCGCACCCGTCCCGTTCCGGTGTCTGGTGGGCACGGCCGGGCGTCACATCGCACTGACGCAACGCCCGACACGGCGACGGATGGAAGCCTGGCCGATGCGGTGTCGCCGCCGCGCCTTGACTTGTTGCCCCTCGATCACGTCCTTCCAGATCCCGCGCACACGCCGGACCGGTCAGACGCTTGGCGTGGGTAGAACTAGAACGGAGCAGGAGAGATGTCGTCCGTCCATCCAGTCCAGCTCCTCACCGGCCATTGGCCCGACCCGAACCGGCCGGTCGACCAGGCGGCCCCGAACTCTGCTTTCTGTGTGCCCCGTGCACGGAGTTGAGTAGAGCGAATTGAATTCTCGGGTGCTTGTTGCAGTGGAATCATACCGTGCGGTGCAGCGTACTTCTTGTTTGCGGGAAATTTCATGCAGTGTACTTTGACAGGAGTAGATATGGTTAATGCTGCAGAGGATTCAATCATACTAGATGTTTTTTTTTTCTGAACTAAGAGGTGGCGCATATGGTGCCTATCATTAAAATGATCAAGTACAGGATACATCTGTAACTTTACAATGTTTAATATTCAGATTGCCTAGCTTTAGAAGCACAGGGCAATGATCAGCTAAATGACATTTGCCACTGCAAGTCATGTTAGGGCTAACATTGAGATTTGAGGAGTATGCCATGGCAGCATTATTATGAGTACTTTTTTCTGAATGTGACTAGTGGTGGCAAAAAACATTGCTAGGTGACTCCTAATTTCCCAATGCCCGGGATTATTTCGAAGATCTCTAGACTCTGCAGCCTGAGCCAAAATTTGATTTGTCTGTGTAGAATGTTATGGCCTCTTCCTTGAGCACAATAATCACCTAGGCTGCCACCTGTAAAGCGAGAGCTTCAGCCTGCAGAGGAGAACAAACTCTTTCTTCTGTGGAAAGAATGTTGATGTTGATTTGCTCGGGATCTTCCTCTGCTTGGATGGATAGTCCAATCCCTGTGATATTTTGCATGTCTTCTCTCCATGATATGCATCTGTGAAAATTTTGTAGTTCGAAGCAGCGACTAGTATAACTTTTCTATGGCCTTGTTGTTGTAATGTAAAGACCTGTTAATGTTCAGCAGGTTTTGTCTAATGTTTGTTCTTTCGAAATCTGTTTGAAGAGATAATTCTTGGTTCTTTAGGGTGGCCTGCTTATCTGTGTGGATTTTGTTTCTTTTCTAGCAAAACGAGTGTCATTCCTAGCCTTCCATATGCACCATAAAAAAGTCATGATATTTATTAGAGAGATGTCACAACCCTAGAATTTGATTGTAAATAGTTGCATAAGCATCCATGCATCATGTCTATATTTGTTCGAAATTTGAATTGGGGATTGATCAAACCCTAGCACCAAAGCAAATCAACTAGTTCAAACGCAAATATTTTCAATGAATCAAAATGCCCTTAAAAAATGTTCATGATTTATGGAAAAAGGTGAAAACCTTCACCAGAGATGATCCACATTTCTGCATGGCATTTATGGCCCTTGAACTAATCCATAATGTATTTGAGTTGGAATTATAAATTCCTACAAATACTTTTATAACTCCAATAATTCTGAAAATTTGTGAGGGACAGTGGGATAGTCCATATAGTCCACACAAAAATTATCAGAAGTAACAAAATTGATTTAGTTTGAGAATTAAATCAAAAACAAATTGCAGAAATAGAAAACAGAAACAAATAGATAAAAGAGAGAGAGAGAGAAGCTCACCTGACCCAGCCCACCTGGCCTGGCACTGTTGGCCCAGCCCACCAGGTGCCCCACCGTCTTCAACCTCCTACCAGTGGGCAGGAGGGCGTGTGCCCGCCGCGCGCGCGCCACCTCCTCCCTGTTTGTGCGCCTCCTCGATCCCTGGACTCACCAGACGCCGCCACGCAGCCCCCCAACCTCCCTCTCTCTCTCTCACTCTCCCCCGCCCTCACCCTCTCCTCTGCCTCTCTCCCTCGCTCCTCTGCTCGCACCCGAGCGCGCCCATCACCACCGCTCATTACGACCGCGCCCACCGAGCTCGCCTGGCCTCCCCATCATGTCCTGGAGCTCCGCCGCAACTCCTTCTTCCTCTCCGCCTACGCACGTGAGCCCGGGAGCAACACAACGTCGCCCTCTTCGCCACCTTCGCCGTCGGTCTCCGGAGATCTCCATCGTCGCCCCATCGACTCCAGAGCGTCCCCGAGCCCGCCGACCAGATCATGCGACTCCCAGTGAGCTCCTTCTTCGAATCCCCCTCCTCCCCGCTTTGATTTCTAGCTCAAACCGCCGACCCCTTGTTGACTGAATCACGCCACAGCACGAGCTCATCGGCGACGAGGCTCCAGTGATCAAATGGTCTCGTGCATATGCCTGTTGGCCTCGTGAACGCATGTAGAACCCGTAGGTGCTAACTGTTGATCCTCTCCCGCGCTGCATCGTCGGTTCTGTTGACACCCGAGCTCTGGCTGCCGCAAAAGCTCGCCGCCGTTGCCGATTCCGACCACCCCAGCACTACCTCACACCACTGGCTGACGCGCCTCGTCGCGCGGTTTCGCAGAACCCAGCCGCGCATCCAACCGACGCCTGTGGCGCCAACCCGAGGGGCTCTGCCGCGACTTGAGGTCACCGGCGACTAACCCCGGCGGCTGCCAACATGGCGCCGTCATTAGGGGCTAATCAACTGCTAATTAACCCCACACAGACGCTGACAGTGGGCCCCGCTGCGGGTCAAAGAAGTAGTCAACGCGGGATTAAGCATTGTTAGTCACTGGGTCACTGACGTGTGGGACCCACACGTCAGGTTTGACCAGTTTGACCATGCTGGTCTCTGTTGACGCTATGCTGACATCATAATTGCAATTACTGGTTTTTCTTAATTAGGAATAATTTTGGAAATTCCAGAAATTGTTTAAAACTTCTAAAAATCATAGAAATTAAATCGTAACTCCAATGAAAATAATTTATATATATGAAAAATAATCAGAAAAAATATGAAGAATCTGTTTATGCCATGAGCATGCATGTTTGAACAAGTTAACCTCACTGAATAGGACAAATGATGACTAGGGCAATTTATGAAATAACATTTGGAGTTGGAATTTGATCTTGTTTGAATTCCACTTTAATTAACTTGGCTAAATATTGCATTCGGTGAATTCAGTACCTTAACATGACATGTCATTCATGTGAATGTGCATTGCATTGATTGTGTTCCTTCTTTGCTAGTCGGGGTTGTTCCCTCTCGATAGCCGATATTTCCAACGTTGTGATCGTTGTCACTGATGAAGAGCAGTACTATCTTTGGAAGTGCCAGGCAAGCAAACCCCCTTTGAGCATTCCGATACAATCCCACTCTCTCGCTCTTGCTCTCTTTGAGCATTCCAGGGCAACAACGATTCAACTATTACATGTTGTGGTAGTTGAACCCATTCCTCTGCATGACATGTCTTTGCCACAGTAAATAGTAAAACCTTACTAGCATGGTTAGGAGTTGCTTGAGCCCCTGTTGTGATCTTTACTATGTCTGTTATGCTTGCTATGCTTAGAGTTGTGTTAGGTCTTGTTCATGTGGGTGATGGATTGGAGTGAATCGATGGTGTTATGCTGATGAGAGCTAAGTGTGTGAACACGATTTGGTAAAGGTAGCGATGAGAGGCCATGTAGGAGTACATGGTGGGTTGTCTCATTGAGATCGTCCTTAAGAACTGAGTCCTGTGTATGTTATCCAAGAACAGCTACTACCACACATTGGGCCCTGAAATATGACCCCGCTCGACTTATTAATCACCCTGATCTCTATCCAAGAGTTGCAACTAGTTTCTGGTGTTTATAGGTTGTGCTGGGGACCGTGCTTAGCGCTAACCGGAGGGGTAGGCTTTGATGCGGCAGGCACCGTGGCCAGGTGTACCAAGCGTAGTACCATCCAACGAGGTGGACTTGGGAACCCTGTACACATCGTTTGAGGCCGTAATGGAAACTTCGGCCAAACTTTCGTTGTGGGCCAGTTCTCAGATAGGCGATAAACCTGGACTAGAGTCTTGTGTGGTTAGTCAGGTCGTGGTCTTCACCCACGCCGACTTTCTCTTGAAGTCTGCCGAGCACATGTCGTGTGCAGGCGCTAAGTGGTGGAAACATGTGTGAAGAAGTACACCCCTGCAGAGTTATAAATGATCTATTCGAATAGTCGCGTCCTCGGATATGGACTACTTGGAGACTTATATGGTCATAGACAAGTTGAAGTGGATACTCTAAAATGCGCAAGATAAGTGTGAGTGCTATGGATGACGCTTCCATAGGGAGACGGGAGAGGATCCATGGTAGTGTATTGTTGTGGTGATTAGTGGACTCGTGTGCGATTTGTCACCTCAAAGAAAATACTAGTAGTCGTAGTACAGGATAGCCACTGAGTCAAAGCTGACTTGCTGCAGTTAAACTTCACAATCCCATTGTTGATACTGATTTATAAGTAGATAGTTCTGATGTAAGTCTTGCTGAGTACATTTGTACTCATGTTTGCTTAATTTATGTTTTTGCAGAGGAGACTTCAGTCTCACTTTAGATTCTTGCGATGAGTTCGACGTTGACCAATTAGCTTGGGAATCCCAGACAGAGGTCTGGTTCCTATGGAGGGTCTTGTAGATAGTCAGGCTTGTCAGCCTTTTTCTTTTGTAGTTGTCTATACTCAAACATGGTTATGCTTCCGCTTGTTGCTTGTATGACTTTGTATGTTGGGTCATGAGACCCATGTTTGTAATATCATACTATGTATGCCTCTCCGGAGCCTTTCAAATAAATATTTTGAGTCATAGAGTTTTGTTGTGATGCCATGTTGTATTTACACATATCGAGCATATTGTGTGTATGTTATTGAAATGCTTGGTATGTGTGGGATCCGACACCTAGTTGTTTATTCTTGGTAGACTTTCTTATGGGGAAATGCCTCCTAGTGCTTCCAGTGAGCCAGGTTAGCTTGCTACTGCTCCGGAACACATGGATTGACCGACATGTCTCCTTCTTTGCTCCTGTGTTTGTCCCTTCGGGAAAATGTCACGCGGTGTTAACCGGAGTTCTGAT
Organism: Thinopyrum elongatum; assembly: GCA_011799875.1. Classification (NCBI taxonomy): domain Eukaryota; kingdom Viridiplantae; phylum Streptophyta; class Magnoliopsida; order Poales; family Poaceae; genus Thinopyrum; species Thinopyrum elongatum. The sequence goes on from CM022298.1 coordinate 525,588,153, forward strand.
AGCTTGTTACAGCCCGATTACACTCGCTGCTGACCGACACGTGCATTGCTGGGTCATGTATGCCTGTCCCTGTAAGTTGTGCCACCTTGGGTTTACGACTAGTCATGTCGTCCCGGGTTCTCTGTCATATGGATGCTAGCAACACAATCATATACGTGAGCCAAAAGGCGCAAACGGTCCCGGCCTAGGTAAGGCTGCAGCCGTGGGGATACCGTGCGTGAGGCCGCAAAGTGATATGATGTGTTACATGCTAGATCGGTGTGACTTAGGATCGGGGTCCTGACAAGAGGCTTGGCGGTGCCCTGAATTAAGTAAAACACGAAGAATAGTTGTTATATCGCTACAAGTATTTAATGGAATCTCATATTTGATGAACCATGGTTGGGATATCCATGCAACTTTTGCAAGAGGACAGGTAAAAAAGATGCATGTCATTTTCTTCTTGGTCGCACCTAATACAATTTTTTTCTTGATGTGACTGGAATATTTCCCTGCTCTCATACCTGTTGAGAGTGTTTTTCTCAATAGTGTCCAAGCAAAAGTTTGCACTCTAGGCACAATATTCTTTTCCTTCCACACTTGTTTGAGCAATTGTTTAACTTCTCGAGTTACCTGACTGGGTATGGGGGCCTCTCTTTGTTCTAAATCCTGTAGGCATGCCCTATAGGCAGATTTGGATGTGCATTTCCCTGAAGGGTGTAATTTCCAACATAGAATATCATCTCCATCTGGTTGAATGATTGGCGTGTTCATCTGCAAGTTAAGTTGTGTGCATATGAGCGGCGTGTGCATTGTCACGGCTGGGCGCGCTTATTAGAAGTCGACGTGCACATGCGAATACTACATCGAGCAAAGGGATACATTAATCTTGCATTTTGCTACGAGTGCACATTTACTTTTAAAAGCCTACTCTGCCAGCATCCCAATCCTTCCTCCAAGTCTTTTGCACATTTATGTTCCAATTACTATTTGTAATTCTTTTCTCATCAACGGGGATGCCCAAATATTGAATGGGTAAGCTTCCAGTCTTCCAAGTCAAGATTTCCTCAAATTTTGCCCCCTTAGTCACATCATCACCTAACAAGGAAATCTTACATTTGTGAACATTTATTTTAGTCCTGACATGAGTTCAAAGAGGCATAAAATGAACTCGAGGTTTGTTGGCCGCTCAAGGTCATTCTGAAAGAGAAGTATGATATCATCAGCATATTGCAAGATAGGTACCCCACCATATGCAGTATGAGTCGAAAGGCTACAGAGAAGATTATTTTCCATAACTCTATCTATCATTATGGACAAGCCATCGTCATCAAGGTCAAAGAGGATGGGGGCAAATGGTCACCCTATCTAAGACCCTGGAAATTTTTGAATTGGCCCAGTTTCATTATTAACCTCAACAACAATTGTCCCTTTAGTGACAATCGTCATAGACCAATCATTCCATTTGTTAGGGAAGTTCTTCATCTCTAACATCCAGAGTAATAAAGACCACTTGATCTTTTCAACAATTTTTTTTTCAAAATCTGTTTTAAGCAGGATCATATAGTCTTTTCCCTTCTGTGCAGGTCATTCAGAGTCTCATGTAAAATGACTACCCCTTCAAGAATGAACTCCCCTTGCTGGAAGGTTGTCGGAAAGCCCTAATAACACACCAAATCACTTTGAGGATCCATTAACTAGCACCTTGGTAATAAGTTTGAAGACAACATCGAGTAAAACGTATAACCCTATATTTTTGCATCCTATCAACATTTCTTCGTTTGGGTACTAGTGACATGATCCCATAGTTGAGTCTTTTTAATGCCCAGTCTATCTTCATAGAAGTCATTTAAGAGCTCAAACATGTCCATATTCACCAGGTCCCAATTCTTTTGGAAGAATGCATCATTAATACCATCAGGTCCAAGGGCGACCATGGGGTGGCCTCCTCCATGCCGCAGAACCCCCACCCCCATCATCTCCTCCTTGTCACCACTGTCACTGGCCATTGCCGTGGTGGTAGAAGCCCCCCGCCGCCAAAGGTGGTTGTGGGAGCCACGAATTAACAATGTCCTCATTGTTTGACATGACACGAGCGCTTGGCCTAGGTGTTGGCACTTGGTCTTGGTGGCGTCCCGCAACACATGCCTTGGTGCGCGTGATACGTCTCCATCGTATCTACTTTTCCAACATCTTTTGCCCTTGTTTTGGACTCTAATTTGCATGATTTGAATGGAACTAACCTGGACTGACGTTGTTTTCAGCAGAATTGCCATGGTGTTATTTTTGTGCAGAAATCAAAGTTCTCGGATTGACCTGAAAATTACGGAGAATTTTTGTGGAATATATAAAAAATACTGGTGTAAAAAGATACCAGAGGGGGGTCACCCAGAGGCCACAAACCCTGGGGACGCGCGTACCCCCCAGGGCGCGCCTCCCCGGCTTGTGGGCCCCCTGGACTGTCTCCGACCCTAATTCCAACGCTATACATACCTATTAGCAGAGAGAAAAAATCAGAGAGAAGGATTCATCGCGTTTTACGATACGGAGCCGCCGTCGCCTCCTGTTCTTCATCGGGAGGGCTGATCTGGAGTCCATTCGGGGCTCTGGAGAGGGGAATCCATCGCCATCATCATCATCAACCTTCCTCCATCACCAATTTCATGATGCTCACCGCCGGGAGTGAGTAATTCCAACATAGGCTTGCTAGACGGTGATGGGTTGGATGAGATTTATCATGTAATCGAGTTAGTTTTGTTAGGGTTTGATCCCTAGTATCCACTATGTTCTGAGATTGATGTTGCTACGACTTTGCTATGCCTAATGCTTGTCACTAGGGCCCGAGTGCCATGATTTCAGATATGAACCTATTATGTTTTCATGAATATATGTGAGTTCTTGATCCTATCTTGCAAGTTGTAGACACCTATTACGTGTTATGATCCGCATACCCCAAGGTGACAATAACTGGGATTCTTTTCGGTGATTACCGTAGTTTGAGGAGTTCATGTATTCACTAAGTGCTAATGCTTTGGTCCGGTTCTCTATTAAAAGGAGGCCTTAATATCCTTTAGTTTCCATTAGGACCCCGCTACCACGGGAGGGTAGGACAGAAGATGCCATGCAAGTTCTTTTCCATAAGCACGTATGACTATATACGGAATACATGCCTACATTATATTGATGAATTGGAGCTAGTTCTGTGTCACCCTAGGTTATGACTGCTACATGATGAATATTATTCAACACAATTATCATTGCCGATCCAATGGCTACGACCTTTTCGCATATTGATCTTTGCTAAGTTACTTTCGTTGCTACTGCTGTTACAATCACTACAAAACTGCTACTGTTACTATTGCCACCATTACCGTTACTTCCATACTACTTTGCTACTAAATACTTTGCTGCAGATATTAAGTCTTCCAGGTGTGGTTGAATTGACAACTCAACTGCTAATACTCATGAATATTCTTTGGCTCCCCTTGTGTCGAATCAATAAATTTGGGTTGAATACTCTATCCTCGAAAACTGTTGCGATCCCCTATACTTGTATGTTATCAAGACCTTTTTCTAGCACTGTTGCCGGGGAGCATAGCTCTATTTGCTGAGTCACTTGGGACTTATATCTGCTGATCACTATGAGGAATCTTAAAGATACCAGAACCAAGATTTTCCCCTCTAGTACGAGGGAAGGTAAGGAACTGCCATCTAGCTCTGCACTTGATTCACCTTCTGTTTTGAGTAAGCTTGCGACACCTACACCTGCTATTAATTCTGATATGTCGCAAGTAATTGATGATGCTACTTTTGCTATGAATAATGCTTATGATGATACTAGTACTCTGCTTGATAATAGTGTGCCACTGGGTGAATTTCTTGATGAACAACTTGCTAAAGCTAAAGATATTGAGAATGCTGAAACTGATGATATTTCTGAAACTGATGAAATTATTGAAACTGAACACTTTGAAACACCTATTAGACCTAGCACTCCTAGATATGAATTGTCTGTTATACCTGAAGGTTGTGTTATGGATGGAGAGGTAGCTAGGGACTTTCTTGCTTGTAAGGATAGAGAGGATCTTAAGAAACTACTAGTCAAGTTGAAAGAAAAATCTTTGAATGCTAGAACGCAATATGATCCTAAGTTTGCTACTTCACCTATCTTTGTTACCGATAAGGATTATGAATTCTCTGTCGATCCTGAGTTAATCACTTTGGTTGAATCTGATCCTTTCCATGGTTATGAATCTGAAACTGTTGTGGTACATCTTACTAAATTGAATGATATAGCCACCCTATTTGCTCATGAGGAAAAAATTCGTCACTACTATATCCTTAAGTTGTTTCCTTTCTCATTAAAGGGTGATGCTAAGTTATGGTTTAATTCTCTTGCTCCTGATTGTGTGCGTAGTCCCCAGGATATGATTTATTACTTCTCTGAAAAATATTTTCCTGCTCATAAGAAACAAGCTGCTTTAAAGGAAATATTTAACTTTGTGAAAATTGAAGAAGAGAGTCTCCCACAAGCTTGGGGGAGGCTTATCCAATTACTTAATGCTTTGACTGATCATCCTCTCAAGAAAAATGAAATACTTGATATCTTTTATAATGGACTAATCGATGCATCTAGGGACCACCTAGATAGTTGTGCTGGTTGTGTGTTCAGGGAACGCACTGTTGAGCAAGCTAAAGTACTATTGAATAATATATTGAGTAATAATAATGATTGGGCTCTTCCTGAACCACCACCTAAACCAACTCCGAAGAAGAGGGGTATTCTATTTCTTAGTCCCGAAGATATGCAAGAGGCAAAGAAATCTATGAAAGAAAAAGATATTAAAGCTGAAGATGTTAAGAATTTACCACCTATTGAAGAAATACATGGTCTTAATACTCCGACATAGGTAGTAGAGGTAAATTCTCTTTATAGATTTGATGAAGGTGATGTTCCCTATAATAAATCTGCTAGTCAATGCTTGGATGAATTTGATAACTTTATTGTTAAACAAGAAAAATTCAATGCATATGTTAGTAGACAATTGAAACGTAATGCTTATATGCTTAAGCACCTGAGTGACTATATGTTTAGAACTGTTAATGATCTCAAGTTTGTTAGTAAACCATGGTAAAAACTCAAGTAGAACAAGTTCTCAAGGCACAAAATGATTTGCTTAATGAGATGAACAATAAAAAGAATGATCATACTGTTAGAGTTATGACTAGAGGTGGTAAAATGACTCAGGAACCTTTGTATCCTGAAGGCCATCCTAAAAGAATTGAGCAAGACTCTTAGAGAATTAATACTGATGCACTTAGTCCTTCTAATAATAAAAATAAAAAGAAAGATGATAGGACTTTGCATGCTTCTAGTGAACCTATTATAGACACACCCGAGAATCCAAATGATATTTCTATTTCTGATGCTGAAACACAATCTGGTGATGAACATGAACCTAGTAATAATGATAATGATGATGTTCATGTTGATGCTCAACCTAGTAATGATAATGATGTGGAGATAGAACCTGCTGTTGATCTTGATAACCCACAACCCAAGAATAAAAGATATGTTAGAAGAGACTTCATTGCTAGGAAACATGGTAAAGAAAGAGAACCATGGGTTCAAAAACCCATGCCCTTTCCTCCTAAACCATCCAAGAAAAAGGATGATGAAGAATTTGAACGCTTTGTTGAAATGCTTAGACCTGTCTTTTTACGCTTACGTTTGACTGATATTCTGAAAATGTCTCCTTATGCTAAGTATATGAAAGATATTGTTACTAATAAAAGAAAGATACCGAAAGCTGAAATTTCCACTATGCTTGCTAATTATACATTTAAAGATGGAATGCCAAAGAAACTAGGAGATCCAGGAATACCAACTATACCATGCTCCATTAAAAGAAACTATGTTAAAACTGCTTTATGTGATCTAGGAGCCGGTGTTAGTGTTATGCCTCTCTCTTTATATCGTAGACTAGATTTGAATAAGTTGACACCTACTGAAATCTCTTTGCAAATGGCTGATAAATCAACTGTTATACCCATCGGTATTTGTGAGGATGTGCCTGTCGTAGTTGCAAATGTTACTATCTTAACAGACTTTGTTATTCTTGATATACCTGAGGACGACAGTATGTCGATCATCCTTGGTAGACCCTTTTTGAATACTGCAGCGGCTGTTATTGATTACAATAAAGGCAATGTCACTTTTCATATTAATGGTAATGAGTATACGGTACACTTCGTTGCTACTGCTGTTACAATCACTACAAAACTGCTACCGTTACTATTGCCACCGTTGCCGTTACTTCCATACTACTTTGCTACTAAATACTTTACTGCAAATATTAAGTCTTTCAGGTGTGGTTGAATTGACAACTCAACTGCTAATACTCGTGAATATTCTTTGGCTCCCCTTGTGTCGAATCAATAAATTTGGGTTGAATACTCTACCCTAAAAAATTGTTGCGATCCCCTATACTTGTGGGTTATCAGCGCGCTGGGTGTCCGTCATAGGGGTGGCATTGCGGAAGCATGCAACCTTGAAGCGGAGGATCAGACATGCATGACCATGAACTCGACTATCATCATAGTTTTAGACTAAAAAAAGATTGTACACTTTACACAGATGATAGAACATCCTTTGCAGGGATACCCCACTAAGATTACCCCCAAGCCACACCCTTTTATCACATTACCAACAACGTCTTAATTTATTTTGAGAGAGAGGGGCTGGTAACGGTGTAGAAAACCGTCAGATCTCTCGGTACGGTAGCGAGCGTAGCCGGAAGTACCATAGGGGAGTTCGCATGAGGATTTACCCATGTTCGGACCCTCATGGTGAGATAATACCATGCGTCCTGCTTTGATTTTTGTTGATCTGGGAGCACCTCATGCGGGGGGTTTTAAGAGGATGATGATGATGATGACTACTGAGAGTTATCTCTAATGGAATAGATGGTGCGAGCTACCCCTAACCTCGTCTTATAAAGGAGACAAGACCTAGGGTTTATAGGGCTCATAACCGACCTCATGCATGAGGGCTTCTCGGCTTGCACACCAAGATGAACTTCCTGCTTTGTGCCGGGCCCTGGACTGCCTACTGGAGTCGCGTTGCCGCCAAGCCCCCTACTCCCTAAGGCTAGCCCTATACCGGGCTTTCGGGCCGATGGGCCACCCCTAGTGTATTGTACCATCAACAGTCCCTGAGCCTGTCTGGATTTTGGAGTCCCACATCTTCAGGAAACCCAAGCATGCACCTTTTGTACCGGTGACAGGTGCAGTCCACAAGCCGACCATCTTCTACGGCAAAATAAGACCAAGGAATTAACCGTCTAGCTGGCCCCTCGCGTCTGGCTCCGATTTAGCCAAGCTCAAGACATATTCAGGTTCCACTGATGGTACCATGTCCTGCATGACGGGAAGTCAGCCCACCAGGCCACGTGGGGCCCAACAGGCCATGATGTGTCTCAGGCCCCTTATCCTTGTTGGTAGGCCTCCTCTAGAAGGGCTCCATCCACTTGGCGTACACCAGAGCTATATCTCGCCTATTGCGAAATGTAGCTCTAGCTCGCCTCTCGCGCTTACCCGACTCGTTGCTTGTGGGCCGGTCCACTGAGGGACGTGTTGAGGAGCCATTTTTCTTTGGTTTTCTCCCTTTTTTTTTCTTTGTTTTCCTTTGTTTCTTTCTTGGTTTTCTTTTTCTTTCAATTTTTATAGGTTTTCTTCTTTTTGCTTTTTCCCAACACATGTCTACTTTTCACACACACAATGTACATTTTTCGTATACATCATAGACATTTTCTATACACGCTTAAGATTTTTCAAATACGCAATTAACTTTTTTTTCCCTAATATATGTTTTGATGTCTACTTTTTTTATGTATGTTGTACATTTCTGGTATACATTAGAAACATTTTCATAAACATTTAACATTTTTCAAATACATAATTAATATTTTTTCCAAATATATGTTTTGTTGTCTACTTTTTTCATGCACATTGTACATTTCTGGTATACATTATAAACATTTTTTTATAAATGTTAAGACTATACATAATTAATTTTTCCAAATATATGTTTTGATGTATAATTTTTTTCATGTACATTGTACATTTTTCGTATACATCATGAACATTCTTTACACAAGTTTAACATTTTTTTTGAAATATGTTTTAATGTCTACTTTTTCTACACGTTGTAAAATTTTCCTATACATCAGGAATATTTTTATATACATTTACATTTTTAATACATGACTAACTTTTTTTATAATTTCACTTACATTTTTTTCGAAACATGTGAACATTTTTTTACAAACATTTTTTAGTACTATCAACATTTTTGAACACTGGACAAACATTTTTTTCAACATTGTACAAACTGTTTTCAAGACTTAAGTAATTATTGTGGAATATTTATACTTTTAGTTCGTTATGAAATGTAAAAAAAGAAAAAATGAGAGAAAAGACAAAACTGAGTGGCAAATGAAGAAACCTTTAAAACAAGACGGACCTTGAATATATTTCAAACGAGTTTAAAAAATCAATTTCACAAAACATATTTCACTCATTTCCCAATAACATATTCACTCATTAGAAATTTATTATAATAAAATATTTCACCCAATTTCAAAAATAACATATTTCAATCATTCATAAATAACATATTTCACTCATTTTCAAACAGATTTCAACATTTTAACACATATTTCACTCATTTCATATAACATATTTCACTCATTTCAAAAAAGATTTCATAATAGCATATTTCACTCATTTCATACTAACATATTCACTTATTTTCCGATAAAATATTTCATTCATTTAGAAAAAGATTTTATAAACATATTCCACTCTCATTTTAGAATAGCATATTTCACTCATTTTCAAAAAGGATTTCACACATTTCAAAATAGATTTCACTCATTTCATGTAACATATTTCACTTATATCCATAAAAAAATCACAATAACATACATCACTCATTTCAAAAAAGATTTTATAAAAACATATTTCACTCATTTCATACTAACATATTTCACTCATTTCAAAAAAGACTTCATAATAACATGTTTCACTCATTCCAAATAATCAGTTTCACAAGTTGGCATTTTAGTTTCATATAATTTTTGTTTTTAGAACATATATTTCATCTTGCACTGGCTTGTTTCGCAAAAAACACATCTATTCAATTTCACATGTTTGAAATAACAAATTTCACTCTTTCGAAAATAATCAATTACACATTTTCAAATAATCAGTTTCACAAATTGACATTTCAGTTTCATGTTTGGGGTACATAGGTTTTGAGTGAAATAGGTTGATTTCACATTTTTCTAGTGAAATAGGGTTTTTTCACAAATGGAATGTGAAATGTCAAAAATTAATGTGTTCAAAGGTATCCAGGTTTGATCTTGTTCTAAAGGTCTTGCCGCAAAGAGTTCAAGTATATAAAAAAATCAGAAACAAAATTTTTGTTTAAGAGATTTGAACCATCCAAATTATGAAAAAGAAAATAAAAGTGATGGATTTAAGAGAGAGTGTGTGTGCTTGAGTGAGAAAAGAGAGAAAGATGTGTACCATGATGTGTCCTTTTTTCTAACTATGATAGGACCCGGCAGTGATTTGACTCAGAAATACGTAAAAGTTAAAGTGTGCAATACATACATATACAACCGCCCGCAGTGGGCCTCAGTTGCACAAATCTCATAGAATATGGATGGTGCGAGATCTGCCGTTACATAGCGTCACCGTGTGAAAAGAGTTTGGGGAATACTCGTGAACAGTGGGATGTTCTTGAGAATCAATGCTTTTTTTTTGTTCAATGATGCCTATATGTGACATGTTCTATGTGTGATGAACTATATGCTGCTGCTGTATATGGTTTGCTGCAGGAAAGAAACAAAAACGCAAAAAGAAAAGGCTGCTGGGCACAACAATACCGAGAGGGCCTCTCGGCAAAGACTGTGAAACTGGAACCTTTACCGAGAGGACTCTCGGTAAAGGGTGTCAACCAGTAGAACTTGACACCTTTACCGAGAGGCCTCTCGGAAAAGGATCACAACCTGTACCTGTAGCGCCCCTGACAACTTTACCGAGAGGCATCTCGGTAAAGGTACAAGGTTTTCCAAGAGCGACTCTCGGCAAAGATGGCCCTCGGCATATTATTGTGGACCCACATGTCAGGAGCTGACACGTGGCACACTCCTATTGGCTCTCTTTGCCGACAGTGGCCCTCGGCAAAGATGGCCCTCGGCATGTTAATGTGGACCCACATGTCAGGAGCTAACACGTGGCACTTTCCTATTGGCTACGTTTGCCGAGAGTGACTCTCGGCAAAGATGGCCCTCAGCATGTTATCGTGGAGCCACATGTTAGGAGCTGACACGTGGCACTTTCCTATTGGCTTTCTTTGCCAAGAGTGGCTCTCGGCAAAGATGGCCCTCGGCATGTTAACGTGGACCCACATGTCAGGAGCTGACACGTGGCGCTCTCCTATTGGCTCTCTTTGCCGAGAGTGGCTCTCGGCAAAGATGGCCCTCAGCATGTTAATGTGGACCCACATGTCAGGACCTGACACGTGGCGCTCCTCCTATTGGCTCTCTTTGCCGAGAGTGGCTCTCGGCAAAGATGGCCCTCAGCATGTTAATGTGGACCCACATGTCAGGCGTGACACGTGACGCTTTCCTATTGGCTTTCTTTGCCGAGAGTGGCTCTCGGCAAAGATGCGCCACGTGGCAACCGCCGTCCCCGTCTGTTGTCCGTTAGCTACTTTATTTTGCCGAGTTGTACTGTTTGGCCCTTGGCAAACTCTTTGCCGAGTGCCCCTGTCCTGGCTTCTGGCAAATTCCTGTTTGCCTGAGAGGTGTACGCCGGGTGGCTTTTGCTGAGTGCAGCACTCGGCAAAGGCTTTGTCGGCGGGTTTTGGCCCTTTGCCGAGTGTCCGTGGCACTCGGCGTATAACGCGATTTCAGTAGTGGGTTAAGTTGGAATCTGTGTGGCGGTATGCTAGTTGTGTAGAGCCAAGGTTCAAATGGATCAATTCCAGCCAATAGGAGAGCGCCACGTGTCAGCTCCTGACATGTGGGTCCACGTTAACATGCTAAGGGCCATCTTTGCCGAGAGCCACTCTTGGCAAAGAAAGCCAATAGGAAAGTGCCACGTGTCAGCTCCTGACATGTGGGTCCATGATAACATGCCGAGGGCCATCTTTGCCGAGAGTCACTCTCGGAAAACGTAGCCAATAGGAAAGTGCCATGTGTTAGCTCCTGACATGTGGGTCCACATTAACATGCCGAGGGCCATCTTTGCCGAGGGCCACTCTCGGCAAAGAGAGCCAATAGGAGTGCGCCACGTGTCAGCTCCTGACATGTGGGTCCACAATAACATGCCGAGGGCCATCTTTGCCGAGAGTCGCTCTTGGCAAACCTTGTACCTCTCGGTAAAGTTGTCAGGGGCGCTACAGGTACAGGTTGTGATCCTTTTCCGAGAGGCCTCTCGGTAAAGGTGTCAAGTTCTACTGGTTGACACCCTTTACCGAGAGTCCTCTCGGTAAAGGTTCCAGTTTCACAGTCTTTGCCGAGAGGCCCTCTCGGTATTGTTGTGCCCAGCAGCCTTTTCTTTTTGCGTTTTTTGTTTCTTTCCTGCAGCAAAACATATACAACAGCAGCATATAGTTCATCACACATAGAACATGTCACATATAGGCATCATTGAACAAAAAAAAGCATTGATTCTCAAGAACATCCCACTGGTCACGAGCATTGCCGAGCACTGCTCTCGGCAAAGACATCGTCATTTAAAAAATATATTTAGCAAATAATTTGAAACTTTTACTGATAAATGTGACCAGTGGGACCACATGTCAGTTAGAAAAATGTTTCTGTGACGTGTTCTTACCGAGGGTGACGTCGCAGCTCTCGGTATAGGGTGAACCAAGTGACGACGCCGTCACTCCCGAACGGGCATGCCATGTGGCCTCCCTTTGCCGTGCGTGGCTCTCGGTGTCTGCCCCATTCGCCATACGGGGCTTGTTAGCCGTACGAGAGGGAGTTGCCGTGAAGCAAGTTTTAGTCCATTCCCTCATAGGATTGTCCACCGCCGGCTCGATCTGGGTGACGACGCAGCTAGTCCTCGATGTTCGTGCCCGTGCATGTGTCCGGTTTGTGAGGCATCTGCTATGTCAAGGATGTGCATTGGGTATTCGTACATCACACCACCCTTTCATACATATGCCTTGGCCACACGCATGCAGGGCCAGTTGCCGGACCCCCCCTCGGGCGGCTTCCCGATCGAGCACCCAACCGGTGGCCTCGACGGTCTACGGCATTGACCGGCACCAAGAGGGGATAGGGGTTGGTGAATACCTGCTTCTCGGTGTTACGATAGATCACTGTTTTCATTCTTTTACTTTATATGTAGTGCTTAATTAGAAGTTGAGATTTGAAAAAATCTAACCGAAAACAGAAATCATCAGAAGTCATGGCATTTTGGATATTTAGTCATTAAAAGTCATGAAATATCAGGAAAAAAGAGTGGCAAAGAAACACAGACAAATGGGAGGAAAATATGATGTGGCCTTTACCGAGAGTCGATAAACGGCTCTCGGTAAAGGTCTTAACCCTAGGTCTGCCCATCCTCTCCATTCGTAGTCGTGCTCGGTAATATGTGTTATTCCTTTTGTTGTTGTTTACATCTCCTTTTATTTTCTTACATGCTTCGCAAAGCACCTTACCATTTTAGTTTGACATTACCGAGATGAGGATTTCCAGCCGTGCCCCCTTACGGAGGCCCGGACGGTCTACGACGTTGACAGGCACCGAGAGGGGGTAGGGTTGATGAATACCTGCTTCTCCGTCTTACAACAGGTCTCTGTTTTCATTCTTTTACTTTATAGTGCTTAGAAGTTGAGATTTGAAAAAATCTAGCCCAAAACACAAGTCATCAAAAGTCATGTCATTTTGAAACTTGAGTCATTAAAAGACATGAAATATCAGACACAAAATGAGAGTGGCAAAGATACACACACAAATAAAAGGTAAATATGATGTGGCTTGCTCAATACCGAGGGTTGATAACCGTTTTCGGTAATAGCTGCATGTACCGAGAGCCCTCTCGGTAGAGGTCGTAACCCTAGGTGTAAGGGTCTTCACCGTTTGTAGCGGTGCTCGGTAAGAATTTTTCTCCCTATTGCAAGTATCTCTTTCTTTCCTGGCCTAATTGATTTACTTGCCACTAACGAACAAATTAGCCAGGATAACTTCATCCTAAATACGCTATAATTTTGTGCCTTGGGCACGTGGCAAAAATAATATACCTTATACTCCCTCCGTCTCAAAATTCTTGTCTTAGATTTGTCTAAATACGGATGTATCAAGTCACGTTTTAGTATTAGATACATCCGTATCTAGACAAATTTAAGACAAGAATTTTAGGACGGAGGGAGTATAAAGGAACGGAGGGAGTAGTGCTTAGAAGTTGAGATTTGAAAAAATCTAACACAAAACAGTCATGGCATTTTGAAGCTTTAGTCATTAAAAAATACGAAATATCAGACAAAAACATAGAGGGCAAAAGAACACACACAAAAAAGGAAAATAGGATGTGGCATATACTTTGCCGAGTGTCGACAAACGACTCTCGGTAATATGGAAAGTAACTGACGAAGCCGTCTGTTGCGAACGGGCATGCCACGTGGCTCCTCTTTGCCGTGCGCGGCTCTCGGCGTCTGCGCCGTTTGCCGTGCGGTTCTTGTTCGCCGTGAGCCCGTGACGGCAAAGTAGGTAGTTGCCGTGAAGCCAGGTTTGCCGAGAGTGGCTCTCGGCGTTGTTTAGTTTGTCGAGTGTCCGTGTTTTGACCCTCGGCGAAGACCATGACACCCGGCGTATATGAAAATTCCAGTAGTGCCCATACCATCCGAATATTAGCTCTACACCTCATAGCACATAACACAGGACTGCGTACATCAATGATCAATCGACAGTTCCCAACACTAGGCACGTTCTACCAGAGCTACAGGAATTAAAACAAGGCAATGTGGCTACGGCGCGCTCTAGATTTGCAGCTTGCGCATCCACCGGCGACAGGTTCAGAGCCCCCCTCGAAACCTGGCTGAACTCACAGCATGCTTCCTCGCTGCTCCGGGACGATCACCGTGCCCTCTTTCAGCGCAGGGATCTTGCAGCAGCTCAGCTGCTCCGTCGTGTCCACTTCGTCCTGGGCGCGACCTCCTCGTGCCGAGGAGAATACTCCTGCCAACAACAAACGGCAAGGAGATTTGTTCCTTTCAGATGCGTTGTGATGATGAAGGAAGCTAGAGATCGTGTGTGAGGTAATGAAGGTACCTCCAGCTTGTCGAGCAGTTCCTTGGGCGTGGGAGCCAGCACGATGATGTGGCGGGCGGTGGGCTTGATGAAGCCTTCATCCACGGCATTGTCGATGAAACACAGCAGAGCGTCGTAGTAGCCGTCCACGTTCAGCAGCCCGACCTGCACCACACATTTCCCGGGCGTGAGACTGGCTGCTGCTTTTTGTTGTTATTAGTTTCCTGGTAGTACGTAGTTTGGGACGCCGAAGACGAAGAACGGTCTAGACATGAACCGCGGTACGTACCGGCTTGTCGTGGATGCCAAGCTGGGCCCATGTGATCACTTCCAGGAGCTCCTCAAGTGTTCCATAGCCCCCTGCAGGATCAGAATTTTACATGTCATTCCAGGTGGTTTTGCTTTGTTCTGCAAAAGGATCTAAAATCCGAGTAAGTGATTTTGCTCAGATGTCATGTCTCTTTTTACAGTGTTTTTTTGACAGTTTTTTTACAGTGTTTTCTTTTGACAGTTTCTTTTTACAGTATTTATTTTTACAGTTCCTTTATGAAAAGTGCAGGCGTATTTCATGATGACAGCATTCCACATCCAGGCCTCACCCAAGACTATTCTGCCTGGAGAGCCGAAGCTCTTCTCTCTTCTCATGTGTGTTGTGTGACCCAACAGAAGTGGACTTTTTTTTTTGAAATGGAGGCAAAAGCTTTGCCTCATCCATTAAATAAGAGAGAATAGAGTTTGTTACAAGTCACTCAATACACGGCATGAGATCACTCTCGCAAAATAATGGACCTTAATTTTTTGGCACCGGCGATGACCCAAAGGTTGGCCTCGGTCTCTATGGAGGCATGCAATATAGTTGGAGAAGCGCTCCTGTGCTTGAAGACCCTTGCGTTTCGCTCGTTCCAGACAGTCCACGAAACAAGCATGGTGAGGGACGCCTTGGCTTGGCGGTTTGGCGTGGCGTTGTCGCAGGTACTTGCCCACCAAGCCTCAACCAAGTCGAACAGGGGCCAACCGTTGGTGTCAAGACCGAGAATGTGGTATTTGTCAATGATCAAAGACCAAAGCCTTCGTGTGTAGCGGCATTTGTAGAAGAGATGAGGCCCACATTCCTGCACTCTCATGCAGAGAGGGCAGAGATCACAGTTGGGCCACCCACGTTTTGCCAAACGATCGACAGTCCAAATTCTGTCTTGTAGTGCCAACCAAGCGAAGAACTTGACTTTTGGGGGAGCTCAAGCCTTCCAAACCATTTTGTCCAAGGGTGTAAGAACCATCCCTAAGAATTGCGCCTTGTATGCGGATGCCGCCGAGTAGGTCCCACTAGCCGTATGCTTCCACACAATGTCATCCTCGGTGAGATCATCGAGTTGGACCTCATGCAAAAGCGCCCATAGAGTGAAGAACTGCGTGATGTGCTCCGCGGAGATGATGGTGGGCGGTTTGATCTTGAGGATCCATGCATTTGTGTGAGAGGGCCTCCCGAACCTTCCAATTCTTTCTCTTTGACGCTTTGTAAATGAGCGGGGCAATGTCTTTTGGCTTGCGCCCATGAAGCCATGGTGAGTCCCAAAAAGGGGTCTTCGCACCGTTGCCAATGGTGATAGTGGTGGAAGCATAGAAAAAGTTTAGGTCCTCCTTGTCGCATGGGTTTCCCATCCCCACCCACATCTTGGTGGGCTCCTTCCATTCATACCACGGCCATCGCAACCGGAGGGCACGTGTAAACTTGTTGGTGTTGAGAACCCCAAGTCCCCCATATTGAAGTGGCCGGCAAACAATCTCCCAATTCACCTTGCATTTTGCTCCCGTTGTCTTGTCCGAACCGGACCAAAGGAAAGCTCTCTCGAGTTTGTTGACTTTGAGCAGGATGGTTGGCGGAATAACTAGCGGTGTGGCGGGGTAGACCACTTGGGAGGTGATCACAGACTTGACAAGAGTCGTTCATCCGATGATGGTGATGTTTTTGCCCTCATAAGTTGTTAGCTTGTTTGCGGCCTTGTCCACTAGAAACTGAAGATCCACCAACTTTAGTTGCCAAACTGAGAGAGGGAGCCCCAAGTATCGTAGAGGGAAGGAAGTCCTAGCAGCCGGCAACCTCTGGGTCAGCCGTCCCAAATCGAGGTGGTGCTGGGTCAGACGTCAAACCTTGAGTGGCTCAATTCCGCCAACGTGGTGCTTTTGCCTAAGAAAGATGGGGCGGAGGGA
The DNA here is from genome assembly GCA_011799875.1 of Thinopyrum elongatum. Classification (NCBI taxonomy): domain Eukaryota; kingdom Viridiplantae; phylum Streptophyta; class Magnoliopsida; order Poales; family Poaceae; genus Thinopyrum; species Thinopyrum elongatum. The sequence goes on from CM022298.1 coordinate 525,604,673, forward strand.
ATCGCCGACTATAGGCCCATTAGCCTCCTCCACGCGATCGCGAAGATTATTGCGAAGGTGCTCTCCTTAAGGCTTGGCCCCCACATGACCAAGCTCGTTTCCAATGCCCAAAGCGTCTTCATCAAAACAAGATGCATCCACGACAACTTTTTGTATGCCCGTAACCTCGCTCGGCGCTTGCACAAGAGCAAGACCCCTTTACTTCTCTTCAAGCTTGACATCCGCAAGGCCTTCGACACCGTGAAGTGGGAGTACTTGCTCGACCTTCTCCAACGGCGAGGATTCCCAAGCAAGTTTAGGAACTGGATCGCAGCCCTTCTTTGCTCCTCCTCCTCGAGGATCATCCTCAATGGTATTGCCGGTGACCCAATTAAGCATGGACAGGGCCTTCGGCGAGAGGACCCCGTATCCCCGCTGCTTTTCGTCATCGCCATTGACCCACTCCAAAGAATTCTCGAGGTGGCTACGAGAAAGGGGCTCCTCCATAAAATCAGGGGTAGGGGAGCCATGATGAGGACCTCCCTCTATGCGGACGATGCGGCCGTCTTCTTGGCTCCGATTAAAAGGGACGTCGACAACCTTGCAAACATTTTGAGGGGCTTCGGTGAGGTCATGGGACTGTGTACTAACTTCAACAAGAGCTCTTTTGTGCCCATCCGATGCATCAGAAGTGGACTCTCAAAAGTACAGTCCATGCTTCCTCCACAAGTCCACTACCGGACTGGCAAGTGGGTCATCTAAAGAAAAGAAAAATACTACCCCTAAAAAAACATAGCTTTTGTCAAAAAAGAAAATCTAAGAAAACTAGCAAGTGGATTTATGAGGTCAAAGTCAACCCCAAACTCATGCACGCATCGATCCCATTTCTGCTTTACACACACGCTTTCCACTAACCATGAGATCAGAAAGCCACGACCATCAAAAGCTATGTAGCATACAGCAAAGCTGCATGCCGACTGAAGAAGTTGGTAGAGATTTGCAGGCGTTATCAGGAGGATCGAAGGACTAACCAGGGAGCGCTATAAAGGCATCAGATTGCCTGGCCATCTCAGCCTTCCTTTGGTGCATACCCGCCACCTCCTTCACCTCCCCCACCGTCTCACCTGTTATCTGCATGCAGCACCCACAGGCAGCATCAAGAACACTAGCCACATGCATCAATGCATGTGTATTAAAAGCCCAATTTAAGACAGGGACACTAGGGACGGAGGGTCAAGGACGACAACTTTCTGCAGATGGTACTAGTAATATTGTAATCTGCAGGGCAATGCATGCAAGGCTCAGGGGAGGTAATCATGGTGCTGTTGTGTAAAATAATTGACACATTTCTTTTGGGTTAACAAAGTCAGTATCTGCAGCTTAAAGGCTCATAAAGGCCTTGATTAATTAAGAACAAAAAGGGGGCAGGCACTAGATGCGGCAGTCAAGATCACCGAGATATCAACTCCAGAAAAAAAGGACACGAGATTTCACTGAACATTCCATGCATGTGATCTTTCTTCAAAAGAGAGCAGATAAGATTGCATCCATGCATCCTTGTTTTCCACTACCAGGAGAGATAAACAAGGGTCGTGAAAAATAAAAAAACATCATGCTTAATTATGTGCTTCTCTACTGGGGTCCGGTCATTATGTACAGATTTGAGTACTACTGTACTACTTCCTCCGTTCCTAAATATTTGTCTTTATAGATATTTCAACAAGTGACTACATACAAAGCAAAATAAGTGAATCTACACTCTAAAATATGTCTACATACATCCGTATGTGGTAGTCCATTTAAAATGTTTAGAAAGACAAATATTTAGGAATGGATGGAGTAGTAAATAGTGTCATTTCAAAGGGTGGGAAAAGATAAAAATGGATGTTGAATTCATGGGAATCATTGCATTTGCAGGTGATTAAACAATGGCAGAAATGTTGGAAGGTGCAGGCGTGAGAATGTTTTTGTTACCTCTCTAGGCATGAGAGTCTTGGGAATCACCCTGCATCGGGACAGCAAGATGACAAGTTATATACTGGCATTATGTGTGTAGCAACTGATCGAGGAAGCGACCCATACGACTCTGTTTTGCTCCTTGCCATCTTGCCAAGTCTCCAACGACTATTCTTTTCACGCTCCACAGTACAGAAGCGGTGGTATATGCTGAAGAATGAATCATCATGGCTGTTTGTTTGTTTGTTTGTTTACATACCCGATGACATGTCTCCCTCCGCTGTAGACCGCTTGAGAGACCAGGCCCATGAGCCCCACGCTTCCTCCTCCGTACACCAGATCAATGTTCCTTGCTATCTGGTGTGGTGAAACAGCCATAGCAACCAATATGGAGAGAAAAGTTAATTTATGGGCATTTCTCATCTTGTATAATGTCACGCATGCATCTAGTGATATAGTACAAAGTTAGTACAAAGTTGAGTCACTTATTTTGGAACGGAGGGGGTAGTATATTACTCCCTCCGTTCCTAACTATAAGTCTTTTTAGTGATTCCACTACAAACTACATACGGATGTATAGAGACATATTTTAGTATTGATTCACTTATTTTGCTGCGTACGTAGTCCATAGTGAAATCTCTAAAAAAGACTTATATTTAGGAACGGAGGGAGTAGTATAGTCCATTTTTACTTTGCTGAAAAGAAATTAATGTCATTAGACGGGCAGAGCCTGAGGCTGAGAGAACACCAAAAGTACACGTACTAACTAGTAGCTGGTATGCCATGTCTTTGTGAGTAGTCAACGAATAAGCTCGGCTACATGAACCCATGCAGAAAACCATAGACCCTCACGCCTTGTAAAAGCAACCACAAGTTCACAACAAGATCGAGCAAGTGTGTTGATTCAAGTGACACGACAGAATGAAGCCAGCTAGCTAATGCGGAGAAGAACACTTGAGCGGAAACAATCAAGGAAGCTAGCGCTGGAGTGTGTCCCGACAGCAAATGGAACATGATCAACTAGAGTTGAGAAATGATGAGAAAAAACTAGCCAGGGAGAGAGAAGGCGGGTGAGTCGAGTACCAGCTCCTGGCCAAGCCCAACGGCAGCATCCTGGTAGCTCGTCTTGTTGCCCTTGCTGCTCCCGCAGAAGACGCATACCCTCCTGAACCGAGATGGCGGCGCCATCACCTGCGCTACTGCCTCTGCTCCCATCTCCATCTCCATCTCATCTTCTCTATCCATTTGTCCCGGCCGGCCGGTGGTATCTTTGCTATATATCTCTCGCGACTCGCGACGGTGAAGATGAAACCCCACTACCGCCTACACACTCATTGCGCCTGCTCTTGGCCCTTTATATATGTATGTGTATCTCGCGAGCGAGCTAGGCCCCATCTAAGCTCATTATTTATGCGCGGTCAGTTGGTTCCGATCGAGCAGCTACTGTGATATTCTACCTGAGCTAGCTGAATGCATGTTTCTTTTGTGCTCCGTGAGAGGGAAGCAGCTGGATGGATGTAGCTAGTGTGTAATATGATATGATTGCCTCACAGCTGATTAAGAATTATTACAGTCAGTAGGCCGGTCTCTTCTTTTCCGATATTCGTCCAAGTATAGTAAGTAGTAGGAGTACTACGGCGATCTCTGTTAAACTGGTGGGCAGGAACTAGTTTAGGTTTTCCTGTGAGAGACCGTGCATGCATGCTTGCAACTGCGATGACCAAAAACATGATGTCGGCCCTTGTGTTAGGGCCTATCAAGGAGATGCCGGACAGACTTCCTTGCAAAGGAAGAGAAGCAGAAAGCATGTTTACAGGGAAGGGGATCTTGCCATCCTCAGTGTCTAGCGCTAATACTACTTTACAAGTTCAGGTAATTGTGCATGCAGGTAAGTTGTTCACCTTGTACTTTTCTCGACAACTTTGTCTTGATTTGCAGTGTTGATTGTCAGTGCAGTGTAGCGGCTGAGGTTGTCGTTTGCACTCGCACGTATTTTTACAAGGCTTGAGGGTCTGCGGTTTTCTAGGGGTTAATCACAAGTATTTTTACTCAAGACATAGGTTAATCACAAGTATTTTTACTTGTTTCAAAAACGAAAATTATATGGTTTTTCTAGGGGAAATTACAAGGTTTTGGTGGTATTCATAGAGTGTAGACTATGGTCCAGGCTCTAGAAAAATGGCAGAAGATAGCTTCCTGTCTCATCTTGATATCCCGTTGCAGATGGGCATGGAGGTGAGAACATGGCTGTGATTCTGCGAAAAGCTGCATGCATGGGAGCACAGCTGACCGCTGATTAACCATGCAATGCTTTTCATTTGGAAACCGCACAATGATGGATCAGTCAGATCAGATTCCCCGGTGGCCATGGTCCAATCAACCTATCGATCTCCAAGTTGTGCAAGAATCCTTTTACGCAAGTTCATATCGCTTGGAAAATTGTGTTTAGACAACGGCATTTCTAGAGAACGGAAGTTTCTTTTACGGGAAATGGCAAGAGCACTGCCATTTCATTAATTAAGATAGAGAAAAAGCGATAATGTTATTTACATGGGACCAAAAGCAAACAAAAATAAGTTTATTTACATTGTAAGTTGTCTAATGTTTCCCACAAAAAAAAGTTGTCTAATGTCCTCCATGACAAGTTAAACGATGTCCGTCACAATTAGGGAAGTGCCATTGAAGCTGGGCCTATTTCAATCTTTCCAAACATTCCATGACACATAGATGATAGCTTGTCCGAAGCGAATGCGCGAACCGCTGTTGCCCTCAGTCTTCCAGCATGACGCAATATGCACCATTTGCAGAGCCCCCCTCCCCCGCAACATGACAATGGATGCTTAACATTAGCACAGCGGCTTGAAACGTCTGCGACATCGCACTGTATGGGCATCATGCCATAGTTGGATCATTTTAAACAATTTTCCCCCTCACAAACATCTTCATGTTGTAGTATTGTAAGATGCAAACCGTAAAAAATTGTCCAAACATCAATGTCAAACAACTTACAAAGAACAACCCTCTGCTTGTCAACTAATAAAATCATCCACAGTCGAGATGTCAAAAGGACGAAATGCAGGTACATCCAATCTGGATAACAAGACGAAGGCTTCCAAAGGTATCTACATCAACCTTACTCGCTGACCCTTGCTCTATTTCGACTACTGATGTGGGGCTTACCATTTCTAGGTCAAATTTCTTATCGGACTAGCTCCCTTCGACACAAAGATGGGCCCCCTACAGCCCAGGACACCCCATCGACACCAGAAGGATCACCACCGCCTCAGGAGGAAGCTTACCATCGCACGATCGAGAGAAGATTAGGAAACAACCTACGAGTAAGGAAGAATGCCCTAAACGTGCCGTAAACCGACACCAGGACCGACCCTTATCCTTGCACGTATGCCCCACACACCAACATGGAAGCCTCCCATACGAGTGCTACGTAAGGGCATCTCCAAAGCCGACCCTCAAACCGCCCTTATCCGCCCGGACGTAGCTGTCCGAACTGCGTAAGCCATCTAACGCCGACCCCCATCGGTCCGCTTAGCAGTCCGGACCACAATTTTCCCGAAAACGGAACCAAACATGGGGAGAATTGTGGGAGTCCGGACACGAGCCACGTAGGACCCCGACACCCCAGGTCCACCCAAAACCAAGGTGGAGATGCGCTTTTGTAACTGGCCGATACGTCTCCAACGTATCTATAATTTTTTATTGTTTCATGCTATTATAGTATCAATCTTGGATGTTTTATATGCAACTACAAGCAATTATATATCAATTTTTGGACTAACCTATTAACTTAGTGTCCAGTGTCCGTTGCTGTTTTTTGTTTTTCAGAATATCAGTACCAAACGAACTCCAAATGCCACGAAACTTTTTGGAGATTTTTTTCTGGACAAAAGAGACACTAGAGGCTTCGGCAGAGGGCCAGAAGATGAAGCGTGGACCCACAAGGCACCAGGGCGCGCCCGGGGAGGGGGGGGGGGGGGGGGGGGAGGGGTAGGCGTGTCCCGGTGGCTTGTGGGGCCCATGAGGCTCCGTTTGACCTAATTCCGCCTCTATAAATTCTCTAAAATCGGGAAACCAACAGAGAGCCACCCAAAATACTTTTTCCGCCGCTGCATATTCCTGTCCTCGCGACATCCCATCTAGAGGCCTTTTTCGGCACTCTGTCGGAGGGGGAATCAATCACGAAGGGGCTCTACATCAACCTTGCTGTCCTTCCGATGATGCGTGAATAGTTTACCACAGACCTACGGGTCCATAGTTAGTAGCTAGATGGCTATCTGTCTCTCTTTGATCTTCAATATAATGTTCTCCTCGATGTTCTTGGAGTTCTATTCGATATAATCACTTTTTGCAGTGTGTTTGTTGGGATCCGATGAATTGTGAGTTTATGATCAGATTATTCATGAATATTATTTGAGTCTTCTCTGAGCTCTTTTATGCATGATTATTATAGCTTTGTATTTCTCTTCGATCTACTGATTTGGTTTGGCCAACTAGATTGGTTTTTCTTGCAATGGGAGATGTGCTTTATGATGAGTTCAATCTTGCGGTGCTCAATCCCAGTGATAGAAAGAGGCATGACACGTATTTGTATCATTTTCATTAAGGATAAAAAGATGGGGTTTATTCATGTGTGAGTTTACTTTGTCTACATCATGTCATCTTGCTTAAGGCGTTACTCTGTTCTTTATGAAGTTAATACTCTAGATGCATGCTGGATAGCGGTCGATGTGTGGAGTAATAGTAGTAGATGCAGAATCGTTTCGGTCTACTTGTTTCGGACGTGATGCCTATATACATGATCATTGTCTTGGATATCATCATGATTATTTGTTTTTCTATCAATTGCCCAACAGTAATTTGTTTACACACCGTATGCTATTTTCAAGAGAGAGGCCTCTAATGAAAACTATGGCCCCGTGTCTACTTTTATCATATATTAAAATCCTAAAAATACTTTACTGCAATTTTACTTTATTTTATTTTATTTTATATGTTTGTTTTTTCTATCTATCAATTACTACAAAATTTAATCTTGCAAGTAACCGTTGAGGGATTGACAACCCCTTGTTCGCGTTGGGTGCAAGGATTTGTTATTTTATGTGCAGGTGCTACTAACGAGGTGTTGCGTGGTTCTCCTACTGGATTGATAACCTTGGTTTTTAACTGAGGGAAATATTTATCTCTACTGTACTGCATCATCCCTCAAGCTGGCAATGGTTAACCGTTACCCACATCCCCGTGGGTAATTACTCTATCAGGAGACGGGTATGTGCCAGTTTTAATGTCCACGGGGAAAGTTGGTGGGTCAAATACCTTACCCAGCACGCAAGGCAGGGATGGGGATGGGATTGCATTACCCATGCCCGTTACCCGCCTTACCCATGAAGGCCTTACATATGGGCTCTAAAATTAGTAGACCCAATATAATTGCTACCCTTACCCACCCAAATTTCCTTCCATCCCACCCCATTGGCCAAAAAGCCCTAAGAAAACCCTAACCTAGACACAAGATATTATTTATTGTGTTGAAATGCTATTTTTTTGCTACGAAATGCTATCGAAGGTTTTTATTGATTGCGTGTATGGGTTTCCCCATGGGGATAAAAAACCCAACGGGGATGGGGATGGGAATATTTTTATCCCCGACGGCTATGGGGATGGGGACGGGCAAGGGAAGGCTCTCGCGGGGATGGGGATGGGAGTCCAATACCCGCGGGGACGGGGATATCGATTGCCTCTCATTTTCATCTCCCCCACTTCTAAAAAATTTAAAAAAATAAAAAAATCTGTTTGTCTTTTCCGTGTTTTCTTGCTTGAAACTGCTATCATGGGTGATTTTGGTATGAAAAAAAGTGAGGATGGTAAAACCCCTAAAATCGAAATTCCTACCAATTTAGATGCTAAAACTTTTGTGATGGGACATGGGAATATTATAGGAAAATTTGTTATCCAAGAATTCTTTAATTGTAGTGGAGCTTTGGCTTGTGATGATGCTCCTATACTTAAAAGAACAAAAAATTATGCCGAAGCTATTTCCGCGCTTGTTCTTAAACTTAAGAGAAGATTTATCCGTACCCACCCTACTTTGCAAAGATTGTTTTATGAGTTGCCGGTTATAAAAAATCCTAGGGATAAAAAGATAGCTACCCTTGTCCTCATGAATGAATTTGATTATATAGTAAGAAAAGCTAGAGAGATCTTTGATTTTTATGGTATGAATCGTGAAAAACCAGTGATAGATGAGATTTCATACGATAGTGATTAATTGTTGAGATACTTATTTCACGACGATCACACTTTTGATGAAAATACCAAAAAGGAAGTCCGTCCTTTGAATATAATCCAACAAGTTTTCAATGGTATTAATAAACAATATTCGTGGATTGTAACCGGTAATCAAGAGGGATTTGTGGACGGTCAACTTGCTAATGCTAAAATTCCCATGGATGATGTATTTCATATTGTTTTTGAAAAGCTTCCCGATAAAAACACAACTCTGGATAGGAAGAAGAAAGATGACAACACTTGAAACTATGCATTATGCCTATCTAGGGGCGTAAAACAATAACGCTAGTTGGGAGGCAACCCAATAGTTATCTTAATTTTTTTGTTCTTTTCTGCTTTTTGGTGTGCACACAATTATGCTACTGTTATGGTTGTGTTTTTGTGTTTAAATTAGTGTTTGTGCCAAGTAAAGCCTTTGGGGTGATTCGGATGATAGTTGCTTTGATTCTGTGTAAAAACAGAAACTTTTACGTTCAGTAGCAGAATTATTAAAAATCACTGGTGCGATGAAAATTCTGAAGTTTTTACAGTTTATTTATATACAAATTGCTCATGTTGTCCTCATTTTTCAGAACTTTTGGAGTTATAGAAGTATGACGAAAATTCAGATCTTTACAGACTGTTTTGTTTTTGACAGATTCTGTTTTCGTTGCGCTGTTTGTTTGTTTTGATGAATCTATGGATTGTATCGGAGGGTATAAGCCATGGTGAAGTTAGAATATAGTAGTTATAATGCAATAATAAAATATGAATGGGTTTACAATAGTACTTAAAGTAGTGATTTGTTATATTATACTAACGGATCTCACGAAGGTTTTGTTGAGTTTTGTGTGCTGAAGTTTTCAAGTTTTGAGTGAGATCACTATGGATGAAGGAATAAGGAGTGGCAAGAGCCTAAGCTTGGGGATGCCCGAGGCACCCCAAGGTAATATTCAAGGACTCCCAAGCAACTAAGCTTGGGGATGCCCCTGAAGGCATCCCCTCTTTGTTCTACTGACCATCGGTAATTTTACTTGGAGCTATATTTTTATTCATCACATGATATGAGTTTTGCTTGGAGCGTCGTGTATTATATGAGTCTTTGTTTTGTTTGCTTTTTAGTTTGTCACAGTCATATTTTCTGAACACATCTATTTGAGAGGGACACCCATTATTTGTAATTTGGTAGAATACTCTATGTGCTTTACTTATATCTTTTGAGCTAGGCAGTTGCTCTAGTACTTCACTTATATCTTTTTTAGCACGGCGGTGGATATATTTTGAAGAAATATTTGCACTCTCATGCTTCACTTATATCTTTTTGAGAGTTGATAATAGTAATGGTAATTTCCACAAGATATGAATTTGGTCCCAATGTGATGAATATTCAAGAGGGATATAATAAAAACTTTCATGTAGATCATTGGATATGATATGTGTGATTCCTTGCAATAGTTTTGCGATATGGAGATGATGATGATATGTGAGTTATGCTAGTGAGTAATTGTGCTTTAGTAAGAATATTGTTGTTAAGGTTTGTGATTCCCTATGCATGGAGGTAAAGTCAACATTATGCAACGAAGCTATATCCTACTTATGGTGCATTATTCAGTGTTAGTTATTCTCAATGCATGTTTATGACCGTTTTCATTTTCTGGTTGGTTGCTTCTCAATCTATTTGCTAGCCTTCATTTGTACTAAGCGGGAATACTGCTTGTGCATCCAATTCCTTAAACCCAAAGTTGTGCTAAATGAGTCCACTATATCTACCTATATGCGGTATTTACATGCCGTTCCAAGTAAATTTGCATGGGCCAACTCTAATAATCCAAAAAGATTCCATTTTGTATGCCCGTACCGCTCATGAAGCGACAGGGGGTGGTCAATATCTTTCATGCTAGATGGGTTATTCTCAAGATGAATGTTTATTCACTTGTCAATGCACAAGAAAATGGCCGGTAATAGGGATGCCCAGTCCCGAAATGAAAATAATAATAATAATAAATTCCTTGGAAAGTTGAAAGTTTTGAAGGCACCCGTGGATACGGCTAGCCATGGATTGTGAAAGAATGGTGGAAAGGAAATAAACTTTATTTTCTGTTTGGGAACCGCCTATAATCTGTCTAGCATGAGAGATATTGGAAACTTTCGGTCGTGACATTGACAGGAAAAGCATGCCTCTCAAAAATAATTTGATCTCTGTTTTAAAACTTTGAGCTCTGGCACCTCTGCAAATCTCTGCTTCACTCTGCGAAGGGCCTATCTATTTTACTTTTATGCAATTTTTTTTTTTATTGAGTCTCCATTTTCTCTTATAAAGCACCAACTAGAGAGCACTATTGTCATACTTGTGCATTGGGTGTAGTTAATATTGAGTGTGTTTCATGAATGGATCAATGACTGAGCACAATGGGCTAGGGATAACTTTCTTTAGCATTGATATTTTGAAAGACATGGTTGCTTGTTGGTATGCTTGAGTATTTATATTTTCATGTCAAACTTTAGACTATTGCTTTGAATCACTCGAATCCAAATATTCATGACACAAAAGATAAAATTATATGATGAATATGATAGGTAGCATTCCACATCAAAAATTCTTTTTTTATCATTTACCTACTCGAGGACGAGAAGGAATTAAGCTTGGGGATGCTTGATACGTCTCCAACGTATCTATAAATTTTTTATTGTTCCATGCTATTATAGTATCCATCTTGGATGTTTTATATGCAATTACAAGCAATTATATATCATTTTTTGGACTAACCTATTAACTTAGTGCCCAGTGCCAGTTGTTGTTTTTTGCCTGTTTTTGATTTTTCAGAATATCAGTACCAAACGAACTCCAAATGCCACGAAACTTTTTAAAGATTTTTTCTGGACAAAAGAGACACTAGAAGCTTCGGGAGAGGGCCATGAGATGAAGCGTGGGCCCACAAGGCACCAGGGCGCGCCTAGGCGCGCCCTGGTGGCTCGTGGGGCCCACAAGGCTCCATTTGACCTAACTCTGCCTCTATAAATTCTCTAAAATCGGGAAACCAACAAAGAGCCACCCAAAATACTTTTTCCACCACCGCAAGTTCCTGCTCTCGCGAGATCCCATCTGGAGGCCTTTTCCGGCACTCTGCTGGAGGGGGAATCAATCATGGAGGGGCTCTACATCAACCTTGGTTCCCTTCCGATGATGTGTGAGCAGTTTACCACAGACCTACATGGTCCATAGTTAATAGCTAGATGGCTATCTCTCTCTCTCTCCCTCTCTTTGATCTTTAATACAATGTTCTCCTCGATGTTCTTGCAGTTCTATTCGATGTAATCACTTTTTGGGTGTGTTTATTGGATCCGATGAATTGTGAGTTTATGATTAGATTATCCATGAATATTATTTGAATCTTCTCTGAACTCTCTTATGCATGATTATTATAGCTTTGTATTTCTCTCCAATCTATTGATTTGGTTTGGCCAACTAGATTGATTTTTCTTGTAATGGGAGAGGTGCTTTGTGATGGGTTCGATCTTGCGGTGCTCAATCACAGTGACAGAAAGGGACATGACACGTATTTGTATCATTGTCATTATGGATAAAAAGATGGGGTTTATTCATGCGTGAGTTTACTTTGTCTACATCATGTCATCTTGCTTAAGGCGATACACCGTTCTTTATGAACTTAATACTCTAGATGCATGCTAGATAGCGGTCGATGTGTGGAGTAATAGTAGTAGATGCAGAATCGTTTTGGTCTACTTGTCTCGAACGTGATGCTTATATACATGATCATTGCCTTGGATATCGTCATGATTATTTGCCTTTTTATCAATTTCCCAACAGTAATTTGTTTACCCACCGTATGCTATTTTCAAGAGAGAAGCCTCAGAACTATGGCCCCCGGGTCTACTTTTACATATATTAAAATCCTAAAAATACCTTGCTGCAATTTTACTTTATTTATTTTACTTTGTATTTTTGTTTTAACTATCTGTCAATTACTACACATTTAATTTTGCAAGTAACCGCCGAGGGATTGACAACCCCTTGTTCATGTTGGGTGCAAGGATTTGTTATTTTATGTGCAGGTCCTACTAACGAGGTGTTGTGTGGTTCTCCTACTGGATTGATAACCTTGGTTATTAACTGAGGGAAATACTTATCTCTATTATACTGGATCATGCCCTCCTCTTCGGGGAAATCCCAACGCAGCTAACAAGTAGCACTGGTCGCGCTGTTTTCGTGGCAACCCCCCCGACTCTCTTCTTCCATCTCGCCGCTGACGCATGGACCTGGAGGAGACCATGCCGGAGACGATGGTGGTGGAGGATCCGAACATCACGCTCACCCGGAAGATCAACTCGGCGATATGGCAAAATCGATGCGTCAAAGTGAAGGCCGCAAAGGCAGAAACGCTCAAGAAACTGAAGGCCGGCAGAGGGCGTGCTGGTGGCGGACGTGGTGGTGGGTATGCTGGTTGCGAACCTGGTGGAGGTTGTGCCCCTCTGCCCTTGCCGGTCGTGCAGATGCCGCCATGGCCGGAGCATTACAAGGCTCCATGCTAGTACGCCGCCAAGCAGTTGTGTAGGAAGTCCTTGGCATCCGTGGTCGGTCAAGTGCCCTACATCATCGACGTCGACGCGGAGCCACTGCTTTCCCAGAGCGTTCATTGCCGCAGCTTGTCTGGACGCAGGCGCCAGGTGGGGAGCAGCTGGGTGCCCACACGCTGTTTGCTGATATGCCTAAAGCAGGCAAGCCGTCCTACGGCGTCGCTGATAGGGAGATGTTCGACATCATCCCTGAGGGAGGCAGAGGAGGAGGTGGCTATGAGGGCGGGCAGGTGGATGACTCAGAGCCCACCCAGTCTGGCACCTACACCCAGCTGGGCACGCGGCAAGGCTACACCCAGCCGTGCACGCATCAAGACTACACCCAGTATGGCACCTACACCTAGATGTGCGCGGACACACAACAACAGGATTGGGCCGCCGGACAGCAGGAGAAGGACGAGGAGGACGGCGAGGATGATGATCTGGATGATTTTAGTGGCGATCCAAAGAAGAAGGATAGAAGAGAAAGCTTCAACATGAGGGAGGACGAACTATTGTGTGATGCATGGGTAGCCACTAGCCTCGATCTGATCCATGGCACTAAGCAAAGAGGCACAACTTTTTGTGCCAACATTGACACTTGGTTCCATGAACACAAGCATTTCGTGCCTTACTCTGACGCGGTCATCCAGAACCGTCAATCAAAGTCCCTCAACCATTGATGGTGCACCATCCAAGAGGTAGTGACGAAGTATTTGTTGGGGAACGTTGCATGGAAAAAAAAAAATTCTACGCACACGCAAGATCTATCCATGGAGATGCATAGCAATGAGAGGGGAGAGTGTGTCTACGTACCCTCGTAGACCGTAAGCGGAAGCATTTAGTAACGTGGTTGATGTAGTCGAACTTCTTCGCGCTCCAACCGATCAAGTACCGAACGTACGACACCTCCGTGTTCAACACACGTTTAGTTCGGTGACGTCCTCTGCCTTCTTGATCCAGCAAGATGGCGAGGTAGTGGATGAGTTCCGGCAGCACGATGGCATGGTGACGGTGATGGTGAAGCTATCTCCGCAGGGCTTCGCCTAAGCACTACGAAAATATGACCGAGGGTGTAAACGGTGGAGGGGGGCGCCGCACACGGCTAAGCAATTGTTGTGGTTATGTGTGGCGCCCCCTCCCACATATATATAGGTGGGGGGAGAGGGGAGAGTCCAAGGGGCGCCCCAAGTAGGGTCGAATCCTACTTGGGGACTTCCCCAAGCCGCGCCCCCCCTTCCATATATGAGTGCGGGAGGAAGGCAGGAGGAGGAGCCCCCCTTTCCTTTCTCTCACGAGGAGGGAAAGGCAGGAGGGGCCACCCCATCCCTATAATAATAGTTAGTTGTTTAGTAAATAGCTTTTGTAACACAAGAGAAGGATTTTGTCCCTAGGCAATTGATAACTAGACCGGTAATCATTATTGCAATTTTATATGAGGGAGAGGCATGAGCTAACATACTTTCCGTACTTGGATCATATGCACTTATGATTGGAACTCTAGCAAGCATCCACAACTACCAAAGAACATTAAGGTAAAACCCAACCATAGCATTAAGTATCAAGTCCTCTTTATCCCATACGCAACAACCCACTTACTCGGGTATGTGTTTTAGTCACTCACAGCACCCACCATAAGCGAATCTTGAACGTATTGCAACACCCTACAATAGGGATCCCTCACGCTTGCACTACTGGAATCAGCTTCTTTGCCGTCCGCCATGCATGGATAACGGATGGCAAACATCTTTGCCGTCCGCTAGCGGACGACAAACTGTCCGGATGAAAGCCTGCCAGCAAAGGCCTTCTTTGTCGTCCGCTTCTTAGAAACGGACGGCAAAGGATTACGCCGTCCGCCATCCAAGGCCAGCAGACGGCAAAGAAAGCTGACGGCAGTGCGGTGGCGTCAGAGCCGTTAGGGGGTTAACGGCGCTCTTTGCCGTCTGCCAGCGGACGGCAAAGAGCCCAGCTAGGCAGCACTGGGAAGCTGCCACGTGTCCAGATATGCCGTCCGCCAGCAGACAACAAAGAGGTTTGAATCATTGCCGTCTGCTGGCAGACGGCATAGATGGTCACTTTGTCGTCCGCCAGCAGACGGCAAAATGACCAAATAGGCAGCCAGTGTTCCCAGTTTGCGCAGGTGACTGCCACGTGTCCTCTTTGCCGTCCGCTAGCGGACGGCAAAGAGGCTATATAGCCCCTGTTTTTATTTAAATCCCATTAATTAGACATGGTTTCAAACACAGATATACATGCATACATATCCAACATATCCAACAGCATGTCCAACAACATATTTCATCCAATCCAACAACATAGTTCAACAAAGTCCAACATATCCATATATACATAACCAGAAACAAGTTTCCAACAACATATCCATATATACATACATATCCAACAATTTTCATAAACAACAAGGAAGCACCACAAGAATAGACACTCCATGAATCCAAGCTTCCTCATGTAAAGCAAATCTGCAAATTGGAAAGATGAAAGTTAGAAGAAGAAGAAGAAGAAGACTAGTTATAAGAAGAAGAAGAAGACTAGTTAGAAGAAGAAGAGAAGACTAGTTATAAGAAGAAGAAGAAGAAGAAGACTAGTTAGAAGAAGAAGAAGAAGACTAGTTAGAAGAAAGAAGATTTTTTTTCTTCTCTTTCTTTTTCTCCTCTCTCCTCTATTCTTTATCTTCTTCTTCTTCTAACTAAGGTAGGTAAAAATGTCATTTTATTGCTAAGCTAGGTAAAAATGCTAAGTGTAGGTCATTTTAGAGCTAAGGTAGGTAAATAGGTCATTTTGGAGCTTAGTAAGGTTATTATGTCATTTTTTATCTAACTTAGGTAATTATGCCATTTAGGAGGAAAATAAGCTAAGTATCCATTTGTAAAGCAAAACACTAGAGAAAACTTACCCTCATCACAACAAATGTGATGAAGATCGCAACTAAGGTAACAATTGATCCAACGGCATAATGATACCAAGCCTCATTATCAATGGCATATTTTCTAATCTTCTTAAGCTTCAGGCGCATTGCATCCATCTTCAAGCGCATTGCATTCATCTTCAAGTGCATTGCATTCATCTTCATCTTGTGATCATCGATGGCATCGGCAACATACAACTCCAATGTCATCTTCTCTTCTTCAATTCTTTTAATTTTTTCTTTCAAATACTCATTTTCTTTTTCAACTAAATTTAACTTCTCGACAAGAGGGTCCGTTTCAAATTCCGGTTCACATACCTCCTAGATTAAAATATCTCTATGTAAACTTGATGGCCATAATTTGCATAAATGCGAAATGCAACAAATAGTTATGAAAGAGAATTTACCACATCCAAATCATAAAGCGGGCGAGGGCCGACCGGGACGGAAATCAAGACCATGGCACTATGTATAAGAAACAATCATACAAAGTAAGAAAATTATAAATACCAACTATATAAATCATACAATCATACAAATAACTATATAAATCAAGTACAACATAAAAATTTGAATACCTAATAATCATTATCGGTAATGACGTGCTCGTCATCATCATTAATAAAAGCATCATCATCATCACTATCGGTAATGACGTGCTCATCATCATCATTAATAAATGCATCATCATGTGGAAGGCCACCTTTACGTAATCGTTCAAGCATTGACAGGTCATCTGCAGCAGTAACTTCTTCTTCTTCCGGCTCTTCTTGTTCCAGCTCAGGGGTGAAGTTGGATTCACTATCGTTGTCTATTTCAATGTTCTGGGGTGGAGTAGAGCGGTTCTTGAAACGTTTTTTGGAAAGACGTGTTTCTTGGAAGAATTCTCCTTCGTCATATGTGTCTTGGTTAATGTGAGGTTCATAATCCTTTTCATTGGGGGGAGGTGGTCTAACACGTGGCGGCACTTCATAAACGACGTCCCAACCACTGAGATTTGGATCACTTTGACAGGCCCACGGTAGATAGAAAACTTGGGTTGCCTGTTGAGCCGTAATATAGACATCGGGAACATCCAAATGGGTGCTTTGTTTGATTTCGACTAGCCCTATATGTTCATGAGTCCTTCTAGTCTCCCTCGGCTGGAACCAATAACATCTGAAGACTACGACGTTTGGTGGGTTTTCACCATAGAATTCAAGTTCAAAAATTGCTTCAACTCTTCCATAATACTCGATACCTGCTTCGCCGATAGCAGAGACACAACAATTTGTAGACTTTCGGTCGGCCATAGATAGCTCTTTGTCATAGGTACGAAAGCGATACCCGTTGATGTCGTATTTGTCAAATGAACGGACCTTATAGTCAAAACCATTAGCTACTTGTCTCAATTCGGCATCCATAATCTCTGAATTAGCCTACAAGTTTAATACGAAAGGATTGTTGCATTAGTCGCAAATTAGCCAAAGAAAAAAAAAAGGGTCTAATGGAAATTACCGTTTTTTTGAACCAAGAGATGAAACCGGGAAATTCGGCTCCTTGTTTTGCCAGAAGCTCATACTCTTCGACGGAATCCTTTTGGATCACCGCTCCATACGAGAATATGGCGACGTATCGACTGCATCAAAAATCCAGGAATCAGAGAAGTTCAAAGGAATTAGAAGTTGTGAAACAATGTACCGAGATCTTACTCGATGTACGGCCGCACTTCTGTTAGGTTGTTGAAGAGATACAGCAAAATGGTCCGCCATTCTTCAACATCCAACCTTACTGGTTTCCAACCACCGGCTGGTGCGAGATTCCCTTTGAATAGGCTGAGGTTGGATTGACCCTTTTGAGGTTCGTCAGCATTGTACCGAGGCTTCGGATTATGCAATTGACGATTTTTGGCTTCGTAGTGTGCGGTCACGAAGTTTGCCGCCTCCTCAGTGATGAATGCCTCCGCCATCGATGCTTCTATTCTACGTTTATTTTTACATTTTGCTCGAAGCGTCTTCTGCATCCTCTCAGTTGAGTAGCACCAACGATTTTGCACGGGCCTCCCCAATCGTGCCTCGGTCGGGAGATGCAAAATCAAGTGTTGCATTGGATTAAAGAAGCTTGGAGGAAAGATCTTCTCTAACTTGCAGATCAACTCCGGCGCCAACTGTTCCATTTCTTCTAGGAGGCCAGGCGATAGTTCTTTCGCACAAAGAACACAGAAGAAATAGCTCAGCTCTGCCAGTACTAGCCATTCATCCTCAGGGATGAAGCCACGCAACATCACCGGCATTATCCGCTCAATCCACATGTGCCAATCATGACTTTTTAGACCAAATATTTTCAATTTTTGAAGACTCGCTCCCCTCTTTAGATTTGCTGCATACCCATCGGGGAACATCAACTGCATTTTCACCCACAAAATAATTTCCTTCATAGCTGGCCTTCCAAGATTGATCCATGCCTTTCGCTTCGTCCAGTTGATCCCCTTTCCTTTCGATTCTTTCATGTTTTGTAACGGTCTATCACATAGCTCCTCTTGATCGACTCTAGCCTTAGGATTATCCTTTGATTTCCCCTCTATGCCGAACAATGTACCAAAAATGGCTTCGGCGATATTCTTTTCAGTGTGCATCACGTCGATGTTGTGTGGGCAAAGGAGGTCTTTGAAGTAAGGCAGATCCCAGAAGCATGTCTTGTGAGTCCAGGCATGTTCCTTATTATACCCCTTGAAATACCCTGGACGCTCTGGATCTGGCTCGAGAGCGTTTAACTGATCTAGGGTCTGTTGGCCTGTCAACGCAGGTGGTGCAGAGTGTTTGACAACTCTACCTTTGATGAAGTTCTTCTTGTCTTTCCTGAACTTATGGCCAGGATGTAGAAACGGTCTATGCAAGTCGAAGCAACTATACTTGCGCCCTGCCGTCAGCCAACGAAACTCAAGAGCTCATTTGCATGTGGGGCATGGGAACCTTCCATGCACACACCAGCCAACGAATAGCGCATATGCCGGCAAGTCATGCGTCGAATACATGTACCAGACACGCATTATGAAGTTCTGTTTGCTAAAGGCATCGTATGTCTTGAACCCATTATCCCAAGCTTCTTGCAATTCGTCCTTAAGCGGCTGCATGTACACATTCATATTCTTCCCCGGATAGTTGGGCCCTGGAATTATCAACGTCAGGAAAACATTCTTTCGTTGCATAATCTGCCCAGGGGGGAGATTGAGTCGAATGACAAACACGGGCCAACAGCTGTATGGGGCTGCCATCTGACCAAACACACTGAACCCATCTGTGCTGACGGCGACTCGAGGATGCCTTGGATCTGCTGTTTTTTCCTTATGTAATGCATCGAAGCGCTTCCACGCTTCACCATCCTATGTGTGCACCATCATCACATTCCCATCTGCATCTAGTTCGGTTCTTTTGCCCGTTTTGTGCCATGTCATCTGTCTGGCCGTCTCTTCGACCATGAAAAGACGTTGAAGTCTTGGTACGATTGGCATATACCGAAGAACATTAACGGGTATTTTGGTCTGCGTCTTCTCACCCATACCGTTGTCTACCACAACATACCTGGAAGAATTGCAAATGGGACAATAGTTCAAGTCCTCATACTGAAGCCTAAATAAGACACAACCTTTCTCACAGGCATGTATCTTCTCATAGGGCATCTTAAGAGCATGGAGGATTTTGTCTGACTGGTACAGGTTTGGAGGTAGCACATGGCCTTTGGGTAGAAATCGTCTGAATAGTGTCATCATCGCGTCGTAGCATTCTCTGCCCAAGTTGAATTGAGCCTTCAAAGCCATTATTTGTGAGATGGCATCCAGCTGACAAAGCTCAGTGTGCTCGTGGAGAGGACGTTTTGAGGACTCCAACATTTCAGTGAAGGCCTTTGCAGATTCCTCCATCTCCTCGTCCGAGTCCCGAGCATCGTCAAAGTATTGCACCATGTCTGCGGTCCCGGTACCATGCTCGTCGGTGCGACGACGAACCTCGGCTCTGGCACGTTGGGCAGACTCACCATGTAATGTCCAGACTGTGTAACCAGGCGTAAAACCAAACTTCTGCAGGTCCTTACTCATTTCAAGCTCGTCCCTCTTGTTATAGTTGTCGCAACAGGCACAGGGGCACCAGCTAAATTCCTGGCCATTTGCAAATGCGGCTCTAACAAACCCCGTGGTTTTTGTTAACCATTCCTCGGTCCAAACTTTCTGACAAGTGTAACCGGTGTACATCCATGCACGATCACTCATATTGACTTCCTACTGGACACACAAGAAATATATACATAATTAAGCAAACCATATCCATCAGTTAATGGAGTTTGTCAGTTTTATTACGTCCATGCAACCTACACGCTAATAGGTAAAGATAGGTCATAATCCCACCCGAGTATGTGTAGATCGGGTTCGTTTTCCCATGCTCTGCTCCGGATCAGACGCAAAATTTCGGCAGCACCTCCCCGCTGTTCTCCTGATACACGTCTCGGCAATAAGCAGAGAGAATGTGTACCCGAAGAACAACAGGGAGGCACTGACGAAATTCTGCATCGGATCCGAAGCTGAGCATATGGGAAAACGAACCCAATCTACACATACTCGGGCTGTCCATGGATAACGTTGGACAATTCGAAAGAATCACGATTATAAATATGCAAATGCATGCATATTTATAGATGTAACCCTTTCGAACGAGAGACGCATAGTGGTTACGCATACTGATGATTGACACCTATAGCTAGCAAGTTTCATCGGCACGAAGACCGGAACAGAGCGGGTTAGGGGGTCCTTGGCGTCGATGGAACCCTCAATAGCAAGTATCATCGGTGCAAGATACATGTGGCGCTCGGCGTTGAACACTAGATCCACATTCCACAAGTGAAGCCGGCGCCCGGCGTCCCGCAACAATAGTTCTGGTGGCCGATGATGGTCGAACACCATCGCGAATTTGTCTGGCAGCCTCTGTGATGAGGATTAAAGCCAAGTTTTGAAATTTCAAACAACCAAACCGACTTGAGTCAGTTTGGGTGTTTCAAGTTTCAACACTTGCCTTTTAATCGTCATCGCAGAGGCTGCCAGGCAAATTCGCGATGGTGTTTGACCGCCATCGACGCCGAGAACAGTTGCTTTGGGACGCCGGACATCGGCGTCACTTGTGGGACATGGATGTAGTGTTCGACACCGACGGCCACATGTATCTCGCACCGACGATACTTGCTATTTAGGGTTCCATCGACACCTAGGAACCCCTAACCCACTCGTCCCCGGGCGCCCTCTCCTCCTCCTCCTTCTACTCCTCTTCTTCTTCTAAACTAAAACTAAAACTAAACTGAAAATAAAACTAAACTAAAACTAAAACAGAAACTAAACTAGAAGAAACTAAAAAAAACAAAACTAAAAAAAAGGGGGGCAGAACAAACCTGTAGGGGATCGCCGGTGGAGGGCGAGGTCGGCCGGTGGGGCGGGGTGGCGAAGGGGCCTCGGGGAGGAGGGCGGCAGCGGGGTGGGGCGGCGTAGGGCCGCGGGGAGGGGTCCGGCACCGGGGCGGCCCGGCGCAGGCCTCTCCGGCGACGGGGTCCTCGACGGGTCGGCTGGGCGCGGTGCTCTTCTGGGTGTTGTTTTGTGTTTTTCTGTTCCTTACTGTGGTTTTTTCTGTTTTTCCCTTTTTTCTGTTTCTTCTTTCCTTCGGCGGCAGATCCGGCGGGGGAGGAGAGAGGCGGGCGCGCGGGAGGGAAACAGATAAAAAGAGAGAGAGAGGGGAGACGGCTCGGCCCGTTAAGTGGGCCTTCTTTGCCGTCTGCTAGCAGACGACAAAGAGGGCGGCCGTTTAGGGCTAGCCCACGTCTCCTCTTTGCCGTCCGCTGGCGGATGGCAAAGAACCTGACCTAGCCACGCCATGCCCTGTGGGGCCCACCTGGCCCTTTGCCGTCTGCCTTCTAGCTCTTTGCCGTCAGCTGGCTGATGGCAAAGAAACAGCGGACGGAAATAGACTTTTTGCCATTTGCACTTTCTTTGCAGTCCGCTTTGTGGAAGCGGATGGCTAAGAGGCTCTTTGCCATCAGCTGGCGGACGGCAAAGAGGTGGCAGACGACAAATTACCAGATTCCAGTAGTGTTGCCCGACATGGAGGGCACCATAGGACAACACCAAAATAAAACATACAACTCAAACCAATCACGATCATCAATCAACCCATAGGACAAAACAGATCTACTCAAACATCATAAGATAGCCATACATCATTGGGAAATAATATATAGCGTTGAGCACCATGTTTAAGTAGATATTACAACAGGGAAAAGAGGTGTTACACCGTTGCATAGAGGCGGAGAAGGTTGGTGTTGACGGTAGCAAGGTTGTTGGTGTATATCGCCGTCACGATCCTTGCCCTGGTGGCACTCCGGTGCCACCGGGAGAGAGGGGGAGAGAGCCCCCCTCCTTCTTATTCTTCCTTGGCCTCCCCCCTAGATGGGAGGAGAGTTCCCCCTCTAGTCCATGGCCTCCATGGCAGCAGAGGGGCAGGAACCCCTCCGAGATTGGATCTCTCTCTCTGTTCTCTTCTGTTTCACGTACCTGTTTTCTGGCCCTTCACCATTTCTTAAATTCCCAGAGATCCGTAGCTCCGATTGAGCTGAAATTTTGAGGGGATTTTTATCCATAAATTATGTTTCTTGCAGCAAAAGAAGGGCAGCAACCGCCTTACGAGGTGCCCACTACCCATCAGGGCGCGCCTAGGCCTCCCTGGCGTGCCCTGGTGCCTAGTGGCCCCCTCGAGCACCGTCTTGCGTTGATTCTTCTTCCAAAAATTCACGTATATTCCAAAAAAAATCTCCGTAAAGATTTATCGCGTTTGGACTTTGTTTGATATGGATATTCTATGAAACAAAAAACATGCAACAAACAGGAACTGGCACTGGGCACTAGATCAATATGTTAGTCCAATAAATCATATAAATTGTTGCCAAAAGTATGTGAAAGTTGTATAATATTGGAATGGAAAATCAAAAATTATAGATACGACGGAGACGTATCAGCATCCCCAAGCTTAATTCCTGCTCGTCCTCGAGTAGGTAAATGATAAAAAAGGTAATTTTTGATGTGGAATGCTACCTAGCATAATCTTGATCATATAATCTAATCATGGCATGAATATTAAGACACGAGTGATTCAAAGCAATAGTCTATAATTTGACCTCACGCATCCCAACAAACAATCATGTCTTTCAAAACATCAATGCTAAAGAACGCTATCCCTACAAAATCATATAGTCTTGTCATGCTCCATCTTCTTAACACAAAGTATTTATCATGCACAACCCCGATGACAAGCCGAGCAATTGGTTCATACTTTTTAATGCGCTTCAGCTTTTTCAACCCCTAGGCAATACATGAGTGCAAGCCATGAACATAGCACTATGGGTGGAATACAGTATGATGATAGGGGTAAACATAGAGAAGACAAAAAGGTAAGAAAGTCTCACATCAATGCGGCTAATCAACAGGCTATGGAGATGCCCATGAATTGATATCAATGCGAGGAGTAGGGATTGCCATGCAACAGATGCACTAAGAGCTATAAGTGTATGAAAGCTCAACATGAAACTAAGTGGGTGTGCATCCAACTTGCTTGCTCGAAAACCCTGGGCATTTGAGGAAGCCCATCATCGGAATATACAAGCCAAGTTCTATAATGAAAAATTCCCACTAGTATATGAAAGTGACTACATAGGAGACTCTCTACATGAAAAACATGGTGCTACTTTGAAGCACAAGTGTGGAAAGGATAGTAACATTGCCCCTTCTCTCTTTTTCTCTCATTTTTTTGTTTCCTTTTTCTTTTCTTTTTTTCTTGGGCTCTTTTTGGCCTCTTTTTTTATTTTTCTTTATTTCATCCGAAGTCTCATCCCGACTTGTGGGGGAATCATAGTCTCCATCATCCATTCCTCACTTGGGACAATGCTCTACTACGCATGTCCCTAGGGCATAGATTGGTAGGAAAAGACCATCGCTCATCCCCGACCGCCACTTATAAGGAAGACAATCAATAATAACTCACGCTCCAACTTCTTAGCATAACGAGAGACTTTACATGCATGCTTCGGGAATCACAAACCTTAACAACAATATTCTTACTAACCACAACCACTCACTAGTACCTCTCACATATTATCATCTCTATATCGCAAAACTATTGCAAGGAATCAAACACATCATATTCAGTGATCTACAAGTTTTATGTAGGATTTTATGACTAACCATGTGAATGACCAATTCATGTTGACTCTCTAAATAGATATAAGTGAAGCAAGAGAGTTTAATTCTTTCTACAAAAGATTATGCTCACGCTCTAATAAATATAAGTGAAGCAAAAGAGCATTCTACAAATAACGGTTTTCTATGTGAAGAGAAACAGGCAATCCAAACTTCGAATGATATAAGTGAAGCACATGAAGCATTCTATAAAGCCATACTCAAAAGATACAAGTGAAGTGCAAAGAGCATTCTATAAATCAACCAAGGACTATCTCGTACCGGCATGGTGCATTATTAAAAGAAAAAATAAAAAGCACACGACGCTCCAAGATTTACGCATATCACGTGAACAAAATAAAAACCGAAACATACCGATACTTGTTGAAGAAAGATGGGATGCCTTCTGGGGCATCCCCAAGCTTAGACGCTTGGGTCTCCTTGAATATTTACTTGGGGTGCCTTGGGCATCCCCAAGCTTGAACTCTTGCCTCTCCTCCTTCTCCTCATATCGAGACCTCCTTGATCTTCGAACACTTCATCCACAAAAAACTTAACAAAACCCTCGTGAGATTCGTTAGTGTAATAAAGCAAATCACTACTTTAAGTACTATTGCAAACCCATTCATATTTTATTTTTGCATTATAGCTATTGTATTCTAACTTATCCATGGCTTATACCACCGATACAATCCATAGTTCCATCAAAACAAGTAAAACAATGCATCAAAAACAGAATCTGTCAAAAACAGGACAGTCTGTAGCAATCTGAACATTGACCATACTTCTGTAACTCCAAAAATTCTGAAAAATTAGGAAAAAAATAAAAAAATTGCATTACAGTACTGTGTAAAAATTTCAGAAACTTTTGATGTTCCAGTAAAAAATGTAAATTCATGCACTACAGTCAAAGTTTCTGTTTTTGCACCGCACATACCAACAAGCAATCTAATCATCCTAAAGGCAAATCTTGGCACACTATTTTTATAATACAATAGATTTATACAAGGGGATAATTATTTTGGTGAGAAACTTCCATGAAAAATTCTACATTGTTTTCATGAGCATGAACACAAGTGTTCAAGGTCGACCCTCACTTCTCCAATGCATAACCTTCCAATCGCTTCTCTTTTTGAAAAAGTTTTTACGTTCCCCTCTATATTTTTTTGTTTTTAAACTTTATAAAAGCACACAACAGAATAAAACGACTCTCTAAAACTTCCGGGATTTCTCCCTGGCAGTGTTTTCTTTAAATCCATTAAGCTAGGCATAAAGTGCTCAAGTAATTATTTCCCCCGGATCCCTAGGTATATCATAGCCAATTTTAATTAGCAATGATTTATGATTTAGTAGTGAGCACAAAGCAACATATATCATGCAATGATGAAGCCTAACTCTCTTCCTATGCATTGGCATGTCATAAAAGAACAATTCATGCACACATAATAAAGGCCGATACATAGCATAAATAGTTTCTTATAATTTTATTGTGTTGGAAACATAGAGAGGTGGAGATCTAGTTCCTTTCTCATAATAATTGCAAGTAGGAGCAGCAAGCACATGCATATCATATTCATGAAAATCATCATGTGTAACGGTAAAACGCAACCCATCAATATAATCCTTAATAAGTGCAAACTTCTTCGATATAGTGTATTTGGGAGAATTCAAAAAGATAATAGGACTATCATGTGTGGGTGCAATAGCAACAATTTCATTCTTAACATAAGGAACTATAGCAAGTTCATCTCCATAAGCATAATTCATATTGGCATCTTGGCCACAAGCATAGCAAGTATCAAGTTCATCAAAAAGGGACATTTCAAAAGAATCCAAGGGATCATAGCAATTATCATAGCATTCATCCTTTGGTAAGAACGAAGGGAAATTAAACAATGTATGTGTTGAAGAGTTACTCTCATTAGAAGGTGGGCGCGGGTAGCTAATCCGCTCTTCCTCCTTTTGTTCTTCGCTCTCCTCCACATCTTTTCCATATAATGAGCTCACAGTTTCATCAATTTTTTCTTCCATAGATTCTTGCAAAATATTAGTCTCTTCTTGGATAGCGGAGACTTCCTCAATAAATACATCAATATTGGAATTGTATTTATAATTCTCATAGCAATATTTAAGTATAGCAAAAATTTCAGGTCTATAAACAGCATCATCATAATCTTCATACTTTTCAAACAGAGATTCAATTTCATAAGCACCCTTAAAAGCAACAAATTCTTCTATTCGTTCCACACCATAGTAATTATATCTACCATTAGCATAAGAAGCCAAGGTTTCATTATCATTAAATTCACATGAAAAGGGAAGGTGGCGAGCCTTCATCCTAGAGCAAAAAGTATAATCATATCTCTAGCATAGATCCCAAGCATACCAATACAACATTTCAATTTGATCCCATAAGAGTTTCCCTTTTTGAACCAAGCGATACTCCCTATAGTATTCACGTTGATCCAACGTGTCTCCCATTATCAAGTTGAATGGGGTTTTCTTAGGATTATCAAAGTAGTGTCTAATATTTTTCACATAACGAGCATCGAGGGTTTTAGGAGGTTCCCTGTCTCCATGAGTAGCAAGTACAACTAATTTTTTTGGTATTTCATGTTCCATATCCATAACTAAAGATATAAAACAACTTAGAACAGAAAATAAAAACTACTTAGTGATAAAGCAAACAAGCACAGACGAGAATATTCACCCGACGCTATTGCTCCCCGGCAACGGCGCCAGAAAAAGGTCTTGATAACCCACAAGTATAGGGGATCATTTGTAACCTTTTTCGATAAATAAGAGTGTTGAACCCAGAGAGGAGCTAAAGGTAGAAGAAATATTCCTTCAAGTTCTATCGACCACCGATACAACACTACGCACACTTAACGTTCACTTTACCTAGAACAACTATGAAACTATTTTGTAGGTGTGATGCTAGAACTACTTTACAAAAATAAAACTATGAGTAATTTGCAAGATAATAATAGTTACTTGTCTAGTAAATAGCTTTTGTAACACAAGAGAAGGATTTTATCCCTAGGCAATCGATAACTAGACCGGTAATCATTATTGCAATTTTATATGAGGGAGAGGCATGAGCTAACATACTTTCCGTACTTGGATCATATGCACTTATGATTGGAACTCTAGCAAGCATCCACAACTACCAAAGATTATTAAGGTAAAACCCAACCATAGCATTAAGTATCAAGTCCTCTTTATCCCATACGTAACAACCCACTTACTCGGGTATGTGTTTCAGTCACTCCCGCCACCCACCATAAGCGAATCATGAACGTATTGCAACACCCTATAGTGAGGATCCCTCACGCTCGCGCGAGATGGAGGGCACCATAGGATAGCACCAAAATAAAACATACAACTTAAACCAATCATGATCATAAATCAACCCATAGGACAAAACATATCTACTCAAACATCATAAGATAGCCATACATCATTGGGAAATAATATATGGCGTGGATCACCATGTTTAAGTAGAGATTACAGAAGGGAAAAGAGGTGTTACACCGCTGCATAGAGGGGGAGAAGGTTGGTGTTTATGGTAGAAAGGTTGTTGGTGTAGTTCGCCGTCACGATTCTTGCCCCGGTGGCACTCCGGCGCCACCGGGAGAGAGGGGGAGAGAGCCCCCCTCCTTATTCTTCTTCCTTGGCCTCCCCCATAGATGGGGGGATAGTTCCCCCTCTGGTCCATGGCCTCCACGGCGGCGGAGGGGCATGAGCCCCTCCGACATTGGATCTTTCTCTGTTCTCTTCTGTTTCGCGTTCCTGTTTTCTGGCCCTTCACCATTTCTTAAATTCCCGGAGATCCATAACTCTGAATGGGCTGAAATTTTGAGAGGATTTTTATGCATAAATTATCTTTCTTGTGGCGAAAGAAGGGCAGCAACCTCCTTACGAGGTGCCCACTAGCCATTAGGGAACGCCTGGGCCCCCCTGGCACACCCTGGTTCCTAGTGGGCCCCTCGAGCATCGTCTTGCGTTGATTCTTCTTCCAAAATTTCACATATATTCCAAAAAAATCTCCATAAAGTTTTATCATGTTTGGACTTCGTTTGATATAGATATTATGCGAAACAAAAAACATGCAACAAATAGGAACTGGCACTGGGCACTGGATCAATATGTTAGTCCAATAAATCATAAAAATTGTTGCCAAAAGAATGTGAAATATGTATAATATTGGCATGGAACAATAAAAAATTATAGATACGATGGATATGTATCACATACATCAAGCGCTTCGACGTCAAGAAGGAACAAAAGGCGGAAAGGTTTGACTTGTTGATAAAGGCGGCCGAGAAGAAGCTCAAGCTCGAAGAGAAGAGGGACATGATCGAAGAGAAGAAGGCCATGCTTGAAGAGAAGAAGGTGAAGATCCATCCGTTGTGGAGGATGCGAAGATATTGACCTTGAAGGTGGCGGATTTGGATGACGATGCAAGAATGATTGTGCAAGTCGTTCGTTTCAAAATATTGCAGGGGTAGAAGGATGAGCTGGACAGGGTGGAGTAGGAGGAGATGGAGGCGATGGAGAAGGAGGTGAAGGCCGATGCAGAGGAAGAGGCGGCCTACATGGCGGCCGCGGTAGATTAAGCGTGTAGGCTTAGATTGATGCACTACTGGACTGATATTCTTTTGTGATCGAGCATGTAAAAACTAAGACTTGACTCTTTTTGGTTGTGATCGTTGATGATGTGATCCGTCACGCGCAATGGAATGAACGTGTGTGAATTTCAAATTACCTTTTACAGACGAACATATGGTGGCTAGCTTTGGATGGCGGCTCGCGCATCCGTATTCATGGACTACTCCCCCTGTCCATAAACGGATGCACTGCCCGATTTGCAGGTCAACGTTGAAAATGTTGAAGATGCCCCAAAGGGTATTGGGGGCTCATAGAGGGTAGGGGTGCTTTTTATCACATCATGATTAGCCTATAGCACATAGAAGGATTCCGACACTTAACGTCCAAATCTCTATCGTGACATCTCGCCAAGTCTCTCTGACTTGTCGAATTCCTCCTTCGACATTGTAAGAGCATCTACAGCCGGACCCCTATATCCTCCTCAAACGCCTGAAATGTCCGTCCGGTTAGTGCCCAGTCAAAAAAGAATGGCCCAACCGGACCCCCCCACTTCCTCCCTAAACGCCCGGACTGACCGGCGTACCTCAAACCTGTCTCAAATCTGAGGGCAATATGAGGCTCCCCGGTTACGCCCAGGCACTTCACCCGACCCTACATGCAGCAACTCCACCTCCATCTCTCTCATCTCCTGATGATGGCCGCCGCGAGCGCACCTGCTGGCCGGCCGCCGCGAGCGCGCAGCCGCTGTCAGCTGGCCGACTGCTGATACGTGTCCAACATATCTATATTTTTTTTATTGTTCCATGCTATTATATTATCAATCTTGGATGTTTTATATGCATTATTATGCTATTTTATATCATTTTTTGGGACTAGCCTATTAACCTAGTGCCCAGTGCCAGTTGTTGTTTTTTTTCTTGTTTTTGTCTTTACATAAAATCAATACCAAACGGAACGAAACTTTTTGACGATTTTTCTTGGACCACAAGACACCCTGGAAGCTTCGGGAGGAGGCCAGAAGAGCCAAGAGGTGGCCACAAGCTCAGGGGGCGCGCCTCCCAAGTTTGTGGCCCCCCGTGGCACTTCCAACCCTAATTTTTCTTCTATAAATACCCAAATATTCCCCGTAGACTAGGGGGCACATCAAAAATACTTTTTAGCTACCGCAAGTTTCAGTCTTCGTGAGATCCCATCTAGGGACCTTTTCCGGTACTCTGTCGGAGGGGGATTCGATCACGAAGAGATTCTACATCAACCTTGCTACCCTTTTGATGATGTGTGAGTGGTTTACCATAGACCTACGGGTTCATAGCTAGTACCTAGATGGCTTCTTCTCTCTCTTTGATCCTCAATACAATGTTCTTGGAGATCTATTCGATGTAATCTTCTTTTGCGGTGTGTTTGTTGAGATCTGATGAATTGTGGGTTTATGATCAGATTATCTATGAATATTATTTGAGTATTCTCTGAACTCTCTTATGCATGATTTATATATCTTTGTACTTCTCTCTGATCTATTGATTTGGTTTGGACAACTAGATTGATTTTTCTTGCAATGGGAGAGGTGCTTTGTAATGGGTTCAATCTTGCAGTGCTCAATCCCAGTGACAGAAAGGGACATGACACGTATTTGTATTGTTGCCATTAAGGATAAAAAGATGGGGTTTGTTCATATTGATTGGATCTATCCCTCTACATCATGTCATCTTGCTTAAGGCGTTACTCCATTCTTGTTAACTTAATACAATAGATGCATGCTGGATAGCGGTCGATGTGTGGAGTAATAGTAGTAGATGCAGGAGGAGTCGGTCTACTTGTCACGGACATGATGCCTATATACATGATCATTGCCTTAGATATCGTCATAACTATGCGCTTTTCTATCAATTGCTCAACAGTAATTTGTTTACCCACCGTATGCTTTCTTTCATGAGAGAAGCCTCTAGTGAAAACTATGGCCCCTGGGTCTATCTTTTATCATATTATTTTCAGATCTATAAAATCAAAAACACAAAAATACCTTGCTGCAATTTATTTACTTTTATTTTATTTAGCACTTTTACTTATCTTTAATATCTATCACTATCAGATCTCATCCTTGCAAGTAACCGTGAAGGGATTGACAACCCCTTTATCGCGTTGAGTGCAAGTATTTGTTTGTTTGTGTAGGTGTAATTATTGGAGACTTGTGTGTTTCTCCTACTGGATTGATACCTTGGTTATCAACTGAGGGAAGTACTTATCTCTACTTTGCTGCATCACCCTTTCCTCTTCAAGGGAAAAACCAACACAAGCTCAAGAAGTGGCAGCCGCCGCGTCCTGGCCATCGCGTGCGCGCTGCTACCCTCCGCGAGCGGGCCTGATGCTAGCCACCGCAAGCGTGCAACCGTCGTGTGCTGGCCGGCCGCCGCGCCCTCACTACTAGGGAAAACCCTAGTAGCAGTGCGGGGAAATGGCCTAGCAGTAGCACGGGTGCCAGCGCTACTGCTACGGCGCTACAGCTAAAATTTAGCAGTGGCGCTTGTTTGGCCCCGCTACTGCTAAGTAAGTTATCAGTAGTGCGTCTCCCATCACGCGCTACTGCTAGTTACTAGCAGTGCGCCATGACCACACGCTACTACTATTATTACATATTCCATTTATATTTTTATACCGTATTTATACACCGTTATACAAGTTTTCATACAGTAGCAATTTAGAGGTTGTTATATCATTATGATCATGATGAGTTATTATATCATTTGGTGAAAGAAACACGGATTAGATTCAAGTAGATGGATCCAAAGTGACCAGGTTGGATTATTAGGACGACATCATCATCATGATCATCATCATCATAATAATAATAACAACTCATCATCATCATAGTCATATAACAACTCCTCATCATCATAACAACTCCTCCTCCTCCTCCTCCTCATCATCATCATCTATGAGTCATATAACAACTCACCATTCTAACACATTGTAGCACATAACTCATCATCATAATAACAACTCCTCCTCATCATCATAGTCATAATCAACACTAACTAATTGTTCTTAATACCTAGGACCTACTCCTCTCTCCTAGGTAAAATAGCATAAAACAGGTAAACCGGTCCATCTCCAAAATGGATAATGGAGATCCACCTGTCGCCAACTTGTGGCTTGCGCACATGCATGTTGTCTCCAATCGGTTGCGTGTGCGCATTCATTAGTTTCCTCCATTCTTTGATATTGATCCTTGCATCTTTCAAAGAAATAGAGTATGCACTATGGTAAGCCATCGGCGGAAACGGTCGTAAGCTAACCATATACATATGACCTTCGATAAGCATCATTTCAGGCACAACCTCCTTCGAGAGCTTCTGTTGAACAACATAATAGTAACATATATAGTTAGCAATGTAGTTTACTTAAGAATAATGTATGCAATGAAGTTACCAT
The DNA here is from genome assembly GCA_011799875.1 of Thinopyrum elongatum. Taxonomy (NCBI): domain Eukaryota; kingdom Viridiplantae; phylum Streptophyta; class Magnoliopsida; order Poales; family Poaceae; genus Thinopyrum; species Thinopyrum elongatum. Next base: position 525,636,667 of record CM022298.1, read on the forward strand.
CATTAACAAAATCATACCAAGTTTTTGGCAATGAAGTTACCATCATGCAACTCATGGACTAGAGGCACGTATCCACTAAAATTTGGGCTGATAAACTAATTGGTCTTAAAGGTCTCAACATCATCTATAAATGGGACAAGATATCCTTTCTCCTCACAATTAAGATAGGAGCCATAGCTGTAGTACGTCCTGTCTACAACCTTCTAAGTATTTCTTGAAGATAAGAAATAAGCTGATGATGTCTACTACGCAACATTTCTTCTTGTAGACTCGTGTTGGGCCTCCAAGCGCAGATTTTTGTAGGACAGTAGCAATTTTCCCTCAAGTGGATGACCTAAGGTTTATCAATCTATGGGAGGCATAGGATGAAGATGGTCTCTCTCAAACAACCCTGCAACCAAATAACAAAGAGTCTCTTGTGTCCCAACACACCCAATATAATGGTAAATTGTATAGGTGCACTAGTTCGGTGAAGAGATGGTGATACAAGTGTAATATGGATAGTAGATATAGGTTTTTGTAATCTGAAAATATAAAAACAGCAGGGTAACTAGTAACAAAAGTGAGCAAAAACGGTATTGCAATGCTTGAAAACAAGGCCTAGGGTTCATACTTTCACTAGTGCAAATTCTCTCAACAATGATAACATAATTGGATCATATAACAATCCCTAAACGTGCAACAAAGAATAACTCCAAAGTTTCTATCAGAGAACGTAGGACGAAAACATGCATCAACCCCTATGCATAGATTACCCCAATGTCACCTCGGGAATCCGTGAGTTGAGTGCCAAATCATACATCAAGTGAATCAATAGAACATCCCATTGTCACCACAGATATCCCATCGCAAGACATACATCAAGTGTTCTCAAATCCAATATTCAATCCAACATAACGAAACATCAAAGAGCAAGACTCCATTCATCACAAGAAGGTAGAGGGGGAAGAACACCATAAGATCCAAATATATTAACAAAGCTCGCGGTACATCAAGATCATGCCAAATCAAGAACACGAGAGAGAGAGAGATCAAACACATAGCTACTGGTACATACCCTCAGCCCCGAGGGTGAACTACTCCCTCCTCTTCATGGTGACCGTCGGGATGATGTAGATGGCCTCCGGTGATGATTTCCCCCTACAGCAGGGTGCCTGAACGGGGCCCCGATTGGTTTTTCATGGCTACAGAGGCTTGCGGTGGCGGAACTTCCCATCTTGGGTTCTTTCTGGGGGTTTGTGTATTTATAGGAATTTTTGGCATAGATTTCACGTCAAGGGGGTCCATGAGGCAGCGACAAGCTCGGTCGCCCCTCCCTGGGTGGTAGGGCACGGCTAGCGAGCTTGTCGTGTCATCGTGAGTCTTCTGGTCCTCCCACGAAGCATCGAGGGTCTCTTTTGGTCCACAAAAAATCCTCATAAATTTTCAGCTCATTCCGAGAACTTTTATTTCTGCACAAAAAAGACACCACGATAGTTCTGCTGAAAACAACGTCAGTCCGGGTTAGTTCTAATCAAATCGTACCAAAACCATATAAAATTGGTGTAAACATGGCATGAGTACTTAATAAATTATAGATACGTTGGAGACGTATCAGCATCCCCAAGCTTAATTCCTGCTCGTCCTCGAGTAGGTAAATGATAAAAGAAATAATTTATGAAGTGTGAATGCTAGCAAGTGCACACGTTTGATCAATGATAATTACAATCACTTTTTCTAGCATTATTATATATCATAAACAGTAGCTCATCTCATAAAACTTCTCATGGTCAAGTAGCAAGCTATTCACATGTTAAAGCATAGACCATAAACTTTCTTGAACACTAACAAACTATGTTCTCGGTCATCAAACAATTGCAATTCATCTTATTTTCAGGAAGGGCCTATGTAAGAGCTTTGATTTAGCAAATTCCACATACTCAACTATCATGTAGTCTTCCATGATTGCTGACACTCAAAGCATATTTTTAGAACAAATAGCATCCGTCGAATACAGAGAAAGATAGGGGCTTAATGTTTCACCTCCCAACTTATTTATCATTTAGATAATTGTCAACAATAATAATTCATGATCAAATATATTTGAATGGCCATATATGCTTGGATATTTCCCCACCACATGATACTTGCCAACTAGAGAATAATTGAGGTTGAAATGAGAAGGAATACTACTGACTCTTGCATAAAAGTAAAAGATAGGCCCTTCGCAGATGGAAGCAGGGATTTGCAGAGGTGCCAGAGCTTGAAGCTTTTAAAACAAAGATGAATATAATTTTGAGAGGTATGCTTTCATTGTCAATGTAACGACTGAGAGTTCCCAATATCTTCCATGCTAGACACATTATAGGCGGTTCCCAAATAGAAAGGTAAAGTTTTTACTCCCCCTCCACCAACAAACACAAGCCATGGCGAGCCGATTCCTTGGGTGCCCTCCATACCAACAACGATCCGGGGGAGTTTTGTTTCATTATTATATTTTGATTTTGATTTTGATCATAGGACTGGGCATCCCAATTACCAACCACTTTCTCATGAATGACAAGCGAATAAACACTTATCTTGAGAATAACCCACCTAGCATGGAAGATACTGACCGCCCCCTGTTGCTTCATGAGCAATTTGGGCAAACAAAAAAGATTATTATTTGAAGATTTAGAGTTTGGCACATGCAACTTTACTTGGAACGACAGGTAAATACCGCATATAGGTAGGTATGGTGGACTCATATGGAATAACTTTGGGTTTAAGGAAGTGGATGCACAAGCAGTATTCCCGCTTAGTATAGGTGAAGGCTAGCAAAAGATCCTAAGCAAGCACCACATGTTGGAGGATCCATAACAATATAACTTCTATACAAATATACCCAAACATAACTCATTACATTGTCTTCCTTGTCCAACTTCAACTAATTTGCTCAAGTTTGAAAATAATTAATGGGGCTCACAATCATAGAAGATGTCTGATACGTCTTCAACGTATCTATAATTTTTGCTTGTTCCATGCTGTTATATTATCATTCTTGGATGTTTTACAATCATTTTATAGCAACTTTATATCATTTTTTGGGACTAACCTATTAACATAGTGCCCAGTGCTAGTTGCTATTTTTTGCTTGTTTTTTACTTTGCAAAAAATCAATACCAAACGGAGTCCAAACGCAGCGAAACTTTTTGGAGATTTTTTCTGGACCAGAAGACACCTGTTGGGCCAAAGAAGTACTAGAGGGGGCTCCGAGGGGAGCACAACCCACCTGGGAGCACCTGGGGGCCCAGGCACGCCCTGGTGGGTTGTGCCCACCTCGGCCACCTCCCGCACCGCCTCTTTGCTCTATAAATACCCCGAAAATCCAAAAACCATAGGGGCGTCGATGAAACACAATTCCAGCCACCGCAAGTTCCAGAACCACCAGATCCAATCTAGACACCATCACGCAGGGGTTCAGCATCCTCATTGGTGCCTCTCCGATGATGCGTGCATAGTTCATTGTAGACCTATAGGTCCATAGTTAGTAGCTAGATGGCTTCCTCTCTCTCTTTTGATTCTCAATACAATGGTCTCTTGGATATCTATTTGATGTAACTCTTTTTGCGGTGTGTTTCTTGGGATCCGATGAACTTTGAGTTTATGATCAGATCTATTTATCCATGAAAGTTATTTGAGTTTCTTTGATCTCTTATATGCATGATTACTTATAGCCTCGTATTTCTTCTTCGAATCTTTGGTTTAGTTAGGCCAACTAGATCGATTTTTCTTGCCATGGGAAGAGGTGCTTTGTGATGGGTTCGGTCGTCCGGTGTTCTTTCCCAGTGACAGAAGGTGCAGCAAGACACGTATTGATCGTTGCTATTAAGGATAACAAGATGGGGTCTACTCCTACATGAATAGATCTTGTCTACATCATGTCATCATTCTTATTACATTACTTCATTTTTCCATGAACTTAATACACTAGATGCATGCTGGATAGCGGTCGATGTGTTGAGTAATAGTAGTAGATGTAGGCAGGAGTCGGTCTACTAATCTTGGACGTGATGCCTATATAATGATCATTGCCTGGATATCGTCATAATTATTTGAAGTTCTATAAATTGCCCAACAGTAAATTTTTTACCCGCCATATGCTATTTTTCTCGAGAGAAGCCACTCGTGAAATCTACGGCCCCCGGGTCTATTCTTTATCATATTTGCTTTGAGATCTATTTTTATTTGCTTTTGTTTTCAGATCTATTATTCTAAAAAACCCAAAAATACCTTGCTGCACTTTTTATTTATTTATTTATTTTATTTTGTTTTATTGTGAGATCTATTTATCCAAAATCATACAAACCAATCTATCTTTTACCCGAGAGGGATTGACAACCCCTCTTATGCGTCGGGTTGCAAGTATTTGTTCTTTGTGTGCACGTACCATTTACATAGTGTTTTGGGGCAACTCCTAAAATTGGATGATCTGGCAATCTGGATGCTAAAACTTTTGTTTTGGGGCAAGGGAACGTTTTGGGAAAAGAACATATCCAAGAAATTTTCAACTGTGTTGGAAATTTGACTCTTGATGATGCTCCTATACTTAACAAAACTAAATCTTATACGGAAGCTATTTCAGCACTAGTTCTGAAACTTGAAAATAGATTTATCCATACCCACCCTACCTTGCAAAGATTTTTTTATGAGCTACCATCTATAAAAGATCTTAAGGCTAAAAAGATAGCTACCCAAGTTCTTATGAATGAATTTGATCACATAGTACGGAAAGCGAGGGAATTTTTTTATTTTTATGGCATGAGCCATGAAAAACCGGTAATAGATGAGATCCTTTACAATAGTGATTACATGTTGAGACATTTGCTTGGTAATAATCAAAATTTTGATGAGAATATCAAAAAGGAAATCCCCGCTTTAGATATAATCCAACAAGTTTTCAATGATGTTAATCAACGACATTCTTGGATTGTTGCCGGAAATTAAAGGGGATACATAGATGGGCAACTTGATAATGCTAAAATTTCTATGGATAATGTGTTTCAAGTTATTTTTGCAAAACCTCCTGGCAAGAACACATCTACGGAAAGTGAGAAGAAAGATGACAATACTTGAATGTATGCTTTATGCCTAGCTAGGGGCGTAAAACGATAGCGCTTGTTGGGAGGCAACCCAATGAATGAAATTTGTTTTTGCCTTTTTCTTTCTGTTCTTGAGTGTGATGCCCCTGATTCAATCGTACACTAATCATACATGCAAACGTGTATGATCAAGATCAGGGACTCACGGGAAGATATCACAACACAAGTCTAAACACAAATTAAAGTCATACAAGCTTTATATTACAAGCCAGGGGCCTCGAGGGCTCGAATACATAAGCTCAATCACAGACGAGACAGCGGAAGCAACAATATCTGAGTACAGACATAAAGTTAAAGAAGTTGCCATAAGATGGCTAGCACAAACATGGAAACAGATCGAAGAGGCGCAGGCCTCCTGCCTGGGATCCTCCTAACTACTCCTGGTCATCAGCGGCCTGCACGTACTAGTAGGCACCCTCGATGTAGTATGAGTCGTCGAAGGTGGCGTCTGGCTCCGGGGCTCCAGCATCTGGTTGCGACATCCGAGAATAATGGAAAAGGGGGAAAAGAGGGAGCAAAGCAACCGTGAGTACTCATCCAAATTACCCGCAAGCAAGGATCTACAATACATAAGCATCGGTATCAATGAAAAGGGTAGTATCTGTGGACTGAACTGCAGAATGCCAGAATAAGAGCGGGATAGCTAGTCATATCGAAGACTACGCTTCTGGCAGCCTCCATCTTGAAGCATATAGAAGAGAGTAGCTGGTAAGTTAACCAAGTATCATCGCATAGCATAATCCTACCCGATGATCCTCTCCTCGTCACCTTGTGAGAGAGCGATCACCGGGTTGTCTCTGGAACATATCTGGGTGTGTTTTATTAAGTATCCGATTCTAGTTGTCATGAGGTCGAAATATAACTCCAGGTCGTCCTGTTACCGTGGACACGACTATTCAAATAGATCAATCTTCCCTGCATGGGTGCACCACATTACCCGGCACGCTCGATCCCTCTGGCCGGGCACACTTTCCTGGGTCATGTCCGGCCTCGGAAGATCAACACATCGCAGCCCTACCAAGGCCCAACAGAGAGGTCAGCACGCCGGTCTAAATCCTAAGTGCGCAGGGGTCTTGGGCCCATCGCCCTTTCCACTCTTGCATGTTGCGTGGGCGGCCGAAAGCAGACCTAGCCCCCCTAATACAAGAGCAGGCGTTCCAGTCCAATCTGGCGCGCGCCGCTCAGTCGCTGATGTCTGAAGAGCTTCGGATGATACTACGACGCCGGTTGCCCATATCTTGTCCCACATGGCGGTTAGTGCGTATAAGGCCAACGACCAACTCAGATCAAATACCCAATCTCGTTAAGCATGTTATTATGAAATAACCGCGGACGCCGACCAGGGACCAGGCCCACCTGTCTCCTAGATGGTCTCAACCGCCCTGTCGCTCTACCACAAAGATCCACTCAGAGGGCCGTCGGGAAATATGTCCTTTCAGCCCCCAGTCCGTGAATCACTCGCGGGCACTCTACGAGCTGACCCGACTTTAGTCACCACAATGTATCATGTATAATATGTATGTATGTATATACCCGTGATCAACTCCCAAGTGATCACGGCCCGATAGCATAGCATAGCAGACGGACAAGAATGTAGGGCCACTGATGGAATACTAGCATCCTACACTAAACATTTAGGATAGCAGGTAAAGGTATCAACCATTGTAGCAACAATGACAGGTTATGCAACAGATTAGGACCTATCGAATCAACAACAGTAGCAAACCTAATGCAAGGATAAGAGAGAAGAGAGTGGGCGATATCTGGTTGATCAAGGGGGGTTTGCTTGCCTGGAAGCTCGGCACAGAAGGACGGGTCGTCAACACCGTAGTCGATCGGGGCATCAGCAGTGACGTCAGTCTCCAAGTCTACCGGAGATAAGAGGGGAAGAAACAATAAATACAATGGAAACAGATGTATGGCGATGCATGATATGGTAATAAACGGTGCTAGGTGTGACCCAACGCGGTACTACGCGATACTGGCGAAGGGGGAAAACATCCGGAAAAGTATTCCCGGTGTTAGGCATATTCGAATAGATGAAACGGAGGGGGACGGTTGCATGTTCGCTATGCTAGGGGCATGTGGTAGACGAACAGAGCGCGTATTCGGGATCGTCACATTTTTTTGAGCAACTTACATGTATAAAGTATTTTCATCCGAGTTACGGATTAGTTTATATTAATTTTCAAAGTTTTAATTCATTTTCTGGATTTTCTAAAATTAAGATTATTTCGAAATAAAAGAATAAAGTGCTATGGGTACACAGAGAGTGTACCCAGAGAGGTGCATATGTGGCTGACAGTGGACCCAGTTGACTGGGTCAACTGCCCAGTCAGTAGAGGCTGACTTGTGGGCCAAGCTACTGACTCGGCAGGGTGACTGGGCTGGCCCTATCCACTGGAACAGTGATAGGGCCCCACCTATCAGTGATAGTGGGCTTAATCTATGGGTTAATAAAAAGGACGGTTAATTAAGGGTGTGGGGCCTGACTGTTAGTGACTGTTTAGTTTAGTTAACTAGGTAGTTTAATTAACTAGTATCTAATTAGCGCGTGGGGCCCAGCGGTTAGCGACACTGGGCAGGGTTAGTTGCTGGGTTAGCGGTGCCACGTCAGCGCACCGGCGGCTAAATGCCGGCGGCCAAATACACGGCAGCGCGCGTCGGGAGTCGACGGAAAATCGCTAGGGGGCATCATTCGGCGCGCGGTTGGCTCCATTTGAACGAGTGTTCGACGGTGCGTCGATCTGCGGCGGTGGCGCGGGCTGGGGTGGCCAAACTTGGTCGGAGCGGCGACGTTCATGTGCTCAGGTGGCCACGACAGCGATGGCATCAACGGTTGGGAGCACCACGGCGGAGCAGAGCTTCGATAATGGCGGCGCGGCGTGGGGAGCGTGCTATGGGTACGGAGAGGGACAGGGGAGAGAGGGGAGATGGCGCGGGGCTCACCGGGCCCTGCAGATGTGCGTACGCGGGCTTGGGGGAGGCTTGGTGATGACGACGTGGTGGCGGTGTTCTCCGGCGACTAGAGGGGTAGGCGGGGTCGCGCGCGTCGATTTAGAGATTCCCAACTCCGCCCAGCGGCACTGGGAGGAGCAGCGGACGGCGACCGGTCTTCAGGGCAGGATGCGGCGATGAGAGGAGGCCGGTGGCCGTGGCTATGGCAAGGGCGCGGCCATGATAGCGCTTGGGAGCTGCAGATCTGGAGGAGGGAGAGAGGCCGAGAGGGAGAGTGGAATGGGGAGCGGTAGGGGAGTGAGTGGGGCGAGGGGGAGGACCGAGGAGGCGGGGAGGGGATCCTTATCCCCTCGCTCGAAGCCGACGAGGCGGTCAGGAGGAGTCCGCACCCTGTAGCGGTCAGGACAGGGGAACAGGAGAGGGGCGACCCGGCGGGGTAAGTGGGCCAGCTGGGCCGGCTGAAGCCAAGGTCCAGAGGGGGGTGCAGGGGCTTTTCCTCTTTTTGCAATTTCTTTTGCTTTTACCTTTTATAGTTTTCTGTTTTCTCTTTAGTTTACTTTCTATTTTAGTTTTAATAATATACCAAAGTGGCACCTAAATTAATGTTACAATTTGTGTCACTGCCACAAATAATTTGGCACCTAAAATAAAGTAATTTGTATTTGTTTATTATTCTAAGAGCGTTTAAATAATTGTTTTACAGCTGTTTTAATTACTTTAGAACATTAGAATACTTTATAAAAATGTAGTTTCTTCACCAATATTATTTGTGATTTATTTGTCACATCCAAAACATTTTAGTTTTAATATTTGAAAACTTTTACTGTTTGACTTTATTTTAAATATGAATTTTGAATTGGTTTTGGATCAACGCGAGATTAACAACTGTAACAGTGGTGACATAGCATCATTAGCATGGGGTTACTATAGCTTGATTATCCGGGCGTTACAAATCTCCTCCACTACAGGAAATCTCGTCTCGAGATTTAGGAGGTGTAGTAAGGGGGAAAGTTCCGGTTACGAAATTCTAACGGATCTTCTCGGCCTTGGCTCCTCTTCTCAAAGAAGTTGATCCCTACATTGATGTCTTCATTTATCTGCTTTAGGTCATCATGATGAAGCCGACATCCTTTCTTCAGGATCTCCATCGTACTTACGAAAGAAATAGGGGGGGTATTCCGAAAGAACGGGCCACTTCAAGGTGGTAGATAACTTTGGGGAAGGTGGTGGAAAGTAACTCTCAAATGGAAACTTAAGAAGATATCGAGAGCAAAGTAAGAAGGTACCACGGGAAATTTGAGCGGGCAGGCAATCATTTTCGATGCCTGAAACAGAGCATGAAAGGGGTTCAGAGTAACGGGAGTAAGTATTGTGTCTGATACCAGAATAGATCATCTCTAGGAAGGTGACCCATGAATTACATCCGGAGTCAAACGCGAGGAGTAACTTTGGCAACAGGGGTCTACATGAGAGTCAGGGTTCGATCCTGTGGAACTATGGGTTATGGGCCCACCATGTGGGTTAAAAAGTAGGAAGGGTGATGTCATCTTGCACGATCATGATAGCAAGGCATGTCGGAGAATAGACTGTCAGTTATGTCGGCAACAACATCGGTACCAAGGGCAAGGGTCGAAGAGAACCATTTCCTGCTCGTTGAACGAGGCGGACCAATAGGCAAAGTTCTCGTCCATCGGTGGCTACCAAAATGTCATCAACAATAGGAACAGGCTCTTACTAGCAGAGTTGTACACCGAGGTGTTTACATAAGCAGGGATTTATTCCTGCTTAGATTATATGTAGATCACAAGAAAGGTTAAACAAACCGATGGAAAGGAAAAATTTGTTTAAACACAAGTATTAGGAGTATATCCTTCCCAAGGATAAGCAGGGCATGATATACGTGACAGGAGATCAAGGACATGACCATTTAGAAAAAAGGGGTAAGAAGAATCATGATATGTACCCATACAACGGTGTTTGGATAACTGATTAAGAAACATTTAGCATTGCGCTTAGAATGTCCTGGTTGATGTTCGGACTACCACAGACATGCTTCGGGATAACATTGACATGGTCATCAGGTAAGGTCAGACTATGGATACACAAAGGATCCATCAGGAACAACTTATAGAATAAGTCTTACAATTTCCTCATGGAAGAATGGCTAACCTCGCGAAAAAGGAAACTATAACAAGATGTCCTCCGGCTAGGTGTGCTAGGCATGACATCACCTTACTGGGTCATATAAAGACCAATGTTATAACTCTTGGAAATACGTTCCAACCATCATATCTGACCGAGATTCAGATCTGATTGGTGTCAGGGTACCTCAGACTCAGGATGCCTGAGAAGAAAAGGTGCAACACAAATTGACGAGATGACATGGTAAGATTCTCGGGAAATGAACTATGGAAGCGAGTTTCGAAACAAGAGGTCATCATTAAAACAAAGAGAGTATGAGGAGGTGGCTGAAGGACTCAACAACAATTCATCGAGATTTCCAAACAGATGGATTTCCACAATTGTGTGAACAAGGAGATAACATTTGTCAGATCAAATGATATAATGATGCATGCTCAAGGAAAACTTACACAATTAAACATTGGTTGAAAGGTGCACCCGAAATATGGGCTTAGATAGCATGATCAATGTTAGAATGGTGATTCAATAACTAATAGTCTAAGAAGGAACTGTCGACCATTAACTTCAAAGCAATAGTGTTGCTAGAAGTACAGAATCCAAGCAGCACCGTTCACTTGTTGGTATCCCGGTTAGAATCGTCACGGGGACCAAGAAAGAATGGTGATGGTGAGAAGTATCACTATACCAAGAATTATTAAGAGGTGGAGCAATCCTCACAACATCCTTGACATAAAAGCTAGTATTATTACAGGGTACAACATAATACAAGTTGGATAGCAAGTTGCATCCATAACATGAACAAGTTTGTGATGAAAGGAAGGTAAGGATGTTCATGATGGTAACTCAAATTACCAAGGGACGAGGATGGCACTTAACATCATGAATTCAATTGATAATCTGGAAGGAGTCAAAATGTTGATGATGATCACGACAAATTTTGTCGAGAGGCTCCACGAAGAAGCAATCGAACAGCGACTGCATCAAGCAAAAGGACTGATGCAACAAAAGATTATTGGAACCACGGATACGACACCAATTCGGAATCAAGCCTGTTGTTCGAGGTGAACGATAAGACGAGGAAGATCGACGTAAGCTTAGCTCATCGTCGAAAGTTGTGCCCCGGGAATAAGGACCAGGTGGCACAGTTAAAATCGGCACGATAATGATATAGCCGAGCAGGCTAGGAATGATGTGATCGAGTTCAAACTCGTAAGTAATGAAGGTCACCAAGAGTTGTTTAACCGCGGTGCGGACTCGATTCAGGTATCGGTGTCTTTGAGTGTTTAATAACTCATAGCCCGTGAAAAATTGGAATCGGTGAGAATGTAGTACTTGATGAAGAACTCATAAGAAGTTATGCAGTTCCGTGATAATCTCGAGATACCAGGGGGGTAATACTCGACGACAGATCGAAGTAGAGGTTGGACTGGGGTATTGCTCCACAGAAGACAAGTGCTTAAACTTGCACGAGAAATGGTATTTAAAGGAGAACATGGTCAGAACCACGATTGAAAAAGGACAGATCCCAGATATAAGATGAACTTATACCAAGGGAATAATTAATTTAAGAGAAGCTTTAATGATAATATCTACATCGTGTCCATGGGCATGAATACAAAGTTCAAGGTCGACTCCTACTTCTTCAATGCATAACCTTTCATTTACTGCTCTATTAAAAATGATTTGAGTGCGAAGACCTACCTGGTGAATTACTAGAGGAGTATGAACCTGGGAAAACTTTTAGGTTCACACAGATTAAGGAAGGCATAGGTTCAACCCATCGGGGCATCTTAGAAACCTATACCACAAGCTTCGAGAGTAATTATCACCAGCTCGAAAGCAAAGCATGGTTGGCCAATCACAGAATAGGATTTACCAATGGCATTATGTATCAGGGAAAGAACTTCTCGAGGTTTTTGTATACGAAGGACACTATCGGATAATAATCCAACAAGGGGTCTAGTGGTCTACCACAGAGCTAATGTGAGTATCGGTACTCAATTAGAGGAAGAAGAAATGCAAAGTCATCGGATTATAGAAACAACTGACTAATTCAAAGCTCAAATGCAAAGGAATTATGATTTCCAAATCAAGGGATCAGAAGCAAACACTCTGATTAAGGATGGATAAGTGGAGTAGGCTTAGGGGTACAATCGATGGCAATTTGATTGGTCGAGATCCAACTCGTGTTTAAAATGACGGCTGAGCTGGAAGGATAAATTCTAGGATCTGATTGAGGATTGCGAGAACTCGCAACATATTAAATCAACGGAGTCAAAATGATAATGACAAAGGATGCCAATAAGATTACCAGACTTATGGGATTAATCATAATGCAAGCAAGCAAGAAGTTCAAGAGCAATAGGCTGTTGAGGATTTTCGGAAGATCGAATGGTATTTCGAAGACTTTTATGAAATACATGAATCAACTGGGATGAGCGGATACTCGGTAAGTGCGAGAAATTATCCGTAGGGGTATTCAGGTGGCAAGGAACTGCAAGGCAGTAAGCTCAAAGGATTCTCGAAACAATGGAGAGCAGTTCGGGGCATCTTGTAATGACAAGATCAATGGGATTGAATGTAAGAATGGCAAGTGTATGCAGTTATCCATAAGGATATAACAGTGGTAGGGAATTTGCAAAGGCAGTGGGCACAAGTGTCTCGGGAAAACATCGAATAGAATCTTCGGAACCTTCTGGTGAAGAAGTCAATCATCTGGAATGAAGGGGCTCTCCGGAAGGAAGTGGTTACGAGAACCTAGAGTTATAATTAGTAAAATCATTTAACCTGAATAGAAGAGAGATCAGAATCCCAGAGTATAGACGAGGAATAAAAGATCCTAATACCACCCAATGGCGACGTGGGCCCGTAAGCCGCACAGCCATGTTAGTAAAAGTTTTGTAATGACTAGACTCAACTTCGGCCAAGGAGTTTGGCAGGGAGATTCCTACAGGCAGTCAGCTCTGATACCAACTTGTGACGCCCCTTATTCAATCGTACACTAATCATACATGCAAACGTGTACGATCAAGATCAGGGACTCACGGGAAGATATCACAACACAACTCTAAACACAAATTAAAGTCATACAAGCTTTATATTACAAGCCAGGGGCCTCGAGGGCTCGAATACATAAGCTCGATCACAGACGAGACGGAGGAAGCAACAATATCTGAGTACAGACATAGAGTTAAACAAGTTGCCATATGATGGCTAGCACAAACATGGAAACAGATCGAAGAGGCGCAAGCCTCCTGCCTAGGATCCTCCTAACTACTCCTGGTCATCAGTGGCATGCACGTACTAGTAGGCACCCTTGGTGTAGTAGGAGTCATCGAAGATGGCGTCTGGCTCCGGGGCTCCAGCATCTGGTTGCGACATCCGAGAAGAATGGAAAAGGGGGAAAAGAGGGAGCAAAGCAACCGTGAGTACTCATCCAAAGTACTCGCAAGCAAGGATCTACACTACATATGCATCGGTATCAATGAAAAGGGTAGTATCTATGGACTGAACTGCAGAATGCCAGAATTAGAGTGGGATAGCTAGTCCTATCAAAGACTACGCTTCTGGCAGCCTCCATCTTGAAGCATATAGAAGAGAATAGCTGGTAAGTTAACCAAGTATCATCGCATAGCATAATCCTACCCGACGATCCGCTCCTCATCACCCTGTGAGAGAGCGATCACCGGGTTGTCTCTGGAACTTATCTGGGTGTGTTTTATTAAGTATCCGGTTCTAGTTGTCATGAGGTCGGAATATAACTCCAGGTCATCCTGTTACCATGGACACGACTATTCGAATAGATCAATCTTCCCTGCAGGGGTGCACCACATTACCCGACACGCTTGATCCCTCTGGCCGGGCACACTTTCCTGGGTCATGTCCGGCCTCGGAAGATCAACACGTCGCAGCCCTACCTAGGCCCAACAAAGAGGTCAGCACACCGGTCTAAATCTTAAGCGCGCAGGGGTCTTGGGCCCATCGCCCTTTGCACTCCTGCACGTTGCGTGGGCGACCGGAAGTAGACCTAGCCCCCCTAATACATGAGCAGGCGTTCCAGTCCAATCCGGCACGCGCTGCTTAGTCGCTGACGTCTGAAGAGCTTCGGCTGATACTACGACGTCGGTTGCCCATATCTTGTCCCACGTGACGGTTAGTGCGTATATGGCCAACGACCAACTCAGATCAAATACCCAATCTCGTTAAGCGTGTTATTATGAAATAACCGTGGACGCTGACCAGGGACCAGGCCCACCTGTCTCCTAGGTGGTCTCAACCTGCCCTGTCGCTCTGCCACAAAGATCCACTCAGAGGGCCGTCAGGAAATATGTCCTTTCAGCCCCCAGTCCGTGAATCACTCGCGGGCACTCTATGAGCCGACCCGACTTTAGTCACCACAATGTATCATGTATAATATGTATGTATGTATATACCCGTGATCAACTCCCGAGTGATCACGGCCCGATAGTATAGCATAGCAGACGGACAAGAATGTAGGGCCACTGATGGAATACTAGCATCCTATACTAAGCATTTAGGATAGCAGGTAAAGGTATCAACCATTGTAGCAACAATGACAGGCTATGCAACAGATTAGGAGCTATCGAATCAACAACAGTAGCAAACCTAATGCAAGAATAAGAGGGAAGAGAGTGGGTGATATCTGGTTGATCAAGGGGAGTTTGCTTGCCTGGAAGCTCGGCAAAGAAGGACGGGTCGTCAACACCGTAGTCGATCGGGGCAGCAGCAGTGGTGTGAGTCTCGAAGTCTACCGGAGAGAAGAAGGGCAAGAAACAATAAATACAATGCAAACATATGCATGGCGATGCATGACATGGCAATAAACGGTGCTAGGTGTGACCTAACGCGGTACTACGCGATACTGGCGAAGGGGGAAAACATCCGAGAAAGTATTCCCGGTGTTAGGCATATTCGGACAGATGAAACGGAGGGGGATGGTTGCATGTTCGCTATGCTAGGGGCATGTGGTAGACGAACGGAGCGCGTATTCAGGATCATCACGTTTTTGTGAGCAACTTACATGTATAAAGTATTTTCATCCAAGTTACGGATTAGTTTATATTAATTTTCAAAGTTTTAATTCATTTTTGGATTTTCTGAAATTAATATTATTTTGAAATAAAAGAATAAAGTGTTATGGGTACACAGAGAGTGTACCCAGAGAGGTGCATATGTGGCTGACAGTGGACCCAGTTGACTGGGTCAACTGCCCAGTCAGCAGAGGCTGACTTGTGGGCCAAGCTGCTGACTCAGCAGGGTGACTGGGCCGGCCCTATCCACTAGAACAGTGATAGGGCCCCACCTGTCAGTGACAGTGGGCTTAATCTATGGGTTAATAAAAAGGACGGTTAATTAAGGGCATGGGGCCTGACCGTCAGTGACTGTTTAGTTTAGTTAATTAGGTAGTTTAATTAACTAGTATCTAATTAGCGCGTGGGGCCCAACGGTTAGCGACACAAGGTAGGGTTAGTGGCTGGGTTAGCGGTGCCATGTCAGCGCACCGGCGGCTAAACGCCGGCGGCTAAATACATGGCGGCGCGCGTCGGGAGTTGACGGAAAATCGCTACGGGGCATCATTCGGCGGCGGTTGGCTCCGTTCGAATGAGTGTTCGACGGCGCGTTGATTTGTGGCAGTGGCGCGGGCTGGGGTGGCCGAACTTGGTCGGAGCGGCGACGGCAGGCGGCGGTGCGTTCGGGCCTCGACGGGGGACGGCGCTACGGCGCTTGCGCGGGCGATTGGACGGTGCTGGCCATATCGCAGAAGTGCCCTGAGCACGTTCATGTGCTCAGGTGGCCACGGCAGTGATGGCATCGATGGTTGGGAGTACCGCGGTGGAGCAGAGCTTCGGTAATGGCGACGCGGCGTGGGGAGCGTGCTATGTGTACGGAGAGGGACAGGGGAGAGAGGGGAGATGGCGCGGGGCTCACCGGGCCCTGCAGATGTGCGTTCGCGGGCTCGGGGGAGGCTTGGTGACGGCGTTCTCCAACAACCGGAGGGGAAGGCGGGGTTGAGCGCGTCGATGTCGAGGCTCCCGACTCCGCCCAGCGGCACTGGGAGGAGCAGCGGACGGCGGCCGGTCTTCAAGGCAGGATGCGGCGACGAGAGGAGGCCGGTGGCCGTGGCTATGGCAAGGGCGCGGCCATGATAGCGCTCGGGAGCTGCCGATCTAGAGGAGGAGAGAGAGAGGCCGAGAGGGAGAGTGGAATGGGGAGCGGCAGGGGAGTGAGTGGGGCGAGGGGGAGGACCGAGGAGGCGGGGAGGGGATCCTTATCCCCTCGCTCGACGCTGGCGAGGCGGTCGGGCGAAGCCCGTGCCCTGTAGCGGTCGGGACAGGGGAACAGAAAGGGAGGGGCGACCCAGCGGGGTAAGTGGGCTAGCTGAAGCCAAGGCCCAGAGGGGGGTGCAGGGGCTTTTCCTCTTTTTGCAATTTCTTTTGCTTTTACCTTTTATAGTTTTCTGTTTGTCTTTAGTTTCCTTTTTATTTTAGTTTTAATAATATACCAAAGTGGCACCTAAATTAATGTTACAATTTATGTCCCTGCCACAAATAATTTGGCACCTAAAATAAAGTAATTTGTATTTGTTTATTATTTTAAGAGCGTTTAAATAATTGTTTTACCACTATTTTAATTACTTTAGAACATTAGAATAGTTTATAAAAATGTGGTTTCTTCACCAATATTATTTGTGATTTATTTGTCACATCTAGAACATTTTATTTTTAATATTTGAAAACTTTTATGATTTGACTTTATTTTAAATTTGAATTTTGAATTGGTTTTGGATCAACGCAAGATTAACAACTGTAACAGTGATGACATGGCATCATTAGCATGGGGTTACTGTAGCTTAATTATCCGGGCGTTACATTGAGTGTTTGCACAATTATGCCTCTGTTATGATTGTGTTTTTTATGTTTTAATTACTGTTTGTGCCAAGTAAAGCCTTTGGGATAGCTTTGGTGATAGTTGATTTGATCCTGTTGAAAAACAGAAACTTTTATGTCCAGTAAAATAATTGTCCAGATTTACAGAAGCGACAAAAAATTCTGAATTTATTACACAAGATTGATATACAAATTGTATCTGTTTTCCTAATGTTTCAGAAATTTTGGAGTTACAGAAGTATGAGAATAATTCGCATCTTTACAGACTATTCTGTTTTTGACAGATTCTGTTTTCTTTGCATTGTGTGCTTATTTTGATGATTCTATGGATTGTATCGGGGGGTATAAGCCATGGCAAAGTTAGAATACAGTATATATAATGCAATAACAAAATTTGAATGGGTTTTCTACAGTACTTAAAGTAAAGATTGGTTTTCTTATACTAACGGATCTCACGAAGGTTTTGTTAAGGTTTGTGTGATTGAAGTTTTCAAGTTTTGGGTGAGATCACGATGGATGAAGGAATAAGGAGTAAGAAGAGCCTAAGCTTGGGGATGCGCACGGCACTCCAAGGTAATATTCAAGGAGAAACAAGCAACTAAGCTTGGGGATGCCTCGAGTGGCATCCCCTCTTTCTTCTAACGACCACCGGCATTTTACTTGGAACTATATTTTTATTCGTCACATATCATGAGTTTTGCTTGGAGCGTCTTGTATTATATGAGTCTTTGCTTGTTTTGCTTTTTAGTTTGCCACAACTATCCTTGCTGGACACACCTATTTGAGAGAGCCAAAATTATACTATGATTTGTTAGAATTGCTCTAGTGCTTCACTTATATCTTTTTGAGCACGATGTGCTTTAATATTTTTGAAGAAATGCTCTCATGCTTCACTTAGATTTATTTGAGAGTTAGTAAATTTTAAAGAGATCCTCTCATGCTTCACTTATATTATTTTGAGAGATGGAAATTTTTATGCTCATGTTCTTCACTTAAATTTATTTGAGCTATCAAAAGCAACATATGAAACTAGTCCCAAAGTGATAGATATTCAAGAGGGATATAATAAAAACTTTCATGAAGATCATTGGACAAAATAAACTTGATTCTTTGTAATAGTTTTGCGATATGATGATAATGATATGTGAGTCATGTTGGTAAGTAATTGTGCTTTAGTAAGAATATTGGTGTTAAGGTTTGTGATTCCCTATGCAAGCACGAAAGTCAATAGTTATGCAATGAAATTACATCCTACTTGTGGGGCATTATTTGGTGTTAGTTATGCTCATTGCTCGCTTATGTGATTTTTCATTTTTTGGTTGGATGCTTCTCAATCTTTTTGCTGGCCTTCACTTGTACTAAGTAGGAATACTACTTGTGCATCCAAAATCCTTAAACCAGTTTTGCCACATGAGTCCACTATACCTACCTATATGCGGTATTTCCATGCCGTTCTAAGCAAATTTGTATGTGTCATCTCTAATTTTCAAAATAATTTTCCTTTTTGTGTGCTCGTACCACTCATGAAACAGTAGGGGGTGGCTGATATTTTTCCATGCTAGATGTGTTATTCTCAAGATGAGTGTTTATTCACTTGTCATTGCACGAGAGTACGGCAAAGGTATTAGGGATGCCCAGTCCCGAAATGAAAAATGAATTTACTTTATGTTGTCAAATAATAAATTCCTTGGAAAGTGTTGGTATGGATAGCACGCGTGGATACGGCTAGCCGTGGAATGTGAAAGTATGGTGGAAAAAGGAATAAACTTTATTTTCTACTTGGGAACCGCCTATGATATATCTAGCATGGAAAGTATTGGAAACAACTCGATCGTTTTGTTGACACGAAAAGCATACCACCCAAAATGTTTTATCTCTATCTTTTTCGCTTTGAGCTCTGGCACCTCTATAAATCCCTACTTCCCTCTGTGAAGGGCCTTTCTATTTACTTTATGCAATTTTTATTTTTATTTGAGTCTCTAACTTCTCTTATAAAGCACCAACTAAGGGGAACTATGATCGTACTTGAGCATTGGGTGTAGCTAATATGCGAGTGTGTTTCATGAATGGATCAATGATTGAGCACGATGAGCTAGGGGATAACTTGCTTTAGTGTTGATATTTTGAAAGACATGGTTGCTTATTGATATGCTTGAGTATTGAAATCTTCATGTCAAAACTAGACTATTGCTTTGAACCATATAAAAGTCAAAATGTCCATGCTACAAAAGAAAAGAATATGTGATGAACATGTTAGGCAGCATTCCACATCAAAATTTCTATTTTTTATAGTTTACCTACTCGAGGACGAGTAGGAATTAAGCTTGGGGATGCTGATAATTCTTCAACGTATCTATAATTTTTGCTTGTTCCATGCTATTATATTATCATTCTTGGATGTTTTACAATCATTTTATAGCAACTTTATATCATTTTTTGGGACTATCCTATTGACATAGTGCCCAGTGCCAGTTGCTGTTTTTTGCTTGTTTTTTACTTTGCAGAAAATCAATACCAAACAGAGTCCAAACGCAACGAAACTTTTTGGATATTTTTCTGGACCAGAAGACACCTGTTGGGCCAAAGAAGTACCAGAGGGGGGCTCCGAGGGGAGCACAACCCACCTGGGCGCGCCTCCCGCACCGCCTCTTTGCTCTATAAATACCCCAAAAATCCAAAAACCATAGGGGAGTCGACGAAACACAATTCCAGCCGCCGCAAGTTCCAGAACCACCAGATCCAATCTAGACACCATCACGGAGGGGTTCATCATCCTCATTGGTGCCTCTCCGATGATGCGTGAGTAGTTCATTGTCGACCTATGGGTCCGTAGTTAGTAGCTAGATGGCTTCCTCTCTCTCTCTTTTGATTCTCAATACAATGGTCTCTTGGAGATCTATTTGATGTAACTCTTTTTGCGGTGTGTTTGTTGGGATCCGATGAACTTTGAGTTTATGATCAGGTCTATTTAACCATGAAAGTTATTTGAGTTTCTTTGATCTCTTATATGCATGATTACTTATAGCCTCGTATTTCTTCTTCGAATCTTTGGTTTTGTTAGGCCAACTAGATCGATTTTTCTGGCCATGGGAAGAGGTGCTTTGTGATGGGTTTGGTCGTGCGGTGTTCTTTCCCAGTGACAGAAGGGGCAGCAAGACACGTATTGATCAGTGCTATTAAGGATAACAAGATGGGATATATTCCTACATGAATAGATCTTGTCTACATCATGTCATCGTTCTTATTGCATTACTCCGTTTTTCCATGAACTTAACACACTAGATGCATGCTGGATAGCGGTCGATGTGTGGAGTAATAGTAGTAGATGCAGGCAGGAGTCGGTCTACTAATCTTGGACGTGATGCCTATATAATGATCATTGCCTGGATATCGTCATAATTATTTGAAGTTCTATCAATTGCCCAACAATAATTTGTTTACCCGCCGTATGCTATTTTTCTCGAGAGAAGCCACTAGTGAAATCTACGGCCCCCGGGTCTATTCTTTATCATATTTGCTTTGAGATCTATTTTTATTTGCTTTTGTTTTCAGATCTATTATTCTAAAAACCCAAAAATACCTTGCTGCACTTTTTCTTTATTTATTTTATTTTGTTTTATTGCGAGATTTATTTATCCAAAATCATACAAACCAATCTATCTTTTACCCGAGAGGGATTGACAACCCCTCTTACGCGTCGGGTTGCAAGTATTTGTTCTTTGTGTGCAGGTACCGTTTACATAGTGTTGCTTGGTTCTCCTACTGGTTCGATAACCTTGGTTTTATAACTGAGGGAAATACCTACCAAAGCTGTACTGCATCATCCCTTCCTCTTCGGGGAAATACTGACGCAGATATGAGCCATCATTGTCCAAGATAGTATATTTATATGTGAAATCTCTCTTCCTTCAATATTCTTTCATGAATTGTTCAAGTGACCAATGCCATGTTTGCTAACTTTCAATAAATTTTACCACCTATACTTCTTATATGTGAAGTCATTACTCCCCATGGGATAAGCATATGAAACATATATAATTTCAGATTTATGATATTCAATTCATTCAACCATTTACTCATAGGATATAAGTGAAGCACGAGAGTAGATGACAAACTACTCCAAAAAGATATAAGTGAAGATCAATGAGTAGTCAAATAATTAAGTAGCTATGTGAAGACTCACTCTCATAAAAAAATAGATCTAAAGTATTTTATTCAAACATTAAGCAAAACAAAATAAAATAACATTCCAAGGATAGCACATATCATGTGAAGAAGCAAAAACTTAGGCTCAACTGAGGCTAATCGATAATTGTTGAAGAAGAATGGTGGGATGCCAACCGGGGCATCCCCAAGCTTAGATGCTTAAGACTTCTTGAAATATTAACTAGGGATGCCTTGGGCATCCCAAAGCTTGAGCTATTGTGTCTCCTTGATTCCTCTCAAATCACGGTTTCCCTAATTCTTAAAAACTTCATCCACACAAAACTCAACAAGAACTCGTGAGATAAGTTAGTATAAATCAATGCAAAACCTTATAATTCTCTACTGTATAAAATCACTAAAATTATAATTTGACATTTCATACTAAATTCCTCTACATATTTAATACTCCTATCCTCAAATTGAATCATTAAACAAGCAAACATAAGCAAATAATGCAATCATAACAGCAATCTGTCTAAACAGAATAGTCTGTAAAGGATTAAGGAAGATCCATACTTCTATAACTCCAAAAATTCGAAAAAATTACCACACTGTAGAAATTTTGTTTTAGCTTATTGTGTAAAAATTTCAAGATTTTAGCACGTCCTGACTTTCCAGAAGAACTCAGACAATGATAGAGAACTTTATGTTTTCAAACAGCAACATATAGACCTGTAAAATAAGCATGGTAAAGGTTGTACTTGACATTTTTTTGAAGTAAAATATACAAAACATTATTCTAAATAACAGAAAGCAAATCCAACTTAAATAAATTGATGCTTCAAGCAAAACACATATCATGTGACGAATAAAAATATAACTCCAAGTAACGTTACCGATAATGTTGAAGACGAAAGAGGGGATGTCTTTCGGGGCATCCCCAAGCTTAGTTGCTAGGATCTTCCTTGAATATTACCTTGGGGTGCCTTGGCATCCCCAAGCTTAGTATATTTCCACTCCTTATTCTCCTCATATCGATATCTCACCCCAAATTTGAAAACTTCAATCACACAAAATTTAACAGAACTTCGTGAGATGCGTTAGTATAATAAAGCAAATCATTCACTTGGGTACTGTCAAAGACAAGATTCATAATTGCTCTCACACAATTCCTACTGTACCTTATCATTTTGACAATTTATATCACTTAATATAAGTTATGGAAACACTAAAACAAGCAAACTATGTATTGAAAACAGAATCTGTCAAAAACAGAACAGTCTGTAAATATCTGGACAATGACCATACTTCTGTAAATCCACAAATTCAGGAAAATTAGGAAAGCATAGGAAATTTGTATACCAATCACGTGTAAAAAAATCAGAATTTTATCACGTTCCAGTGAATTCAAACAATTCTGTTACTGGAAGCAAAAGTTTCTGTTTTTACACAGAATCAAGTCAACTATCATCCACAATACCCCAAAGGCTTTACTTGGCACTTTATTGAAACAAAAGCTATAAAAAATGATTACTACAGTAGGTTAATCATGTGAACACACAAAAACATTAGGTATAAATATTGGGTTGTCTCCCAACAAGCGCTTTTCTTCAATGCCTTTTTAGCTAGGCATGATGATTTTAATGATGCTCACATAAAAGTAAAGAATTGAAACATAGCGGGAGCATCATGAATCACATGGCAAGAACATTTAAGTCTAACCCACTTCCTATGCATAGGGATTTTGTAAGCAAACAATTTATGGGAACAAGAATCAACTAGCATAGGAAGGCAAAACAAGCATAACATCAAGATTTTCAACACATAGAGAGGAAACTAGATATTATTGCAATATATAAAAGCATATATTCCTCTCTCACAATTTTCAGTAGCATCATGAATGAATTCAACAATATAACTATCACATAAAGCATTCTTTTCATGATTCATAAGCATAGAAATTTTACTACTCTCCACATAAGAAAAAAAAATTCTCATTCATTGTAGTGGGAGGAGCAAATTCAACAGAATAACTATCATGAGATACTTGATTGACATAATCAAATTGAATATTAAAATCATGATGACAAGTTTCATGGTTATCATTATTCTTTATAGCATACATGTCATCACAATAATAATCATAAATAGCAACTTTGTTGTAGTAATCAATTGAAACCTCTTCCAAGATAGTGGAATCATTACTAAATAAAGTCATGACCTCTCCAAATCAACTTTTATCATTACAATAAGATTGAACACCCTCCAAAATAGTGGGATAATTATTATCTAAAGTTGACACTCTTCCAAACTCACTTTCATCAATATTGCAATCATCATAAATAGGAGGCATGCTATCATCATAATACATTTGCACGTCAAAACATGGGGGACTAAAAATATCATCTTCATCAAGCATAGCATCCCCAAGCTTGGGACAAACATTAATTGCAGCAAATAAATTCTCAAACATGTCATTCTCATCAAACATAGCATCCCCAAGCTTGTGGCTTTGCATATCATAAGCATAATCACTCTCATCATTAATAGTATGAATAGCACCAATAGTATAGCAATTATTATCATCACAATTTTCTAAGTTGGTGCCAAAAAGATTTTCAAGATTATAAGAAGTATCATTATTTTCCCAATCATAATCATCACAATGAGTAATAGGCATAACAAAATCATCCTCAATAATTTCTTCGGACATTGTGCCATAAGACAAAGAATCAATATCATCATCAAGTATATCATCTTCCACAATTATTTTTGATTCGTCCTCATGAGGCATAACAATAATAGGAGCAACATCATCTTTTTACCTTTGCTTCTCCGTCTTTTCTTTTTCCTCTACACATCATGTGTGGGTTTAATCAACTTTTTGGAGCTCCTTATTGATGAGATTGGTTGCATAGGAAGATCATTCTCGTAACCTGTTTCATCATGAGAGACAATAGGAGGGAAAGTGGAGAGCTTTACCCTGTCACTAGTATTTCTTTTTATATTCTAATGGTTTTCCCATCTTTCTATAGTTGGCAATATAAGCATTCTCATTGCAATTCACCACACAAAACATATAGATTTCTTTAAGAGTAGTTTCAACATGGTCGGTGAATATGAACGCTTAAAACCAACTATTTTTATGTGACAATTCTTCACACCCCAAAAATAAACAAAGTTCATTATAAAGTTCAAGGGTGATCAAGTTATTGCAATATTTGGCCATGATTTGATCATGAAAAAGTATGCATTGGAAGTTAAGATGACCAACTCTATTGCAAATTTCACAAGTAATGGGATGAAGAGAGCATAATTTTGTAGCAAATTCATCTATCACCTTAAGCCACCAATTGGTTTTATCATGTTTTTGCTTCTTACAAAATCTATCATCCCTAAAAGGCATGTCTTCACAAACTCTATGCACTCCACAAAAGTTGACATGCTTATAAGAAACATCTTTATCATGACTAGTGCAATCATCATTGTTATCATGAATATTCATAGCAAGCACACTAACAACATTGCAATCATGTTTATCATTCAAAGATTTAGTGCGAAACATTTTTTTGACTTCTTCTTCTATCAATTGAGCACAATTTTCCTTTCCATTATTTTCAAAAAACACATTATAAAGATGAATAATATGAGGCAACCTCAATTCCATTTTTTTGTAGTTTTGTTTTATAGACTAAACTAGTGATAAAACAAGAAACTAAAAGATTCAATTGGAAGATCTAAAGATATATCTTCAAGCACTCACCTCCCTGGCAACGGCGCCAAAAAAGAGCTTGATGTCTACTACGCAACCTTTCTTCTTCTAGACTCGTGTTGGGCCTCCAAGCGCAGAGTTTTGTAGGACAATAGCAATTTTCCCTCAAGTGGATGACCTAAGGTTTATCAATCTGTGGGAGACATAGGATGAAGATGGTCTCTCTCAAACAACCTTGCAACCAAATAACAAAAAGTCTCTTGTTTCCCCAACACACCCAATACAATGGTAAATTGTATAGGTGCACTAGTTCGGCGAAGAGATGGTGATACAAGTGTAATATGGATAGTAGATATAGGTTTTTGTAATCTTAAAATATAAAAACAGCAAGGTAACTAGTAACAAAAGTAAGCAAAAACGGTATTGCAATGCTTGAAAACAATTCCTAGGGTTCATACTTTCACTAGTGTAAATTCTCTCAACAATGATAATATAATTGGATCATATAACAATCCCTCAATGTGCAACAAAGAATCACTCCAAAGTTTCTATCGGAGAACGTAGGACGAAAACGTGCATCAACCCCTATGCATAGATTACCCCAATGTCACCTCGGGAATCCGCGAGTTGAGTGCCAAATCATACATCAAGTGAATCAATAGAACATCCCATTGTCACCACAGATATCCCATTGCAAGACATACATCAAGTGTTCTCAAATCCAATATTCAATCCAGCATAACGAAACCACAAAGAGCAAGACTCAATTCATCACAAGAAGATAGAGGGGGAAGAACACCATAAGATCCAAATATATTAACAAAGCTCGCGGTACATCAAGAACGTGCCAAATCAAGAACGCGAGAGAGAGAGAGAGATCAAACACATAGCTACTGGTACATACCCTCAGCCTTGAGGGTGAATGACTCCCTCCTCGTCATGGTTACCGTCGGGATGATGAAGATGGCCTCCGGTGATGATTTCCCCCTCCAGCAGGGTGCCTGAATGGGGCCCCGATTGGTTTTTCATGGCTACAGAGACATGCGGCGGCGGAACTTCCTATCTAGGGTTCTTTCTGAGGGTTTGGGTATTTATAGGAATTTTTGGCGTAGGTTTCACGTCAAGAGGGTCCACGAGGCAGCGACAAGCTCGGTCGCCCCTCCCTGAGGGGTAGGGCCCGCCTAGCGAGCTTGTCGTGTCCTCGTGGGTCTTCTGGTCCTCCCACGAAGCATTGGGGGTCTCTTTTGGTCCAGAAAAAATCACCGTAAATTTTTAGCCCATTCCGAGAACTTTTATTTCTGCACAAAAATAGACACCACGGTAGTTCTGCTGAAGACGACGTGAGTCCGGGTTAGTTCTAATCAAATCATACCAAAACCATATAAAATTGTTGTAAACATGGCATGAGTACTTCATAAATTATAGATACGTTGGAGACGTATCAGCTGACAATTATAAATAAACAAGTTTAGTAGCGATGAACACCAAATATTTTTAAATAAACAATATAAATTACTTAAAAAATTTGTTTACAAACTAACAATTAGGCAAAACTAGAGGCATATCAATATCCACCCAAATATCGATATTATCTTCAATATCATCATCTTCAGGATGAATATCGAAGGTTATTTGTATGTTCTCCTCAAATCCATCGGCCTTGCAGAGAGCTTCCCAATTAGAGCAACCAAAAATGTGAGTGATTAAGCGCATTGTGGAGCTTAACCTGAAAAGCATTACCATGTTTAGTCCTAAGGTGAGCCCTCCTCGTCTCCATATTCTCAAAGTCTTGGAAACCGAGCTTCAGCAAGACATACAGTCTTGCATGGCACGAGATGTACTAGTCAAAATAAAAAATAGAAATTGCACGTTGAAGCAAAGAAGCACAAGTCATGATTAATTACGATGAAATACTTGTCTTCATTGCGTTCCGTACAAATATCGAAGGTCTCTTCCAGCTTGACGATGAAGAACCTACCATTTTGCAGGTGAGGCTCCGTGTCGCACATACCCCTTTCATCGCAGCAGTATTCGCACTCCGGGATCCTATCATCGTCAGACATTTCCTGTGTTCAAAATTCAAAGATTATAAATCGATGATAATTACCAGGAACTCAACACACAGATCACTATTCACCACGTGTTAACTTTCAGTCTGTCAAGTGTTTCCTTGAAAACTCTCATCTCACGTGGTGTATATATATGGTGGGCACTCCCTCTCTGATATATTCGACCGTCGATGATGGTTGCTCCTCCCTTCATTCCCGAGTGCATTACACCAAAATGTCTAGCACACGGGAACGAAGGAGAAGCGACCCCCACGACAACAGTCGGGATTCTTCCTCTCTCATATTTTGACAGTATATGGTGGACTCTCCCTCACAGATATTTCAACCATTGGTGATGGTCACTTCCCCTCCTCCTCTCATAAACCAGCTGTTGATCTTGATAACCCACAACCTAAAAATAAAAGATATGATAAAAGAGACTTTGTTGCTAGAAAACATGGAAGAGAAAGAGAACCATGGGTTCAAAAACCCATGCCCTTTCCACCTAAATCAACTAAGAAAAAGGATGATGAAGAATTTGAATGCTTTGCTGAAATGCTTAGGCCAGTCTTTTTGTGCACTCGCTTGACTGATATTTTAAAGATGGCCCCTTATGCAAAATATATGAAAGACATCATCACTAATAAGAGAAAGATACCGGAAGCTGAAATCTCCACCATGCTTGCTAATTATTCTTTTAAGGATGGAGTACCTAAAAAACTTGGAGATCCGGAAATACCAACTATACCTTGCTCCATCAAAAGAAATTATGTTAAAACTACTTTGTGTGACTTAGGAGCTGGTGTTAGTGTTATGCCTTTCTCCTTATATAAAAGA
The DNA here is from genome assembly GCA_011799875.1 of Thinopyrum elongatum. Taxonomy (NCBI): domain Eukaryota; kingdom Viridiplantae; phylum Streptophyta; class Magnoliopsida; order Poales; family Poaceae; genus Thinopyrum; species Thinopyrum elongatum. Next base: position 525,664,538 of record CM022298.1, read on the forward strand.
CTTGACTTGAATAAACTCACACCTACTGAAATATCTTTGCAAATGGCTAACAAATCAACTGCCATACGTATCAGTTTTTGTGAGGATGTGCCTGTTGTTGTTGCAAATGTTACTATCTTAACCGACTTTGTTATACTTGAGATGCCCGAGGACGACAACATGTTGATTATCCTTGGTAGACCCTTCTTGAACACTGCAGGGGCTGTTATTGATTCCAATAAAAGCAAGGTCACTTTTCATATCAATGGTAATGAGCATACGGTGCACTTTCGGAAGAAACAATTCCAAGTGAATGGTATTAATCTTATTGAAAAATCTCTAGCACTCACTATTGGAAGTTTTCAACTACCTTTACCTACTGTCATTTTTTACAAGTATGAAGTTGATGAATTTAGTAAGGACAACCTTCTACTCCCAACTTTTGTTTTCTATTTTTCTTAGTTAAATAAAATAAAATGCCATGTTTTGTCTGTTTTCTGAATTTCCTGTGCAATAAAAAAATGACCCAAAAATAAAAGTTCTCAGAATGCCCTGAAAATTTAATACGATTTTTTCTAAATATTTCTGAATTTTTAGTACAAATAACATTAGAGGGGGGGTGCACCAGGTGGACACAACCCACCTGGGCATGCCAGCAGCCCCAAGCGCGCCCTGGTGGGTTGTGGTCCCCATGTGGGCCCCCTCACTCATCTCTTTAGCCCATGCCATCACCTACCTCCAAAAAAATCACCATTGCTCTCTCTCTCTCTCTCTCTCTCTCGTGTTCTTGCTCTCAAACCCACGGATTTCAATCTCTTTGCTCGAAGCTCCATTTATGAAACTATTTTGGGGGATTGCTACTTGGTATGTGACTCCTCCATTGCTCCAATTAGTTTTTGCTTTAGCGGATTATATTTTGAATAATTAGCTACTCTTGGTGCTGTTGTAGATGAGCTTGCATGTTGAATTATTAGAGTTCTAAGTAGTTTGAATGCTCAATATAGCCTCTATGCCTCCTTATGAGTAGTTGCTATCAATCTTGTGAAGTTTTGTTAACAAAATTTTATGTCCCAGAAAATTTTCAGAAATTGTACGGGAATAAAATGAACTTCTTTGGAAGGAGTTCTTTGAGGAGGAGCTCCTCGGAGGCATCGTCTAGCAGTGGCTCAACTCGTCAGTCTTATGTTGAACCAAGTGCAAGTTCCGTTCGGGATGCCGCTATCAAATCATGCCTATGGCCGAGCAACGATTTCATGATGAGTGCAGGTATTAAAGAAGAATTTGAGCAATATATTCACAATGTCGAGCTTGGTCCCTACATTGAAGATAAGTGCAACCAGCATCTTAGCCTCACAGAATCGTTTACTAAAGAATTTAAATTCCATCCTCGTGAGTCTAGAGTTTCGTTTAAACTTTATGACCGTCCAATTACCATGCCTCTAGACGCGTTTAGTGGTGTGTGTAAAATTCCGTTTTGGGGTTCACTGGATGAGCCACCAAGATCTGAGTATGAGTCATTCTTGATCAATCTTTGTTACGGCGAGGACAGAGGAGTGACACAAGGTAGAGTAAAAGGTATTCATTTCCCATCAATTCAATACTTTGCACTGTTTAATGGCAAATGCATCATAGGCAAGCAAGACTGTAGTACACTTTGTGCTCCTGACTTGAGCCTCCTACACACTGCTCTCACCGATTTTAAAGGTTATAACCTTGGAGCGATTGTTGCACGCAGACTGCAACACAACCCTGGTAGTGGATATTTTTATGGTGGGATTTATGCTTCACGATTAGCAAAGGAGCTGGGTGTATCACCTTGGCCTAATGACCCTATCCTTCCCACTCAGTACTTAGACTTTGAGGCCATGAAGCGCCATAAGTTCCTTAAGGGCGAAATCAATGATTATACTTATAACTTGCGGTTCAATAAAGAATCCGTTGTGCATACCTTTTTGTCTGCGCCTGCTCTCTTTGATTTTCACAGCAAAGGAAGGTATTATGTTTTTTAGAACGAAGCCCGTGCGCACAACGCTGAGGTCGTGGCTGCTCGGCAAGCCGAGGAGGCTGCGCCAAGAGCCTTCGTGAGCTACCACTCTGACTATTATGCAGGCCGCGGATGGTGATTACCAAGCTAGGCCAGAAGCCTCAGCTTAGGGGAGTACGTATTTCCACCGACATTACATTCATGTTCACACATTTCATTCCAGTTGTCGATGTTCACACTTTTTCATTGTACTATCCATGCTAGATTTATTTTCTCGCTTTCTTCTTGTGTGTTTGAAAAGCTTTGAAAAAATTAAAAAAAATGTTTCTTGCTTCTTTTCGGTTTTCCTTTCTAGTTTAGCCAATTGTAGTATTAAAAAGAAAACCCAAAAAGATTTCCTTGTTCTTCTTTTGCTTGTTGGGAGCTCTCCCGTGTAAATAGTTTTTCTCGTTTCTGTTTTTCTCTTTAATTTGCCTTCTTCAAGAAAAACTAAAAACTCCAAAAATATTTCAGTGTGTTTCTCTGAATTTCTTTTCCTTTTATTGAGTCGTACCGAGGAGAAGACCACAATTAAAGTGTCGAGTGGCTCTCATATGCATTGATATTTATTTAACAAGAGCCCATATTACCTTGTCTTCTCCTTTTTGAATAAAATGTTTGCAGATTCCAGCTTAGTCCACGGCACTCTTGCATTATTTTTATTTTTTATATCATTCGGTCGTGCAAGTGAAAGGCAATAATGACGATATTTGATGAACTGGCTGTGGTAGAGAGAAACGGGTATGAACTCAACTTGTTCTATTTTTGTAAATATGTTTAACCTAGTATCCATGATTCGGCCTATTATGATCAAACATGTTTGCAATGACAATTAGAGATTATAGTTTCTCATGCCATGCTTAAGTAGTTAGGAGTGGATAATGATTTATCTTGGATGTCAACATGCATTAAAATGATTGTGATGTAGTACGATGATATGGTATCCTCCTCTGAATGTTTCAAGTGGCTTGACTTGGCACATGTTCATGCATGTAGTTGAATCAAAACCAACATAGCCTCTATGATATTTATGTTCATGGTGTCCATATGCTACTCATGCTAGTATCCAATGCTACTTATGCATAATGCATGTTCATGACCGTTTTCACGCTCTAGCTGGCCGCTTCTCAACCTATTTGCTAGCCTTCGCCTGTACTAAGCGGGAATACTGCTTGTGCATCAAAATCCTAAAACCCAAGTTATCCCAGATGAGTCCACCATATCTACCTATATGCGGTATTACCCTGCCGTTCTAAGTAAATTTGCATGTGCCACCTCTAAAAATTTCAAATAAACATCTGTTTTTGTGTGCCTGGATTGTTCATAGAGCGACAGGAGGTAGTCGGTATCTTCCATGCTAAGCGGGTTATTCTCATGATGAGTGTTTATTCACTCGTCCTTGCACGAGAGGGGTGGTAATAGGAATTTCCAGTCCCGGAATCAAAAAATTTGCAAATAATTAAACAAAACTCCCCCAGGAATAATGTTGGTATGGACGGTACCCGTGGATTCGGCTAGCCCTGGAGTGTGTTTGTTGGTGGAGGTGGAGTAAACCTTTACTTTTATCGCTTGGGAACCGCCACTAATGTGTTTAGCATGGAAGATATCGATAACTAATGGTCGCGAAGTAAACAGGAAGGGTGCATTTCTCAAAATTTCATTTATCTCTTTTTTTAAAATTTGAGCTCTGGCACCGCTGCAAATCACTGCTTCCCTCTGCAAAGGGACTATCTATTTAATTTTATGTTGTGTCATCACCTTCTCAAATAAGCGCCAGATCTGAGAGCACTATTGTCATCCTCATGCATTATGTGTAGCTAATGTTGGTTGCAGCATGACTGGATCTTTTCTACCATGAATTACAATGTTTAGTCGCTGCTTGAACTTTGGAGGTGCTCTGCATTTATGTTTTGCGGTCTCAAAAAGGGCTAGCGAGATACCACTTTTGTCATATTATATCACGATTGTTTTGACAAAGTCTTGTCATTTGAGATATTTTATTATTTCTCGCTAGTTGCTTATGCCATTGATATGAGTTAATATAATTTCTAAGAGTTATTGCCGACATGGTTAGTTATAATCTTTGCTGAAAACCTGGGTGCTACTTAAGCTTATTTATGTAAACAAGAACGAAAGAGTTCGTAAAAGTTTTTCTTTTTCACTTTCAGTTTATCAACTGAATTGCTTGAGGACAAGCAAATGTTTAAGCTTGGGGGAGTTGATACGTCTCCGTCGTATCAACTTTTCCTAACGCTTTTGCTCTTGTTTTGGACTCTCATTTGCATGATTTGAATGAAACTAACCCGGACTGATGCTGTTTTCAGCAGAACTACCATGGTGTTGTTTTTGTGCAGAAATAAAAGTTCTCGGAATGGAATTAAACTTTTTGGAGAATTTTTATGGAATAAAATAAAAATACTGGAGCCAAGAACCACCGGAGGGGGGCCCTGGGTGAGCACAACCCGCCAGGGTGCCCCCCCCTCCAGGCGCGCCCAGGTGGGTTGTGCCCACCTGGTGGCCCCGCTGACCCTGACTCCGACTCTATAAAATCCTATTTTTGGAGAAAGAAATCAAGGATAAAGAATTATCGCATTTCACAATATGGAGCTGCCGCCACCTCCTGTTCTTCATCGGGAGGCCAGATCTGGAGCCCGTTTGGGGCTCCGGAGAGGGGGATCTTCGATCTTCGTCATCACCAACCTTTCTCCATTGCCAATTCCATGATGCTCCCTACCGGGAGTGAGTAATTCCTTCGTAGGCTCACTGGTCGATGAGGAGTTGGATGAGATTCATCATGTAATCGAGTTAGTTTTGTTAGGGCTTGATCCCTAGTATCCGTTATGTTCTGAGATTGATGTTGTTATGACTTTGCCATGCTTAATGCTTGTCACTTTGGGCCGAATGCCATGATTTCAGATCTGAACCGTTTATGTTATTACCATTATACCTATTTTCTAGATCCGATCTTGCAAATCATATTCACCTATTACGTGTTATGATCCGTAAACCCCGGTGTGACAGTAATCGGGATACTTTCTGGTGATGACCATAATTTGAGGAGTTAATGTATTCACTATGTGTTAATGCTTTGTTCCAGTTCTCTATTAAAAGGAGGCCTTAATATCCCTTAGTTTCCTTATGGACCCCGCTACCACGGGAGGGTAGGACAAAAGATGTCATGCAAGTTCTTTCCATAAGCACGTATGACTATTTACGGAATACATGCCTACATTATATTTATGAACTGGAGCTAGTTTTGTATCGCCCTAGGTTATGATTGTTATATGATGAATATCATCCAACGAATTCACTGATCCAATGCCTACGAATTTTCCACATATTGCTCTTGCTAAGTTACTACTGTTGTTGCCACTGTTACACTTGCTACAAAATCATTGCTATCACTGTTACCGTTACTGCTACTCTCATCACTGCTATCAAAACTATCATATTACTGTGCTACTGATCATATTGCTATAGATAATTAATCTCTAGGTGTGATTGAATTGACAACTCAGCTGCTAATACTTACAAGTATTCTTTGGCTCCCCTTGTGTCGAATCTATAAATTTGGGTTGAATACTCTACCCTCGAAAACTGTTGTGATCCCCTATACTTGTATGTTATCACACCGTCTTATGCATCATTGGCATGGTTGTTCTTTGTAGTAACACTACCCCCACCCCCTGCCACCACCAGTGAGCGGGGCATTATCTTGCTGCAACGGTAGACAACAGCGCCCGCCATCTTCGGCGTGCCAACCTCACGTCTTTGTTTCAGACGAAGAGTATGAAGTCGTAGTGCAGCCTGAAGCGCAGTGGTCTAGAGGGTTGCGCATGGCTGTAGTAGTGGATAACAAGTTAATAACATTAAAACGCACCAACCACAGCATCCTACGCATTGGTGAGAAGGCAGGGAAGAGGCTTGAGGGATAAGAAAGAGAGATGCTACACTTATGTGAATGACAGAAGCTACGGTCTCAGTGTGTTTGCACCACCTTGATCATCACTACGGTCAAGCTAATCGACCAAAAGAAGCACTTCTTGGGAGGCAACCCACGCGAATAAAGTAGACAAGTAAGTTTTTATTTTTGTTTCAATAAAAAGAGTGATTGAAGTTCTAAGTTCTAAGTAAGTTTGGAAGAGTGGTTCTAATGAAGGCTCTGCATTGTGCAAGATGAATTATGTGTTGAATTGATGTTTGGATGCCTGCAAAATTGTCTATGTATTGTTTTGGAACTAACCTCACGGGAGAGCTAAGAAAAATGAAGTTTCGCGAGAAACAGATGAAATTACAGTGTTTCAGATGACCGCGAGCGGTCATATAGGCGGTCGTATGACCTGCTGGAGGTTCCAACGCAAAACAGCCAGAGACATCAGAAGAAAAGACGGCATCTTAAACGGGCACGAGTGCCCGTTCGAGCGGTCGTTTAAATCTTTTGCAGAAAATGAAGAAAATTCCAAAGCAAATGACCGCATTCCAAACGGGCGCGTGCGCCCGTCCGAGCGGGTATTTCACACCATCGAGAAGAAGAGCAAAACAACAGAACAAAAGACGATGTTTTAAACTGACACCACCGCCCGTTGATTGCTTGTATCTGCGTTGGTATTTCCCCGAAGAGGAGAGGATGATGCAGCACAGCAACGGTAAGTATTTCCCTCAGTTATGAAACCAAGGTTATCAATCCAGTAGGAGAACCAAGCAACACTATGTAAACGGTACCTGCACACAAAGAACACATACTTGCAACCCAACGCGTAAGAGGGGTTGTCAATCCGTCCACGGTAAAAAGATAGGTAAAATTGTATGAGATTGGATAAATAGATCTAGCAAAAGCACGAAATAAAATAAGTAAAGAAAAAGTGCAGCAAGGTATTTTTGGGTTTTTGGAATAATAGATCTGAAAGCAATATGATAAAAGATAGACCCGGGGCCGTAGATTTCACTACTGGCTTTGATGCGGCTTGAAACTGCGTCGGTATTTCCCCAAAGAGGAAGGGATGATGCAGTACAGCTACGGTAGATATTTCCCTCAGTTATGAAACCAAGGTATCAATCCAGTAGGAGAACCAAGCAACACTATGTAAACGGTACCTGCACACAAAGAACAAATCCTCGCAACCCAACGCGTAAGAGGGGTTGTCAATCCCTCCTCGGTAAAAAGATAGATAATTTTGTATGAGTTTGGATAAATAGATCTCGGTAAAACGCAAAATAAAATAAATAAATAAATAAAAAGTGCAGCAAGGTATTTTTGGGTTTTTGGAATAACAGATCTAAAAAAATGCGATGAAAAAATAGATTGGAAAGCAATATGATAAAAGATAGACCCGGGGCTGTAGATTTCACTAGTGGATTCTCTCGAGAAAATAGCATACGGTGGGTAAACAAATTACTGTTGGGCAATTGATAGAAGATGGAATAATTATGATGGTATCCAAGGTAATGATCAATATATAGGCATCACGTCCAAGATTACTAGACCGACTCCTCCCTGCATCTACTACTATTACTCCACACATCGACCGCTATCCAGCATGCATCTAGTGTATTAAGTTCGTGGAGAAACGGAGTAATGCAATAAGAACGATGACATGATGTAGACATGATCTATTCATGTAGGAATAGACCCCATCTTGTTATCCTTAATAGCAACGATACATGCGTGCCTCGCTGCCCCTTCTGTCACTAGGAGAGGACACCGCAAGATCGAACCCATCACAAAGAACCTCTTCCCATGGCAAGAAAAATCGATCTAGTTGGCCTAACTAAACCAAAGATTCGAAGAAGAAATACGAGGCTATAAATAATCATGCATATAAGAGATCAAAGAAAACTCAAATAATATTCATGGATATAGATCTGATCATAAACTCAAAGTTCATCGGATCCCAACAAACACACCGCAAAAAGAGTTACATCAAATAGATCTCCAAGAGACCATTGTATTGAGAATCAAAAAGAGAGAAGAAGCCATCTAGCTACTACCTACGGACCCTTAGGTCTATGGTGGACTACTCACGCATCATCCGAGAGGCACCAATGAGGATGATGAACCCCTCCGTGATGGTGTTAGATTGGATCTCGTGGTTCTGGAACTTGCGATGACTGGAATTGTGTTTCGTCGACTCCCATAGGGTTTCTGGGATATTTGGGAATTTATAGAGCTGAGAGGCGGTGCAACGGAGCTACATGGGCCCCACAACCCCATCAGGGCGCGCCTGGGCCTCCTAGCGCGCCCTGGTGGGTTATGGTCCCTATAGGCCTTCCCTCGTCCACTTCCTTGGCTCCCAAGTTGTCTTCTGGTTTAAAAAAAAGTCTCAAAAAAGTTTCGCTGTGTTTGTACTCCATTTGGTATTGATATTCTGTGAATTAAAAAACAAGCAAAAAAATAGCAACTGGCACTGAGCACTATGTCAATAGGTTAGTCCCAAAAAATGATATAAAGTTATTATAAGATGATTGTAAAACATCCAAGAATGATAATATAACAGTATGGAACAATAAAAAATTATAGATACGTTGGAGACGTATCAGCATCCCCAAGCTTAATTCCTGCTCGTCCTCGAGCAGGTAAATGATAAAAACAAAATTTTTGATGTGGAATGCTGCCTAACATGTTCATCACTTATTCTTTTCTTTTGTAGCATGGACATTTGGACTTTTAGATGGTTCAAAGCAATAGTCTATATTTGACATGATAACTTCAATACTCAAGCATATCAACAAGCACTCATCTTGAGAATAACACATCTAGCATGGAAAATATTGGCCACCCCTGCCGCTTCATGAGCGGTATGGGCACACAAAAAGGAAATTCATTTTTTTTAAATTTGAGTTGGCACATACAAATTTGCTTAGAACGGCACGGAAATACCGCATATAGGTAGGTATGGTGGACTCATATGGCAAAACTGGGTTTAAAGATTTTTGGATGCATAAGTAGTATTTCTACATAGTACAAGTGGAGGCTAGCAAAAAGATTGAGAAGCAACCAACCAAGAAACAAAAATTCACATAAGCGAGCATTGAGCATAACTAACACTGAATAATGCACAAAAAGTAGGATGTAATTTCATTGCATAACTATTGACTTTCGTGCTTGCATAGGGAATCACAAACCTTAACACAAATATTCTTACTAAAGCATAATTACTCACCAACATGACGCATATATTACTATCATCATATCTCAAAACTATTACAAAGAATCAAGTTTATTTTGTCCAATGATATTCATGAAAGTTTTTATTATATCCTTCTTGAATATCTATCACTTTGGGACTAATTTCATATATTGCAATTGCTTTCGACAAGCTCAAATAAGTTTAAGTGAAGAACATGAGCATAAAAAATTTCTTCTCTCAAAATATTATAAGTGAAGCATGAGAGAATTTATTCAAAGATTTACTAACTCTCAAATAAATCTAAGTGAAGCATGATAGTATTTCTTCAAAAATATTAAAGCACACCGTGCTCAAAAAGATATAAGTGAAGCACTAGAGCAATTCCATAGCTCAAAAAATTTAAGTGAAGCATAAAGAGCAATTCTAACAAATCATAGCATAATTTTGGCTCTCTCAAATAGGTGTGTCCACCAAGGATACTTTTGACAAACTAAAAAGCAAAACAAGCAAAGACTCATATAATACAAGACGCTCCAAGCAAAACTCATGATATGTGACGAATAAAAATATAGCTCCAAGTAAAATACCGATGGTCGTTAGAAGAAAGAGGGGATGCCTTCGGGGCATCCCCAAGCTTAGTTGCTTGGTTCTCCTTGAATATTAACTTGGGGTGCCGTGGGTAATCCCCAAGCTTAGGCTCTTGACACTCCTTATTTCTTCATCCATCGTAATCTCACCCAAAACTTGAAAACTTGAATCACACAAAATTTAACAAAACTTTCGTGAGATCCGTTAGTATAAGAAACCAATCTTTACTATAAGTACTGATGAAAACCCATTCAAATTTTGTTATTTCATTATATCTACTGTATTCTAGCTTTACCATGGCTTATACCCCCTGATACAATTCATAGATTCATCAAAATAAGCACACAATGCAAAGAAAACAGAATCTGTCAAAAACAGAATAGTCTGTAAATATGCCAATTGTTCTCATACTTATGTAACTCCAAAAATTCTTAAAAATTAGGACAACAGATCACATATGCATATAAATATTTTGTAAAAAATTCAGAATTTTTAATTTCTTATGTGAATTTAAAAAATTCTATTACTGGACGCAAAAGTTTCTGTTTTTCAACAGGATCAAATCAACTATCACCAAAGCTATCCCAAAGGCTTTACTTGGCACAAATACTAATTAAAACATAAAAACACAATCATAACAGAGGCATAATTGTGCAAGCACTCAAGAACATAAAGAAAAAGGCAAAAATAAATTTTATTCATTGGGTTGCCTCCCAACAAGCGCTATCGTTTTACGCCCCTAGCTAGGCATAATGCATAGATTCAAGTATTGTCATCTTTGGTTTTTGATCCATAGGATGCCCTCATGATTGATTCATATGGTGGCTTAATTCTTGTTCTAGGTAAGTGTTCCATACCCTTTCTTAGTGGAAATTGAAATTTAATATTGCCTTCTTTCATATCAATCACGACACCAATAGTACGTAAAAACGGTCTACCAAGTATAATTGGACAAGACGGATTACAATCAATATCAAGAACAATAAAATCTATGGGCACATAGTTCCTATTTTCAATAATAAGAACATCATTAATTCTTCCCAAAGGCTTTTTAATAGTAGAATCAGCCAAGTGTTAAGATAACATTCTTCAATATCGGTAAGACCAAGCACATCACATAAAGATTTCAAAATTGTGGAAACACTAGCACCCAAATCACATAAAGCAAAGCACTCATAATTTTTAATCTTGACTTTTATGGTAGGTTCCCATTCATCATATAATTTTCTAGGAATTGAAATCTCTAACTCCAACTTTTCTTCTAAAGCTTTCATCATGTCATCTACGATATGTTTAGTAAAAGCTTTATTTTGTTCATAAGCATGGGGTGAATTTATCATGGATTGCAACAAACAAATGCATTCAACCAAAGATCAATTATCATAATTAAAGTCTTTGTAATCCAAATGAGTGGGCACATCACTAGTTAAAGTTTTGACCTCTCCAAACCCACTTTTATCAATTTTTCATCAAGATTTTCACCCTCCAAATTATTGGGACGCCCTCTAGCTAAAGTTGACTCTTCTCCAGTCCCTTTATCATCAATTTTAATTTTACTAAACAAGGAAACAATAGAAGAAAAACCAATTACTTTAAGATCTTCATCATTTTTATGAAAGCAATCACTAGAAAACGCTCTTTCTAAAAATTCTCTTTTAGATCTAGGCATAGCGGTTCTTTTCTTACTTTCATCCATAGAAAAATATAAAGCTTTAATTGATTCATTAATATCAACCTTGGGTGGAAAAACTTTAATCTTGAGATTTTCTACATCATGGGAAATTCTATCAATGCTTCTAGACATATCATCAATCTTATTCAACTTTTCTTCTATCATAGTATTGAAAACTTTTTGAGCATTGATAAATTCTTTAATATTACTCTCAAGATCAGAGGGGTTCCTATTATTATTGTAAGAAGAATTACCATTAGAATTGCCATAATTATTAGAGGAATTTCCAGGATAAGCCCTAGGATTAAAATTACCTCTATAAGCATTGTTATTAAAATTGTTTCGCGAGACAAAATTCACATCTACGGGATCACTATTTTGCTCAATCAAAGTAGATAAAGGCACATCATTAAGATCAATAGGAGCACTTTTACTAGCAACCAATTTCATAAGAGCATCAACTTTTTCACTCAAAGTACTAATTTCTTCAACCGAATTAACTTTTTTACTAGTAGGTGCTCTTTCGGTATGCCATTGTGAATAATTTTCCATGATATTATCTAGCAATTTAGTAGCTTCACCCAAAGTAATTTCCATAAAAGTACCACCCGTGGCAGAATCTAAAAGATTTCTAGAAACAAAATTCAATCCCGCATAAAAATTTTGTATGATCATCCAAAGATTTAAACCATGAGTAGGACAATTTCTTAGCATCAATTTCATTCTTTCCCAAGATTGTGCCACATGTTCATGCTCAAGTTGCTTAAATTCATGATTTGATTTCTAAGGGAAATAATTTTCATGGGCGAAAAATACTTAGTAATAAAAGCATCTTTGCACTTATCCCAAGAATCAATACTATTGAGAGGCAAAGAAGAAAACCAAAATTTTACACGATCCCTCAAGGAGAAAGGAAAAAATTTCAACTTCACTATACCATTGTCCACATCTTTTTCTTTTGCATATCACACAATTCTATGAATGTGTTAAGATGGGACGCGGCATCCTCATTAGGAGTACTGGAAAATAGATCTTTCATAACAAGATTCAACAAAGCGGCATTAATATCACAAGATTCCGCACTTGTGGCGGGAGGAGCAATCAGAGTGCAAATAAAATCATTATTGTTGGTATTGGAAAAATCACACAATTTGGTATTTTCTTGAGACATCGTGACTACGCAAACAAGATTACAAGTAAAAAGATAGATCTGACGAGAAAAAGGCGAACGAAAAAGAGAAGGCAAATAGAACGTCAAATTTTGTGAAGTGGGGGAGATGAAAACAAGAGGCAAATGGCAAATAATGTAAATTGCAAGGAGATGAGATTTGTGATAAGGAACCTGATAGATGTTGATGATGTCTCCCCGGCAACGGCGCCAGAAATTCCATTTGATGCGGCTTGAAACTGCGTCGGTATTACCCCAAAGAGGAAGGGATGATGCAGTACAACTACGGTAGGTATTTCCCTCAGTTATGAAACCAAGGTATCAATCCAGTTGGAGAACCAGGCAACACTATGTAAACGGTACCTGCACACAAAGAACAAATCCTCGCAACCCAACGCGTAAGAGGGGTTGTCAATCCCTCCTCGGTAAAAAGATAGATAATTTTGTATGAGTTTGGATAAATAGATCTCGGTAAAACGCGAACTAAAATAAATAAAGAAAAAGTGCAGCAAGGTATTTTTGGGTTTTTGGAATAATAGATCTGAAAACAAATGCGATGAAAAAATAGATCAGAAAGTAATATGATAAATGATAGACCCGGGGGCCGTAGATTTCACTAGTGGCTTCTCTCGAGAAAATAACATACGGTGGGTAAACAAATTACTGTTGGGCAGTTGATAGAAGATCGAATAATTATGACGATATCCAAGGCAATGATCAACATATAGGCATCACGTCCAAGATTATTAGGCCGACTCCTGCCTGCATCTACTACTATTACTCCACACATCGACCACTATCCAGCATGCATCTAGTCTATTAAGTTCATGGAGAAACGGAGTAATGCAATACGAACGATGACATGATGTAGACAAGATCTATTCATCACTACAAAAAATACACTTCCATGATGATACGTGTTTGTCACAGTAGGTCACGTTTTCTGTCATGCATGTACATCCATGACGATTTTATGACAGAATCAAGATAGTCATACATGTGCTGTCGTAGAAGTGTTCCATGACAATACCAAAATTATTATCACGGAAGTGTCCAGTTCCATGACGATAAATGGCGTGTCATGGAAGTGTTTTCGTCAAGGGTAACCGACACATGGCATCCACCGTAACGGGTCGCCTTTAAGCTATCGGGTTCCGGTTTGGATCCGATAACCCGTTAACAGCCCCGACCAATGGGGATTTTCCACATGTAAAATTCTCATTTGCTGGAGGATCCACGTGTCGGCTCAGCGTTGGGACAGATGTCATCCACTCATTGTACGAGAGGCACCTATGATACGTTGGCACGTGGCAAGGCCCAACAGTGGCCCATTTAGGTGAAAGAGGCCATCCCAGTCAAAATTAGCAGGCCGGCCCATATAGGGCCTACTTGTGTCTGGTCCATCTAAGCCCACAGCCCATACGAAATGTGCCAATTTGGCCCGTCAATGGCCCGTTAACTATTTAACACCATTGCAGCCCATCGTCAGTTCGGGCCCGTTAACAGCCCGCTATATATTTGGGCTCAATATTGGCCCGATGTGGTTTCGGCCTGTTAACGGCCCATTCAAGGGATGGGCCAATTTTCAGGATGTATGTCTTTCAGCCTTTTAGCGACCCATTTAAGTGTTGGGCCAATTTCCAGCCTGGTGTGTCTTTCAGCCTGTTAATGGCCCATAAATGAGTTGGGCCATTTGCAGTCAGACTTGAGTTTTGGCCTCTTAACGGCCCATGCTCTTCATGGTCCAATACCAGCCCGGTTTCTCTTTCAGCTTGCTAAAGGCCCACAACACAGTTGGGCCATATACAGTCCGACTTGACTTTCGGCCTCTTAGCGGCCCATGCTCTTCATGGTCCAGTACGAGCCCGCTGTCTCTTTCGGCCTGCTAAAGGCCCATAGTACAGTTGGGCCATATATAGCCCAACCTTAGTATTGGCCTGTTAACGGCCCGTGAAATCGAATGGGCCCACTTATTGCCCGCTTCGATGTCGGCCTGTTAACGACCCGGGAGGTAACTGGGCCAAGCATTAACTGTTGGCCCGTTTCAAATAGAGCGGCCCAATAGAGCTTTCGGCCTGGTTACGGCCCATCAACTTAATGGGCCCGCTAAAGTTCGAACATGTCTGTAGGCCCAATTAGATAACGTCGATTCTGGCCCAGCTATAATTTGAGCCCATTACGAAGAGCAATTATGGACAGGACCAAAACCGATCAATCAAAGGCCTATGAGAATTTTGGCCCCTACGAGCCATTAGGGAAGCCCATTAAGGGCAGTGGGCCGCTATCCTTCATATAGTGCCCATGACTGTTCATGCTAACTAATAATTTCACTGCTTGTTTGGCTTCCTAGCGACCAGTTAGCTGGAATGCGAGGCGCGCTAAGCAAACATACGACATACAAGGAAAAACGTAGCACAACCAGCATATATTACAGGAAATTACATCCACTGGGCAATCAAAGATTGGTGCCAGTGCAAATAAATGAACAGAACTTAACGATCTACAACCTCACAATCTGCAACCTCAGCGCGGATGACGCCCATAAGCATGTGAGCAAGTTCTTCCTTCTTTGCTACACTGTCTCTGAAAACATTGATCAGTTGTTGTTGCGCAAGAATGTGCACCTCTAATTCCTCCATGATTTCCATCATTGCTTCAGCCAGTAATTGGTTCACAAACATACATTTTTTCCGTTGGATTCGAGACAGATGAAACTGAATAGATTTAGATGGCGATTTTGGCAGGCTTGTATTGTTGATAGTGGAGAGTGTCTCGACCACTGCATCATAACATAAATTAGGAGGGGAACCGAACAGATTAATCAAGAGTTATTGCCATATTACCTGGCCTAGATTTATTGAAAAGAAACAATGGGGTTGCCTTGCTGTTTTCAAAGTTTGTCTTCTTATCTTCAGCAGCCTGCACCAAATTAACACACTAGCATTGCTATCATTGGCCAGGTCAGATAAATAGGAAAGCAACATTGACACAACAAACGTTTGGGCAACCAGACCACACCAGCCTACACCAAATTAACACAATATGGCATAGCTATCATTAGCCAGGTAAGGTAATAGGAAAGCAACATTGACACAATGGATGATTGGGCAACCAGAACAACACTACAATTTAGTAATGTGCATGATATGAGATAGTACACTCATGCAGCTAAGTATGCAGTTTAGATCAGATAAAGGTTGGATTCACGCCGATTAACAAAATACATGCTGATGTAAAAATATAGTGATATACAACAGGTACTTACATCAGCATTGGAGCACAGAGAATTCCCACAAGATATTTTCCTCGAACACGATCCTAGTTTAGAAAGTCTTCTATCATTTAAGCTTATTTTCTAAAAGAGAGATGGGTAAGAAACATGTAGAAAATATGATCTAAATGCTATAAAATTTCATGATGTGAGGATACACACGCGCTTTTTAGAATGGAGTTGACATATTTTTGCTGGACTGGAGCGGACTAGTTCGTTGGCCACTTGAATCTGCTTATTATCAGTAGGAGTTGGGTTTCTCTGTGCTGGAGCAATATCTATGAACACTGGAGTTGGTTTACTATCTCCTGGCGTTTGGATATTTTGCAAAGACCTTGTTTGTAACCCTTCAGATTCTAACATAGCCGTCTTCCCCTTGCATGCCTTATATAGAAGAATGGTGCTTCAGTTATAAAACATGCTACGGCAGAGAGATGGAATAGGTACTGAAGAATAGAAAGGCATGACATATTGACATGTATTCCCTCCATCCAGAAATAAATGGATGTGTCTAGGCATATTTCAGTTCTAGATACATCCATTTTTATCCATTTCGGCGACATGTAATCTGGACAGAGGGAGTATAATGTAAGAGCTAGGGATACGACAGGACAACAGAGTAAAAAAAAAACACTAGTTGAATGTAAAACTGTATGATAGCGGAATACATACAGAAAAACACTAAGGCAACATATGCATGTATGATTGAGAAACTAAGATGGCATTGCAACAGACCACTAGAACAACACTTCAATGTAAAAAAACATGGTATGGTAGACAGATGGAGTACATACTGATGAATAACAATGCATAAGATATTCAGAAGCATGATGTCAAAACTAAGCAGATGGCATTGCGACAGAGTAGAATGACAGTACTTGAATTTGAAAACATGTTATCATGAATGGAATAGGTACTGAAAAACAGGAAGGCATGACATATTTACATGCAAGATCAGCAGGCTAAGCACATGGCATTGCAACAGAGTAGATGCACTCCAGGACATTATATGCATGTTGTACCCATATCACGGGCCAAGTTAGAGCAAGGACCTTGTGGGGTGAATAGGATTCATCATCTTTCTACAATTCTTCTGAAGAACTGCCTTTACATGTTCCATCATATTGGGTATCATTGATGTCAAGTTTGTTGGCCGTTACATTGCTCCGTGAGGTTCTTGTGGATATATCAGTGTGTGCAATTATATCTGACATGCATGGAAGACAACTAGTAGTTATATTTATGTAATGAGTGCCTGTAGGAGATGACATAAATAGTAGGACTGGGCTTAACTAGCAGCAACAGGTCTCAAAAACTAAAGGGAGAACACAGATGAAAGCTACAGAATATGTATCGTTTGTACTCTTGATTAACTAGATGGCACAAAAAAGTATTAAAGAACAACATAGGTAATACTAGAAGTGGTATAATCACCAGCCTGTGGGATAGCATTGGCTGATGGATGATAACTATGGAACAGCGTTACCTAAAGAACAAGTCTCTTATCTGAACTATATTACAGCGTTAACTCCTGAACAAGACTCTTAAGAGATCAGCATGAATATACAGTGAAATGTGATAATCTATTTTCCATGCTTAGATGAATAACAAATCCATAAATGTTGCACACAAGTAAGATGAGGGTACAACCTATTTGGCCGCCATCCATAGGAGTGAGCATCATGTGCTGACTTGTCGATGGCCCTGCAGTTGTTGTGGCTGTCCATGTCGGGCACGCACATTAGATGCAGGGAACTATTGAGTGGGGACTATAGCTCCCTTCTGGTGTATGCTTCCCTTGTTGGAGCAGCTGCGGTGAGAAGGAAGACGGTGTAGCTGAAGATGCAGAAAACGTATAATGTTAAGAACGACACATATCTCTGATCTGAAGAAATACCCTAAGAGATCAACAGTAAGGTACGAGAGTGGTCACACGTCTGTTGACTGAAAACTAAATTGGGGTCACACGATTTTATTTTATTTTGGTACTATCCGATCTGCGTCGGATGGCTTGATGGCCATCTTGTGCCTCTCGGCTGACACTGTTCAGAATGTTCCTCGAAGAGCCAGCAACCACTGGCAGAGCAGCCTGCCTCCGCCATCCCTGGCCGCGAGAGGTCCGACCAAAACCCCGCTCCCCGCCCCATCACACTGCCGTGGTTGCGCCGCCCTCGGCCAATCCACAAAGACTCGCCGTCATCCAGATCTGGCAGCGTCAGTACCTTCAACCCACGCAACTCTAAGATAGC
Source organism: Thinopyrum elongatum (assembly GCA_011799875.1). Taxonomy (NCBI): domain Eukaryota; kingdom Viridiplantae; phylum Streptophyta; class Magnoliopsida; order Poales; family Poaceae; genus Thinopyrum; species Thinopyrum elongatum. The sequence continues at coordinate 525,682,615 of CM022298.1, forward strand.
CACCTAAGTGTTGCTTCCATGGCAAAATTGCGCCCCCGCACCCTTACGATAGACACCAGCCAACCGGCAGCCTAGGAGCTCCGCCGCCTCGAGGGGTGCTGCTTCCCATTGGGAATCGACTGGCCCAGAATAAAAATTCAGACGACTGACGCCTAAATAAATTGATTTAAGATGATTGTACGACCTATCTTGCGGCCCGGTGAAGTAGGCAGCTCCAGCTGCCTAGTCGATGAGGCCGGCGCGGTTGCGGTGGCGCCCGGCGGCAGGAAAGCAGATATGTCGCGATGGTCGACGGCTACGGGGAAGCAGCGCCGGGGCCCTGGACGCATCCGAAGTTGGAGCCACTCCGGCGCAGTGCACAACGGCGCGGGTGAATCGGCTCCGGTACGGTTCACGCGGCCGTCGTCGAGGCAGCTCCAGCAGCACGGAGTAAGAGGCACACGGCCCAGTGCACGACGGCAAATGGACAGCGGCTCCGGCATTGGGGAGGAGGGCGGCAGGGAATTTGGTGTGGTGGGGGCGCCATGGAGGAGGGGCTGAGGTTTCGCGGCTGAGGAGAAGGGAGCTTCCGGGGAGAAGGTGATTTGGCGCCCACGATGTATGAATGGGGAATTGGGAGGGGGAACCATGTCTTACGGACGCATTTGTCTGAAATGTAGGGGGGAAGTTACTGTTCTACCCCTGCCTTTAGGCTTCTGGGCTTGGGTCTGTGTCTTGAGGGTCGGGGATAGTAGAGTAACTTTGCTTCTCCCAAATAGTGGGCGCGAGCGATTTCGGGCGAGGAGGGCGTGTTTTGAAATAGTGGGCGCGAGCGATTTCGGGCAAGGAGGGCATGTTTTGAAATAGTGGGCGTGAGCGATTTCGGCCCAGGAGAGGGTGTTTTGCCGCCCATGGTTTATGAATTATTCGACGCCTGCCATTTCGGCCAAGGAGAGGGTGTTTTGCCGCCCATGGTTTATGAATTATTCGGCACCTGTCATTTCGGCCGAGGAGAAGGCGCGCTTGGATGAAGTTATGAACCTACCCTCGATGTACAATGGGCCAATTGATGCGTGTACCACATAGGCCGGTAATTTCGCATCTCCCATTTATTTGCTCGGGTGAATTCCACCGAGTAGAGGGTGTTTAGTGGTTCGTTCAAATTTTGGGAGAACGAGCATCCACGTCTACCTTACCAAGTCGATTCGAATCAAATTTTGAAATATTAGCTTGCCACTTCTTTTTTAGATGGTGAGATGATGCTCAGGACTAATGTGTTTTTACATGCTCGTTGCTAATGATTTACTATATGACAAATAGTTGACCCACTCAAAAACGGGAATCAAATCCAAAATGAAATATCTCGATTCAATGAAATAGCTCGTTCACCAGGTCAAAATAGTGAACTAAATCCAAAATTGAACACCTCAATTGAGTAGCATGTTGTATTATATGACTCCATGAACATGCTAAAAGTCAAATTAATGAATTTGTTTGATACACATATCTCCGTTCATGTGTGGATTGCAGACAACATGTTCTCCAATTCAAATATTTGAATGCAAATTTATATCGAAACATGGTTTATATCAGTCTTTGATGCATAACCGCGACCTCGCCCTCTCCCAGACTCCTGTTCTCTCTCTCTCGTTGACAATGTTCGTTTCTATCGCACGCATCCAAACACAAACCTTGTCGGTCCCTCTCCCTCTGTGTGTGTGTGTGTGTGTGTGTGTGTGTGTGTCAATCTTTCTAGTTCGCATGCACACTCCATGTATAGGTCTCTCTAGCACACAATGTATGATTCGCTAGTCCAAGCTAAATATCTAGGGTGCACTCATTGTACGCACACAAATTCCCTAGCTCGTTGTCCGTAACTCTCTCACGCACCACTCTGCCGTCTCGGAGCTCTTCCCTCTCTCTCTATCTCTCTCTCCATCTCCCTGGGTCACACATACACATGCGTATCTCACTCGCACTTGATAGACCCATCTAAAACTCTCTCTCTCCCTCATTCTCTATCCATCTCACACGCACACACACACACAATCTCACGCCTAGCTAAGTATGACTGTCTCTCACTCAATTGTAGGCACACGCAGTCCCCCTATGTATATGACTATTTCTTAGTCTCCATCACAAACATATGCATTGTCTCTTTCCCTCACTTGGTTTATCTCGATTTCTCTCGGGGCATATTTCTATCGCACACACACCTCATGCCTCGATCTCCCACCCATATAGTCCCCTCACGATCTCGAGGGGATCTCTCTATCACAAACACACCCTCTCTCCCTCCCCATGCGTCCATCTTCTCCATGCGTCCCTCTCGACCTCTGTCCCTTGTTGGCCAAACCTCTATTGGACATGTGTTATAGGGGTGTCTCTCTCCGTTGCAAACAATCACACACTAGCTATCTTCGTGTATCTCCTCACCTCGCTTTTCTATCTCGGAGATGCATGTGTGATATGTTTGCATAAGTAACGAACACACACACTCTCTCTCTATTTTATCATTTGTTGTCCTTTTCTCTTTCACACACACTCTCTTTTGCACACTCACTCTTTCTCCTTCACACGCACTTGATCTCTCTCGACTTAGGTACTCTCTTCGGTCCATAGCATATAGATTTATTGAAAAGTCAAACTTCACAAAGTTTGACCAGGTACGTGGAGAAAAACATTTACATCTAGAACGGTAAACATATATCATTAGATTCATCATGAGATGTAGTTTCGTATGATGTACCTTTGATATTGTAGATATAAATAATTTTTGCGTAAACCTGGTCAAAGTTTCCAAAGTTTGACTTCTAAAAAATTTATATGCACTGCATTATCGAACGGATGGAGTATCTCTTTCCCCCTCTCAGCTATCTGATGCACCACTCAGCCGTATCGGGGCTCCTCTATCTCTCTCAAACTTTATATCTCCCTGGTTCACACATGCACATATCTCGCTCGTGCTACGTAGACCCATCTAACACTCTCCGCCCTTGTTCTCTCTCTATGTGACACGCACCCCCCCCCTAAGTACCATAATCTCTCACTCCATCATAGGCACACGCACTCCCCCCCTAAGTATGACTATCTCTCACTATCCATCAGGAACACACGTATTGTCTCCTTCCATCCATACGTCTATCTCGATATCTCTCGGGGTATCTTCTATCGTGCACACACCTTGTCACTCGATCTCCCACCCATGTAGTCCCATCATGATCTCTAGGGGATCTCTTTGTCACAAACACACATTCTCTCCTCCCCATGCCTGCATTTTCTCCATACGTCTCTCTCGACCTCTCTCCCTTGTTTGTCAGACCTCTCTTGGCCACGTGCTAGGGGTCTTTCTCTCTCGGTTGCAAACAACCACACACTATCTCCTCACCTCGCTTCCGCTCTTGAAGATGCATGTGTGATATGTTTGCATAAGACACACACATTTTTTCTCTACTTTATCATGTGTTGTCCATGTCTCTTTCACACACGCACACACACTTTTTTCACTCACTCTTTCTATTTCACTCTCTCTCTCTCTAGTTAGGTACTCTCTCACGTCCATAAACATACGGATGTTTTGAAAAGTCAAACCTGAGAAAAGTTTGACCAGGTATATGTGGAGAAAAACATTTACATCTGGAATGATCATTAGATTCATCACAACATGTACTTACTTCATACAATCATTTATCTTTGGTATTGTAGATATAAGTAATTTCTTTATAAACTTGCTCAAAGTTTCAAAAGTATGACTTTAAAAAAATATAGGCACTACATTATCGAACGGAGGGAGTAGCTCTTTCTCTCTCAACTATCTCTCACGGGCCTCCCCTCTCACTCGATCTCTCTTTACCGAGGGATTATACGGTCACTGTGTCAGCGTATAGCTTCGTATATTGTTTAGTTGACCGGTCAACCAGTCCACATGTTGCCTTGTCAGCTCGTGTTCTCAATCTTCGTGTGCTGGCCCATGTGGCAGTGGGTGAAAATAAGTAAACTAGAGGCCCATCTGGTACGCGATGAAGTAAACAAAGTTGAAACCACTCGCGGTAGCACCCCGCACGCTAGTAAATCAGCGCTGCTATACACACAACACATGCACGGCCAATGCATGCACGATTCAGACATGGCAGCACCAACAACTAGCATGCACGCAGGAGCACTGTTGGGGAAGGAGAATCGTGCAGGCGTCGTGCGTTTACTGTCGTACGTGAAGCAATTCCGCTAGTAAATTGAGGGCACACTTCTTCTGCGTGAAGGACGCACTCGCGCACACTACACCACTACGCGGCAGCATGAACACAAGGACGCACTCGCGCACACCCAGCACAAAATACACACCAGCACATGTGTACACCGGCGTCGCCGCCGGCTGAGATGGACGGCGAGGCAGCCAACAAGCGGAGGCGGCTTGAGCCAAAACCGCATCCGGCAAGCCTGGACTTCATCAGCAGCCTTCCCGACGACAAGCTGCTTGTCATCATCGCCCTCCTCCCTACCAAATCTACCATGCGGACCACCCTGCTCTCCCGGCGGTTGCGTCCCCTCTAGCGTCGCGTCCCCCTCAACCTCACCGTTGACAGCTGTCTCTACGACGGGGATTGCAAACGCATGGCCGCAGTCTCCAAGATCCATGCATCGCACCCTGGGCCAGCCAGACGCCTTGACATCCGCATGTTCAGTTCCAACTGCAAGGTCCAAGCCCAGTTCGACGAGTGGTTCTTATCCCCTGCCCTAGATCAGCTCGAGGAGCTCAAGTTTGAAGCTAGACAATGTCGCTTTCTGCCACCGTCCGCGCTCCGCCTCACGCCAACGCTGCGCCATGCCAGCTTCAACTCCTGCTATTTTCCCCAGATTAATGCCGAGCCCGCCCTTCTTCTCCCTCAACTCAAGCAGCTCGACCTCTTCGACGTTGGCATCTCGAAGAAGGCTATGGAGCAACTGCTCCGCAGCTGCACTAAGCTCAAGTACCTTCGTCTTCGGCAGATCCACGGGTTCATTAGCCTCCACATCACCTCGACGAATCTCCGATGGATTTATGTGTCTTGCTGGCCCCGCAATAAGACATCAATTGGGAAGAGATCACTCGATCTGTTCCACGTTATGGTCATTGAGAATATGCCTTTCCTTGAGAGATTGCTTGTATCTGATCTAGAAGGTCCAACAAAAATCAGGGTCATTGACGCGCCGAAATTGACAGCGTTGGTGTACTCGTCTGCCAAAGTCTCCGAGCTCTTTATTGGATCCGTAATCGTTCAGGTACAACACTCGTCTTCTTCTCTGTCTTCTTGAAATTCACATTTTTAAATTTCTCCTTGATGTATTTATGACTGTCATCCAGAAAATGATCCCCACAAACTTGACCCAGTCTGTGCGCACAGTGAAGATCTTGGCAATAAAATCTATTGGCCCCAATCTGGATCAAGTTGTTGGATTCCCTACATGCTTTCCGTGCACGGAGAAGCTACTCATCGAGGTGAAACTTCTTTCCGATTAGTAAACGGTAATCACAATGTAGCTCAATTTTTTTTGTAATTTTCCCAAATTATGACGACAAGTGCAGTGTTCAAAACTGCATCTACGCACTGCACCGAAAGAAATGTTTTTAGTATTTTTTCTCACGTGATCACCTGCATCATTTTGGTGTTCTACTAGTAGCCTAGGCTAGTCATAGTGGCAAGTAACTTAGACTAGTAACTCTATGGTTAGCCTAAGAGCAAGTACTACCTCCGTCCTGGTTTACTCTTCGTATGTATTTTGTAGTATCAAAATTTGACCATAGATTTAACTGACAAAATGTTAATGCATGTCACTAAAAATTATATCGTTGGATTCGTATTTGAACATAATTTCAGATGGTATAATTTTTGGTGACATGCATTGGCATTTTCTTAGATAAATGTATGGTCAAAATTTTACAGTAAATACGAGGTAGTACAAAAGTGGGCTATAACGGACCTCCACTATGTAGGCCAAAACACGTGCCAAATTCACTTCTGATGCATTTGGCATCGATGCCCTCCATTGCTCACCTGGTGCCCCAATCTGGATCACCTACTTTGCTCCGGTGCCAAATTAACTCACGCAATGAAAAAACACTTGTGTGGGAGAGGCAGAGGACTGAGGCAATAAAAAAACACTTGTTTGGGAGAGGGAGGGGCCGGTGTAGTTGGTTTGATTGATTTGTTTATACATGTGGGTCTGTGTGCACAGCGGTGCCAACTCTCTCACATTGCTAGAGCGGTGCCAAAATCTTTTGATTTGACATCGATGCGTATTGTATGTGGCATACTTTTGAGAAATATGGCATCAGCCACATAGTGGAAAGCAACAAATGCCCAAGCTCTTCACGTGCTCCTAGGTAAATGAGAGGAAAGAGAAAGAGAGAGAGAGTGAAAAAAATATCACTAGCCTTAGAGCCAACCCTATCGTATGAGCGAATGATATTGGTACCTCTTGATGACACGGCAATCTTATACAGCCAGCTGCTCTAATATGTTCTCTTCTTTTGCAGATAAAAAAAGACCCGAAAGTGAAAATGTGCTGCACTATAACAATCTCATCTAATGCCTTGATCTCCATCTTATAGAAATTGATTTGATCGACTACCGAGGCAGCACATTTGAGATTAAATTGGCCAGGTTCTTTGTTCTGAACGCAAGTGTGCTCAAGGTAATGAGGTTTGGCGTTCTCTGGCGCAACAATGAATGGTGTGCTGATCACCGCAAGCGTCTAAGCCTAAACGACAAAGGCTCCGCAGAAGCTGAATTTGTTTTTGAAACATCAAGTTGCCAGAGACTCAAAAATTTATTTGCCCATTAGTGACTTGTCAGGGCGGTGGATTTTAGTTTGTACGATGATGTTGTATCCACCTAAAGTAACGAAAGTTCTTACGTAAACTTCCTAATAATTCCCTCTTCGTAGGTGCAGCATTACTCCTAGCATTTGTGATATCAGTTTGAAACTTGTAATATTACGACTATCCAGCACGAGGTACTATGTTACGATAAATGTTCGCGTGCATAGGTGCGGCAACCATATACCCATTACTCGAGTACAGTATTTATTATTACTCGTGGCAACACACGAGAAGTTATGTCGAACACGGATAGTTAAGCAGGCTAGCTCTACAGCCATGATGATAGTGACTGCACACGGTGAGGCTGACTTTGGTATGCCGAACACGGTGCCTACACTCAGGTGCCATCTCCGGCGCAGGGTCTTGTCACTTCACTGTGAGGAGCAGCACGTAATAATTTGACCAACGGGTAGTACAGTACTACTACATTGGTAGTACTACTAGTACTAGCACCACCGTCCGGATTTAGTAGTACTACCACCTCCGTCTGGATTTAGTATTTGACTAGCAATATCTAGTAATGCATGTCACAAAAAATATACTACTCCCTCTATAAATAAATACATGGAGTATTGTTTTATTCGGTTTTGAATGTAGTTCCCGATGATATTATACACTCTCCCTTCTGGTAGATGGCTCAAATCTGAAATTTCATCAATCAGACTACTATTGTACTCCCTCCGTACTGGTGCATTAGTCACGTTACGAAAACCAAGTAATCCCAAAACTTTTAGGCGCGGTGCATTAACTACCCACCTCGTTCCCTGTTTTTTGCCATGAAAAAGGAAATCAGCCAATAGGAGACGTGGGGTTCGTATGCATTCAATGACTTGAGACTACTTAGCGCAACATGCAGTGCTCAATTCTCTGCATGCAATGACATTAATTACAAAATACTACTAAACATCAAAAGTTCTCTCATTTTGCCCCAACTTGGTCTCGGTGAGATGACTACTACACTGCACCGGCACAGAGGGAGGGCCGAGGAGTAGATGTCCAACACACACGTGAATGCAACGCAGTCTACACTTCTCATATAAAGGCTCCCCGCCAGTCCAATCTATGAAATCCTATGCACCTACGCACCCTAACCAAGGGCAAGAGTGATCACTCCAATCGCAAGATCAGTTGACTAGAAGCTAGACCCATGGAGGCGATGAGCGCGAGTATGAGCTGGCTGTGCCAGATGGTCCACAACGCCGGCCTGCGGCCCGTCATCGAGGAACGTCTCCAGGTCATGCTTGAGGCCGCCAGGGCAAGAGGCCTCTTGGATAACAGCTTCATCTCCATGTTTGACGAGGTCCTCGTCGGCTTCCTCGACAAGTTCACCGTCGTCAAGAAGGTCGTGGACGACCTTGACATACGCCTCCAGCCCACGCGCCCAGGCTCTGTGATGCCCGCCACCCTCAACGGCCTCTATGGTGACAAGTGACAACCTCTTCGACGCACTGGTGGCCCTGTGACTGCCCGCCGTCGCACCGGAGAATGTCCACCTCGAGGTCGTGCTCGCCACACAGCGCCTGGCGCAGCAAGACACCATCGACATAATCACCCACGTCTACAATCAAATCGTCCACAAGAACTACTACGTGCAAGAGGAGGACGATAGGACACTGGCCTTCTTGGACCGCAGGGCAACCTTGGACGGCATTGTTCAGAAGCACGTTGAGCTCGCCGCCAACGCTGCTGCTCCTCACACGTCGGTTGGTGACCCGGCGCACTAGGGCGTGAGTTTGTCGTTGATGGATCCGTATGTATCTTTATCTTCCTGTCAATTCCATGTAGTAGTATATTGTACTAGTAATTATCTAACCTTTCGCATCAACTTCATAATTTTCGTACGTACTCCCTCCGTTCCTAAATATTTGTCTTTTTAGAGATTTCAAATGGACTACCACATACAGATGTATATAGACATATTTTAGAGTGTAGATTCACTCATTTTGCTCCGTATGTAGTCACTTGTTGAAATCTCTAGAAAGACAAATATTTAGGAACGGAGGGAGTACCATGCATGAACCGCGCCATAACCAAACTTCTCATTACTCTAGGGAAAATCATTATTTCTATCTATCGGTCGCGCCAAGGAGCAGAACCAAATTTTACAAGTTACAAGTTCAAAAGGAAAAGCCTGCCGTGTTCGCGTCGCACCCCCACACGGTTGGTCCGGCATGCTGCTCAAGGGGGAATGCGTGCTGTGTTGCATTTTCACTTACAACTGGGACAGCAGTTGAGCAAACCGACTATCGGCAAACCCCCACCCCGCGCACCGCGCGATGGCTGAGTTAGAGAAAATAGGAGGGAGAAGAGATAGCTGTAGCACGGACTCCAAGAAAATTGGTGTCAGATGGGACTCGTGTGGGTGGCATGTGCCGTACTGCTAGACGTGAATGCTAGTTATGGCCCATGCCACCCCACTATATCGAGGTGCTGGTTACATAGAGCGAACACATTATCTCTCCAGGAGTACGGTACACCACTAGTACTACTCACATTTTCATGAAATTTCTTGGAGTCCGTGCTCAGCCCTCCTCTCTCTCTTCTCAGCCAGCCAGCAGACGCGCGGAGTGTGCCCATCGTCTGTTTGCTCACATGCAGTCCCACATGTCAGTGAAAATGCAAGACGACCCACTGAACCTGCACATCTTTCACCTCGACATGCTGGTGATGAAAAACAAATCCAATAAAGATCTTCGGTGGCCGCTTTTGGAGTTACTCAAGAGTAAGATTCTATTTACAGTTTAATCCAAGATGCACATCATGTGGCTTCAACTAGCACTCCATTTTCTTGCATGACACGACCTGGATGCTGGATGTCCCATGTGTCGGCAAAAGGAGGAAAAACTCGTCCAAATCTTCTCCACATTTAGACCGGAGGAGTAGGAAACACGGCAATCCCTGTGCCTACATCATACGTACAAGCCCACCTCACGCTATCACCATATTTCTCGGCCTCTGTGCGACACCTAGCTCTAGTTGATGGTATACTACTACTAGGACTAACTATTGTACTAGCATACTATTAGGTTGGCTCTATGTGATGTGGCAACTTCATATAACCGGATGTTGGCTATACTACTACGGTACTCACACTCCAAGAAGTGACTCGAAAACCATTCATAAATTGAGTTTATCACATGCATATGCAAATGTACCATTCATTACATACAACAAGTCATCAACACACAATGACAACGAGGATACATGTTGGATTATAGATTATTTCCAACAAAACATTCTAGCAAATACTAAATTTTTTATCACACAACAAATAACAAGCAATGAAATGAACTTCAGCTCAACCAATCCTGGGCGTTGGAAACGCTTGCTTTGAACCATAAGTAAGCCTCTGGGAAGGGCCAGCTATTGTCAATATCGAGACCAACGCAGGACTCATCATCCAGGCTGAAGCGGCTTGTATCAGGACGCATATTGTCATAGCCAGGGTAGGGAACCATAGCAATGTTCGAGGTATAGATACAGTTGCTTCTCATAAATGGTAGTAACGTTGTGCCAATAGCAGCTGGATCGCCTTTCACCATCATTGGATAGTTTTGTCCAAGGAAGAGCGAGTTTTCTCCAAGACTATCAATACGGAACCAGGCAGAAGGTGCTGGTGCTAGCACACTAGTATCCATCCTGAATACCCTGCAACGGATGTTCGAATAGGTCTGGAGAGTGCGTCCATGGGAGACAACACCTGCTTCCTTAGTAACATCAGCAGTGCCCTGTATACATACAAGAAGAGGTGATCCATCGGAATAAGTTGCCAGGCGCCACTGAGTATGTAGGTCCTGCTCGTGATCATCACCATCGTCATGTCCCCCTTGGTTATAAATTTTTTCAAGTATAGGTGGTGGAATGTTCACGGGACCTTGGAAACACAAGAAGGTTAATTAGTACGGGGATACTAACTCGCATGCACGTGGATGAAACAATTCTAATTACGGTGGAAGACAAACATACCGAAACAATAAGGATTCCATGCAAAAACAGTGCAACGAGTGGTGGCAGCAAACACAAGATGCTCGTATTGAATTGCATCACAGTACACATCCGTGTACAGAAATTGATTTTTGAGCAATATCCATCGAGGCGTGGAAGTAAGGATGGCAACAAGCTTGTCGAAGATAGCAACAACATGATAGTTCGTGTAATCTCAAGAGCGGTTGGGAACTCGACAAATTGCTATCTTCTGTAGACGACAGTCATCATGATCGTATTTGAACGTACGTAGATCATCTGTGTGCTCAACCTCAGGGCACTCTGAGATTTTTGGAAGTGGAACCCGGTGACGAGTGTACACATTCACAAGTTCCCACTCACAGTTGTACCCAATATAAACAACCCAATCTCCATTTGTGCTTGCCCAGGCCTTACCCTTAAGCGATGGCATCTTAACATCACACGTATCATTATCAAGCGGCATCAACTTGCACAAGGCGAGGCTTCCGTCGTCCCCGCGCCAGCGAGCAGGGTCATGGCGAAGAAGATATGGGAGATCAAACCGCTCCTGAACCCTTGGGTTCTTTGTAATGATGCTATTTGTTGAGTCGAGAATGGTCTTGAACGAACCAGCCATGCTAGCCGAGGTGATGACGTCACTCCGATCAATGAGTTCCTCCACCACGTCATCTTTCAGATCGGGGCAAGAATAACGGGGTCGTTTCCTGCCTGTTCCCTCCATGGAGAAGATGATCGAACAATGGCAGAAGGAAGGGTGAAGGCAAATGGAGGGAGGAAGAGCATGCGACAACAGTTCCAAATAGAGAGGGAAAGGAGAAGAGGTGGTGGACGGTTGCCACGGTATAGGAAGAGGCGCCCCGGCCTACATAGACGTCCGTTCGGAAATTGTACAGAAGGACTCGCCGTCGTCTCACTGACATGTTGGAACGGGACAACATGTCAACGAAACATGGTGTGTCATTTCTCGTGCAAAATGCGATCTGGCCGCGTTGGCCCGAGGTGCCGCATTATTTCTTGACTTTATTTTTTAATGGCGTGCCGTTCAGTTTTGAAGCACAACTAATTGGTACTGTATGCAGAGAAAATATAAACTACTCTACCACTACTCCACCTCTAGTACTAGTATAAAAAAAGATACTATATAGGCTGGAGCTTCAGCGCTTGCTTGCTAAGGGCTGCCCACTTGCTTCTCACACTATCACCCTCTCTCCAGATCTAAAAAGACGGTAGTGGCCCCTCTCTCTCCCTTCTCACCAGTGGTCACAGATCCACCAGGATCCCATCTGCCGGGGAAGAAAAGGACGTGCAGCGTTGACGCACTCATCGTCGGCGAGCGAGGTCACACACTGATGACAAGGCCGTCCTCTCAGACCTAGCGCCCGCGCAGGATGGCCTCTGTCCCCAAGCTCGGTGTCGTAGTGTGTGCGGAGGACGATGACCACGAGCGAAGCCACTTCCCGCTGACCCTCAGGTATGCTGCCTCTTTTCGAACCATACCCTTGTTCTATTGCCCCATCTGCCACGTCGCTGCATGTGGATCTTTCTCCACTCCACCATCTCCCCAATTTGATATCCTCTGCTCTGCTGGTCACACAGACGAAAACCTTAATTTGCACTATTAAAGGAAACCCTACTTCATGCAGACTAATCCATGTCTGGGTTGAATAAGGAAAGGAAGGGAGAAAGTACTGTCAAAGAGACTAGGTATTGAACCCGCATCTAGGTTGAAAAGGGGAAAATCAGTAGCTAAGGAACGAGTCTCGTGTCTCTTGGTTGAAAAAGGGTAGAAAGGCATGACAACGCAATAGAGAATGACCAGGTCGATCGGTTTGTTGTCCTCACATAGGAAAAAGGTGGCTAAAGAGAACAAAAATGGGACGTAATCCACATATGCTGCCTGGATATTTGTTGCTCTGGGCAACCATACCTCCCTCACCACTCTATGCATCCGTGGAGGTACATCGTACTAGTGCGCCCACTGTCCGAATGGGCCTTCCATGCTCTTATTGCCACTTTTTGCTGTTAGTATAATGCCACCGGTAAAGTCAAGCAATGCTACTGCTAAAGTGATGCCGCATTTAACTAATGCCGCACACAGTCTAATGCCACCGATAAATTTAAGCAATGCCATTTAATGTCACTGGATTATTTCAAGGTTAGCTGTTGATTGTGGATGTATTAAAGATTTTTCAGCTAAGGCATTCTAATGTTGTTTCACAGCCAGTATACCAATGATGAAACTTGATACTACCTTCAGAATTTTTGCACTATTAATACTTATAGATTACATAGCTCACTTTCATGAGATAAGTCAATTTTTCTTGTATAGTGTCACCAAAATGCCAAGGCACTGATGTCATTTTATTTTGGTTAAACTGCACAAAAAATTATGAAGAGAAGAGGAAAGGTCAAGAGTGGGCACCTCCTCCTCCGGCTATTTTCTTGATTCGTTTGATCAAGTTTTTATGTTTGATCGATTATCAAGATTGGGATAGCAAATTTTAGGTCCCCTTGAGTTCGAAATGATATTTACCTTGAAGTTACATGGTTTGCAAAAAAAATTATACTCTCATTAGTTAATAATGCTAGTTACCTTCATACTTTTGTATTTGGTTTAATGTTGTTGCACAGCTAGTATACCAATGCTGAAACTTGTTACCTTTACATTTTGTATAGTTAATGCTTATAGAAATCTTCCAGTGCTAGCTTATGGAAATATGTTCAGTAAAACCATTGTACTGTACCCCGTAATAAAAAAACTACTCTATTGTTGCACTAGCCACTAGATTAGTGTATATTTGTACTATTCGAATGGTGTTGCATTAGTGTATGGACATATATAAGGTGTGGCAAGCTTTCCCAGATATGTGATCAAGAAAACTACTGCCTGTTTTTCTAAATACTAGACATTTGGGTACTTCAAATTGAATTGCGAAAACGTCTTATATTAAGGAACAGGGGGTGTAGAGTTCACTCAAATTATTCCGGTAAAGCTAGTCACACCTTTGTTAAAATTAATGTTCATTATGTTATCGGAGGAGGTCTACATGTTTGTCTCTAATGCCTGTCGATTACATACCTGACATCATGATGTAATGGTAAGTCATTTCTTTTTGTATAATGTCACTGAATTGTCAAGGCGGTGATGGCATTTTATTTTAGTTGAACTGCACAAAATATGCTTAAAAGAAGAGGAAAGGTCAGGAATGGTTCAATCTTTCAGAAAATACTGTGTATGCCTTCCTGACATCAGCCGTTGTTGCCTTATTTATTCCTTCAAACAGGTGGTTAGAAACAGTCTTGCTACCTTTTCCCATTAAGAAATTGGAATGCTTATATTTGTGAGTCTATGCTTCAACTAGTGCCACTTTTATAGTAATCACACTTTCAATATCTGTGTAAACAAGGATGCTCGATTTTAGTGGAACTGCACAAAAAGTCCAAATGGTTCAACATTATGAGCATGTTTTCTTCCAAACCGTTATATCCAATTGGTGGCACTATGAGCTGTTCATTACGAAGGTACATGGTTTGCTACTATCTTGCTACTCTTTTTGTACTGTCATTAGATAGTAATATTAGTGGTTTGCATGTGAATTTATTGGCAGGGTGGACCTACATTGGAGGTGCAGGACATGATTCAATGATTGGATGCTCAATTTCGGTTGTATTGATTTCACCTCTTCCTTCACTGCGAACATGGATATCCTTGGTCTGATGAAGAATAGGCGTTATATTTCTGCTCTGTACCAGCAAATCAATTCAGTACGAAATTGTCCAGGGAAAAACATGACAGTATCAAATTGTTCAGTGCAAAACATTACAGATGCTAAGCGGAAACGACTAGCAGAAACGTGTTTAAACCGAAAATACAAGGTGGGGTATATGTTTACTAGCTGCTTGATATTTGTGCAAACAGATGTCTGCCCGTTGTTATTTGGCAAACAAACAAAGTGACCTCAATTTTGGTGGAACTGCACAAGAGAATAGTATAGTCACTGCACGCAGTGCCATTTGAAAATAGACACAGAAAGATTGGATAGTCACTTCATGGACTGCACAAAAGTAGTATTGTACTACTTATTGGCCAACACTAGGTGCTTCATTGCTTTGGTCTGATTATACAATGGGCATCATTTTGCCTAAGTTAAAGTTTGTATTCTGAAAATAGTCTCGCCGTGTGATCGAGAGAAGACCAAATCATATTGAAGTGGATGTTCCTCCATCATGTGTGGTTCATTCTCATGGTTCCAGCTGTTGGTGAAACCACTTACGTTTGCAAGAGGAAATGTAGACTTCACAAACAAATTTGCCTTTCACTCTGTACTGAATGTTGGCCCAGAGAAGCATCCATGTTAGTAGCAAGAACAGATCTTTTTTCTAGATCTTTGCTTTTGGTGCTACATATTTGTATATGATCTGTGAATCATTGAGATGCATTAACATGTTGATCTTATGTATGGGAATCATACTAGTTGGTTGTGAATTTGGGCTACTTATATGTGAACATATTACAATGCCAGGCCTGTGAGTCTCGTGTGAACATTTCGAATGGATCGGCTCTTAGTACTGTGCACAGCATGATCCTTATTTATGTGTGCTCAGTGTTTACAAGTTACTAGCAGTTCCTTATTTCTGTTCGCTCAGTGTTTACAAGTTACTGATCGATCTCTAGCTAGCCTACTAATACGCTCCTGGCAGTTTTAGTTGCGACACAAGATCCGAAGGTGGCATTTTTTTTAATAAAAATGCCTACCTCTGAAGAAACTGACATGCTGTTCTGAAGAAAATGCCATGCGAATCTGAAGAAACTGCCAGCAAAAACGTTCGCAAATGCCTTATCTCCCAGCGAACGTTCATCAGCTATTGCGATCCTACACCTACACTATCCGACCGACTCGACCCTACGTGAATAACCAGCGGATCACGCACATACCTCATCTGGATGAATCAAGTGCACTCGTTTGACCGTCATGCTAATGTGCGACCCAGCACGGACGGGATGCACCACAGACGGGATGGGACGGGACGGCACAGTCATAATTTCAGTTTTTCTAGTTTTCCATGGCAAGCTGGCGCGCTAAGCCATGCCTGCTTATGCATTGAATTCCGATGACCGCGATGACCGTCGTGTTTCCCGCGACACGCTGGTTCACCTACCTTCCGCCTATAATTACTGGTTCCCGGCGTTCTCCGGTGGCACCATCACCCAACTCGCCCTATCCTCATAAGCCCCCACCGGCCCGACGTCGCTCACCACTTGCCCTCGCTCTCGCCACGTCCGTCATGCCCACGCCCGTCCACAATAGGCGATGCCGGAGGCGGTCAGCGCTGAAACTAGTGTTCGGTTTTTCACCGGAAGGCAGACGGAGGGAGGAGGCATTCTATCGGTTTAGATGGCAATGTGGAGTATGAGGACTTGTTGGAGCTCGACCGCCTGGCGGAGGAGCAGCGTATCGCCGATTTGCGCCGCCAGCGGGGCATGGAGCAGCAGCGCACCGACGCTCTGAGTCGCGAGCAGAGCGCCCGCAACTGGGCCGACTACATGGAGGCCGGTGCCCGGCAAATACCCCTGGAGGCTGTCGGGCACGCACGTGTTCGCGACGCTGAATTTTACTACCAGCTCGTCAAGTGGGTTTCTCGCTTAGAAGCCGAAGCTTCGGTGGACCATGTCGGCATGGAAAGGGCCAACATGCACGAGCAACGCGCCCTATTGCACCTCTAGCAAGTCCGAGGTGAGGAGGAGGACATCGGTGCCGGCGTGTGCCATGTACCGCAGATGGCGGCCGGCATCGTCTAGTTAGCTAAGAGTAAGTTAGTACTTGTACACTACTAGAGTATTAGTGGGAGTAGATAGTTAACTTGGCTATGATGGTTGTCAACGTGGAAGTTCAGTACTCTCTATCTGGAAAAGACCTGTTACTTTGCTCTGAATGTTGAACTTTCCATTTAAACATATGGAATGGGCTGTTATTTTTTTAAATGGGTTGTATTTGTCCACCGCGGGTTTAGAGGCTGACTTGTGGGCCTACTAGGTTGACGCGTACACAATCAGCAGATGATTGTACGTGGAGAGGATGACAACAGGGACCCACCAGGGTCATGGCAGTACGCAAGCAAGTGCCTCCTTATTTCAAGCCAAAAAATGGTTCCTCCTAATAGATTTCTGACATCTGGGTCCCATGCCATTGTCAACGTAGTCAATAAACGAGAGAATTGCACAACGAGCGGCTGACACCAGGGACCCAGTAGCTCGCCGAGTTCTTTTTTGTTTTTGAGATGGAAGCAGGGTGTCAACTGGGCTGTGCGGGGCACTCTGGTCTGTCTAGCCAGCCTTTTATTTTATGTTTACCACAAGACCAGCCAAGTAGTTTTTTTCTTTCTGAAAATGGCTAGCCCAGTTTTTTTGTTCTTTTGCAGAATACCCAACCGAGGCCTACTTGCTTTTCTCAGCCCTACTGGGCTGCAAATCTTTCAAAACGAGGAGAGTTTCATTCGGCTTGCCTAGAAAATGGGCTATCAGTAATGAGAAATGGGATGTACATTTTTAAAAAACATCAAACCGGCAATTAGTTTCAAAAAAATTCATTTCGAGATTTTAAATTCCATTGATTTTTATGCGTGGACAATTATTTGGATTTTATATTGATATAAATTTATTTTTCAAATTAGTTTGAATGTGACTCAAAATTTTAGGATTAAAAACAGTTCGGACCACACCGAAATATGCAAAATTTTGTAGAATTTTTTAACCGTGACCACAATATGGGATGTAATGCTAACAAAAAGAATATGGGCTCCAAAATAATCCTTAAGAATTATCAAATGGGCTGTAAATTATTAGAAATAATGGCAGATGGGTTGTATGTTGTTTGATGTCTACTACGCAACTTTATTCTTGTAGAGTCGTGTTGGGCCTCCAAGCGCAGAATTTTGTAGGACAGTAGCAAATTTCCCTCAAGTGAATGACCTAAGGTTTATCAATCCGTGGAAGGCGTAGGATGAAGATGGTCTCTCTCAAACAACCCTGCAACCAAATAACAAAGAGTCTCTTGTGTCCCCAACACACCAAATACAATGGTAATTTGTATAGGTGCACTAGTTCGGCGAAAAGATGGTGATACAAGTGTAGTAATGATAGTAGATATTGATTTTTGTAATAGTAACAACAAAAACAGCAAGGTAGCAAGTAACAAAAGTGAGCATAAACGGTATTGCAATGATTGAAAATGAGGCCTAGGGTCCGTACTTTTGCTAGTGCAATCTCTCAACAATGCTAATATAATTGGATCATATAACCATCCCTTAACGTGCGATGAATAATCACTCCAAAGTTCCTATCTAGCGGAGAACATAAGACAAAATTGTTTGTAGGGTACGAAACCACCTCAAAGCTATTATTTTTTATCAATCTATCCTAGAGTTCATACTAAAATAACACCAAGCTATTCTTTCCGATCGATCTAACCAAGAGTTCGTACTAAAATAACTCCATATGATACACATCAACCAACTCTAATGTCACCTAGATACTCCAATGTCACCGCGAGTATTCATGAGTTGATTATATGATATGAATCAAACAATTTCAGATTCATAATACTCAATCCAACACAAAGAACCTCAATGAGTGCCCCAATATTTCTACCGGAGAAACAAAGACAAGAACGTGCATCAACCCCTATGCATAGATTACCCCAATGTCACCTCGGGAATCCGCGAGTTGAGTGCCAAAACATATATCAAGTGAATCAATATGATACCCCATTGTCACCACGGGTATTCATAGCAAGACATACATCAAGTGTTCTCAAATCCATATAAGTATTCAATCTGATAAAACAAAATCTCAAAGGGAAAACTCAATTCACAACAAGATAGCGAGGGGAAAACAAGATATGATCCGACTATATTAACAAAGCCCATGATACATCAAGATTGAGACGTCTCAAGAACACGAGAAAGAGAGATTAAACACATAGCTACTGGTACAAACCCTCAGCCCTGAGGGTGGACTACTCCCTCCTCGTCATGGTCACCGCCGGGATGATGAAGATGGCCACCGGTGATGATTTCCCCCTCCGGCGGAGTGCCGGAACAGGGTCTAGATTGGTTTTTCATGGCTACAGAGGCTTGCGGCGGTGGAACTTCTGATCTAGGGTTATTTCTGATGGTTTCTCTATTTATAGGATTTTTTGGCGTCGGTTTCACGCGAAGATGGGCCTCGAGGTGAGCACAACCCACCGGGGCAAGCCAGGCCCCTTTGGCGCGCCGTGGTGGGTTGTGCCCTCGTCGTGGCTCTTCTGACCCTCCCACGAAGCTTCGAGGGTCTCTTTTGTTCCAAAAAAAATCATCAAAAAAATTCAGTTCATTTGGAGAACTTTCATTTCTGCACAAAAAACAACACCACGGTAGTTCTGCTGAAAATAGCGTCAGTCCGGGTTAGTTCCATGCAAATCATACCAAAACCATATAAATTTTTTGTAAACATGGATAAATTATAGATACGTTGGAGACGTATCAGCATCCCCAAGCTTAATTCCTACTCGTCCTCGAGTAGGTAAATGATAAAAGAAATAATTTAGGAAGTGTGAATGCTAGCATAGTGCAAAAGTTTGATCAATGATAATTTCAATCACTTTTCCTAGCATCATAACAGCAACTCTTTCTCATAAAACTCATCATGATAAAGTAGCAATTGAAAACAAATTTTTGTTGTGGAATGCTACCCATCATATTCATCATATATTCTTTCTTTTGTAGCGTGGACATTTGGACTTTAATGATTCAAAGCAATAGTCTAAAATTTGACATGAAGACATCGAAGCATACTAACAAGCAACCATGTCTTTCAAAATATCAATGCTAAAGAAAGTTATCCCTAGCCCATTATGCTCAACCATTGATCCATTCATGAAACACACTCGAATATTAGCTACATCCAATGCACAAGTATGATCATAGTGCTCCCTAGTTGGTGCTTTATAAGACAAGATGGAGACTCAAATAAAAATAAAAATTGCATAAAGTAAATAGATAGGCCCTTCGCAGAGGGAAGCAGAGATTTGTAGAGGTGCCAGAGCTCAAAGTGAAATTGAGAGATAAAATATTTTGAGAGGCATACTTTTCCCGTCAACG
Organism: Thinopyrum elongatum; assembly: GCA_011799875.1. NCBI lineage: Eukaryota > Viridiplantae > Streptophyta > Magnoliopsida > Poales > Poaceae > Thinopyrum > Thinopyrum elongatum. The sequence goes on from CM022298.1 coordinate 525,702,557, forward strand.
AAAATGACCTAGTAATTCCCAACACTTTCCATGCTAGATATATCATAGGCGGTTCCCAAACATAAAAGAAAGTTTATTCCTTTTTCCACCATACTTTCACACTCCACGACTAGCCGTATCCATGGGTGCCGTCCATACCAACACTTTCCAAGGAATTTATTATTTGACAGCATAAAGTAAATTTCTTTTTCATTTCGGGACTGGGCATCCCTATTACCTCCGTACTCTCGTGCAATGACAAGTGAATAAACACTCATCTTGAGAATAACACATCTAGCATGGAAAATATTAGCCACCCCCTGTCGCTTCATGAGCGGTACGAGCACACAAAAAGGAAATTCATTTTGAAAATTAGAGATGACACATACAAATTTACTTAGAACGGCACGGAAATACCGCATATAGGTAGGTATGGTGGACTCATGTGGCAAAACTGGGTTTAAGGATTTTGGATGCACAAGTAGTATTCCCACTTAGTACAAATGGAGGCTAGCAAATGATTGAGAAGCAACCAACCAAGAAACGAAAATTCACATAAACGAGCATTGAGCATAACTAACACCGAATAATGCACCACAAGTAGGATGTAATTTCATTGCATAACTATTAACTTTCATGCTTGCATAGGGAATCACAAACCTTAACACCAATATTCTTACTAAAGCACAATTACTCACCAACATGACTCACATATTACTATCTTCATATCTCAAAACTATTGCAAGGAATCAAACTTATCATATCCAATGATCTACATGAAAGTTTTTATTATATCCTTCGTGAACATCCATTACTTTGGGACTAAATTTATATATTACCATTGCTACTAACAAGCTCTCAAATAAATTTAAGTGAAGAATGAGAGCATAAGTATTTCTTCAAAATTTTCAACTCTCAAAACAATCAAAGTGAAGCATGAGAGTAAATGACAAACTACTCCAAAAAGATATAAGTGAAGATCAAATGAGTAGTTAAGTAAGTAGGTAGCTATGTGAGGACTCTCTCTTATTTAAAAGTTTCAGATCTAAGTATTTTATTAAAATAGAAAGCAAAATAAAATAAAATGACATTCCAAGAATAGCACACATCATGTGAAGAAGCAAAAACTTAGGCTCAACCGAGGCTAACCGATAATTGTTGATGAAGAAAGGTGGGATGCCTATCGGGGCATCCCCAAGCTTAGATGCTTGAGACTTCTTGGAATATTATCTTGGGATGCCTTGGGCATCCCCAAGCTTCAGCTTTTGTGTCTCCTTAATTCCTTTTATATCACGGTTTCCCTAAATCTTAAAAACTTCATCCACACAAAACTCAACAAGAACTCGTGAGATAAGTTAGTATAAATCAATGCAATAACCTTATCATTCTCTACTGTAGAAAATCACTAAAATTATTATTCAACATTGCATACTAAATGCCTCTGCATATTTAATACTCCAATCCTCAAATAGAATCATTAAACAAGCAAACATATGCAAACAATGCAAACATAACAGCAATCTGTCTAAACAGGACAGTCTATAAAGGATGCAAGAATATCAGTACTTCTTTAACTCCAAAACTTCTGAAAAATTACCAAACTGTAGAAAATTTATCATATATTCTTATGCAAAAAATTTCAACATTTTATCGTATTCTTAGTTTTTTCAAGAATTCATGCACTAGTGTGCAACTTTCTGTTTTCAAACAGCCACATAAAGACTTGCAAAATAAGCATGGTAAAGGCTATACTTGACATTTTTATTGAAATAAATGATGCAAAGAATTATTATAAATAACAGCAAGCAAATCCTAGCAAAATAAAATGACTGTCCAAGCAAAACTCATATCATGTGACGAATGAAAATATAGCTCCAAGTAAGGTTACCGATAATGTTGGAGACGAAAGAGGGGATGCCTTCCGGGGCATCCCCAAGCTTAGTTGCTTGGATATTCCTTGAATATTACCTTGGGGTGCCTTGGGAATACCCAATCTTAGGGTATTTTCACTCCTTATTCTCCTCATATCGACATCTCACCCAAAACTTGAAAACTTCAATCACACAAAACTTAACGGAACTTTGTGAGATAGGTTAGTATGATAAAGACAAATCATTCACTATGGTACTGTCAAAGACAAGATTCATAATTGTTCTCACACAATGCCTACTGTAACTTATCATTTCCACAATTTATATTGAGCAATATAAGCCATAGAAACTAGATAACAAGCAAACTATGCATTGAAAACAGAATCTGTCAAAAACAGAACAGTCTGTAGTAATCTGTACTCTAACCATACTTATGCTACTCCAAAAATTCTTAAAAATTAGGAAAACATAGATAATTTGTATATAAATCATCTGTAAAAACTTCAGATCAAAATCATGTTCCAGTGAATTTTCAAAATTCCTGTACTGAGCACAAAAGTTTCTGTTTTTGCACAGAATTAAGTCAACTATCACACATACTATCCCAAAGGCACTTTATTGAAACAAAAGCTATAAAACATGATTACTAAAATAGCTTAATCATGTGAACACATAAAAACAGTAGGTAAAAGTGTTGGCTTATCTCCCAACAAGCGCTTTTCTTTAATGCCTTTTTAGCTAAGCATGATGATTTCAATGATGCTCGCATAAAAGATAAGAATTGAAACATGAAGAGAGCATCATGAAGCATATGACTAGCACATTTAAGTCTAACCCATTTCCTATGCATAGGGATTTTGTGAGCAAACAACTTATGGGAACAAGAATCAACTAGCATAGGAAGGCAAAACAAGTGCAACTTCAAAACTTTCAACATAAAGAGAGGAAACTTGATATTGTTGAAATATGTAGAAGCATAAATTCCTCTCTCATAATAATTTTCAGTAGCATCATGAATGAATTCAACAATATAACTATCACATAAAGCATTATTTTCATGATCCATAAGCATATAAATTTTATTACTCTCCACATAAGCAAATTTATTCTCATGAATAGTAGTGGGAGCAAACTGAACAAAATAACTGTAGGAGATATGCCCTAGAGGCAATAATAAATGTTCTTATTTATCTCCTTGCTCATAATTATGTTTATGTTCCATGCTATAACTGCTGTGGTTCCCGAGCCCGTATATCCATAAAGGCTCTGGGGAAAACCCATGTGCACGTGTGGAATAATAAACGGTAAAAAGTATTCCTAGTCATGCCTCTAAGACTAGCTCAAGTGTTGCATGATGATTATGTTTTCCCAATCATGGGCATGTCTATGCCAGCAGTTTTGAGGGCACAATGTTAGAAGAACATTTGTGTTGAATCGACCCGATTGATGTTATGCTAAGAGATTCATTCGTCACAAGTTAATGGTTGATAACACAGAGATGGTTAACGTTTGCATGATTCCTCAGACCATGAGAGTATCGAGTTTCTTCATGCTTGATTCATGAACTTTGGGGTTTGTTAAACGTCATCCATAAATGGGTGGCTATTACGGCGGCTTACGGGTTCATGGAAAAGTGTGTCAAGTAACTTGATAGCTCAAGATTGGGATTTGCTCCTCCGGCGATGGAGAGATATCTCTGGGCCCTCTCGGTGTTACGGTATTCATCATCGTCTGGCCAGACACTTTGTGATTTGATCACGGGGATGCCGGAACACGGGAACGAGAAAAGAGAACAAATACCGGTAACGAGGTAACTGGCATAGTGGACAAGTTGTTGACCCACGGGGATGCCATCATGTCTCACCTCGGGTATTTATAACATATCGCGAAGCAACAGGAATAGCACACGGCAACTGGAGGTTCACTCGAATATTCATTCGTGTGGGTATAGGGGTCAATATGGGTGTCCACGGCTCCGATGTTGATCATTGATCGGAAGGGGTTCCGTGTCATGTCTATACTTCACCGAACCTATAGGGTCACACGCTTAAGGGTCATCTATCTGCTGAATACTAGACAGGGAGTCTGAGAGAAAATCACCGAAAAAGTTTCGGACACCGAAAAGTTTCGGACAGCGGAAAAGTTCCGCAGAGAGAGGTCACCGGATGAGTTCCGGTGAAACTGAAAAGTTGTTTCAGGGGATACCATTAAGTCAAAATGGTTTCGGCACATGCCTGATAATTCCTGGAGGATACCAGAATCATTCTGGAAACTTCTGGGAATTTTCTGGAAGAAAAACCGGAAATGTTCCGGGGCTGCCGGAACCGCTTCAGATGCTTTTCGCAGATGAAATCACTAAACTGGAATTGTTCCAGAACGCATTGAAAATTATTTTAGTGGGTACTGGAAATGTTCTAAGCCCACATAAATATTTTCAGTTCGAACGGACGCTGAAAAATGTCGTCGTGAATAGTGAAAGTGCTTTTTGGGAATTTTATGGAAAGCACCTTTTTGGAAATTCCAAAAAGGGCCTTCTAGAAGGGGAAGGAGGGCATGGCACCTCATGGGGGGGGGTCCCCCCCCAAGGGTGGCCGGCCAAGGAGGTGGAGCACCATGGTGCTCCACATGGCACTCCCATAGGGCATATTCCCTTTTGGAAAGGGATATTCCAAGGGCACTTTGGGGTTTTTGTGTGACAATTTTACCCCTTGGCTAGCCTATATATAGGAGTGATCTTGGCAGCCATTTCCCCATCCCTTGCTCTCATACACATGCCAAGATGTTATCTGGCTTCTCTCTCCCTCCCACGAAAAGAGTTTCGTAGAGCCGAAAGGCTGTTTGGGTTCCGGCAGGAACTAGTTCTGGACGGCGAAGCCCTGCCGGATAGATGACACCGTATGTGTGCAACTCTGTAGAGAGGTCGTTGTTTCGATCTGTAGGAGATATGCCCTAGAGGCAATAATAAATGTTATTATTTATCTCCGTGTTCATAATTAGGTTTATGTTCCATGCTATAACTGCTATGGTTCCCGAGCCCGTATATCCATAAAGGCTCTGGGGAAAACCCATGTGCACGTGTGGTATAATAAACGGTAAAATGTATTCGTAGTCGTGCCTCTAAGACTAGCTCAAGTGTTGCATGATGATTATGTTTTTCCAATCATGGGCATGTCTATGCCAGCAACTTTGAGGGCACAATGTCAGGAAGGACATTTGTGTTGAATCGACCCGAATTGATGTTATGCTATGAGATACATTCGTCATGAGTTAATGGTTAATAACACAGAGATGGTTAATGTTTGCATGATTCCTCAGACCATGAGAGTATCGAGTTTCTTCATGCTTGATTCATGAACTTTGGGGTTTGTTAAACGTCATCCGTAACTGGATAGCTATTACGGCGGCTTACGGGTTCATGGGAAAGTATGTCAAGTAACTTGATAGCTCAAGATTGGGATTTGCTCCTCCGACGATGGAGAGATATCTCTGGGCCCTCTCGGTGTTACGGTATCCATCATCGTCTGGCCAGACACTTTGTGATTTGATCACGGGGATGCCGGAACACGGTAACGAGAAAAGAGAACAATACCGGTAACGAGGTAACTAGCATAGTGGACAAGTTGTTGATCCACGGGAATGCCAACATGTCTCACCTCGGGTATTTGTAACATATCGCGAAGCAACAGGAATAGCACACGGCAACTGGAGGTTCACTCGAATATTCATTCGTGTGGGTATAGGGGTCAATATGGGTGTCCACGGCTCCGATGTTGATCATTGATCGGAAGGGGTTCCAGGTCATGTCTCTACTTCACCGAACCTATAGGGTCACACGCTTAAGGGTCATCTATCTGCTGAATACTAGACAGGGAGTCTGAGAGAAAATCACCGAAAAAGTTTCGGACACCGAAAAGTTTCGGACAGCGGAAAAGTTCCGCAGAGAGAGGTCACCGGATGAGTTCCGGTGAAACTGAAAAGTTGTTTCAGGGGATACCATTAAGTCAAAATGGTTTCGGCACATGCCTGATAATTCTTGGAGGATACCAGAATCATTCTGGAAACTTCTGGGAATTTTCTGGAAGAAAAACCGGAAATGTTCCGGGGCTGCCGGAACCGCTTCAGATGCTTTTCGCAGATGAAATCACTAAACTGGAATTGTTCCAGAACGCATTGAAAATTATTTTAGTGGGTACTGGAAATGTTCTAAGCCCACATAAATATTTTCAGTTCGAACGGACGCTGAAAAATGTCGTCGTGAATAGTGAAAGTGCTTTTTGGGAATTTTATGGAAAGCACCTTTTGGGAATTTCCCAAAAGGCTTCTAGAATGCCTTAGGCACTAAGGAAGCCCCCTTGGGGGGTCCCCCAAGGGTGTTGCCGGCCAAGCATGGTGGAGCTCCTTGGAGCTCCACATGGCACCCCTTTTATCTTTATTCTTTTGTGGAAAGGCATGAAGTGGGGGTACTTTGGGGTTTTTTTTGTATGACATCTTTACCCCTTGGCTATCCTATAAATAGAGGTGGAGGGGCAGCCCTCCACACTCATCCCTTCTCACATACAAGTGCCATGCAATGATCTGGCTTCTCTCTCCCTCCCACGAAAAGAGTTTCGTAGAGCCGAAAGGCTGTCTGGGTTCCGGTGGGAACTAGTTCTGGACGACGAAGCCCTGCCGAATAGATGACACCGTATGTGTGCAACTCTGTAGAGAGGTCGTAGTTTCGATCATAGTGCCCGAGGGGCTGTTCGAGAGTGCCTCCCGAAGGGCTGTCCAAGTGACGGTCCGAGTTCTGTGAGTCCTCCCGAAGGGCTGTCCGAGTGACCGTTCGAGTTTCGAAGGTCCTCCCGAAGGGCTGTCCGCGACACCGTCCGGGGGACTGTTCGACCGCCTCCCGGAGGGCTGTCTGAAGGGAAGACGAGGGGATACATCCTCGCGGTTGGGAGGTTGTAAATCCTAGCTGCGGGGATCTGCACCGCCGATCGTCATCGACTCTACTTCCGCTGCGCTACGAGTCGGTAACGAAAATGATCAAACCTTGTATGCAGTCTCCATAGTGGTCCTGGGCTGGTGCGTAGGTCGGAAAATTTTTGTTTTCTGCTGCGTTACCCTACAGTGGCATCAAGAGCCGTGCTATGCGTAGATGCAGGTTGCGATCTAGAATACATAGTGATGTATGGGTGTTGCACAATATAATTAGGTAGTAGATGAGTTCTATTACTGAAAATTATTTGTGCGGGTAGCAGATGAAATCTGTTACCCGATATTCTTGTTGCTTCCCTGGAATTTGCATATTTCTGATCTTGATAACAGCATGGTGGAGTTTCAAAGTTCTGGCAATCCGCGATCCTGATTGATCAACGAAGTGCTAACAGTTCATTGAATTCCACCGTAGTTAAAAGGAAAGATGAAATTTCGCAGACAAAAGGGCAATGCAGATATGATCTGCACGGGGGTCATGCGTATGACGAAGTTTAGTATGGGGCTCAAGATTTTATTATCTCGGTTTTCATACACCCTGGAAAGTTAATCTAGCGACTTGAATTATCATACTTGATGATGGACGTTGGTAGCTTCGGTTTGTTTCGAAACCTTAGAAGCCACGAAAAACTAGTTTTTTGCATGAACCAATTAGAGGCGTCTAACTTGGTTTTGCAGGAGGGTTTACATGTGCATGTGATGTGGTATAGCGGTGCTCATAATAATTTGATTATGTATGAGATGACTATATAATGTAAATTGATTAACATGACCTGCGTGTCATGATTCGGCATGATGGCTGGAGCCATATGATTGCACTTTAAATGACCTGTGTGTCAACCTTGTGTAATGCATTATTTTATTAGCTATAGAGATAGCAATATTATCTGCTGCATCGACAAGGTGGTGGCAATCTTCGCAAAGGTGATCACCGACGTGAATGCCAAAGACGAAGAAATACAAGACTTCTCCGTCAGAAAGAGCTATACCATATCATGCTTTTATGAATTGCTTGAGATGTTTATCCCTTATGATGCACCCTTCTTGATTGCGCGGTAGTCGCTTTTATTAGGGTGATCTCTCACAAAAATATCAAGTAGTTAGTGTTCTCCCAAGTGTAGCACCGTCACGGCACCTAACTTTTCGGGGTATCACATGCTAACATGGGTACGAACGATTAGGGATGTGTGAGGCGGGTGAGTTGAGACCTCGCAGCGAGATCACTTGGTTGTCTTGACATTCAGGCATGAAAGTCATGAGCTCGGAACACACGCATCGAAAGATGAACAAGAGTCACATAGAGATGTGATTGGCAAGTTTGCCTACCGATTGAGATTTTCGTCATCAGTGATGCTACCATCAATGGCGTTGAATTGAAATGCGGATCTTGAATCACTCACAATCAATTATGAGAGATATTGATTTGAGTGGGAGCGCACTGTAGAATTAATTCTTTTAATTCTCAGTGCAATTAATTTTGAACATTGTCTAAGTGTGATTTGCATAATAGTTGTAGAATAATGGCTCGCATTTCCACTTTCCCTATTAAAATTGAATAGCTGTTAAATATCTGGTTAAAACTTTACGGTTGGTAACGTAATGTGAGGATTGTCCTCAAGAGTGCCGAGAAGGACTTTGTCCTATCGCATACTTTCGGTATTCTCTCGCTTATGCTATGGATCATGTGACTCTCGTCCGTTGATCCAAAAGCTAGAATTCCATTTCAGTCAAGCGCAATATGTTTGTTTCCATGAGACCCAAACTTCGAAAGTTTGGATAGTTATGTGATATTCATGGAATCTGAAAATTATTTTCAGAGACAGACAAAGGCTAAAAGATATGAGATATCCAAAGCAATGTTTGTTTGCAAACTATTAGTAAAGGAGTTTACTATGCATTAGACTGATAAGAGAGGGATCCAGAAGAACGCCTGCCATATGATGAAAGGTGAATAAAACAACAACTTAAAGAGAAAGGAAGTGTCCGAAGGGTGTTAGTAAGACTTTCACGCCTAGGAAGTCCGGGGCTAACGCCACTCTTAAGTTCGGTGCTTTTCTGAGAGTAGGAGAAATACTGAAAGTTAAACTGTTAGAAGTATAAAGGCAGAAAGAAAGGAGACTGGAATATCCAGCTCATGTATGAATGTCATACAAGTTTTTGATGTATAGAAGGCTGGTCAAAGATATAGTCCTTGGGAATTATGATTAAATTGTTAATCACTGATTCTTGGGTATTGTGAGTTAATCACAAAGATACCCGCTCGATTGCTTTCTGTTGCAACTCGATGTAAGAACTACTATGGCCTGAAAGACTAGCCATAAATGAGTTTTAGGTATACACGGGGAACATAGTAAATGTTACTATACCTTCCATCGGTGTATTACCGTCTGTATTTATTTTTATAATTCGTTTGGAGTTTCACAAACTCTAGCCCATTGCATAAGGTATCTTGCAAGAAGGTTGTTTATAAGAGAACTTTTGATGTTCGATGTTATGAATAACATAAGGGCCATACTTTCATTATGAATGAGATGTATGTTATGAATATTGATAATAATACATTACCTCTGGGTTTACTTTCATAATTCATTTTAGAGTTCCATACACTCTAGCCCATTGCACAATGTTTGTTGCAAAAGAGTTGTTCATAAAAACAACAACTGTTGTTCAGTATTATGAATAACATGAAGGGCCAAGCTTCCATCCTAGATGGGATGTATGTTATGAATATTGATGGTAATATGATACATCCATAACACTGACGCTAAATGTCGCAAGACTAAAAGAATACCACACAAGTGTGGCACTGCATTTGGTCACATTGGAGAAACCCGCATGGATAAATTCCATTATGATGGATTTTGAAGTCGTTTGATTTTGAATCATCTGACACTTGCAACTTTCCTCCGAAAAGAGAAGTGACTGAAATACCGTTCACAGGCCATAAGGAACGGACAACAAACTTATTGATGATCATACATTTGATGTGTGTAGTCCGATAAAGGTTGTTGCAAGTAGTGGATTTATCTATCTTCAGAAATGACTCAAGTAGATATGTGGATATTTACTTGATGAGACGTAAGTCTGGATCTTTTGAAATCATTCGAAAGGTTTTCAAATATGAAGTAGAAGTTATTGTAACAAGAAAATTATGTTTCTACAATTCGATTGCAGAAAGAAATATTTGAGTTACAAGTTTAGCGAATGTCTGATGAGTTGTGAAAGGGGTTTCATAACTTGCACCTCCCGGAACACCACTGCAAGAGGAAAGTCCGTGAAGATGTAATCGAACCATTTATGACATGGTAAGATCAAAGATGACATAATTAAATTTGCCATTATCCCTTTTAAAGTGATGCTTTAGAGACTGCGGCTTTTACACTGAAAAGAGCTCCATTAGGTCTGTTGAAATGACACCATGGTATGGTACGCCCAACCATGTTATATCTTTTCTTAACATTTGGAATATGGGGCTTGTGTAAAAGGTTACAAACCTATTCCAAATCAGACAAGTGCTACTTTGTAGGTTATCCCAAAATGTTGGGTATTCCTCCCTCACTATGCCGAGGCAAATAGGTTTGCCACTAAGAACGGTATGCTTTTTGAAGAAAATGGTTCTTTCAAAAAGGTGAGTGGGAGAATAGTGCAACTCGACGAGATAAACAGTATCTTCATCATCAGATCAAAGGAAAGAGACCTTGGAAGTAATTCCAGAGTTTCCTACTGTGACTGATACGGAAGTCTCTACAATAAAATGTATGGACTTCGGTCGAACTTGCAGCTGGACCACGTAGGCAAGGCTCGTGCAAACCTCTCAGGTGCGCAAACGAGATATTGTTGTTAGACAATAGTATACCTACGATACACAAGGAAGCATTGATGGGCCCTGACTCCGGAATTGGCTAAATGCCAATACAATCCGAGATAGTTTCCATATAAGTGATTCAAGATTAAAACCTTGATACACCTTTCGGAAGACTTAGAGTCTGATGAATATTTATGGAACTATAACTGATACGAATAAAAATGTTTTATCCATAAAGCTCGACTTGTTGCAATATACAAGTTCAAGGAGTTGACTACGATGAGGTTGCTTCACCGTAGCGATGCTTAAAGTCGGTTCGGGTTGAACTAGCAATTAATACATATTTCAATCATGAGATATGAAACATGGATGACAATAGGATTTCCATATGATGGAAATGAAACCACGGACTTGCATGTGTTACAGTTCAAGGTATTTTGTCATTCCAGAGGATGCTAGTGAGTGTGCAAACTTCAGAGTTCCAGCAATGGACAGAAGAGAGCATAATGGAGTTGGAATCTTCGTGTTTTGATGAAATGGTCAAAAGGGTTCGACTTCATCAATGGGTAACGAAGATGCTTGTGATTCAAGAAAGTAAGTGGGAGCATAATAAATTTCTAAAAAACGTTGTGTGCTTGACACATTGTTAATTGGAAATAAATTTCTTGACACGAATTAGGACTTCATTTGAAAATAGTTTTTCGATGAAGTGCTTGGGCTAAATAGCCTTTATATTAGGCATGATGATCTATGGAGATAGATTTACCTAATGGGGCTGAGCAAAGATACATATTGACAAGATGCTAAAACCTTTTAGCATTAAAAACGTCAAGGAGTGATTCTTGCCGAAGTCACATGGAAAGAGTTTTTTGCAAGACTCGGTGTCCCAAAAACACTGATGAGCAAAATACATGATGGAGATTCCACACACCTTCATGTTTGAATTAATCGTGTATTCCATGGTATGTAAAAACAACCAGATATGTCCAATACTCCAAAGTTGTTGCGAGTATAGATACCAAAGTGATCAAAAGTAGTGATCATGGGACAACAGTGAAAAAGGGTCATTGAGTACTATAGTAGCACTGATGACATGTTTTCTCGCAAGCGGAGATCATGAAGAGTTCGTTGTAAAAGGTTACATCGATACAGTCTTTATCCATGCTCCAAGCGATTTTCGATTAAAGTTAAGTGTTTTGTGCAATACACAATATGGTGGCACGGTAGTTGGAAATTATTCCAAACAAGATACTGAGGCGAATTCTATAACAAAGGCTAAGTATGTTGACGCTTTAGAAGCGACAAAGAAGTTGTTGAATCATATAGTTCATTCATGAACTTAGTATGGTTCCAAGAAGGCTTGGTCAATGGGACACTATTGCAGATAGTTGCTCCATAGCTCAGTCTGAGGAATCAGGTTTCGACCAATGATTCACACATATACAAAGCAAGGTGTACACAAAATATGAATTTTGTGAAAGCGTGAAAACGCGAGGATATGCGAAGATACACACGGATCTGAAGTCATCAGATCCGTTGGACATCAGGCTATACCACATGCGAAGCATATTTTACACCAATGTGCCATAGGTGTAAAGTGCATTAACATTAACTAGATTATTGACTCTAGTGCAAGTGGGAGTCTGTAGGAGATATGCCCTAGAGGCAATAATAAATGTTATTATTTATCTCCTTGCTCATAATTATGTTTATGTTCCATGCTATAACTGCTGTGGTTCCCGAGCCCGTATATCCATAAAGGCTCTGGGGAAAACCCATGTGCACGTGTGGAATAATAAACGGTAAAAAGTATTCCTAGTCATGCCTCTAAGACTAGCTCAAGTGTTGCATGATGATTATGTTTTCCCAATCATGGGCATGTCTATGCCAGCAGTTTTGAGGGCACAATGTTAGAAGAACATTTGTGTTGAATCGACCCGATTGATGTTATGCTAAGAGATTCATTCGTCACAAGTTAATGGTTGATAACACAGAGATGGTTAACGTTTGCATGATTCCTCAGACCATGAGAGTATCGAGTTTCTTCATGCTTGATTCATGAACTTTGGGGTTTGTTAAACGTCATCCGTAAATGGGTGGCTATTACGGCGGCTTACGGGTTCATGGAAAAGTGTGTCAAGTAACTTGATAGCTCAAGATTGGGATTTGCTCCTCCGGCGATGGAGAGATATCTCTGGGCCCTCTCGGTGTTACGGTATCCATCATCGTCTGGCCAGACACTTTGTGATTTGATCACGGGGATGCCGGAACACGGGAACGAGAAAAGAGAACAAATACCGGTAACGAGGTAACTGGCATAGTGGACAAGTTGTTGACCCACGGGGATGCCATCTTGTCTCACCTCGGGTATTTGTAACATATCGCGAAGCAACAGGAATAGCACACGGCAACTGGAGGTTCACTCGAATATTCATTCGTGTGGGTATAGGGGTCAATATGGGTGTCCACGGCTCCGATGTTGATCATTGATCGGAAGGGGTTCCGTGTCATGTCTATACTTCACCGAACCTATAGGGTCACACGCTTAAGGGTCATCTATCTGCTGAATACTAGACAGGGAGTCTGAGAGAAAATCACCGAAAAAGTTTCGGACACCGAAAAGTTTCGGACAGCGGAAAAGTTCCGCAGAGAGAGGTCACCGGATGAGTTCCGGTGAAACTGAAAAGTTGTTTCAGGGGATACCATTAAGTCAAAATGGTTTCGGCACATGCCTGATAATTCTTGGAGGATACCAGAATCATTCTGGAAACTTCTGGGAATTTTCTGGAAGAAAAACCGGAAATGTTCCGGGGCTGCCGGAACCGCTTCAGATGCTTTTCGCAGATGAAATCACTAAACTGGAATTGTTCCAGAATGCATTGAAAATTATTTTAGTGGGTACTGGAAATGTTCTAAGCCCACATAAATATTTTCAGTTCGAACGGACGCTGAAAAATGTCATCGTGAATAGTGAAAGTGCTTTTTGGGAATTTTATGGAAAGCACCTTTTGGGAATTTCCCAAAAGGCTTCTAGAATGCCTTAGGCACTAAGGAAGCCCCCTTGGGGGGTCCCCCAAGGGTGTGGCCGGCCAAGCATGGTGGAGCTCCTTGGAGCTCCACATGGCACCCCTTTTATCTTTATTCTTTTGTGGAAAGGCATAAAGTGGGGGTACTTTGGGGTTTTTTTTGTATGACATCTTTACCCCTTGGCTATCCTATAAATAGAGGTGGAGGGGCAGCCCTCCACACTCATCCCTTCTCACATACAAGTGCCATGTAATGATCTGGCTTCTCTCTCCCTCCCACGAAAAGAGTTTCGTAGAGCCAAAAGGCTGTCTGGGTTCCGGTGGGAACTAGTTCTGGACGGCGAAGCCCTGCCGGATAGATGACACCGTATGTGTGCAACTCTGTAGAGAGGTCGTAGTTTCGATCTTAGTGCCCGAGGGGCTGTTCGAGAGTGCCTCCCGAAGGGCTGTCCAAGTGACGGTCCGAGTTCTGTGAGTCCTCCCGAAGGGCTGTCCGAGTGACCGTTCGAGTTTCGAAGGTCCTCCCGAAGGGCTGTCCGCGACACCGTCCGGGGGACTGTTCGACCGCCTCCCGGAGGGCTGTCTGAAGGGAAGACGAGGGGATACATCCTCGCGGTTGGGAGGTTGTAAATCCTAGCTGCGGGGATCTGCACCGCCGATCGTCATCGACTCTACTTCCGCTGCGCTACGAGTCGGTAACGAAAATGATCAAACCTTGTATGCAGTCTCCATAGTGGTCCTGGGCTGGTGCGTAGGTCGGAAATTTTTTGTTTTCTGCTGCGTTACCCTACAATAACTATCATGAGATTGAAAATTAAAATCATGATGACAAGTTTCATGGTTATCATTATTCTTTATAGCATACATGTCATCACAATAATCATCATAGATAGCAACTTTGTTTTCATAATCAATTGAAACTTCTTCCAGAATAGTGGAATCATTATTAAATAAAGTCATGACCTCTCCAAATCCACTTTCATCAATATAATAATCATAAATAGGAGGCATGCAATCATCATAATAAACTTTCACATCAAAACTTGGGGGACTAAAAATATCACCTTCATCAAACATAGCATCCCCAAGCTTATCGCTTTGCATATCGTTAGCATCATGGATATTCAAAGAGTTCATACCAACAATTATTTGGATTTTATATTGATATAAATTCCATTGATTTTTATGGATTTTATTTTTTTATTTTGAGATTTGAAATTCCATTGATTTTTATGCATGGACAATTATTTGGATTTTATATTCATATAAATTTATTTTTCAAATTAGTTTGAATGTGACTCGAAATTTAGGGATTAAAAACAGTTCGGACCGCACCGAAATATGCAAAATTTCATAGAATTTTTTAACCGTGGCCACAATATGGGCTGTAATGCTAACAAAAAGAATATGGGCTCTGTCGGTGCAACAAATCCTGGGTCTGTTGCCCGGACTGTGCACAGGCGCGAGAACAAGATTACAACCCCAAGGCCGTGCCAAGATACAAGAGATCAAGATCTTCTAAGAACCAACATGCAGATTAAGAGGACCAAGGCCAAGACAGAGAAGCAAGATACCACCAGAAGAAAAGCCTCCCTTGCCGGGCAGGCGAGCCTGGCAAGGACAAGGACTCCCCCAGAAGAAAATGTTCAAGACGTCCCTGCAGGGCCTGCCGGGACTCGCGAAGACAGAGCCACATCACCAAGCCATCTCACCATGACCCACGTCGTTAATCCATGCGGTGTCAAGCCGCAAAGTGAGTAAGTGGCAGCCATTCGCCACATGGCGGCCTCTTCCCACAGATAATACCTACAGGTGACACCCGTCCTGCGATGTGTCGAGCAAGCAGGCATGGAGCTGGCAAGACAAGCCCAGCAAAGCCTGCCGGGCAAGCAACGATGTGACGTTGAGCGGTGCATTTAATGCACCCTGTCAGCCTGCAGAATTAGGTATGATAGCATTGTTTGCTATCTTATCAATGCATAATGACTGTTTTGCCATTGTGGTGGCCCCTTGATCTATAAAAGGAGGCCCATGGCAACCGTAGAAAGGGTTGGGAAACTTGAACACCCACACACTCATACGCGCGTAGCCACTGCCTCTCCCAAGGCGAGCCTGCCGGGCAAGTGTACTATGCTCCACCACCATTTTTCCACCATCAATCCACCAAAGCAGGAGTAGGGTTTTACGCCTCGCGGCAGCCTGAACCTGGGTAAAATTGCTGGTGTGATCTCTGCCCTGCTGCCCCACGTTCTTCTGCTCTTTGTGCAATGTAACATTCCCCCTGCCGAACCAGCAAGGGGCCCTTGGCCCCATAGGTGGCCGTGGTTTCCCATGACATCTTTGGCGCGCCAGGTAGGGGGATCGCTTGCGCGAACCTGAAAGCGTGTGCAGCGCGTCATCTTCATTGCCATCCTCGTCCTCGGCGGCGCCGTCGACCATGGTGCCCAAGAAGAAACCCGGTGCTGCTGCTCACCCGTCCACCTCGAAGGCGCCGCCGCCCGTAGCCACCAATGCTACGGGGGACGCGGAGGCGCATGAGAATGTGGGCACCGCTGGGGATGTGGTCGGAGCGGGCGGCACCGCCACCACTTCCCCCGCGGTCGAAGCAGGAGCAGGAGACACCGAAGGAGAGCAACATCAGCAACACCCTGATGGCCATGCTCCACGAGGTACGGGTGAAGGGGCTACTCCATCCACACCCCTTCCCCTCACCGACGGGCACAGCCGCAGCAATGGCACTCGGTCCGGGGCGAATCGCCGCACTCCGGCCGCCCCCACCACGGGAGCGACCGCAGTACGTGCACCTCCCCCGGGACGAGTTGACCAAGCCGCTGCGCCTAGTGGAGCCGCTGACCCTCAAGCGCCTTCACCGCGCTACCATGCCATCCAGGTGGCCGCCACGCAACAGCTTAGACGTGGTGTTGTCGCTGCTGGCACCGTCAGGAGCCGAGCGATGGTACGATCTGTGTCATCATCACCCATACCAAGTACTGCTACGGAGGCCATGGCGCGGGCTCAACTGTTGCTGAGGTTTCCGCCAGCGGCCGAGCAGATGGACGAGTGGCGTGCCACCATCCAAAGCCTACTCGGCTTCGTCGAGGCTGGGGGCTCGCAGCGAGCTGGCCCGCCACGGCCTCCCCAAGCGACAACGACGGCTCGTGCTGCTGGTCGTACGGAGTTGGCTACCCCCATGGTACAATCCCCGCCATGGCAGCCAGCGCGAGCGCAGCGGAATCAAGAACCTGATGGCGTCTCAACGACCTCTTCTGACCCTCGAGTGCGTCCAAGCTGGCAACGTGCCCCGGAGGACCGACGGAGGGGAGACGCTCGCGTTGTCGTTGAACAACACCGCGGCAACCACCGCTGGACCAATGGGTGCGACGGTCCCGACGTCGACGAGCCTGCGCTCGATATTGGCGGGTGCCTACCTTTCGAGGTTGGGTGCCCTGCCTTTACTCGTGAGCTGCGGCGAGTCCGTTGGCCGTCCGTCCGCACGTTCAAGCCAGAGATACCCAAGAAGTATGATGGGAGGCTAAACCCGGCAGAGTTTCTGAGCATCTACACCATCGCTATTCAAGCTGCCGGGGGAAGAGATGAGAAGGTATTCGCCAACTACTTCCCTTTGGCTCTCAAGTACAATGTGAGGTCTTGGCTGATGCACCTGCCCGAGAACTCCATTTCGTCATGGGCTGATTTGTGCCATGAGTTCATTGGTGCCTTCACTGGCGGCCATCAAGAACCAGGTCGGCACAGCGATCTGCAGCTTCTCCAGCAGAAAGAAGGAGAGACTCTCCGGAAGTATTTGAAGAGATTCAGCAGAGTCCACAGAAACATCCCAAATATTCATCCAGCAGCTGTGATAGCCGCCTTCCAGTCCAATGTGCGCAACCGGAGGGTTCATTCCAAGATGAATGTACGGTTGCCCAAGACTGTGAAAGAGCTTTACACCTTGGTGGATAAATGTGCACGGATGGAGGAGGGAAGAAAGCTGCCCGGAGAGGAGGATTGCATCAATATCGATTCAGAGGATGATGACGAGTCCACCAGTCAGAAGAAGAGCAAGAAGCGCAATAAGAAGCGCAAGGATAAGGCAGTAATGTCCGTTCAAGGGTCAGGTATCCCTAGTACCGGCAAGAAGGTTAAAGCCGAAGCCCCCGGCAAGGAAGCTGCCGTGTGCTCTGACTGCCGGGAGGCCGCAGCTGCCGAGAAGGCCGGGAAAGGTGATGGGCCGTACTGCAAGATCCATCGGACTAAGGGCCACGACCTTCAAGAGTGTTATCAGGTTGAGCAGCTTGTCAAGAGACAGAAAGCAGAGTATGAGAAGCATGATAAAGAAAAGGGACAGAATGTTGCCGGCGGTAAGGGTCAAGGCGGCGAAGTAAATCGCCCCGGCAGACCTCTTCGGAACAAAGGGAACCCCGCCAGGGATCGAGAGAAGGAAGCCTGCGATGATGACAGTGATGGAGGGGATGAAGAGGAAACCAGTGAGCAGGAGTTCCAGAAGGCCACTGATGCCCTGTGCATTGACAGGGGTGCGTCCCTGCACACCTCTCACCGCCAACTCAAATGGTGGGCGCTGAGGTCAATGATGTGGAACCAGCGCCAGGGGCCTGGAAACCACTCAAATGGTCACACACGCCCATCATTTTTTACGAAGAGGATCATCCTGACCGCACCACCGCGGTAGGATGTTTGCCATTGTTGGTCTCTCCAACAATCCAGAACCTCAAGGTCACAAAGATGCTGGTGGATGGCGGGGCCGGGTTGAATCTGATTTCCCCAAAGGTTATCAGCAAGCTTCAGATAGCAGAGGATGAGTTGAAGGTCACCGGCATGTTTCAAGGAGTTAATCCCGGCAGGAGTCATCCTAAGGGAAAGATCACGTTGCTTGTGATGTTTGGGGGAGAGCTGAACTACCGGACTGAAAAGATTGTGTTTGATGTGGTCGACCTCCCCTTGCCGTACAATGGAATCCTTGGACGCCCAGCCCTGGCTAAGTTCATGGCGGCATCCCACTATGCCTACAACATCTTGAAGATGCCAGGGCCAGTTGGAGTCATTTCCATCCCATCAGATGAGAAAGACGCAATCATTTGCGTGGACAAGATGTACCGGGATGCAGTCGCGGCAGAGGCAGTGGCAGCAGCAGTCCCCGCCAAGGAGAACAAAGGAAATAAGAAGGATAGTAAGGGCTCTGGCAAGGAGTTCGGGAAGCGCGCCTCTCCGGAGTGTGCTGTGCCTGTTGATGACTTGCCGGAGAGTTCCAACAGCAAGAGATCCAAGGTTGCTGCTCCACAATTGAAGAAGGTCCCGGCAGGGCTGGCTGGCGTTGATGGAACTTTCACCATCAGCGCCACCCTCGATGACAAATAGGAAAGCGCACTCGTTGCCTTCCTGTGGGCGAATATCGATGTGTTTGCTTGGCAACCATCTAATATCCCCGGTGTTCCCAGGGAGGTAATCGAGCACCACCTTGCTGTCTGCCCACATGCCCAACCTGTCAAGCAGAAAGTCCGGAAGCAGGCCTTGGAAAGGCAGCAGTTTATTACAGAGGAGATCAAGAAACTTGAGGCAGCTGGTTTGGTCAGAGGAGTGCTACATCCAACATGGTTAGCAAATCCAGTGGTTGTCCGGAAGGCTAATGGGAAATGGAGGCTTTGCATAGATTTCACAGATCTCAACAAGGCTTGCCTGAAGGACCCATTTCCCTTGCCGCGCATCAACCAGATTGCGGATTCCACTTCAGGCTGCGATTTGCTCTCTTTTTCGGATGCATATTCTGGGTATCATCAAATCTTCATGTCCAAGGAAGACGAAGAGAAGACCTCGTTCATCACCCCGTGTGGTACGTACTATTTTATCCGCATGCCTTTCGGATTAAAGAGTGTCGGGTCTACTTTTGCAAGGGCAGTCCAGGTTAGTTTTGAGCCACAGCTACACAGAAACATTGAGGCTTATATCGATGATATTGTGGTCAAGACCAAAGACAGAGCAACCCTTATCCAGGATTTGGAGGAGACATTTACCAATTTGCACAAGATCAACTTGAAGCTCAACCCGGAGAAATGGGTATTTGGTGTTCCCTCCGGCAAGCTACTCGGGTACTTTGTATCCCATCGGGGGATCGAAGCCAACCCCGATAAGATCTAGGCTATCGAGCAGATCCAAGCACCAAAGACAGTCAAAGATGTGAGGCATTTGACAGGATGCGTTGCCGCGCTAAGCAGATTCATTTCCAAGTCTGCCGAGCGCGCCTTGCTGTTCTTCAAAATCTTGAAGAAGGCAGGGCCCATAAGTGGACCCCGGAAGCAGATACGGCTTTGCAAGAGTTGAAGGCCTACATATCCTCTGTGCCCACCTTGGTTGCTCCCAAACCTCAAGAGCCGTTGTTGTTATACCTGGCAGCAACCAACCAAGCGGTTAGTGTAGCCTTGGTGGCACAGCGGGAAGTGGACGAAACAAAGAGTGAGCAAGGGACGGCAGAGTCAGATAGGAATCAGGACAGAGATGAGCACGGCAACGAGGGCAACCCCAAGTCGGCAAGGAAAAAAGTGGTGCAGCGCCCAGTGTACTTCGTCAGCTCCCTGTTACAGGGGGCTAGATCGAGCTACTCTGGCGTGCAAAAATTAATCTTTGGCCTCATCATGGCCTCAAGGAAACTGCGCCACTATTTACAAGCCCATGAGATCATGGTTGTCACTCGCTTCCCGTTGCAAAGGATACTCCGGAACCCTGAGGCTACTGGCAGAATAGTGGAGTGGGCTTTGGAGCTATCCAGTTTTGGTCTGAAGTTTGAGAGCACATCAACAATCTAGAGCAGGGCATTGGCAGAGTTTATTGCAGAATGGACGCCAACCCCTGACGAGGAAATACCAGAAACAGCCATCCCCGGCAAGGAGGCGCCCCAAGAATAGATTATGTATTTTGATGGTGCCTTTTCTCTACAAGGTGCAGGGGCTGGTGTGCTTCTCGTCGCTCCCTCCGGGGAACACTTGAAGTACGTCGTCCAGATGCATTTTGCCCGGGAAGAGGCAACCAACAATACAACAGTGTATGAAGGGCTCCTTGCCGGGCTCAGGATTGCCGCAGAGTTGGGAATCAAGAAACTTATCATTCGAGGAGACTCGCAGCTTATGGTGAGACAAGTCAACAAGGATTACCAAAGTCCATTGATGGAGGCATAAGTTGAGGAAGTGAGAAGATTGGAGGAGCACTTTGACGGGTTGCAAACAGAGCACATACCTCATGCGGAAAACAGCATAGCTGATCACCTGTCAAAGTGTGCTGCGCAAAAGCTTCCTGTGGAACCAGGAACTTTTGTTCTCCATCTTACTCAGCGCTCCGTATCCCCAGCAACAATGGCCCAGAAAAGGAGAAAGATGGACTCCGGTAAGCCTCTCCCGGTAGAGCCGTCCGCTCCTGGTAGGGACCCTGCCGGAAACAACTCCTCGCAACTTGCCGGACCGCACCCTCCAGCCAGACCCATGGTCCCTGCGAACGAGGAATGTGCCCCCGCAGTTGAGGAGGTACCGCTACTCCTTGTTGCTGAGCCACAGGCTCCAACTTGGGCAAGGCACATAGTCCACTTTCTCCAGGCCGGAGAACTCCCCAATGACCAAGATGAGGCTGAAAGAGTAGCCTGGAGGGCCAGTATGTACCAGTTTGTCGATGACACTCCATACAAAAGGAGGCCCAACGGTGTGAAATTGAAGTGCATCTACCGGGAAGAAGGGAAGGAACTGCTGGCTGAGATACACAAAGGCATGTGCGGCTCCCACCTTGGATCAAGGGCATTGGTTGGGAAAGCATTCCGGCAAGGATTCTATTGGCCCACAGCCCTCCAAGATGCGGTTGAGCTAGTCACCAAATGTGAAGCCTGTCAGTTCCATTCCAAGAAAATCCACCTGCCTGCCCAAGCTCTTCAGACAATCCCTTTATAATGGCCATTTTTGGTCTGGGGGCTCGATATCCTCGGCCCTTTCCCCCGAGCAATCGGGGGCTTTGAATTCTTGTTCATTGCTATCGACAAGTTTACAAAGTGGTCGGAAGTTGCTGCTGTGAGAAAGGTGACTGCTCAATCAGCTATCAAGTTCTTGAAAGATTTGGTGTGTCATTTTGGAATCCCGGCAAGGATTATTACTGACAACGGCACCCAATTCACGAGCCGTGCCTTCATGCAATATGTTCATGCCCTCGGAAGCAAGATCTTGTTTGCCTCTGTCGCACATCCCAGAAGCAACGGACAAGCTGAGAGGGCGAACGCTGAAGTGCTGCGGGGACTCAAAACAAGAACCTTTGATATGCTGCAGAAGCACGGCAGGCGGTGGATCGATGAGCTGCCGGTAGTTCTATGGTCCCTCAGAACGACACCAAATCGAGCTACCGGACAGACTCTTTTTCCATGGTCTATGGGGCAGAAGCAGTTATCCCCACGGAACTCATTTACGGGTCGCCTCGAGTGCTTGCCTACGACGAAGTAGCGCAAGATCAGCACCGGCGTGACAACGTTGTGCTACTCGAGGAGAACCATCTCCGAGCTGCTACGCGTGCTGCACGCTATCAGCAAGCCCTGCATCGCTATCATAGCCGCAGGGTTCATGCCCGGTGTTTTGAGGAAGGCGACCTTGTCCTTAGGCGCGTTCAGTCCGCCAAGGGTACAAACAAGTTGACGCCGAAGTGGGAGGCCCTTACCGGGTAGTACGAGTCACCAGACCGGGTGCAGTCCGTCTGGAGACCGAAGATGGCATTCAATTGCAAAACTCATGGAATATTGAGCATCTTCGCAAGTTCTACCCGTAAGGTGCGGCTGTCGGGCCATGCCCGGCAGCCACCCTTTTGTACAGGCCTTGCCTCAGTTGCATGTAACCCCTTGTACAAAGCCAGGCGATGACCCTAAGCACCAGAGAAATAAACGAAGCGCTGGGGGCCCCCGACCAAGTTGCATGCATGCATGAGCATTTCAAGAGAATCTGCATAAGCATTTCATGAGCATTTGCATATGCATATAGATAGGATCGCATCCTGCATCATTCTCATCTGCATAAAGCTGCAGGTTCCTGCCGTGAACTTGGTTTCTGCAAGAAGATGGGGAGATAAACCAGCGCTGCGATCCCCGGCAAGCCAAACAGATAAGTTCTACCTCTTGTCCATAAGTGTTCTGTAAGCTAAAACTTGTGCATAAGAAAACCCCGCCACTCTTCGAAACTTAGGTGCTCCCATCCTTGGCTCGAATGTTGCTTCGGCCAGGATGGTCGTAGTGTCCTTTGATGAAAAGAAGTTGGCGGGGGGCTGGTCCCTCTATTCCTTGCCCGGTAGGCTCAGTTCTCCGGCAACGAAAAAAGGGTACCGGCAGGATAGCCTGCCGGGGAAAACTTGTTTATTTAAAATAAAGAGGCAATTCACCTCTGCGTGGACATATACATGCATGAGTTCTCGGCAAGGTTCATCTTTTTCAGTAATATGCTGGTCATACAAGTACAAACCTTATAGAACACAGACATGGACTCGAGAGATTACATTATTTGAACTAAAATTTGGCAAGTGCCGGCAAGTTTAAGATTGAAAAAGGATAAATGCTCCGTAAACTCCTCTCCCTGTCCCTCTTACCCCAGGTAGTGCGGTGGGAAGAGAAGGAGGTAGGCGATGCGTCGACACAACGCCACCCCGATACTCGTCAGGGGCTGCCGAGCACAGCCTGACAAGATCGGGAGTGGCGAGGCTGCGAAGGAGGAAGACGTATGGAGCACCTCAGCGGCCCGCTGGTCACCACCTCCAGGACCGAGCGAAAGGCTCTAGCACAGGCACCGATAGAGACAGGCGTCGAGGCCCAGCTAGAAGACCACTGGAGGAAGCGGAAGCACCAGGGGAGCGACCCTTTCCCCGGCCACCGAGAAAACGGTGATGACGGTGCCGGGGAAGGGAAAGGGAAGACGGAGGGATGAGGTAGCAGGTCGCCAGTACGAGACGAACGCGTCGATGCAGTCGTGCTCCTACTGGACGGCCTGCCTCCCGCCTTCTCCATCTTCCCCGACTTCATCTTCATCAACACCGTTCCAAGGGAGGGCCGGAAGTCCAGCCCGGCGCCGTCCCCGAAGAGACGGCAAGCGACTAAGACAGCCAGGGGGCTCGGAGCGCGCCACTACCCGCCTTGGCGGGCAGGAAGGCGCGCCCCTCGTCGACATCGTCCCCACGACTCCCGAATGGGGCAGTGCTGGGTTTACCAGCGATTCCCAGCCCTGCCTCCCGGGCACGCCCCGGAGACGTCAAGGACCCAATCACCAGGACCACAAGCGGCGGTAGCCCAGCGCTGGACACCGCACCACCCAGCGAGCGGCCAACCGTAGCAAACGAGGCAAGCATTTCCCCGCAACGGGGAAGCTTGGTATCTCCTACGCCACGAGCATCTCGTCCACGATGACTTCTCCGAGCATAGACCAGGTTCACTCCCCAAGCGCCAACACCAACACTTGACAACTCTAGACACAAGCTGGAGCCCGTAGCTTGGCCTCGGGCTCTTCTCTTCGACATGGCTAACAAAAATCAGAAGACAGGGGATAGAGGATGCGGAGATGAATGGCTCAACTCTCCCTCCGCCCCTCCTTTTATAGGCAGGGCGAGGAGGGGAGCCGCTCCCTCAACGAGCGACCGCCGCCTTGCTCCACCAATTCAAGAAGGCCGGGCCCTTGCCCTGGTGCTCTCCCACGCCACGTGCCTCCGTTACCTACCCCGTGCGATGCATGCGGCATACGTGGCTGGGGATAAGGGCGTGGTGGGAAGAGTGAATTGGCAGTTTCTACCCCGTGCGTTAAAGTCATTCACGGACCATTACAAAGATGGCCCCACCGCGATTGGCTTTACGCGACACGCGGGGAAACTGAAAACTGGCCCAGAATCAAGACTAATGAAGAAGCAAAAAGGACTCCAAGAGACCAGCCTCTTTAGCGCCTCTGCCTGTGCACTAATTAGGATCTACCCCGACGGCGCTCGGAAGCGCGATCGGGGCAGTCCCGGGGGCTTCTATCGGTGCAACAAACCCTGGGTCTATTGCCCGGACTGTGCACAGGCGCGAGAACAAGATTACAACCCCTAGGCCGTGCCAAGATACAAGAGATCAAGATCTTCTAAGAACCAACTTGCAGATTAAGAGGACCAAGGCCAAGACAGAGAAACAAGATACCACCAGAAGAAAAGCCTCCCTTTCCGGGTAGGCGAGCCTGGCAAGGACAAGGACTCCCCCGGAAGAAAACATTCAAGACGTCCCGGCAGGGCCTGCCGGGACTCGCGAAGACAGAGCCACCTCACCAAGCCATCTCACCATGACCCACGTCGTTAATCAATGCGGTGTCAAGCCGCAAAGTGAGTAAGTGGCAGCCATTCAGCACATGGCGGCCTCTTCCCACAGATAATACCTACAGGTGACACCCGTCCTGCGACATGTCGAGCAAGCAGGCATGGAGCTGGCAAGAAAAGCCCGGCAAAGCCTGCCGGGCAAGCAACGATGTGACGTTGAGCGGTGCATTTAATGCGCCCTGTCAGCCTGCAGAATTAGGTATGATAGCACTGTTTGCTATCTTATCAGTGCATAATGACTGTTTTGCCATTGTGATGACCCCTTGATCTATAAAAGGAGGCCCATGGCAACCGTAGAAAGGGTTGGGAAACTTGAACACCCACACACTCATACGCGCGTAGCCACTGCCTCTCCCAAGGCGAGCCTGCCGGGCAAGTGTACTACGCTCCACCACCATTTTTCCACCATCAATCCACCAAAGCAGGAGTAGGGTTTTACGCCTCGCGGCGGCCCGAACCTGGGTAAAATTGCCGGTGTGATCTCTGCCGCGCTGCCCCACGTTCTTCTGCTCTTTGTGCAACGTGACATCCCCCCTGCCGAACCAGCAAGGGGCCCTTGGCCCCATAGGTGGCCGTGGTTTCCCACGACAGGCTCCAAAAAAAATCCTTAAGAATTAGCAAATGGGTTGTAAATTATTAGAAATAATGGCAGATGGGTTGTATGTTGTTTGATGTCTACTACGCAACTTTATTCTTGTAGACTCGTGTTGGGCCTCCAAGCGCAGAGTTTTGTAGGACAGTAGCAAATTTCCCTCAAGTGGATGACCTAAGGTTTATCAATATGTGGGAGGCATAGGATGAAGATGGTCTCTCTCAAACAACCCTGCAACCAAATAACAAAGAGTCTCTTGTGTCCCCAACACACCAAATACAATGGTAATTTGTATAGGTGCACTAGTTCGGCGAAGAGATGGTGATACAAGTGTAGTAATGATAGTAGACATTGATTTTTGTAATAGTAACAACAAAAACAGCAAGGTAGCAAGTAACAAAAGTGAGCATAAACGGTATTGCAATGATTGAAAATGAGGCCTAGGGTCCGTACTTTTGCTAGTGCAATCTCTCAACAATGCAAATATAATTGGATCATATAACCATCCCTTAACGTGCGATGAATAATCACTCCAAAGTTCCTATCTAGCGGAGAACATAAGACAAAATTGTTTGTAGGGTACGAAACCACCTCAAAGCTATTATTTTTTATCAATCTATCCTAGAGTTCATACTAAAATAACACCAAGCTATTCTTTCCGATCGATCTAACCAAGAGTTCGTACTAAAATAACTCCATATGATACACATCAACCAACTCTAATGTCACCTAGATACTCCAATGTCACCGCGAGTATTCGTGAGTTGATTATATGATATGAATCAAACAATTTCAGATTCATAATACTCAATCCAACACAAAGAACCTCAATGAGTGCCCCAATATTTCTACCGGAGAAACAAAGACAAGAACGTGCATCAACCCCTATGCATAGATTACCCCAATGTCACCTCGGGAATCCGCGAGTTGAGTGCCAAAACATATATCAAGTGAATCAATATGATACCCCATTGTCACCACATGTATTCATAGCAAGACATACATCAAGTGTTCTCAAATCCATAAAAGTATTCAGTCCGATAAAACGAAATCTCAAAGGGAAAACTGAATTCACAACAAGATAGAGAGGGGAAAACACCATATGATCCGACTAAATTAACAAAGCCTACGATACATCAAGATCGAGACATCTCAAGAACACGAGAGAGAGAGAGAGAGATTAAACACATAGCTACTGGTACAAACCCTCAGCCCCAAGGGTGGACTACTCTCTCCTCGTCATGGTGGTCGCCGGGATGATGAAGATGGCCACTGGTGATGATTTCCCCCTCCTACGGAGTGCCGGAACGGGTCTAGATTGGTTTTTTGTGGCTACAGAGGCTTGCGGTGACGGAACTTCTGATCTAGGGTTATTTCTGATGGTTTCTCTATTTATATGATTTTTTGGCGTCGGTTTCATCCGAAGATGGGCCTCGATGTGAGCACAACCCACCAGGGCAAGACAGGCCCCTCTTGCGCGCCGTGGTGGGTTGTGTCCTCCTCGTGGCTCTTCTGGCCCTCCCACGAAGCTTCGGGGGTCTGTTTTGTTCCAAAAAATCGTCAAAAAGTTTTAGCTCATTTGGAGAACTTTCATTTCTGCACAAAAAACAACACCACGGTAGTTCTGCTGGAAACAGCGTCAGTCCGGGTTAGTTCCATGCAAATCATACCAAAACCATATAAAATTGTTGTAAACATGGCATGAATACTTCATAAATTATAGATACGTTGGAGACGTATCACTGTTTTCCACAGATTTGAGGCTGACTTGTGCGCCTACTATAGGTTGACGCGTACGCTTCCTAAAAAAATGGTTGATGCGTACGCTTTCCTAAAAAAAGGTTGACGCGAACGCAAGGTCGTGTCAACTTAGTCAACACAAGAGAGCAGTGACTGTTGGATGTCGATCCAACGGCCATATGTCCATCCAACGGCCATATGTCCATCCAACGTGTTGACTGTTGGATGGACACCATATGTCCATCCAACGGCCGTCGTGCTTCTTCAATCTCTGCTCTTCCTGCTTCAGCCGCTCAAACCAGCGCCAGCGGGACTGCCTGCTCCCTCCTTCCGTGGCCAGCTTTGCTGCCGCGCTGGCCTCACTGGCCCACCCTACTCCCACCGCTGGCCAGGCCATCCCTCTACCCACCCACACCTCCTGTTATTTTCCGGCGACGGCAGCCTCACCCCGCAACCGACCAATCAGCCCTCGTACTCCCCTCGGCGTGGGCATCCACTCCTGTGGCTTCGCCGGCTCCGGGTCATTCCCTTCCTGGGCCTCGCCGTCGTCCATCGCGTTGGTGCTCTCGACGCGGCATGGTCAACATGGTCAACAAACGACAACCATCGAAAGAGGGATGTAAGTGGAGAGGCTGACAGTAGGGACCCACACAAGCAAGTGCCTCCTTATTACGCTGATTTGTAGGCCTACTAAGCTGACGCGTACGTAGGGCTTTGTCAACTTAGTCAATGAATGATTCTAGCAGCTGGACCGTTGGATGTTAATCCAACAGCCGTGTTGCTTCTTCAACCTCTGATCTTCTTGGTCCAGCCGCCCAAACCAACACCAGCGAGACCGCCTGCTCCTGCCTCCCGTGGGCGGCAGTGCTGCCACGCATCCTCACCGCCCCACCCTAATCCCACTGCCGGCCAGGCCTTCCCTCTACTCACCTACACCCCATGTTATTCTCCGACGACGACAGCCTCACACCGCAGCGAAACCAGTGAACCCTCGTACTCCCCTCCGCGTGGGCATCCACTGCCTTGTCTTCCTCGGCTCCGCATCGTTCCCTTACCAGGCCTTGCCGTCGTCCACCGCCTTGGTGCTCTCCACACGGCGTGGTCAACGTTGTCAACGAACGACAGCCATCGGAAGACGACTGTACACGGTGAGGCTGACAGCTGGACCCACCAGCTACATCTTCGCAAGCAAGGAAGTGCCTCCTTATTACGCGCAAAAAAATGATTCCTCCCCCTGACAGCTGGGATCCATCACATATATCTTCGCACGCAAGGGAGTGCCTCCTTATCCTCCCTGACGGCTGGGACCTACCCGATCGAAGCGTACGTAGCATTGTCTGTCTGGTCGTGAACGTGTACGTACATACAGGTCGATCGGTCTCTCTGCAACGATGAACCGTGGCCGGGCAAGTAGCGGCCCGTGTAGTAGTAGAGCCCCCGACATAGCAGTTCAGGCAGTCCCTTCTAAATCGTGTACACGTACGTACAGCCACATGCTAAAAAATACGGCCACGTACGTACATACGGATGGGGTCTCGAACGGCTACTCGCGCATACGTACGGCCAGGGCTCGTGTACATGGAGAGGCAACGGGCGGAAGCAATGGCGTCCTGTTCATCGGTAGCCAACAGGCTGGGTCAGAATGGAGAAACTGCGTCGTGTTCATCGGGAGGCAACGGAATGGGTCGTGTTCATCGGGAGCCTACCGGCTTGGACGGAACAGGTGAAATGAGGTCTAGCATACCGCAGAACGGAGGAAATGGCCTTATGTTCGACCGTGTACGGTCAAAACGGGGTCCTGTTCATTGGGAAGGGTCTGGCGTACCGCAGAACGGAGGAAAGGGACTTGTGTTCGAGCTCCTACGGTCGAAACGGGGTGCTGTTGATGGGGAGGGGTGTGGCGTACCGCAAAATGGAAGGAACGGACTTGTGTTGGAGCACCTACGGTTGAAATGGGGTCCTGTTCATCAGGAGGGGTGTGGCGTACCGCAAAATAGGACTCCACGAGCTACTGTTCATCCACCATCTACTGCCTCGCTCCAACCTCCACGGGCTACTGTTCATCCACCATCAACTTCCTCCAGCCTCCACCTACTACTGTTCATCCACCGCATCTTCCTCCTGCCTCCACCTGGTACTGTTCATCCATGGGCTACTGTTCATTCGGCCTCCACCGGCTACTATTCAACCAGCCCTCCATGGGGTTCTGTTCATCCACCCCCAACCGGCTCGGGTGTGGCGGCCTCCTCGATCAGGGTCCTGTTCATCCAGCAGCAACGGCCTCTACTACCACGGGGTCCTGTTCATCCAACCCCCAACAACGATCACTGTTCATCAAGAGGCAGCAGCAGCTGGTTCGATCAGCTTCAGTTAGCAGCAGTAGCAAAGGAATCGCTCGGGTTCAGTTAACAACCAAGGGATCGATCGCTCGGGTTTAGTAACGTAGCTAGTGCAATCGCTCGGGTTCAGTAAGCGAACGCCTCACTCGGGTTCAGTTAGAGCCCAACGCCTCGCACCCATGCAAGTACGTGTACGAGAGAAACGCGCAAACCTCCATGCATCGCTCGGCCCCGACCACCCACCGTAACCGGGAACTCCCCGAAATTTTCCTCGCCCTCGCTTCTACCATGATTTTTTCCGTCATGGACGGCCCAAAGAATGTCACGCAGGTGCGTGCCCGGCCCGCCCAGGACGAAAAGGTCATTTTCTGTCATGATTTTTTCTCATAAAAGTAGGATCCCACCACATCTATGATGATACGTGGTTTTGTCATAATTATCGTCATAGAAGTGTCATAAGCATGACAGAAAAAAAATTCGTTCGGGCCAAAATGTCACGGATGTGTCTTTTTTTTTGTAGTGCATGTAGGAATAGACCCAATCTTGTTATCCTTAATAGCAACGATACATGCGTGCCTCGCTGCCCCTTCTGTCACTGGGAGAGGACACCGCAAGATCGAACCCATCACAAAGCACCTCTTCCCATGGCAAGAAAAATCGATCTTGTTGGCCTAACTAAACCAAAGATTCGAAGAAGAAATACGAGGCTATAAATAATCATGCATATAAGAGATCAAAGAAAACTCAAATAATATTCATGGATATAGATCTGATCATAAACTCAAAGTTCATCGGATCCCAACAAACACACCACAAAAAGAGTTACATCAAATAGATCTCCAAGAGACCATTGTATTGAGAATCAAAAAGAGAGAAGAAGCCATCTAGCTACTGCCTACGGACCCTTAGGTCTATGGTGGACTACTCACGCATCATCGAAGAGGCACCAATGAGGATGATGAACCCCTCCGTGATGGTGTTAGATTGGATCTCGTGGTTCTGGAGCTTGCGGTGGCGGGAATTGTGTTTCGTCGACTCCCCTAGGGTTTCTGGAATATTTGGGAATTTATAGAGCTAAGAGGCGGTGCAACGGAGCTACGTGGGCCCCAGAACCCATTAGGGCGCGCCTGGGCCTCTTGGCACGCCCTAGTGGGTTCTGGTCCCCACGGACCTTCCCTTGTCCACTTCCTTGGCTCCCAAGTTATCTTATGGTCCAAAAAAATCTCCAAAAAGTTTCGCTGCATTTGGACTCCGTTTGGTACTGATATTCTGCGAAGTAAAAAACAAGCAAAAAACAACAACTGGCACTGGGCACTATGTCAATAGGTTAGTCCCAAAAAATGATATAAAGTTGTTATAAAATGATTGTAAAACATCCAAGAATGATAATATAACAGCATGGAACAATAAAAAATTATAGATACGTTGGAGACGTATCAGGCTTCTCTCGAGAAAATAGCATACGGTGGGTAAACAAATTACTGTTGGGCAATTGATAGAAGAGCAAATAATTATGACGATATCCAAGGCAATGACCATGTATATAGGCATCACGTCCAAGAATGGTAGACCGACTCCTACCTGCATCTACTACTATTACTCCACACATCGACCGCAATCCAGCATGCATCTAGTGTATTAAGTTCATGGAGAAACGGAGTATGCAATAAGAACGATGACATGATGTTGACAAGATCTATTCATGTAGGAATAGACCCCATCTTTTTATCCTTAATAGCACCGATACATGCATGCCTTGCTACCTCTTCTGTCACTGGGTGAGGACACCACAAGATCGAACCCATCACAAAGCACCACTTCCCATTGCAAGAAAAATCAATCTAGTTGGCCAAAGTTTCGAAGAAGAAATACGAGGCTATAACAATCATGCATATAAGAGATCAAAGAAAACTCAAATAATATTCATAGATAGATCTGATCATAAACTCACACTTCATCGGATCCCAACAAACACACCGCAAAAAGTCATTACATCAAATAGATCTCCAAGAACATCGAGGAGAACATTGTATTGAGAACCAAAAAGAGAGAAGAAGCCATCTAGCTATTGCCTACGAACCCGTAGGTCTATGGTGAACTACTCACGCATCATTGGAGGAGCACCAATGAGGATGATGAACCCCTCTGTGATCATGTTCCCCTCCGGCAAAGTGCCGAAATAGGGCTCTATATTGGATCTCGTGGTTCTGGAACTTGCGGCGGTTAGAATTGTGTTTCGATGGCTCCCCTAGGGTTTCTGGAATATCTGAGTATTTATAGAGCCGAGAGGTAGTGGAGGAGACCTCCGTGGGCCGCACCACCCATCAGGGCGCGCTAGGGGCATTTGGCACGCCCAGGTGGGTGGTTGTCCCCACGGTCCTCCCCTTGTGCACTTCCTTGGCTCCCAAGTTGTCTTCTCGGTTGAAAAAAAAATCTCCAAAAAGTTTTGCTGTGTTTGGACTCTGTTTGATATGGATATTCTGCCAAGTAAAAAAACAAGCAAAAAACAGCAACTGGCAATGGGCACTATGTCAATAGCTTAGTCCTAAAAAGTGATATAAAGTTGCTATAAAATGAATATAAAACATTCAAGAATGATAATATAATAGCATCGAACAATCAAAAATTATAGATACGCTGGAGACGTATCAGCATCCCCAAGCTTAATTCCTGCTCGTCCTCGAGTAGCTAAATGATAAAAACAGAATTTTTGATGTGGAATGTTGCCTAACATGTTCATCACATATTCTTTTCTTTTGTAGCATGGACATTTGGACTTTTAGATGGTTCAAAGCAATAGTCTATAATTGACATGAAGACTTCAATACTCAAGCATATCAACAAGCAACCATGTCTTTCAAAATATCAACACTAAAGAAAGCTATCCCTAGCCCATCATGCTCAATCATTGATCCATTCATGAAACACGCTCGAATATTAGCTACATCCAATGCACAAGCATGATCATAGTGCTCCCTAGTTGGTGCTTTATAAGAGAAGATGGAGAATCAAATAAAATAAAAATTGCGTAAAAGTAAATAGATAGGCCCTTCACAGAGGGAAGCAAAGATTTGTAGAGGTGCCAGAGCTCAAAGCTTTAAATTGAGAGATAAAAATATTTTGAGAGGCATGCTTTTCCCGTCAACAAAAATGACCGAGTATTTCCCAATACTTTCCATGCTAGATACATCATAGGCGGTTCCCAAACATAAAATAAAGTTTATTCCTTTTTCCACCATTCTTTCACAATCCATGGCTAGCCGTATCCATGGGTGCCTTCCATACCAACACTTTCCAAGGAATTTATTATTTGACAACATAAAGTAAATTCCTTTTTCATTTCGGGACTGGGCATCCCTATTACCGCCACACTCTCATGCAATGACAAGTGAATAAACACTCATCTTGAGAATAACACATCTAGCATGAAAAAATATTGGCCACCCCCTGCTGCTTCATGAGCGGTACGGGCACACAAAAAGGAAATTCATTTTGAAAATTAGAGTTGGCACATACAAATTTACTTAGAATGGCACGGAAATACCGCATATAGGTAGGTATGGCGGACTCATATGGCTTAACAAGGTTTAAGGATGTTGGAAGCACAAGTAGTATTCCCACTTAGTACAAGGAAAGGCTAGCAAATAGATTGAGAAGCAACCAACCAAGAAACAAAAATTCACATAAACGAGCATTAAGCATAACTAACACCGAATAATGCACCACAAGTAGGATGTAATTTCATTGCATAACTATTGACTTTTGTGCTTGCATAGGGAATCACAAACCTTAACACCAATATTCTTACTAAAGCATAATTACTCACCAACATGACTCACATATTACCATCATCATATCTCAAAACTATTACAAAGAATCAAGTTTATTTTGTCCAATGATCTTCAAGAATTTTTTTTATTATATCCTTCTTGAATATCTATCACTTTGGGACTAGTTTCATATATCGCCATTGCTTTTGATAAGCTCAAACAAATTTAAATGAAGAACATGACCATAAAATTTTTCATCTCTCAAAATAATATAAGTGAAGCATGAGAGAATTTCTTCAAAATTCTACTAACTCCCAATATAATCTAAGTGAAGCATGAGAGCATATTTCTTTCAAAAATTAAAGCACCATCGTGCTCAAAAAGATATAAGTGAAGCACTAGAGCAATTCCATAGCTCAAAAAATTTAAGTGAAGCACCTAAAGCAATTCTAACAAATCATAGCATAATTATGGCTCTCTCAAATAGGTGTGTCTAGCAAGGATGATTGATACAAACTAAAAAGCAACACAAGCAAAGACTCATATAATACAAGACGCTCCAAGCAAAACTCATGATATGTGACGAATAAAAATATAGCTCCAAGTAAAATTACCGATGTTTGTTAGAAGAAAAAGGGGATGCCTTCCGGGGCATCCCCAAGCTTAGTTGCTTGGTTCTCCTTGAATATTATCTTGGGGTGCCATGGGCATCCCCAATCTTAGGCTCTTTTCACTCCTTATTCCTTCATCCATCGAGATCTCACCCAAAACTTGAAAACTTCAATCACACAAAACTTAACAAAACCTTCGTGAGATCCGTTAGTATAAGAAAACCAATCTTTGCTTTAAGTACTGTTAAAAACCCATTCATATTTTGTTATTGCATTATACCTACTGTATTCTAACTTTACCATGGCTTATACCCCCCGATACAATCCATAGATTCATCAAAATAAGCACACAATGCAACGAAAACAGAATCTGTCAAAAATAGAACAGTCTATAAAGACTCGCAGTTTACTCATACTTCTGCAACTCCACAAATTCTGCAAAATTAGGAAAACAGAGAAAATTTGTATATCAATCTTGTGTAAAAAATCCAGAATTTTTGTCGCTTCTATGAATTTTAACAATTCTGTTACTGGACACAAAAGTTTCTGTTTTTCAAGAGGATCAAATCAACTATCACCCTAAGATATCCTAAAGGCTTTACTTGGCACAAACACTAATTAAAACATAAAAATCACAATCATAACAGAGGCATAATTGTGCAAACTATCAAGAACATAAAGAAAAAGGCAAAAATAAATTTTATTCATTGGGTTGCCTCCCAACAAGCGCTATCGTTTTATGCCCCTAGCTAGGCATAAGGCATAGATTCAAGTATTGTCATCTTTAGTTTTCAACTCCTCAATCACACAACCAGAATTCTACAAAGATTTAGCATGCAAATTTTTAATAACAATACTTCTAGGAATAAGATTGAAGAATTCATTCTTGCAAGTAGGGCTTTTTACCACTTCAACAAAATTGGGGTGAATACTAATCATTTTAAGATCTTCATTGTTGCTATTAGAAGTGGCACCCTTTTTCTTAGTAACTTGTGTAGGGTTGCAAATTTTATAGAATTTTTTTCAATAGTTTTAACAGAAGAAAAGGTCGAGCTTAAGTTACTAAAAATTACTTACAACTTATCAATTCGAGAGGGACTTTCTTCTACTCTTTCATTAACTACAATTTACTTTTCCCTTTATAATTTAAGAGCATCCCCCGCTTTTGACCCAATTTTATTAGAAAGATTATGCATCCTCTTATCCAAATTTTCAATATGTTGTTCGGTAATCATCTTCTTTTCAATAGCATCTAACCTTTGCATAACATGATCGAGAGTTAAGATTGTTTCATTAATAATGATAGGTGGTGCACCCACTAGATCTCCCATAGCATTAAAAGCATACAAATATGGACACATCAAGAAATTCCCACCGGTAATAGTATCAAGGAGGAATCTATACCAAGTGGTAATGCCCACGTAAAAACTGCAAAGAAGAACAACGGTATATTGCTTACGAATAGATCTATTATGAGCATTGCAAATCCTATACCAAGCATCTTTTAGATTCTCCCCTCCCCTTTGTTTAAAGTTAAGAACCTCATTCTCGGGGGTACATGATATGTCTCCAACATATCTATAATTTTTGCTTGTTCCATGCTGTTATATTATCATTCTTGGATGTTTTACAACCATTTTATAGCAACTTTATATCAACTTTTGGGACTAACCTATTGACATAGTGCCCAGTGCCAGTTGCTGTTTTTTGCTTGTTTTTTACTTCGTAGAACATCAGTACCAAACGGAGTCCAAACGCAGCGAAACTTTTTGGAGAATTTTTTTGGACCAGAAGACACCCAGTGGGCCAAAGATGTCCAGAGGGGAGGCCTGAGGTGGGCACAACCCACCAGGGCGCGCCTGGGCCTCCATGCGCGCCCTGGTGGGTTGTGCCCCCCTCAATGACCTCTCGCACCGCCTCTTCACCCTATAAATTGCCAAATATTCCAGAAACCCTAGGGGAGTCGACGAAACACAATTCCAGCCGCCGCAAGTTCCAGAACCACGACATCCAATCTAGACACCATCACAGAGGGGTTCATCATCCTCATCGGTGCCTCTCTGATGATGCGTGAGTAGTTCATCATAGACCTACTGGTCCGTAGGCAGTAGCTAGATGGCTTCCTCTCTCTCTTTTGATTCTCGATACAATGGTCTCTTGGAGATCTATTTGATGTAACTCTTTTTTGCGGTGTGTTTGTTGGGATCCGATGAACTTTGAGTTTATGATCAGATCTATATCCATGAATATTATTTGAGTCTTCTTTTGATCTCTTATATGCATGATTATTTATAGCCTCGTATTTCTTCTTCGAATCTTTGGTTTAGTTAGGCCAACTAGATTGATTTTTCTTGCCATGGGAAGAGGTGCTTTGTGATGGGTTCGATCGTGCAGTGTTCTTTCCCAGTGACAGAAGGGGCAGCAAGACACGCATGTATCATTGCTATTAAGGATAACAAGATGGGGGCTATTCCTACATGAATAGATCTCGTCTACATCATGTCATCGTTCTTATTGCATTACTCCGTTTTTCCATGAAGTATATACACTAGATGCATGCAGGATAGCGGTCGATGTGTGGAGTAATAGTAGTAGATGCAGGCAGGAGTCGGTCTACTAATCTTGGACGTGATGCCTATAGATATGATTTTCTAAAGTTTTATTAATTTCTGGAATTTAAATATTTATTTAAATTCGTCAGAAAATGAATTATGATGTCATCCTGGTGTCATCACTGCGTCAGCGGTCAACAGACCAGTTGACTTGTCAACGGGGCCCACGTGGGGCCCACTGGCAGTGACTGGGCGTTGCCCAATCAGCATTTGACTGGGTCAACGGGACCCAGGGGCCCAGTGGCAGCGACTGTGGGGGAGGTCCACGTGGACTACCACATCAGCGACGCCGGAAACGGCGCCGGAGCTGCTCCAGCGAGCTCTCCGCGGCGGCGAGTTCTCCGGAGAGGCTCGAAATTCCGCCACAGGGGCCCGTTTCACGCGATTTCTTTTGCGTTCGATCGGGCAGTTTGTGCCGCGTCCAGTGATGACGAACGCGAGGCCGCGGGGTGGCCGAAACATCGCCGGCGACGACGTATGGCGGCGGTGGTGTTCGGGTGATAGCGAAAACAGCAGTGTAGCGCGCTGCGGCTCGAACGCGACGCGTGGAAGTGATCTATGGGAGCGGGCGAACATGTTGGACAGCGCCACGCGGCCGTGAGGCCACCGGAACAAGGCCGGCGAGGAGCTCAAGCGGCGGTGAGCTCGGCCTCGGTGGGAGCGACGGCTACACGTGCGGGAAGGAAACGAGAAGGGAGAGGAGAGGAGATGGCTCACTGTGGGGACACAAGAAGGTCCGGCGAGGGCTTAGGAGCAGCAGCGGCGCCGTGGTTGAAGAAGATGGCCGGTGGCTCGAGCTTGAGGAAAGGGCTCGATCCCGGAGCTTCAGCAGCCCCCGGCTTGAGTTGATGGCCGGAGAGGAAGGACAAGAGGTCGGCGGAGCTGGTGAGCGCGTCGGCGAGGCGAGTGAAGGCCGGTGGCCGCGTGCTTCACGGGACCACGGCCATGGTGGTGCTCGGGTGTGCGGAGGAAGGCGACGCAGAGGGAGAGGGAGGCAGCTCGAGTTTGTCCTGGGGGTGGAGGAGGGGTTGTTATCCCCACTGGCGGGCGCGGAACGGCGCGGCATCGACCGAGGAGAAAGGGGGACCGGGCGTGCGCGCGCGCTAGCTGTTCGACAGCGCGCCTGCGGCGTCAGGGGGTAGGGGGAGGGGGGCTAGTTGGGCTGGGCCGGCTCCTGTGCGGCTGTGGGCTTAAGTGCACAGGGGCACTTTTCCATTTCTTCTTTTCTTTTTCTGTTTTCTATTTTTCTTTCCTGTTTTGTCTTTTGTTTTTATTCCAAAACACTTTTGTAAATATGGAACTTGCTCATATAATATCAGTACATTATTAGTCACTGCTAGAAATTGGTTTGGTGTCCATATCTTTTTATTTGGGTTTTATTCAAATAAATAGGTATTAACCAACCCTGTTTTGTGGTTGTTAGAGTCACATAATTTATTAAGTATATGTTGAATATAATTTTAGAAGGGTCTCTGGATTATTTACAATATTATGAACAATTTAGTCTTCAAATTTGAACAACTTTTATTTTCACTTTCAGTTTAATTTCCATTTGAATTTGAATTTGAAAAGAGATATGATACTAATGATGATTAAGCACTGTTGATCATGATGACATGGCATAATCCAAAGGGTGATTACTGTAGCTTAATACATGGGGTGTTACAAATCTCCTCCACTAACAAGAATTCTCGTCCCGAGAATTAAGAGGTAGAAGGAAAAAGTTCGGGGTATTCCGCACGAAGATTATCCTCGCGTTCCCAAGTGGCTTCATCTTCAGTATGATTTGACCACTGCACTTTGAGGAACTTGGTAACCTTCTGACGGGTCCGACGTTTAGCTTCATTGAGAATGCGGATCGGATGCTCCTTATAAGATAGATCACCTTGCAATTCGAGCATCTCGTGATCCACAGCTCGGTGCGGAGATTCCTTGAAGCATTTACGAAGTTGCGACACATGGAAGACGTCGTGGATATGGGAGAATTGCGGCGGCAATTCCAATTTATACGCCACCTGACCATGTCTAGCAATAATGCGGAAAGGACCAATATAGCGTGGAGCTAGCTTGCCCTTGATTCCAAAACGGTGAGTGCCCTTCATAGGAGTGACACGCAAATAAGCTTGATCACTAGGTTGATAAGTCAAACCCCATCGTTTGCGATCATAGTTGCTCTTCTGGCGGTCCTGAGCCGCCTTGAGATTTTCCCGGACAATAAGGACCTGTTCTTCGGCGTGTTGAATAATATCCAGACCCACGAGCGGTCGTTCCCCAGTTTCTGACCAATTCAGAGGGGTTCGACACTTACGTCCATAGAGTACTTCGAAGGGGGCCATTTTCAAACTGGCTTGATAGCTGTTGTTATAAGAGAACTTGGCATACGGGAGAGATTCTTCCCACTTCTTGCTGAATGAAATAACACAAGCCCGAAGCATGTCTTCAAGCACTTGATTGACTCGCTCGACCTGGCCTTGGGATTGGGGGTGATAAGCTGAACTCCAGGTAATATGAGTTCCCATAGCTGTTTGGAAACTTTCCCAGAATTTGGAAGTGAAAAGACCGCCACGGTCCGAACTAATCTCCTTCAGAACACCGTGGAGTGAAACAATTCTGGAGATATACAACTCTGGTAACTGGCTAGCAGTGATAGTCTCTTTGACAGGCAGAAAGTGTGCAACTTTGGAAAGTTGATCGACGACTACAAGAATAGCATCGTGACCCTTCTGTGACCTGGGAAGCCCTGTAATGAAATCCATCTGAACCTTATCCCATTTCCATAAAGGAATAGGTAACGGTTGCAGAATTCCAACAGGCTTCTGATGTTCTGCCTTAACGCGACGACACACATCACATTCAGCAACATAGCGAGCAATGTCTTGCTTCATTCTAGACCACCAGTACCTTTGACGGAGATCACGATACATCTTGGTGCTACCCGGATGAATAGACAGCGGGGTATCATGTGCCTCCTTCATGACCTTGTCGGTCATAAGTTCGAAGCGAGGTACGACAATGCGGTTTCTGAAATACAAGGTTCCATCTTCAGACAGCGAGAAATCCCTGTACTTTTCAAGGTGAAGATTTTTCTTCATCAGATCAACTTCAGCATCCTTAGCTTGCGCATTCTTAACAGCTTTCTCAAGATCTGGTTGTATCACAAGGTTATTAAGAGAACCCTGTGGTACAATCCGCAGATTCAGCTTGCGCAGTTCTTCAAAAAGACGAGGTTGAGCTCGCCTAACCATGATGTTGTCGCAATAGGACTTGCGGCTTAAGGCATCAGCCATCACGTTAGCCTTGCCAGGGGTATAAGAAATACCCAAATCATAGTCCGCAATGGCCTCCATCCATCTTTGCTGACGGAGATATAGAGATGGCTGAGTGAACAAGTACTTCAGACTTTTATGATCCGTGTATATCTCACAACGATTACCGAGAAGGTAATGTCACCACAACTACAGTGCATAGATGACAGCACCTAGTTCTAGATCATGTACCGGATAATTCTCTTCATGTGGGCGCAACTGGTGAGAGCCATAAGCAATCACTTTACGCTCTTGCATTAGGACACAGCCTAATCCTTCACGGGATGCGTCACAATAAATCACAAAGTCTTTGTGGGTATCTGGAGGAGATAGTACTAGGGAAGATGTTAGCTTGTCTTTGAGTGTTTGAAAACTTTCCTGACATTTGCCTGTCCATTCAAACTTAATGCCCTTGTGAAGCAGATCAGTCAAAGGCTTAGCAATCTTAGAAAAATTCTCGACAAAACGACGGCAATAACTTGCAAGGCCGAGAAAACTTCTAACTTGCTTGACGTTCTTCGGAGGAGTCCAGTCAAGAATAGCCTGAACTTGTTCCGGGTTAACAGCAATTCCATCCTTGGAGATCACATGACCAAGATACGTTACTTCAGAAAGCCAGAATTCACATTTGGAGTATTTGGCATACAACTGGTGTTCTCGGAGCCTTTCCAGTACAAGACGGAGGTGTTCGGCATGTTCTTCTTTATTCTTTGAATATACCAGAATATCATCTAGATATACCACAACGAACTTGTCGAGGTAATCCATGAAGATATAATTCATCAGACGGGAAAACGTAGCTGGAGCATTTGTTAAGCCAAATGACATTACAGTGTACTCGTAGGAGCCATACCGAGTAACAAATGCAGTCTTCGGAATATCCTCTTCACGAACACGGATCTGATGATAACCCAACCTCAAATCAAGTTTAGAGAATACCGATGATCGATCAACTTGCTGGATCCTACTCTCCATGTGCACTCTGATGTAGAATCCGGTCTCATCGAATAACAACTCGGAGTATAATACAACTCGGAGAGAAAGGTTAAACAAAACAATGGAAAGGAAAATGATTATCAAACTAATCAGATCAATATCAGGGAAATCGCATAGATATCCAGCTCTCCGGGTGGACGAGAATTACGAGATCCTAAGTGTCGGCGTTAGCAAACTTTATTTAACCCGAATAGAAGAGAGATCAGAGTCCCAGAGTAAAGGTCGAGGAGTAAAAGATACTAATACCACCCATTTGGCGACGTGGGCCCGTAAGCCACATAGCCAAGTTAGTAAATTAGTTTTTGGTTACTAGACTCAACTTCGGCCAAGGAGTTGGAAAGGGGGTTCCTATAGGCAGTCGGCTCCGATACCAACTTGTGACGCCCCCGGCTCAATCGTGCACTAATCATTCACGCAAATGCACACGATCAAGCCTAAGGACTCACGGGAAGATATCACAACACAACTCTAAAACATAAATAAAGTCATACAAGCTTTATATTACAAGCCAGGGGCCTCGAGGGCTCGAATACATAAGCTTGCGTACAAGCGGAAGCGGAAGCATCAGATATCTGAGTACAGATATGAAACAGAAACAGAAAGGCCTTTAGAAAGGCGGGGCAAAATAAAACACTATGATCGAAAGGCGCAGGCCTCCTGCCTGGGACCCTCCGAACCTACTCCTGGTCGTCATCCAACTTGCCGTAGTATCCATCCTCTGGGTAGTAGTAGTAGTCGATCGACGGGGCATCTGTCTCAGGGGCTCCGTCAT
Source organism: Thinopyrum elongatum (assembly GCA_011799875.1). Classification (NCBI taxonomy): domain Eukaryota; kingdom Viridiplantae; phylum Streptophyta; class Magnoliopsida; order Poales; family Poaceae; genus Thinopyrum; species Thinopyrum elongatum. Next base: position 525,744,298 of record CM022298.1, read on the forward strand.
CTTGGTCACGTCAAACTGATATGGGGAGAAAAGGAAAACAAAGCAACCATGAGTACTCAGAAGTACTCAGCAAGCAAGGATCTACACTACATATGCAACATTTTCAAAGAGAGGCTGTATATGTGGACTGGGCTGCAGAAATGCCAGAATAGAGAGGTAAGCCTAGTCCTATCGAAGACTAGCATCTTCAGCGGTCTTGCAGCAATAGAAGAGAGTAGAACAGTACAATATAAGGTAGCAGTAATGATATCAACCTCACCCAGAGATCCTTTCTCGACTCCCTGCGGGAAAGCAATCCCAGAGCCATACAATCATCAACCTCGTCCTGAGATCCCTTCTCGACTCCCTGCGAGAAGCAATCCCAGAGCCATAGTATCCAAGTATCCAGTTCTAAATTGTATCAATCAGGATACAACTCCGAGTGTCCTTTACCGTAGGACCGGCTATCGATAGAAGTTTTCTTCCCTGCAGGGGTGCACCAACTTACCCAACACGCTCGATTAACTCCGGCCGGACACACTTTCCTGGGTCATGCCCGGCCTCAGCCAAACGATACACCGCAGCCCTACCTAGAGCTCAACAGAGAGGTCCCCGCCGGTCTACATCCTAAGCGCTCAGGGGTCTTGGGCCGTCGCCCTGTGCACTCCGGGTCGTTGCGAGCAGGGTGGATACCAGCGCCAACGGCACGATCCGACCCGGCCACAATGCTGAACTGGACGTCTGACAAAGCTTTTGGCTGATGCTACGATGCAGAACGCCCATACTATGCCCACGTGATGGTTAGTGCTATGCCCACGAAAGATGTGACCCCGTCGCCCCGTCTCGAGGACTTGCTGCAAGGGTTAAGAATGCCCGGCCGCGCCTCGTATTCATCACTCGGGCACCATACAAGCAACCCGTCTTCACATCACACGCGGGTACCCCTCGGGGTCGACCCGCCTATCCAGGTAACAGTGTAAAGTCCAAGTATCCTTGTGTCCATAACATCAGGGGAATCCGAGGTATCACCCTCGTTGGATTCCTACTCGATGTGTCTATCAAGGTGAACTCGGAGGATTCACCCTCGATGGGTTCACACTTGAGGTGGTGCACAACAGCGTCGTTAACGGAAGCGGTGAAAGAGGAATCACCCTCGATGACCACGACCGAATAGCTACTCTACAGAGTTAACATCAGAAGTGCTACACGAGGTATCACCCTCGGCACTCGATAGTAACGCTGCAGTGTCGTTACAACCAAGGGGGGGTGATGTGCGGTGTCGGGGCCTGGTCTTCAATCCCGTTGGTCGGGTCTTCTGATAATCCAACGGGGCAGTCGGGAAAAGTGGGGGGTCACTGATAGGTCTCTACCCAGCCTATACTAAGCAGTTTAGGGTATGCAGGTAATTATCAATAGCAGGTTACAATAAACAGGCTATGCATCAGAATAGGTAAAGCAGTAGCAGCAGTAATTCTAATGCAAGTATGAGAAATTAGAATGGGCGATATCGGGATGATCAAAGGGGGGCTTGCCTGTTTGCTTGGCGGCAAGGGCAAGGTCGTCAACGGTGGCGTCGGGCTCCTGAGTTGCGTCGGTCTCAGGGGCGATGTCGGGGTCTAACGAGAGAGAAGAGGGGGAAGAAACAGTAAATACAAAGCAAACAAGAGCATGACATGTCAATAAGCAGAGCTAGCGGTGTTCTATCGTAGTGCTAGGTAATACCGGCGATAGAGAAAAACATCCGGGAAAGTATTCCAGGTGTCCGGCATTTTGGACAGATGAAAAGAGGGGAACGGATGCATGTTTGCTATGCTAGGGACGTGTGACGGACGAACGGACAGCGTATTCGGATTCGTCTCGTCGTTCTGAGCAATTTTCATGTAGAAAGTATTTTCATCCGAGTTACGAATTAAAAGATATGATTTTCTAAAGTTTTATTAATTTCTGGAATTTAAATATTTATTTAAATTCGTCAGAAAATGAATTATGATGTCATCCTGGCGTCATCACTGCGTCAGCGGTCAACAGACCAGTTAACTGGTCAACGGGGCCCATGCGGGTTCCACTGGCAGTGACTGGGCGTTGCCCAGTCAGCATTTGACTTGGTCAACGGGACCCAGGGGCCCAGTGGCAGCGACTGTGGGGGAGGTCCACGTGGACTGCCACGTCAGCGACGCCGGAAACGGCGCCGGAGCTGCTCCGGCGAGCTCTTCGCGACGGCGAGTTCGCCGGAGACGCTCGGAATTCCGCCACAGGGGCCCGTTTCGCGCGATTTCTTTTGCGTTCGATCGGGCAGTTCGTGCCGCGTCAAGTGACGACGAACGCGAGGCCGCGGGGTGGCCGAAACATCGCCGGCGACGATGTATGGCGGCGGTGGTGTTCGGGTGACAGCGAAAACAGCAGTGTAGCGCGCTGCGGCTCGAACGCGAGGCGTGGAAGTGATCTACAGGAGCGGGCGAACACGTTGGACAGCGTCACACGGCCGTGAGGCCACCGGAACAAGGCCGGCGAGGAGCTCAAGCGGCGGCGAGCTCGGCCTCGGTGGGAGCAACGGCTACACGCGCGGGAAGGAAACGAGAAGGGAGAGGAGAGGAGATGGCTCACCGTGGGGACACAAGAAGGTCCGGCGAGGGCTTAGGAGCAGCAGCGGCGCCGTGGTTGAAGAAGATGGCTGGTGGCTCGAGCTTGAGGAAAGGGCTCGATCCCGGAGCTGTAGCGGCCCCCGGCTTGAGTTGATGGCCGGAGAGGAAGGACAAGAGGTCGGCGGAGCTGGTGAGCGCATCGGCGAGGCGAGTGAAGGCCGGTGGCCGCGTGCTTCACGGGACCACGGCCATGGTGGCGCTCGGGTGTGCGGAGGAAGGCGATGCAGAGGGAGAGGGAGGCAGCTCGAGTTCGTCCTGGGGGTGGAGGAGGGGTTGTTATCACCACTCGCAGGCGCGGAACGGCGCGGCATCGACCGAGGAGAAGGGGGGGCGGGCGCGCGCGTGCTAGCTGTTCGACAGCGCGCCTGCGGCGTCAGGGGGTAGGGGGAGGGGGGCTAGTTGGGCTGGGCCGGCTCCTGTGCGGCTGTGGGCTTAAGTGCACAGGGGCACTTTTCCATTTCTTCTTTTCTTTTTCTGTTTTCTGTTTTTCTTTCCTGTTTTGTCTTTTGTTTTTATTCCAAAACACTTTTGTAAAATATGGAACTTGCTCATATAATATCAGTACATTATTAGTCACTGCTAGAAATTGGGTTGGTGTCCATATCTTTTTATTTGGGTTTTATTCAAATAAATAGGTATTAACCAACCCTGTTTTGTGGTTGTTAGAGTCACATAATTTATTAAGTATATGTTGAATATAATTTTAGAAGGGTCTCTGGAGTATTTATAATATTATGAATAATTTAGTCTTCAAATTTGAACAACTTTTATTTTCACTTTCAGTTTAATTTCCATTTGAATTTGAATTTGAAAAGAGATATGATACTAATGATGATTAAGCAATGTTGATCATGATGACATGGCATAATCCAAAGGGTGATTACTGTAGCTTAATACATGGGGTTATACAAATTCCACCAACCAGAAAGGGGATTTCTTTTACTCAAGAAGGGGCTCAAATTTTAGACAAATTAAGTGATTTGCATAAACATTTGGTTGAGTTGCAAAAATATAACGAACCTCTTAAACATATCAGTGGGAACCTCAATCGTAGGAATACTTTGATTACTCTTTGCAATAAGCGTTTGGATATTTTAGATCTCAAGATGGCCTCTTTACCAGAAAATTTTGGGAAGCGTAAAGAGCCTCCCGGGTTTGAAAAGGCCCTTACAAAAGTTGCAAAAACTACAGATGACAATACTTGAATCTATGCATTATGCCTAGCTAGGGGCATAAAATGATAGCGCTTGTTGGGAGGCAACCCCCATAGCATTAAAAGCATACAAATATGGACACATCAAGAAATTCCCACCGGTAATAGTATCAAGGAGGAATCTATACCAAGTGGTAATGCCCACGTAAAAACTGCAAAGAAGAACAATGGTATATTGCTTACGAATAGATCTATTATGAGCATTGCAAATCCTATACCAAGCATCTTTTAGATTCTCCCCTCCCCTTTGTTTAAAGTTAAGAACCTCATTCTCGGGGGTACATGATATGTCTCCAACATATCTATAATTTTTGCTTGTTCCATGCTGTTATATTATCATTCTTGGATGTTTTACAATCATTTTATAGCAACTTTATATCAATTTTTGGGACTAACCTATTGACATAGTGCCCAGTGCGAGTTGCTGTTTTTTGCTTGTTTTTCACTTCACAGAATATCAGTACCAAACGGAGTCCAAACGCAGCGAAACTTTTTGGAGAATTTTTTTGGACCAGAAGACACCCAGTGGGCCAAAGATGTACCAGAGGGGAGGCCTGAGGTGGGCACAACCCACCAGGGCGCGCCTGGGCCTCCAGGCGCGCCCTGGTGGGTTGTGCCCCCCTCGATGACCTCCCGCACCGCCTCTTCACCCTATAAATTGCCAAATATTCCAGAAACCCTAGGGGAGTCGACGAAACACAATTCCAGCCGCCGCAAGTTCCAGAACCACGACATCCAATCTAGACACCATCACAGAGGGGTTCATCGTCCTCATCGGTGCCTCTCCGATGATGCGTGTGTAGTTCATCATAGACCTACTGGTCCGTAGGCAGTAGCTAGATGGCTTCCTCTCTCTCTTTTGATTCTCGATACAATGGTCTCTTGGAGATCTATTTGATGTAACTCTTTTTTGCGGTGTGTTTGTTGGGATCCGATGAACTTTGAGTTTATGATCAGATCTATATCCATGAATATTATTTGAGTCTTCTTTTGATCTCTTATATGCATGATTATTTATAGCCTCGTATTTCTTCTTCGAATCTTTGGTTTAGTTAGGCCAACTAGATTGATTTTTCTTGCCATGGGAAGAGGTGCTTTGTGATGGGTTCGATCGTGTGGTGTTCTTTCCCAGTGACAGAAGGGGCAGCAAGACACGCATGTATCATTGCTATTAAGGATAACAAGATGGGGGCTATTCCTACATGAATAGATCTCGTCTACATCATGTCATCGTTCTTATTGCATTACTCCGTTTTTCCATGAACTTAATACACTAGATGCATGCAGGATAGCGGTCGATGTGTGGAGTAATAGTAGTAGATGCAGGCAGGAGTCGGTCTACTAATCTTGGATGTGATGCCTATATATTGATCATTGCCTTGGATATCGTCATAATTATTCGATCTTCTATCAATTGCCCAACAGTAATTTTTTTACCCACCGTATGCTATTTTCTTGAGAGAAGCCACTAGTGAAATCTACGGCCACCGGGTCTATTCTTTATCATATTTGCTTTGAGATCTATTTTTATTCGCTTTTGTTTTCAGATCTATTATTTCAAAAACCCAAAAATACCTTGCTGCACTTTTTGTTACTTATTTTATTTCGTGTTTTATTGAGATCTATTTATCCAATCTACATAACTTTTATCCCGTCAACTTGACAATTTCTGGCACCGTAGAGGGATTGACAACCCCTCCTAGTCGTCGGGTTGCAAGTATTTGTTCTTTGTGTGCAGGTACCGTTTACATAGTGTTGCTTGGTTCTCCTACTGGATTGATACCTTGGTTTCATAACTGAGGGAAATACCTACAATAGCTGTGCTGCATCATCCCTTCCTCTTTGGGGAAATACCGACGTAGTTCAAGCGACATCAAAAGGAATTTCTGGCGCCGTTGCCGGGGAGACATCATCAACATCTATCAGGTTCCTAATCACAAATCTCATCTCCTTGTAATTAAATTATTTGCCATTTGCCTCTCATTTTCATCTCCCCCACTTCACAAAAAATTTCCATTTTATTTGCCCTTTTTTTCGTTCGTTGTTTTCTCGTCAGATCTATCTTTTTGTGTGTGATTTTGTTTGCCTACTTTATCACTATGGCTAGCATGACTACTCCTCCTTTGTCACCAGATTTTGAAGTTTTATACTTCAAACAGAAACAAGGAGAAAATTTGAAAGATGCTTGGTATAGGCTAATGGAATCTTATCGCATTTGCAATCTAAAAGGGGATGCAAAGATTTTGCTTCAAAAATTTTATATAGGATTAGCTTTGCATCATAGACAACTTTTGGATTTTGCCGCTAAAGGGAACTTTATTGAACTTGATGCTAATACCGCTTATGAGATCCTAGAGGGAATTTTGGGAATTCCACCAACCAGAAAGGGGATTTCTTTTACTCAAGAAGGGGCTCAAATTTTAGACAAATTAAGTGATTTTCATAAACATTTGGTTGAGTTGCAAAAATATAACGAACCTCTTAAACATATCAGTAGGAACCTCAATCGTATGAATACTTTGATTACTCTTTGCAATAAGCGTTTGGATATTTTAGATCTCAAGATGGCCTCTTTACCAGAAAATTTTGGGAAGCGTAAAGAGCCTCCCGGGTTTGAAAAGGCCCTTACAAAAGTTGCAAAAACTACAGATGACAATACTTGAATCTATGCATTATGCCTAGCTAGGGGCATAAAACGATAGCGCTTGTTGGGAGGCAACCCAATGAATAAAATTTATTTTTGCCTTTTTCTTTCTATTCTTGAGTGTTTGAACAATTATGCCTCTGTTATGATTGTGTTTTTTATGTTTTAATCAGTTTCTGTGCCAAGTAAAGCCTTTGGGATAGCTTTGGTGATAGTTGATTTGATCCTGTTGAAAAACAGAAACTTTTGCGTCCAGTAACAGAATTTTAAAATTCACAGAACTGACTAAAAATTCTGAATTTTTTACACAAGATTGATATACAAATTTTCTCTGTTTTCCGTATTTTTCAGAAATTTTGGAGTTACAGAAGTATGAGAACAATTCGCATCTTTACAGACTATTCTGTTTTTGACAGATTCTGTTTTCTTTGCATTGTGTGCTTATTTTGATGAATCTATGAATTGTATCGGGGGGTATAAGCCATGGTAAAGTTAGAATACAGTAGATATAATGCAATAACAAAATTTGAATGGGTTTTCTACAGCACTTAAAGTAAATATTGGTTTTCTTATACTAACGGATCTCACGAAGGTTTTGTTAAGTTTTGTGTGATTGAAGTTTTCAAGTTTTGGGTGAGATCGCGATGGATGAAGGAATAAGGAGTGAAAAGAGCCTAAGCTTGGGGATGCCCCATGGAACCCCAAGTTAATATTCAAGGAGAACCAAGCAACTAAGCTTGGGGATGCCCCGGAAGGCATCACCTCTTTCTTCTAATGACCATCGGTATTTTACTTGGAGCTATATTTTTATTCGTCACATATCATGAGTTTTTCTTGGAGCGTCTTGTATTATATGAGTCTTTGATTGTTCTGCCTTTTAGTTTGTCACAAGTATCCATGCTGGACACACATATTTGAGAGAGCCAAAATTATGCTATGATTTGTTAGAATTGCTCTATATGCTTCACTTAAATTTTTTGAGCTATGGAATTGCTCTAGTGCTTCACTTATATCTTTTTGAGCATGGTGTGCTTTAATATTTTTGAAGAAATGCTCTCATGCTTCACTTAGATTAATTTGAGAGTTAGTAAATTTTTGAAGAAATTCTCCCATTCTTCACTTATATTATTTTGAGAGATGAAAAATTTTATGCTCATGTTCTTCACTTAAATTTGTTTGAGCTTGTCAAAAGCAATTGCAATACATGAAACTGGTCCCAAAGTGATAGATATTCAAGAGGGATATAATAAAAACTTTCATGAAGATCATTGGACCTAATAAACTTGATTCTTTGTCATAGTTTTGAGATATGATGATAGTAATATGTGAGCCATGTTGGTGAGTAATTATGCTTTAGTAAGAATATCGGTGTTAAGGTTTGTGATTCTCTATGCAAGCACGAAAGTCAATAGTTATGCAATGAAGTTACATCCTACTTGTGGTGCATTATTCGGTGATAGTTATGCTTAATGCTCGCTTATGTGATTTTTTGTTTCTTGGTTGGTTGCTTCTCAATCTTTTTGCTAGCCTCCACCTGTACTAAGTAGGAATACTACTTGTGCATCCAAAATCCTTAAACCCAATTTTGCCGTATGAGTACACCATACCTACCTATATGCGGTATTTCCATGCCGTTCTAAGCATATTTGTATGTGCCATCTCTAATTTTCAAAATAAATTTCCTTTTTGTGTGCCTGTACCGCTCATGAAGCGGCAAGGGGTGGCCAATATTTTCCATGCTAGATGTGTTATTCTCAGGATGAGTGTTTATTCACTTGTCATTGCACGAGAGTATGGCGGTAATAGGGATGCCCAATCCCGAAATGAAAAAGAAATTTACTTTATGTTGTGAAATAATAAATTCCTTGGAAAGTGTTGGTATGGACGGTACCCGTGGATACGGCTAGCCGTGGAATGTGAAAGAATGGTGGAAAAAGGAATAAACTTTATTTTCTGTTTGGGAACCGCCTATGATATATCTTGCATGGAAAGTGTTGGGAATTACTCGGTCGTTTTCGTTGACGGGAAAAGTATGCCTCTCAAAAAAAATTATCTCTCAATTTAAGCTTTGAGCTCTGGCACCTCTACAAATCCCTACTTCCCTCTGCGAAGGGCCTATCTATTTACTTTAGGCAATTTTTATTTTTATTTGAGTCTCCATCTTCTCTTAAAAAGCACCAACTAAGGGGCACTATGATCGTACTTGAGCATTAGATGTAGCTAATATGCGAGTGTGTTTCATGCATGGATCAATGATTGAGCATGATGAGCTAGGGATAACTTTCTTTAGTGTTGATATTTTGAAAGACATGGTTGCTTGTTGATATGCTTGAGTATTGAAATCTTCATGTCAAAACTAGACTATTACTTTGAACCATATAAAAGTCCAAATGTCCATGCTACAAAAGAAAATAATATGTGATGAACATGTTAGGCAACATTCCACATCAAAAATTCTGTTTTTATCATTTACCTACTCGAGGACGAGTAGGAATTAAGCTTGGGGATGCTGATACGTCTCCAACGTATCTATAATTTTTGATTGTTCCATGATGTTATATTATCATTCTTGGATATTTTACAATCATTTTATAGTAACTTTATATCATTTTTTGGGACTAACCTATTGACATAGTGCCCAATGCCAGTTGCTGTTTTTTGCTTGTTTTTCACTTCACAGAATATCAGTACCAAACGGAGTCCAAACGCAGCGAAACTTTTTGGAGATTTTTTTTGCACCAGAAGACACCCAGTGGGCCAAAGATGTACCAGAGGGGAGGCCCGAGGTGGGCATAACCCACCAGGGCACGCCTGGAGGCCCAGGCACGCCCAGGGGGGTTGTGCCCCCCTCGATGACCTCCCGTACCGCCTCTTCGCCCTATAAATTGCCAAATATTCCAGAAACCTTAGGGGAGTCGACGAAACACAATTCCAGCCACCGCAAGTTCTAGAACCACCAGATCCAATCTAGACACCATCACGGAGGGGTTCATCATCCTCATTGGTACCTCTCTGATGATGTGTGAGTAGTTCATCATAGACCTACGGGTTCGTAGGCAGTAGCTAGATGGCTTCCTCTCTCTCCCTTTTGATTCTCAATACAATGGTCTCTTGGAGATCTAATTGATGTAACTCTTTTTTGCGGTGTGTTTGTTGGGATCCGATGAACTTTGAGTTTATGATCAGATCTATATCCATGAATATTATTTGAGTCTTCTTTTGATCTCTTATATGCATAATTATTTATAGCCTCGTATTTCTTCTTCGAATCTTTGGTTTATTTAGGCCAACTAGCTCGATTTTTCTTGCCATGGGAAGAGGTGCTTTGTGATGGGTTCGATCGTGCGGTGTTCTTTCCCAGTGACAGAAGGGGCAGCAAGACACGCATGTTGATGACCCACAAGTATAGGGGATCTGTCGTGGTCCTTCCGATAAGTAAGAGTGTCGAACCCAACGAGGAGCAGAAGGAAATGACAAGCGGTTTTCAGCAAGGTATTCTCTGCAAACACTGAAATTATCGGTAACAGATAGTTTTGTGATAAGATAATTCGTAACGGGTAACGAGTAACAAAAGTAACTAAGGTGCAGCAAGGTGGCCCAATCCTTTTTGTAGCAAAGGACAAGGCTGGACGAACTCTTATATAAAGCAAAGCGCTCCCAAGGACACATGGGAATTGTTGTCAAGCTAGTTTTCATCATGCTCATATGATTCGCGTTCGTTACTTTGATAATTTGATATGTGGGTGGACCAGTGCTTGGGTGCTGCCCTTCCTTGGACAAGCCTCCCACTTATGATTAACCCCTCTCGCAAGCATCCGCAACTACAAAAGAAGAATTAAGATAAATCTAACCATAGCATGAAACATATGGATCCAAATCAGTCCCTTACGAAGCAACGCATAAACTAGGGTTTAAGCTTCTGTCACTCTAGCAACCCATCATCTACTTATTACTTCCCAATGCCTTCCCCTAGGCCCAAATCATGGTGAAGTGTCATGTAGTCGACGTTCACATAACACCATGTAACACCCCCAGTGGTTAACTACAGTAATCACCCTTTTGATAATGCCATGTCATCATGTTTAACAGTGCATGATCATCATTAGCATTATATTGCATTTCAACTCCTAAGTCAAAATCCAAATTTAAATGAAAGTGGAAAATAAAAGTTGTCCAACAAAAAAATGAAAAATAATTAATTAATAAATGAATAATTAAATTAATTAATTAATTAGTTAAGTATTTAATTAAGTTAATTAACTCTGTTAGTGTAAACTAATTAGTTTAGTTAACTTAATTAGATGTTAAAATGTTAATTAGGTTAGAGACAATGACAGTGGGACCACTGGTCAATTTGACCGGTCAGCCCTGTTGACTGTTGCCTGAATTAATAATAAATTATAAAATACATTAAAACTTCAATAAATCATATTAAATAATCCGTAACCCGGATTGAAAAACTTTGTACATGAAAGTTGATCAGAACGACGAGACGAACCAGGTTACGCTACCCACATACCCGCCAGATACTTCTAACTATCCGAACGTGCAACTGTCCTCCCTCCGGTCATCTGTCTGACAAATGTCCAGAACCGGGAAAACATTCCCGGATGGATTCCCCCTTCCTCGGTGACATGTAACCATACGTTAGGACACACCCGGCACTGCGTATTGTCATGGATTCCTCCTTATGTAGCACTTGTTTGCTTAGTATTTACTGTTTCTTCCCCCTCTTCTCTCTCGTTAGACCCCGACACCGACGTCGTCCCTGAGACCGACGCAACTCAGGAGCCTGACGACACCGTTGACAACCTTGCCTTTGCCAGAGCAACCAGGCAAGCCCCCCCTTTTGATCATCCCGATAGCGCCCATTCTAATTCCTCATGCTTGCATTAGAATTGCTGCTGCTACTGTTTTACCTATTCTGATGCATAGCCTGTTTATTGTAACCTGCTGTTGATAATTACCTGCATATCCTAAACTGCTTAGTATAGGCTGGGTAGAGACCTATCAGTGACCCCGCTAGTCCCGACTGCCCCGCTGGATTATCAGAAGACCCGATCAACAGGATTGAAGACCAGGCCCTGACACCGCACATCACCCCCCCCCCCTCTTAGTTGTAACGACACTGCAGCGTTACTATCAAGTGCCGAGGGTGAAACATCTTGTAGCACTTCTGATGTTAACTCTGTAGAGTAGCTATTCGGTCGTGGTCATCGAGGGTGATTCCTCCTTCACCACTTCCGGTAACGACGCTATCGTGCAACACCTCAAGTGTGAACCCAGCGAGGGTGATTCCTCCGAGTTCACATTGACGGATACATCGAGTGGGAATTCAACGAGGGTGATACCTCGGATTCCTCTGATGTTATGGACACACGGATACTTGGACTTTACACTGTTAATTGGATAGGCGGGTCGACCCTGAGGGGTACCCACGTGCGCTTGAGAGGCGAGTGTTGTGAAGACAGGTGCCTGTATGGTGCCCGAGTGATGAATACGAGGCGCGGCCAGGCATTCTTAACCCTTGCAGCAAGTCCTCGAGACGGGGCGACGGGGTCACATCTTTCGTGAGTCTCTGCTCGTTACCGCAAGCCCAAGGTACTAACGATTTGGATATTTGATCCGAGCAGGCCTCTGGCCTGATAGCACTAACCATCACGTGGGCATAGTATGGGCGTTCTGCATCGTATGCATCAGCCGAAAGCTCTATCAGACGTCTAGTTCAGGATGGCGGCACGGACGGACTGGCGCCTTCCTGTAGTGTTGGTGCCTGGCTTCACCGTGTGCGCAATGACCCGGAGGGCGAGGGGCGATGGCCAAGACCCCCTTGCACTTAGGATGTAGACCGGCGGGGACCTCTCTGCTGAGCTCTAGGTAGGGCTGCGGTGTGTCATTTGGCCGAGGCCGGGCATGACCTGGAAAAGTGTGTCTGGCCGGAGTTAATCGAGCGTGTTGGGTAAGTTGGTGCACCCCTGCAGGGAAGAAAACTTCTATCGATAGCCTGTCCTACGGCAACGGACACTCGGAGTTGTATCCTGATTGATACAATTTAGAACTGGAGACTTGGATACTATGGCTCTGGGATTGCTTCTCGCAGGGAGTCGAGAAGGGATCTCAGGACGAGGTTGATGACTGTATGGCTCTGGGATTGCTTTCTCGCAGGGAGTCGAGAAAGGATCTCTGGGTGAGTTTGAGACTTAATGATACTGCTACATTATATGGTACTGTCTACACTCTTATAATGCTACAAGACCTCTGAAGATGCTAGTCTTCGATAGGACTAGGCCTCCTCTCTATTCTGGCATTTCTACAGCCCGGTCCACATATACAGCCTCCCTTTGAAAATGTTGCATATGTAGTGTAGATCCTTGCTTGCTGAGTACTTCTGAGTACTCACGGTTGCTTTGTTTTCCTTTTCCCCCCCATATCAGTTTGTCGTGACCAGAGGACGGAGCCCCCTGATACAGATGCCCCGTCGATCGACTACTACTACTACCCAGAGGATGGATACTACTACGAGTTGTCTGACGACCAGGAGTAGGATCGGAGGGTCCCAGGCAGGAGGCCTACGCCTTTCGATCGTAGTGTTTTATTTTGCCCCGCCTCTCTAAAGGCCTTTCTGTTTCTGTTTCATATCTGTACTCAGATATCTGATGCTTCCGCTGACGCTTGTACACAAGTTTATGTATTCGAGCCCTCGAGGCCCCTGGCTTGTAATATAAAGCTTGTATGACTTTATTTATGATTTAGAGTTGTGTTGTGATATCTTCCTGTGAGTCCTTAGGCTTGATCGTGTGCATTTGCGTGTATGATTTAGTGCACAATTGAGCTGGGGGCATCACAAGTTGGTATCAGAGCCGACTGCCTGTAGGAACCCCCTTTCCAACTCCTTGGCCGAAGTTGAGTCTAGTGGTCCAAAACTGTTTTACTAACTTGGCTGTGTGGCTTACGGGCCCACATTGCCAAATGGGTGGTATTAGTATCTTTTACTCCTCGACCTTTACTCTGGGACTCTGATCTCTCTTCTATTCGGGTTAAATAAAGTTTACTAACACCGACACTTAGGATCTCGTAATCACATTCTCCCGGAGAGCTGGATATTCGCAATTGATCCTTTCCTTGGAACGATTAGTCTGATAATCATCATTTTCCTTTCCATTGGTTTGTTTAACCTTTCCTTTACAAGTATCTTACGCTTCTCACACTGTCATTTGACACTTTTGGAATCTCTCGGCAAAATGTGTCGTGTTCAGCGGCAACATTTTGACTTCTTTCGAGATGTTAAATGAATTCATGAACAGCAATTCCATCCTGGCCTCTAGTGGTCTGTGATCTCATCGTCAACCTCTTTGACTACCTGCCCACGAATTGCTGTTAACCCAGAACGAGTTCAGGCTATTCTTCACTGGACTCCTCCGAAGAACGTCAAGCAAGTGAGAAGTTTTCTCAGCCTTGCAAGCTATTGCCGTCGATTTGTCGAGAACTTTTCTAAGATTGCTAAGCCTTTGACTGATCTACTTCACAAGGGCATTAAGTTTGAATGGACAGACAAATGTCAGGAAAGTTTCCAGACACTCAAAGACAAGCTGAAATCTGCCCCAGTACTTGCTCCTCCAGATTCTCCCAAAGATTTTGTGATTTATTGTGACGCATCCAGTGAAGGATTAGGCTGTGTCCTAATGCAAGAGCGTAAAGTGATTGCTTATGGCTCTCGTCAGTTGCGCCCACATGAAGAGAATTATTCGGTACATGATCTAGAACTAGCTGCTGTGATCTATGCATTGCAGTTGTGGCGACATTACCTTCTCGGTAATCGTTGCGAGATCTACACGGATCATAAAAGTCTAAAGTACTTGTTTACTCAACCATCTCTAAACCTCCGTTAGCAAAGATGGATGGAGGCCATTGCGGACTATGATTTGGGTATTTCTTATACCCCTGGCAAGGCTAACGTGATGGCTGATGCCTTAACCCGCAAGTCCTATTGCGACAACCTCATGGTTAGGCGAGCTCAACCTCGTCTTTTTGAAGAATTGTGCAAGCTGAATCTGCGTATTGTTCCACAGGGTTCTCTTAATAACCTTGTGATACAACCAAATCTTGAGAAAGCTGTTAAGAATGCGCAAGCTAAAGATGCCGAAATTGACCTCATGAAGGAAAATCTTCACCATGAAAAGTACAGGGATTTCTCGCTGTCTGAAGATGGAACCTTGTATTTCAGAAACCGCATTGTCGTACCGCGCTTTGAACTTATGACTGACAAAGTCATGAAGGAGGCACATGATACCCCGCTGTCTATTCATCCGGGTAGCACCAAGATGTATCGTGATCTCCGTCAAAGGTATTGGTGGTCTAGAATGAAGCAGGACATTGCTCGTTATGTTGCTGAATGTGATGTCTGTCGTCGCGTTAAAGCAGAACATCAGAAGCCGGCTGGAATTCTGCAACCGCTTCCTATTCCTCTATGGAAATGGGATAAGGTTCAGATGGATTTCGTTACAGGACTTCCCAGGTCACAGAAGGGTCACGATGCTATTCTTGTCGTCGTCGACCAACTCTCTAAAGTTGCACACTTTCTGCCTGTGAAAGAGACTATCACTGCTAGTTAGTTAGCAGAGTTGTATATCTCCAGAATTGTTTCACTCCACGGTATTCCGAAGGAGATCAGTTTGGACCGTGGCGGCCTTTTCACTTCCAAATTCTGGGAAAGTTTCCAAACATCTATGGGAACTCATATTACCTGGAGTTCAGCTTATCACCCCCAA
This sequence comes from Thinopyrum elongatum, assembly GCA_011799875.1. Lineage (NCBI taxonomy): Eukaryota > Viridiplantae > Streptophyta > Magnoliopsida > Poales > Poaceae > Thinopyrum > Thinopyrum elongatum. The sequence goes on from CM022298.1 coordinate 525,759,544, forward strand.
TCCCAAGGCCAAGTCGAGCGAGTCAATCAAGTGCTTGAAGACATGCTTCGGGCTTGTGTTATTTCATTCAGCAAGAAGTGGGAAGAATCTCTCCCGTATGCTGAATTCTCTTACAACAACAGCTATCAAGCCAGTTTGAAAATGGCCCCCTTCGAAGTACTATATGGACGTAAGTGTCGAACCCCTCTGAATTGGTCAGAAACTGGGGAACGACCGCTCGTGGGTCTGGATATTATTCAACACGCCGAAGAACAAGTTCGTATTGTCCGGGAAAATCTCAAGGCGGCTCAGGACCGCCAGAAGAGCAACTATGATCGCAAACGATGGGGTTTGACTTATCAACCCGGTGATCAAGCTTATCTGCGTGTCACCCCTATGAAGGGCACTCACTGTTTTGGAATCAAGGGCAAGTTAGCTCCACGCTACATTGGTCCCGTCCCCATTGTTGCAAGACGTGGTCAGGTGGCATATAAATTGGAATTGCCACCGCAGTTCTCTCATATCCACGACGTCTTCCATGTGTCGCAACTTCGTAAATGCCTCAAGGAATCTCCGCACTGAGCAGTGGATCACGAGGTGCTCGAATTGCAAGATGACCTATCTTATAATGAGCATCTGATCTGCATTCTCGATGAAGCTGAGCGTCGGACCCGTCAGAAGGTTACCAAGTTCCTCAAAGTGCAGTGGTCAAATCATACTGAAGATGAAGCCACTTGGGAATGCGAGGATACTCTTCGTGCAGAATACCCCGAACTTTTCCCTTCTACCTCTTAATTCTCGGGACGAGAATTCTTGTTAGTGGAGGAGATTTGTAACACCCCCAGTGGTTAACTACAGTAATCACCCTTTTGATTATGCCATGTCATCATGTTTAACAGTGCATGATCATCATTAGCATTATATTGCATTTCAACTCCTAAGTCAAAATCCAAATTTAAATGAAAGTGGAAAATAAAAGTTGTCCAACATAAAAACTGAAATGTTCAATAAATAACAAATATTCCACGGACTATTCTAAAATTGTAACCAACAATTAATAAATTAATTAGGTGGCTCTAACATTACCAAAACAGCAGGGTTTAATACATTTTAATTATTATAAAATTTGTGTGAGCTCCAATTGTCTCCAAACCAATTTTTGGTCGTGGTAGATAGAGCCTAGCATTTAATGGAACAAGTGCCATGTTTTACAAAATTCGGTTTGGGGCCTAACTATTTACAAAACAGAGAAATGAGAATGAATAAAAAGAAAAAGACAAAAGAAAACAAAAAGAGAAAAGGCCTTCCTCCCCTGGGCCACGGCCCAGCAGGCCACCAGGCCGGCCCACCCCGCGCGCCCCTGGCCTATATGGCCCAGCCCCACCAGCAAACCCTAAACCTAGTCCCCACTCCCCCTCCCCCCCGATCCACTCCCCCCCCCCTCTGCTGGATCTGGCGATCCCCATCGCCCCTCCCCCGACCCCGCCTCCGCGACGCCGCGCTGACGCCGCTCGCCGTCGTCCTCGCCTCCCCTTCGACAGCCTCCTCGTGCCCCGTCGCCCCCGTCCTCTCCCTCACGCTCGGCCTCGTCGACCTCCTCTGCCCCACCTCGCCCGTCGCCGTCTCGACGTCGACCACCGCCGCCCCGAGCTCCAGCGCCTCCCCGAGCTCCTCTGTGAGCTACTACGCCATCGTTCCTTCTCCCCCCCCCCCCCCCCCCGTCAAATCCACCGCCGTACGCCGCCGCGCCCGGACACACGATGAGCTCGCGCTCACCGCGCCCGCGCGCCTCCCTGACCGCGCCCACGCGCGTTGCTGCCGCGCTCCGGGCCACGCCCCGCGTTCGCCCAGCGCCCGCGCTCGCTTTTCGCTCACCCGTGCGCGCCTCCCCACATGCCGCCGCACGCGGTTCCGCCGCGCCTCGCCTTGTCGAGCCCGCTCGGGGCCGCACCTGCCCGTCGCTGGCCGCCGGCCGCGCCCATTGCCGAGCCTCCCCTGTGCGTGTGCGTGCACAGCCAGGGGTAGGCTTGTGCCACTAACCCCAGGGCCCCGGCCCTGTAAAAAAATGAAAAATAATTAATTAATAAATGAATAATTAATTAATTAATTAATTAGTTAAGTAATTAACTCTGTTAGTCTAAACTAATTAGTTTAGTTAACTTAATTAGATGTTAAAATGTTAATTAGGTTAGAGACAATGACAGTGGGACCACTGGTCAATTTGACCGGTCAGCCCTGTTGACTGTTGCCTGAATTAATAATAAATTATAAAATGCATTAAAACTTCAATAAATCATATTAAATAATCCGTAACCCGGATTGAAAAACTTTGTACATGAAAGTTGATCAGAACGACAAGACGAACCAGGTTACGCTACCCACATACCCGCCAGATACTTCTAACTATCCGAACGTGCAACTGTCCTCCCTCCGATCATCTTTCTGACAAATGTCCGGAACTGGGAAAACATTCCCGGATGGATTCCCCCTTCCTCGGTGACGTGTAACCATACGTTAGGACACACCCGGCACTGCGTATTGTCATGTTATGCCTTATGTAGCACTTGTTTGCTTAGTATTTACTGTTTCTTCCCCCTCTTCTCTCTCGTTAGACCCCGACACCGACGTCGTCCCCGAGACCGACGCAACTCAGGAGCCTGACGACACCGTTGACAACCTTGCCTTTGCCAGAGCAACCAGGCAAGCCCCCCCTTTTGATCATCCTGATAGCGCCCATTCTAATTCCTCATGCTTGCATTAGAATTGCTGCTGCTACTGCTTTACCTATTCTGATGCATAGCCTGTTTATTGTAACCTGTTGTTGATAATTACCTGCATATCCTAAACTGCTTGGTATAGGCTGGGTAGAGACCTATCAGTGACCCCGCTAGTCCCGACTGCCCCGCTAGATTATCAGAAGACCCGATCAACAGGATTGAAGACCAGGCCCTGACACCGCACATCATCACCCCCCCCCCCCTTAGTTGTAACGACACTGCAGCGTTACTATCAAGTGCCGAGGGTGAAACATCTTGTAGCACTTCTGATGTTAACTCTGTAGAGTAGCTATTCGGTCGTGGTCATCGAGGGTGATTCCTCCTTCACCACTTCCGGTAACGACGCTATCGTGCAACACCTCAAGTGTGAACCCAGCGAGGGTGATTCCTTCGAGTTCACCTTGACGGATACATCGAGTGGGAATTCAACGAGGGTGATACCTCGGATTCCTCTGATGTTATGGACACACGGATACTTGGACTTTACACTGTTAATTGGATAGGCGGGTCGACCCTGAGGGGTACCCGCGTGCGCCTGAGAGGCGAGTGTTGTGAAGACGGGTGCCTGTATGGTGCCCGAGTGATGAATACGAGGCGCGCCCGGGCATTCTTAACCCTTGCAGCAAGTCCTCGAGACGGGGCGACGGGGTCACGTCTTTCGTGAGTCTCTGCTCGTTACCGCAAGCCCAAGGTACTAACGATTTGGATATTTGATCCGAGCAGGCCTCTGGCCTGATAGCACTAACCATCATGTGGGCATAGTATGGGCGTTCTGCATCGTATGCATCAGCCGAAAGGTCTGTCAGACGTCTAGTTCAGCATGGCGGCACGGACGGACCGGCGCCTTCCTGTAGTGTTGGTGCCTGGCTTCACCGTGTGCGCAACGACCCGGAGGGCGAGGGGCGATGGCCAAGACCCCCTTGCGCTTAGGATGTAGACCGGCGGGGACCTCTCTGCTGAGCTCTAGGTAGGGCTGCGGTGTGTCGTTTGGCCGAGGCCGGGCATGACCCAAAAAAGTGTGTCCGGCCGGAGTTAATCGAGCGTTTTGGGTAAGTTGGTGCACCCCTGCAGGGAAGAAAACTTCTATCGATAGCCTGTCCTACGGTAACGGACACTCGGAGTTGTATCCTGATTGATACAATTTAGAACTGGAGACTTGGATACTATGGCTCTGGGATTGCTTCTCGCAGGGAGTCGAGAAGGGATCTCAGGACGAGGTTGATGACTGTATGGCTCTGGGATTGCTCTCTCGCAGGGAGTCGAGAAAGGATCTCTGGGTGAGGTTGAGACTTAATGATACTGCTACATTATATTGTACTGTCTACACTCTTCTAATGCTGCAAGACCTCTGAAGATGCTAGTCTTCGATAGGACTAGGCCTCCTCTCTATTCTGGCATTTCTGCAGCCCGGTCCACATATACAGCCTCCCTTTGAAAATGTTGCATATGTAGTGTAGATCCTTGCTTGCTGAGTACTTCTGAGTACTCACGGTTGCTTTGTTTTCCTTTTCCCCCCCCCATATCAGTTTGTCGTGACCAGAGGACGGAGCCCCCTGAGACAGATGCCCCGTCGATCGACTACTACTACTACCCAGAGGATGGATACTACTACGAGTTGTCTGACGACCAGGAGTAGGATCGGAGGGTCCCAGGCAGGAGGCCTACGCCTTTCGATCGTAGTGTTTTATTTTGCCCCGCCTCTCTAAAGGCCTTTCTGTTTCTGTTTCATATCTGTACTCAGATATCTGATGCTTTCGCTGACGCTTGTACGCAAGTTTATGTATTCGAGCCCTCGAGGCCCCTGGCTTGTAATATAAAGCTTGTATGACTTTATTTATGATTTAGAGTTTTGTTGTGATATCTTCCCGTGAGTCCTTAGGCTTGATCGTGTGCATTTGCGTGTATGATTTAGTGCACGATTGAGCCGGGGGCGTCACACACCACTAGAGGAAAGGCAACATACATCTCATCAAAATATCGAACGAATACCAAATTCACATGATTACTTATAACAAGACTTCTCCCATGTCCTCATGAACAAACGTAACTACTCACAAAGCATATTCATGTTCATAATCATAGGAGTATTAATTATCATTAAGGATCTGAATGTATGATCTTCCACCGAATAAACCAACTAGCATCAACTACAAGGAGTAATCAACACTACTAGCAACCCACAGGTACCAATCTGAGGTTTTGAGACAAAGATCGGATACAAGAGATGAACTAGGGTTTGAGAGGAGATGGTGCTGGTGAAGATGTTGATGGAGATTGACCCCCTCTCGATGAGAGGATCATTGGTGATGATGATGGCGATGATTTCCCCCTCCCGGAGGGAAGTTTCCCCAGCAGAACAGCTCCGCCGGAGCCCTAGATTGGTTCTGCCCAAGTTCCGCCTCAAGACGGCGGCGCTTCGTCCCGAAAGCTTCCTCCTTATTTTTTCCAGGGCAGAAGACACCATATAGCAGAAGATGGGCGTCGGGGGCCTGCCAGGGGGCCCACAAGACCGGAGGGTGCGCCCAGGGGGGTAGGGCACACCCTCCACCCTTGTGGATGGCAGGTGGCCCCCCTCTGGTGCTTTCTTCACCCAATATTTTTTATTAATTCCAAAATGACTCTCCGTGAAGTTTTAGGACTTTTGGAGTTGTGCAGAATAGGTCTCTAATATTTGCTCCTTTTCCAGCCCAGAATTCCGGCTGCCGGTATTCTCCCTCTTCATGTAAACCTTGTAAAATAAGAGAGAAAAGGCATAAGTATTGTGCTATAATGTGTAATAACAGCCCATAATGCAAGAAATATTGATATAAAAGCATGATGCAAAATGGACGTATCAGCTCCCCCAAGCTTAGACCTCGCTTGTCCTCAAGCGAAAGCCGAAATCGAAAAATATGTCCACATGTTTAGAGATAGAGGTGTCGATAAAATAAAATACGGACATGAGGACATCATGATCATCTTTAGAACAGCAACATATAATGTCATATAATTTCTTATGCTAAAGTAACAATTCATTCACAAGGTAAAGTATGAATCAGAAACTTCATTGAAAACTAACAAACTATGATCTTAGTCATTGAAGCAATTGCAATTTATCATAACATCGGAAAGAGTCAATATAAGAGCTTTTCAGCAAGTCCACATACTCAACTAACATGTAGTCTTTCACAATTGTTAACACTCACGCGATACTTATGGGTTCAAAGCTTCAATCGGACACAGAGAAAGATAGGGGCTTATAGTTTCGCCTCCCAACCTTTTACCTCAAGGGTAATGTCAACAATAATACTTTATGATAACCTACATCCGAGTGGATATATGTATCCGGATCTCTCCAACACATAGTGCTTGCCAAAGGAAAAAGTGTAAAAAGGAAGGGTGAAGATCACCATGACTCTTGTATAAGGGTAGAAGATAAAAGTAAAAGATAGGCCCTTCGCAGAGGGAAGCTGAGGTTGTCATGCACTTTTATGGTTGGATGCACAAAATCTTAATGCAAAAGAACGTCACTTTATATTGCCGCTTGTGATAAAGAACTTTATTATGTAGTCCGTTGCTTTTATTTCTTCCATATCACAAGTTCGTATAAAGCTTATTTTCTTCACACTAATAGATCATACATATTTAGAGAGCAATTTTTATTGATTGCACCGATGACAACTTACTTGAAGGATCTTACTCAATCCATAGGTAGGTATGGTGGACTCTCATGGCAAAACTGGGTTTAAGGATGTTTGGATGCACAAGTAGTATCTCTACTTGGTGCAAAAGATATTGGCTAGCATAAGAGGGAAAAGCAAGCTCAACATGTTGGAGGATCCATGACAATATAACTTCTATTCAGATATAAGAAAACATAACCCATTATGTTGTCTTCCTTGTCCAACATCAACTTTTTAGCATGTCATATTTTAATGAGTGCTTACAATTACAAAAGATGTCCAAGATAGTATATTTATATGTGAAACCTCTCTTTCTTTATTACTTCCTATTAATTGCAACAATGACCAAAACTATGTTTGTCAACTCCCAACAAATTTTATTCATCATACTCTTTATATGTGAAGTCATTACTCTCCATAAGATCAATATATGATCTCTTTATTTCCTTTTATTTCTTTCTCTTATTTTTATTCCCTCAAGATCATAACAAGAAAGCAAAGCCCTCAACTCAAAACTACTCTTTATTATATATAGCTCATGGACTCGATTACATAGATAGATCTCAAAACAAAACTCAAAGCTAGATCATACTAAAACTTTATTCTACTATATCAAGATATAACCAAAAGGATCGAACTAAGAAAAAATGATAAAAGTAAAGGTGTGATGGTGATACGATACCGGGGCACCTCCCCCAAGCTTGGCAGTTGCCAAGGGGAGTGCCCATACCCATGTATTTATGTCTCTTTCTTCGGAGGTGGTGATGTGATATTCTTGGCGATGATGCCCCTTAGGATATGATTCTCCTCCTCGAGCTTATCATTTTGCTGCTTCAGATCCATTATTTCCTTGCAAAGTTTACCCGTGACGGCTAGAGCTCCAATCACCCATGGATGTTTCATAGCTGCGGGAGAGAAAGTAACACTCTTTTTCATATTTTCATAAGAGAGAAATCTAGCATTGGGAGGAATGACCGAATTTGGAATTGCTGAGCTCTAAAGTTCCTCTAGCATGAATCTAGCTTGAAGACGAGAGGTAACTTCTTGATCATCCTCCATGGCATCCACCCTTTTCAAGTCAGCCTCCATCTCTTCCTCCGTTGATTGCCCGAAGTGGTCAGCTTCGCTGTTTGCTCTTGGCCCTGGTGTCGGATGAGAGACACGACTCTCTCCGACCGAATCTTGCGAAGACATCTTGCTCCAAATCTGCTACAGAAACAACTCAAAATGAAAACAGGGGATTTTGCCGTGGTACGGTGGTCAAAACCTTCGGGAGATTATATAATGAATTTTTACCGACCAAAAGAAGTATTGTGCAAGAAAACGGAGTCTGGAGGGCACACGAGGTAGCCACAAGGTAGGGGGGCGCGCCCAGGGGGGTAGGGCGCGCCCTCCACCCTTGTGGTATCCTCGTGTCTCTTTCGGACTACTTTTAATTTTCCTAATTTTTTAAATATTCCAAAACGGAGAAAAATATCATTGGAAACATTTTGGAGTCGGTTTACTTACCGTACCACATACCTATTCCTTTTCAGAGTCTGAAACATTCTAGAAGGTGTCCCTTATGTACTCCTCCGGTGTTACGGTGTCAATTATATTGGTCTCAACATTTATGGGAGTACCTGAGATATAATGTTTGATTCTTTGGCCGTTTACCACCTTCGTATTTGTGCCTTCGGAGTTGTTGATTTTGATGGCACCGAAACGATAGACCTCCTCGATAATGTAAGGACCTTCCCATTTAGAGAGAAGCTTTCCTGCAAAAAATCTTAAACGAGAGTTGTACAGCAAAACATGATCACCTACATTAAACTCATGCTTTTGTATCCTTTTGTCATGCCATCTTTTAACCTTTTCTTTAAACAACTTGGCATTCTCATAGGCTTGGGTTCTCCATTCATCAAGCGAACTTATGTCAAATAACCTCTTCTCACCGGCAAGTTTGAAATCATAGTGGAGCTCTTTGATTGCCCAATAAGCTTTGTGTTCTAGTTCAAGAGGTAAGTGACAAGCCTTTCCATAAGTCATTTTATATGGAGACATACCCATAGGGTTTTTATAAGCGGTTATATAAGCCCATAATGCATCATCAAGTTTCTTAGACCAATTCTTTCTAGATCTATTAACAGTCTTTTGCAAAATCAATTTAATCTCTCTATTGTTCAATTCTACTTGACCACTAGACTGAGGATGATATGGAGATGTAATTCTATGGTTAACATCATATTTAGCAAGCAATTTACGGAAAGCACCATGAATAAAATGTGAACCACCATCAGTCATTAAATATCTAGGGACTCCAAACCTCGGAAAAATAACTTCTTTAAGCATCTTAATAGAAGTGTTATGATCAACACTACTAGTTGGAATAGCTTCTACCCACTTAGTAACATAATCAACAGCAACTAAAATATGTGTATACCCATTAGAGGAAGGAAAAGGTCCCATATAATCAATGCCCCAAACATCGAATGGTTCAATAACAAGTGAATAATTCATAGGCATTTCCTGACGTCTACTAATATTGCCAATTCTCTGGCATTCATCACAAGACAAGACAAACTTACGAGCATCCTTGAAGAGAGTAGGCCAATAAAAACCGGATTGTAATACCTTGTGTGCAGTTCTATCTCCAGCGTGGTGTCCTCCGTAAGACTCGGAGTGGCACTTGCGTAGGATCTGTTCCTGTTCATGCTCAGGTACACAACGTCTAATAACACCATCTAGTCCTTCTTTATAAAGGTGTGGGTCATCCCAAAAGTAATGTCTTAAATCATAGAAAAACTTTTTCTTTTGCTGGTATGTGAAACTAGGTGGTATAAATTTAGCAACAATGTAATTAGCATAATCAGCATACCATGGAGTATTACGAGAAGCATTTATGATAGCTAATTGTTCATCAGGGAAGCTATCATCAATAGGCAGTGGGTCATCAAGAACATTTTCTAACCTAGACAAGTTGTCTGCAATGGGGTTCTCAGCTCCCTTTCTATCAATAATATGCAAATCAAATTCTTGTAGCAAGAGAACCCATCTAATAAGTCTAGGTTTAGCATCTTTCTTTTACATAAGATATTTAATAGCAGCATGATCAGTGTGAACAGTTACTTTGGAATCAACAATATAAGATCTGAACTTATCACAAGCAAAGACAACTGCTAAAAATTCTTTTTTAGTAGTAGCATAATTTCTCTGGGCACTTTCTAGAGTTTTACTAGCATAATGAATAACATTCAATTTCTTATCAACTCTTTTCCCTAGAACAGCACCAACAGCATAATCACTAGCATCACACATAATTTCAAAGGGTAAATTCCAATCAGGTGGCTAAAAAATAGGTGCAGAGATCAAGGCTTTCTTAAGTATTTCAAATGCTTCTACACAATCATCATCAAAAACAAAACGAGCATCTTTTTGCAAGAGATTAGTGAGAGGCCTAGAAATTTTAGAGAAGTCTTTAATAAACCTCCTATAGAAACCAGCATGACCAAGGAAACTTCTTATACCTTTGATATCTTTAGGGCACGGCATCTTTTCAATAGCATCTACTTTAGCTTTATCAACTTCAATACCTCTTTCAGAAATTTTATGCCCCAAGACAATACCCTCATTAACCATAAAGTGACACTTCTCCCAATTCAAGACAAGATTAGTGTCTTCACATCTCTGCAAAACTCGTTCAAGGTTGCTTAAGCAATCATCAAAAGAAGTTCCGTAAACGGAGAAATCATCCATGAAAACCTCAACAATCTTTTCACAAAAATCAGAGAATATAGCAGTCATACATCTTTGAAAGGTAGCAGGTGCATTGCATAAACCAAAAGGCATACGTCTATAAGCAAAGGTACCAAAAGGGCAAGTAAAAGTGGTCTTTTCCTGATCATCTTTTAACACAGGTATTTGAGAAAAACCAGAATAACCATCTAGGAAGCAAAAATGTGTATGTTTGGATAGTCTTTCTAGCATTTGATCAATAAAAGGTAGAGGGTAATGATCTTTTCTAGTAGCTTTATTTAATTTGCAAAAATCAATAACCATTCTATAACCTGTAACAATTCTTTGTGGAATCAATTCATTCTTATCATTAGGAACAACAGTAATACCTCCCTTCTTAGGGATACAATGAACAGGACTTACCCACTTACTATCAGCAATAGGATAAATTATACCTGCCTCCAGAAGCTTTAGTATTTCATTTCTTACCACTTCTTTCATCTTAGGATTCAACCGTCGTTGGTGATCAACAACCGGTTTAGCATCAGGCTCCAAATTAATTTTGTGCTGACATAGAGTGGGACTAATGCCCTTAAGATCATCAAGAGTATATCCAATAGCGGCACGGTGCTTCTTTAGAGTTTTCAATAAAAAAAATCTTCATGCTCTAAAAGGTTAGCACTAATAATAACAGGATATATCTTCTTTTCATCAATATAAGCATATTTCAAAGTATCAGGCAATTGTTTAAGCTCAAACACGGGATCTCCCTTGGGTGGAGGAGGATCCCCAAGGATTTCAATAGGTTGTGTTTCAAAACAGGCCCTTGATTAAAGAATATTTCATCTATTTCCCTTCTTTCATTCATAAACATATCATTTTCATGGTCTAGCAAATATTGTTCTAAGGGATCAGTAGGAGGCACGGCAATAGAAGCAAGACCAATAATTTCATCCTTACTAGGCAATTCTTTATCATGGGGTTGTCTACAAAATTTAGAGAAATTAAAATCATGAGACATATCCCCTAGACCAACAGTAACAATATCTTTCTCGCAGTCTATCTTAGCATTAACAGTATTCAAGAAAGGTCTACCAAATATAATGGGACAAAAGTCATCTTGTGGGGAAGCAAGAACAAGAAAATCAGTAGGGTATTTTATTTTCCCACACAAGACTTCAACATCTCTAACAATCCCAATTGATGAAATAGTATCTCTATTGGCAAGCTTAATAGTAACATCAATATCCTCTATCTCAGCAGGTGCAATATCATTCATAATTTCTTTATATAAAGTAAAACGAATTGCTCTCACACTAGCACCCACATCACATAAACCGTGATAACAATGATCTCCTATTTTAACTGAAACAACAAGCATGCCAACAACGGGTCTATGTTTATCTTTACTATCGGGTTTAGCAATTCTAGCAGCTTCATCACAGAAATAAATAACATGCCCATCAATATTATCAACCAAGAGATATTTAACCATAGCAATACTAGGTTCAACTTTAATTTGTTCAGGGGGTGTAGGTGTTCTAGTATAACTCTTACGAACCACAGTTGAAGCTTTAGCATGATCCTTTATTCTAACAGGGAAAGGTGGTTTCTCAATATAAGTAGTAGGAATAACAGGATCAACATTATAAGTAATAGTTTCTTCTTCAACTTTAATAGGTTCTACTACTTTAACTTCAATGGGAGGATGATATTTAAACCACTTCTCCTTAGGGAGATCAACATGAGTAGCAAATGATTCAGAGAAGGAAGCTACTATCTCAGAGTCAAGTCCATATTTAGTGCTAAAATCACAAAAAGCATCGGTATCCATAAAAGATTTAACACAATCAAACCTAAGGTTCATACCTGACTCCTTACCTTCGTCGATTTCCCAATCTTCAGAGTTGCATTTAATTATTTCCAATAAATCCCATTTGAATTCAATATCCTTCTTCATAAAAGAACCAGTACAAGAAGTATCCAGCATGGATCGATCATTATGATAAAGCCGAGCATAAAAATTTTGAATAATAATTTCCCTTGAGAGCTCATGATTGGGGCATGAATATAACATTGACTTAAGCCTCCCCCAATCTTGAGCGATACTTTCTCCTTCACGAGGCCAAAAATTATATATATAATTCCGATCACGATGAACCAGATGCATAGGATAAAACTTCTGATGAAATTCCATTTTCAATCGATTGTAGTTCCAGGATCCAATATCATCACATAGCCTATACCATGTCAATACCTTCTCCCTCAAAGATAAAGGGAAGACCTTCTTCTTCACCTCATCCTTGGGCAAACCTGCAAGCTTAAATAATCCACAAACTTCATCCACACAGATTAGATGCATATCAGGATGTAGTGTTCCATCTCCTGTATAAGGATGAGCTAGTAGTTTCTCTATCATACCCGAAGGAATTTCATAATAAGTATTTTCAGTAGGTGCAGTAGGTTGAGGAGAAACTCTTTGCTCTTCCGATCGGGGTGAAGATACCCCGAACAAACCCCTCAAAGGATTATTTTCCATAGTAACAAGTGACAGTAAATTTCAGCACACTATATAAATGTTTCCTTACCAAATTCCACTTACCAAAGGCGCTTCACTCCCCGGCAACGGCGCCAGAAAAGAGTCTTGATGACCCACAAGTATAGGGTATCTATCATAGTCCTTTCGATAAGTAAGAGTGTCGAACCCAACGAGGAGCAGAGGGAAATGACAAGCGGTTTTCGGCAAGGTATTCTCTGCAAGCACTGAAATTACCGATAACAGATAGTTTTGTGATAAGATAATTCGTAACGGGTAACGAGTAACAAAAGTAACTAAGGTGCAGCAAGGTGGCCCAATCCTTTTTGTAGCAAAGGACAAGCCTGGCCGAACTCTTATATAAATCAAAGCGCTGCCGAGGACACATGGGAATTGTTGTCAAGCTAGTTTTCATCATGCTCATATGATTCGCGTTCGTTACTTTAATAATTTGATATGTGGGTGGACCGGTGCTTGGGTACTGCCCTTCCTTGGACAAGCCTCCCACTTATGATTAACCCCTCTCGCAAGCATCCGCAACTATGAAAGAAGAATTAAGATAAATCTAACCATAGCATGAAACATATGGATCCAAATCAGCCCCTTACGAAGCAACGCATAAACTAGGGTTTAAGCTTCTGTCACTCTAGCAACCCATCATCTACTTATTACTTCCCAATGCCTTCCCCTAGGCCCAAATCATGGTGAAGTGTCATGTAGTCGACGTTCACATAACACCACTAGAGGAAAGACAACATACATCTCATCAAAATATCGAACGAATACCAAATTCACATGATTACTTATAACAAGACTTCTCCCATGTCCTACGGAACAAACGTAACTACTCACAAAGCATATTCATGTTCATAATCAGAGGAGTATTAATTATCATTAAGGATCTGAACGTATGATCTTCCACCGAATAAACCAACTAGCATCAACTCCAAGGAGTAATCAACACTACTAGCAACCCACAGGTATCAATCTGAGGTTTTGAGACAAAGATCGGATACAAGAGATGAACTAGGGTTTGAGAGGAGATGGTGCTGGTGAAGATGTTGATGGATATTGACCCCCTCTCGATGAGAGGATCGTTGGTGATGACGATGGCGATGATTTCCCCCTCCCGGAGGGAAGTTTCCCTGGTAGAACGGCTCCACGGGAGCCCTAGATTGGTTTTGCCCAAGTTCCGCCTCGAGACGGCAGCGCTTCGTCCCGAAAGCTTTCTCCTTATTTTTTCCAGGGCACAAGACACCATATAGCAGAAGATGGGCGTCGGGGGCCTGCCAGGGGGCCCACAAGACCGGAGGGCGTGCCTAGGGGGGTAGGGCGCGCCCTCCACCCTTGTGGATGGCAGGTGGCCCCCCTCTGGTGCTTTCTTTGCCCAATATTTTTTATTAATTCCAAAATGACTCTCCGTGGAGTTTCAGGACTTTTGGAGTTGTTCAGAATAGGTCTCTAATATTTGCTCCTTTTCAAGCCCAGAATTCTGGCTGCCGGCATTCTCCCTCTTCATGTAAACCTTGTAAAATAAGAGAGAAAAGGCATAAGTATTGTGCTATAATGTGTAATAACAGCCCATAATGCAATAAATATTGACATAAAAGCATGATGCAAAATGGACGTATCACATGTATCGTTGCTATTAAGGATAACAAGATGGGGGCTATTCCTACATGAATAGATCTCGTCTACATCATGTCATCGTTCTTATTGCATTACTCCATTTTTTCATGAACTTAATACACTAGATGGATGCTGGATAGCGGTCGATGTGTGGAGTAATAGTAGTAGACGGAGGCAGGAGCCAGTCTACTAATCTTGGACGTGATGCCTATATATTGATCATTGCCTTGGATATCGTCATAATTATTCGATCTTCTATCAATTGCCCAACAGTAATTTTTTTACCCACCGTATGCTATTTTCTTGAGAGAAGCCACTAGTGAAATCTACGGCCCCCGGGTCTATTCTTTATCATATTTGCTTTGAGATCTATTTTTATTCGCTTTTGTTTTCAGATCTATTATTTCAAAAACCCAAAAATACCTTGCTGCACTTTTTTGTTACTTATTTTATTTCGCGTTTTATCGAGATCTATTTTTCCAATCTACACAATTTTTATCCCGTCAACTTGACAATTTCTGGCACTGTTACCTGTAGAGGATTGACAACACCTCCTAATCGTCGGGTTGTAAGTATTTGTTCTTTGTGTGCAGGTACCGTTTACATAGTGTTGCTTGGTTCTCCTACTGGATTGATACCTTGGCTATAGCAATAAACTTGATACATGGTCATAGACATGCAGAAAACGATAGCAATAAATTTGATACGATCATATGCTATGTTTATAGTTTGGTTCTTGTCCATCACATCATTCTCGTAATGATGTGATCCCGTTATCAAATGACAACTCATGTCTATGGCCAGGAAACCATAGCCATCTTTGATCAACGAGCTAGTCCGGTAGAGGCTCACTAGGGACATGTTGTTGTCTATGTATCCACACATGTATTTGAGTTTCCAGTCAATACAGTTATAGCATGGATAATAAACGGTTATCATGAACAATGAAATATAATAATAACCACTTTATTATTGCCTCTAGGGCATATTTCCAACATCACCGAGCATAGGTCCCACTCGTCATAAGCGGTCATGGCCACGGCCCACCTGCCATTCGGGGCCCACATGTCCAAAGAAGTGAGGACCCACGCGACAGTAACTAAGCATGTACCGATCAACTGCATTGACCCGACGGCTATGCTCCGTTTGGGCTTTTGTGAGAATGGGCTGAGTGGTGGAGGGCAAAAGTGAGGAGAATTTGATGCTATGGGCAAAACTGAGCACAACTAAGGAAGGAGGGGCAGAGAAATAGAAAACCCTAACTTTAAATAATAGAGAGCAAATAGTAGGTACAATATGTTGTGCTTACTGAATTCATCAACCACATGCCCCTAAAAAAGAATCCATTAATAAGGTTGATCAAGTCTTATTAGCAAACCATTTTCGTATGATGTGAAACCGAAGAATCTTCGTATAACACTAAATTACCTCAACGAGGATATGCATCTCCCCAATAATAAGAGTTTCATATTTGTTTTTGACTAAAGGAAGAGGGAATTCAAAACCTCCAATAGTGATTGTTGCACTTTTTTCAATAATATTGATGCCATTCACTTGAATTTGTTTCATCGAAAAGTATACCGTATGCTCATTACCATTGACATGAAAAGTAACCTTGATTTTGTTGAAATCAATAACAGCCCCTGCAGTATTCAAAAAGGGTCTACCAAGGATAATCGACATGTTGTCGTCCTCGGGCAAAACAAGTATAACAAAGTCCGTCAAGATAGTAATATTTGCAACAACAACGGGCACATCCTCGCAAATTTCAATAGGTATAGCAGTAAATTTATCAGCCATTTGCAAAGATATTTCAGTAGGTGTGAGCTTATTCAAATCAAGTCTTCTATATAAAGAGAAAGGCATAACACTGACACCGGCTCCTAAATCACATAAAACAGTTTTAACATAACTTCTTTTAATGGAGCATGGTATGCTGGGAATCCCTGGATCTCCTAACTTCTTAGGTACTCCACCCTTAAAAGAATAATTTGCAAGCATGGTGGAAATTTCAGCTTCAGGTATCTTTCTTTTATTAGTGACAATATCTTTCATATATTTAGCATATGGAGGCATTTTCAATATATCATTCAAACGAGTACGCAAGAAAACAGGTCTAAGCATTTCAACAAAGCGTTCAAATTGTTCCTCATGTTTATTCTTTGGAGGTTTAGTTGGAAAAGGCATAGGTTTTTGAACCCATGGCTCTCTTTCCTGACCGTGTTTTCTAGCAATGAAGTATCTCTTATCATATTGTTTATTCTTAGGAAGTGAGTTATCAAGATCAACAACAGGTTCTATTTCCACATCATTATCAGGTTTTTTATCATTATCTGGTTGAGCATCTACATGAACATCATCATTATCATTATCATTATTACTAGATGAATGTTCATTGCCAGATTGTGTCTCAGCATCAGAAATAAAAACCTCATCACTATTCTCAGGAGGCTTTTCTACCTCAAGTTCACTAGAAGCATGCATAGTTCTATCATTTTTCTTTTTCTTTTTCTTCTTAGATGAACTAGGCACATCAATATTAATTCTCTGAGAATCTTGCTCAATTCTTTTAGGATGATCTTCAGGATACAAAGGTTCCTAAGTCATTTTACCTCCTCTAGTCATTACTCTAACAACATGATCATTCGTTTTATTATTCATTTCATTAAGCAAATCATTTTGTGACTTAGTAACTTGTTCTAGCTAAGTATGAACCATGGATGCATGTTTACTTAAGCCCTTAACATCATTAGCAATTCTAAACATCAAGTCACTCAAGCGCTCAATCATGAAAGCATTATGTTTCAATTGCTTTTTAACATACATATTAAAGTGTTCTTGCTTAATGATGTAATTATCAAATTCATCCAGGCACTGACTAGCAGATTTATTATAAGGGATATCACGTTCATCAAATCTTATAAGAGAATTTACCTCTACTACCTATGTCGGGGTATCGAGCCCATGTATTTCTTCAATAGGTGGTAAATTCTTAACATCTTCAGCTTTAATACCCTTTTCTTTCATAGATTTCTTTGCCTCTTGCATATCTTCAGGACTGAGGAATAGAATACCTCTCTTCTTCGGAGTTGGTTTAGGTGGTGGTTCAGGAAGTGTCCAATCATTATCATTTCTAAATATATTATTCAATAGTTCTTCAGCCTGTTCAATAGTTCTTTCCCTGAAAACACAACCAGCACAACTATCTAGGTAGTCCCTAGAAGCATCGGTTAGTCCATTATAAAAGATATCAAGTATTTCATTTTCCTTAAAAGAATGACTAGGCAAAGCATTAAGTAACTGGAGAATCCTCCCCCAAGCTTGAGGGAGATTCTCTTCTTCAATTTGCACAAAGTTAAACATTTCCTGTAAGGCAGCTTGTTTCTTATGAGCAGGAAAATATTTTTTAGAGAAGTAATAAACCATATCCTGGGGACGACGCACACAACCAGGAGCAAGAGTATTAGCATCACCCTTTAACGAGAAAGGAAACAACTTAAGAATATAGTAATAACGAATTTTTTCCTCATGAGCAAATAGGGTGGCTATGTCATTCAATTTAGTAAGATGTGCCACAACAGTTTCAGTTTCATAACCATGAAAATGATCAGATTCAACCAAAGTAATTCACTCGGGATCGACAGAGAATTCATAATCCTTATCAGTAACAAAGGTAGGAGAAGTAGCAAACTTAGGATCATACTTCATTTTCTCCATCATAGACTTTTCTTTCAGCTTACTCAGTAATTTCTTAACATCATCTCTATCATTACAAGCAAGAAAGCATCTAGCTATCTCCCCATTCATAAAACCCTCAGGTATCTTAGGCAATTCAATTCTAGGAGAGCTAGGTCTAATAGGTGTATCATAATTTTCATCAATTTCAACATTCTCAAATTCTTTAGCTCTAGCAAGTTGTTCATCAAGAAATTCACCTAGTGGCACAGTTTCACCAAGCATAGTACTAGCATCATCAATAGCATCATTCATATCAGAAGTAGTATCATCAATTACTTGCGACATATCAGAATTAATAGCAGGTGGTGGTGCAGCAAGTTTACTTAAAACAAAAGGTGAATCAAGCGCGGAGCTAGATGGCAGTTCCTTACCTTCCCTCGTCTTAGAGGGAAAGATCTTGGTTCTATTGTCTTTTAGATTCTTCATAGTGATCAACAGATATAATACCCAAGTGACTCGCCAAATAGAGCTGCGCTCCCCGGCAACGGCGCCAGAAAAAAGTCTTGATAACCCACAAGTATAGGGGATCGCAATAGTTTTCTAGGGTAGAGTATTAAACCGAAATTTATTGATTCGACACAAGGGGAGCCAAAGAAGATTTACATGTATTAGCAGTTGAGTTGTCAATTCAACCACACCTAGAGAACTAAATATCTGCAACAGTGATCAGTAGCATAGTAGTATGATAGTTTGATAGCAGTGGTAACAATAGTAATAGTAACGGTAATAGTAACAGTAGCAATTTTATAGTGATTGTAACAGCAGCAGCAACAACGAAAGTAACTTAGCAAAAACCAATATGCAAAAGTCGTAGGCATTGGATCAGTGATGGATAACATTCATCATGGATAACATTCATCATGCAACAGTCATAACCTAGAGCGACACAGAACTAACTCCAATTCATTAATGTAATGTAGGCATGTATTTCGTATATAGTCATACATGCTTATAATAAGAACTTGCATGACATCTTTTGTCCTACCCTCCCATGGCAGCGAGGTCCATAAGAAAACTAAGGGATATTAAGGCCTCCTTTTAATAGAGAGTCGGAACAAAGCATTAGCACTTAGTGAATACATAAACTCCTCAAACTACGGTAATCACCGAAAATAATCTCAGTTATTGTTACCTTGGGGTATGCAGATCATAACACGTAATAGGTGCATACAACTTGCAAGATCGGATCAAGAACTCAAATATATTCATGAAAACATAAAGGGTTCACATCTGGAATCATGGCACTCGGGCCCTAATGACAAGTATTATGCATAGCAAAGTCATAGCAACATCAATCTCAGAACATAGTGCATACTAGGAATCAAGCCCTAACAAAACTAACTCGATTACATGATAAATCCCATCCAACCCATCAGCGTCCAGCAAGCCTAAAAAGGAATTACTCACTCCCGGTGGTGAGCATCATGGAATTCTTGATGGAGGATGATTGATGATGACGACGACATCGAATCCCCCTCTCTGGAGCCCCGAACGGACTCCAGATCAACCCTCCCGATGAAGAACAGGAGGTGGCGGTGGCTCCATATCGTAAAACGCGATGATTCCTTCTCTCTGATTTTTTTCTGGACGAATAGGTACTTATGGAGTTGGAGTTAGGGTTGCCGGAGCTGTCAGGGGCCCACAAGCCTGCCAGGCATGCCCTGGACTTGTGGCGCCCTGGTAGCCCCCCTTTGGTAATTTCCTTCGCCAGTATTTTTTATATATTCTGAAATAATTCTCCGTAAAGTTTCAGCTCAATTCGAGAACTTTTATTTCGGCACAAAAATAACACCATGGCAATTCTGCTGAAAACAGCGCCAGTCCGGGTTAGTTCCATTCAAATCATGCAAATTAGAGTCCAAAACAAGAGCAAAAGTGTTTGGAAAAGTGGATATGTTTAGGACGTATCAATGAATCCAACAGGCAAGAAACTTCTTTAGCTCCCGTATTATTTGCTTTAAAAAACAGCAGGCTGTCATCTGTAAACAATAAATGGTTCATCGGTGGAGCTGGTGAAGCCACTTGTATACCACCCAAATTAGATGATTGAACTCTAGATTTTAAAAGGCACGAAAGGCCCTCTGGTGCCAGCAAAAAGAGGTAAGGTGAAATAGGGTCTCCCTGGCGGATACCACGAGACGCCTTAAATTCTTCAAGCTTCTAACCATTAAATAGCACAGAGAATAACATTGAGGTGACCATGCCCATGACAATGTTCACCCACCTTTCTGTAAATCCCAACTTTAGCATGACTGCCCTTAAATAACTCCATTAAACTCTATCATAGGCCTTCATCATATCCAGCTTCAATGCACAGTGTCTATGTTTCTGAGCCTTGTTTCTCTTCATAAAATGCAAACACTCATACGCGCCAATGATGTTATCAGTGATAACACGTCCAGGTACAAATGTTGATTGCTCCTCAGATATTATTTTAGGCAAAACCGTCTTGAGAAGGTTAGCAATGACTTTGGACGCTAACTTGTAGAGTACATTGCATAAGCTAACGGGGCGAAACTGTGTAAGGAGCATGGGTTTTTTTACCTTCGGGATCAAGACCAGAATCATATTATTAATTTCTTGTGCACTCTCTACTCCTTCCACGATCCTTAGCACGACCTTAATGACCGCCTCAGAACAAATATCCCAATGTTTCTGGAAAAACAGCGCCGGGAAGCCGTCAGGGCCGGGAGCTTTCTGGGGAGCCATCTGAAAAAGAGCAACTTTCACTTCTTCCCCCGTGCAAGGAGCGTTCAACATGTCATTCATTTGCCTGGTCACTTTGCGTGGGACAACGTCAAGAACAACCTGCATAGATTCAGTGCCTTCAGATGTGTACATCGCATTGTAGAAAGGATTTGTCATATCTCTCATCTCCTGCACATCCTCCGTTTAGCTCCCATCTGCCCCCAATGGAGATTTGATTTTATTCTTCGCCCGCTGCATATTAGCTCGCATATGGAAATATTTCGAATTTTTGTCCCCAACCCTTAGCCATTTCAATCTTGCTCGGTGTTTCCACATTAACTCCTCGCGTTTATAAAGCTCCAGCAGTTCAGATTTTATGTCCAACTCCCACTGTGAAGGGCCAGTCCTACCCGGTGCCGTCCGCAGAAGTTCCAGCTCCATCTTTCTTTTTTAATTCCCTTTCTCACGCTTAGATGGTTGTTGTATGGGTCTTTAAGAAAATGAGATAGATGGGCTTTAGGGAATCTGCTAAAGTGGTCTTTTCCTTTCTTTTAGCAGTTTTTTTAGAGGTGGGGGTTTAGAGAATCTGCTAGGGTTATTCTAAGTTTAGATTTGCATGGCCAATTGGCCTTCTTCCCGCTCCAAGAGTGCTCACTAGCTCACCACAATGTGGGCAACAGGCATGTGCGTGTGTGGTTATGTGGATGTAGATGGTTATATACGTTAGACAACATGTAAGGAGTCTGGTTTCATCCAACACTTTCGCGCCTATGAGGGTTGAGCATTGCAGTGTCAATTTGAAAAACAAAAAGATTTCTCAAGGCGACGACATTCCACTCGTCCATGGATGCGTCTTGGAAGAGTTGGCACTTTGTAGTTCTAGCAATTGCACTATATTTGGTTGTAGGATTGAGATTGGGATTGAACTTCATTTGTTCATGTATATGAGGATGGCCCGTATATATATACACTTGTTTTCAGAATTTCTTTTGTGGCGTAGAAAAAATATCAATTAAAAAAAGGCCCGTCCACCAATGCACTATGCGGTTTGCGCCCACGCTATTTGAAACTCGTGGCTACGAACTTAGAGCATCTACAGCCGGCGCCCCGCCCGGTCACTGACCGGTCACGAAAATCTGACCCAGATAGGCGCCACAAACACCCGGGGTGACCGGCACCCCTCATATCCAACCCAAATATGGAGCGAATATGGGGCGCCCGCCACGTAGGGCTGATGATGGGATCCCACGCGGAATCGCCCGGAAACTCGGCGGTCCGACGGACGCCTCCTCCGTCGCCGCAGTGTGAACGCCACGTGGCACACTCCGGCTCGCCGCCTGAGGCCGGCGTCCCCCAACCCTAGCCCGTCCACCTCCTTTCTCTCTGTGCCGCCACCCAAGTCCGTCCTCCTCCTCTCCCCCGCTCTCCCACGCTCTCCGGCATCGCCATGGTTCGGCAGAAGATCATCACGTACGCCATGCTCACGCCGGAGGCAGATTGCGGAGGAGATCAAGGCTAGGCGCGCCGCCCGCATCGCTGTCGGGCTGCCTCCGGACTAGAGGGAGCCGGAGGAGGCGGAGGCGGAGTTCGCCGTCACCCAAGCCGCGGAGATGGCAGAGCAACAAGCCATCCTGGAGTCCATCCAGGATGAGGCCTATGTGGAGGCCAACCGGCAGTTCCTCCGACAGGAGCAGGCGGCAACCGACGCGCTCTTCGCCGAAATTGACGCGGAGATAGAGGAGGAGGCTGGAGCGGAGGAGCCGGAGCTGCAGCTGCCACCCATGTACCCGGAGTCGGGCACGGAGATAGTCGACATCTCCGACGAGGAGTAGCTAGGTGATCTACGTAGTACGTAGATTTTTTTTTTCCTTTGCATGCTTTTGTATGGATTTAAGAATCTGATATAACGTGTCCGGATGCAGTTGTGCTAATTTGAGGCGTGCCCCGTCACTCCCCGCGGACGCACCCGGACGCGTCCGCGGCCGTTTGAGGGGTCATATTTATCGTTTGGTGCGTGCAGTGTTCACAAGATTATTATTTTTTTGCAGCGTTGGCTTCTCACATCCTTACTATTGTTTCCTCAACACAGATGATTTTTTTTAGAAACACAACACAAAAACAGACGCTCACATATACATACGCACATTCACCCATATAAATGCTCGCACACACTATAGTCCTATGAGCATCTCCGAGAGATGGAGCCGACGGATCTTAAGATTGAAGTCACCACAGGCGCCTCGTAGTTGACGGGCACGCCATGCCGCTGAAAGAATAATGGTGGGTTGTTTTCACACAAGGAACCTAGCCATCTAAGCCATGCCTAGTTCGCAACGCACGGCAAATCTGAAATGTCTTTGGATGCTTATTCGAAAGGTAAAAAACATTTTCTTAATCTCATGCAGTATAATTCCTAGAAAAACCTACACGTCATTTACCAAGAAAATTGGCTACACTATATTTTTTATTTACTACTGATCCACATGATGAGATTTCAGTTAGCTTGAGTCACATTGTAATGTAGCTTGAAAATTGACTCTACCAAGCATGAAGTGTAAATCTAACATTCTTAACACAAAAGAGCACATTTTTTCCCCATTTGATCCACAAAAATGTACCGGGTTCCACTAAGAAGCGATAACGAAACAGAAACAAATGGACGCCTTGCAGATTGGAATAGGCTAATATCCAAGCCTCGCCATCATACTACCAGATAATTTAGCTTGTAACTGTAAGCGATCTGAGACTGTCGACTCGCGCAACGTGACTGAAAGAGCGAACTCAATTGCAAAAGTTGTCGCATGTAGTGCCCCGCCTCGCTCCACGCTTGTCGTCGTCGGCGCGGCCGGCCGATGTAGAGCAGATGCGGAGCACGGGTTCCCCCTGTACATAGTTGTAGGCCTAGTCTAGTATTTTCTCTTAGTAGTTTTCGGCTATATGCTGGTTTCGAGCTTCTTTCCGGCGCATCCGAGCGGCGTCCGAACAGGGCCTGTTTCATCTCCCGGCTGGTGTCCATGGAGGGCGGCAGCAATTGGAGGTGGATCTGGCGGAAGCTCGGCAAATAAGCTCGCGGCTGCGCTGGATCGAGCTGAGGCTGAGGCTGCGTCCTTCTCCTGCTTCTTATGCCGTCGCGGTGACGGATGGGAAACAGGTATGGGGATTCAGCAAGGCTTGGCGTTCTGGTGCTGCATCTCGTCGGAGAAGGGCTTCCGGCGACGGATCCAGAGCATATGCAGGTGCTCCTCTCTGAGCTCATCATCAATGGTTGTAGTGATGAAGATTTGGCGCCAGTCATCGCTTTCTTTCTCCATGAGAGGAAAGGGCGGTAGCGTTCGGTTGCCGATCTTCCACTCACCACCGTTGATTCTTCAGGCCGAAGGGCGGCCGCCTGGAGCTTCGGCGTCTTCTCTTGGTCGCCGGCTCCACTTTTACCTCCTGGTCGTGGAACCAAAAAGGAGGCAGCCAAGTTTCGGTGCGACCTCCGCAACTCCTACTGTCGGCGACTGCTGGTGGTGCTGCTGCGGCGATCTCAGCGCCCCAAGTGGTTTCGTCCCCGGCGGCGATGACATCGGTTCGCTACTGAAGCTTTTCAGGAGGAGATGGACCACATTGCAATTGCAATTTTCTAGCGGGGGTCCTTTCTGCAAAGTTCATGGACCATGTTGTAATTTTATTTTCCTTATGGGTCTGTGGGCAAGCTGTACGATGTTTCCAGAGATAATATAATGCAACGCCTGGGTCCTTCGGGACCCTTCTCCTGTTCAAAAAAAAAAATTTGCAAAAGTTGCAGCAAGCAATACATTTGCATCAAGAAGAGCACTTTACCCGTTTTACTGACTACAGGGGAGGCATCCAGGCTGGACTGTTGACACTAGTTGCAAGATATGGAACATGCTAGAACATCCAAGACAAAAGTAAAGAAAGAAAAAACAGTACTAGTGATGGAAGCAAAAACAGGGGAAGAAACCGGCATATAGCGTTACTGACGAAGATTTCCACGCTGCTGCTGCTACTTGGGCGGCGCCGGTGGCGCGAACTGCTGCGGCGCGGCCGCCTCGGCCCAGCCACGGTTCCGGCCGAGCATGTAGCACCCCAGCGCCAGGACGAGCAACAGGAGGATCGCCGGGATCGATATCACGAGGTAAAACATGGCTGAACCGAAGCGACCCTCTTGCTGCCTCTCCTTGTCTAGTGGAACCCTGCAGTACGCAACGAACGAGCAGTCACGCACACGGCGTGCTAGAAACGATGAGCGCTCAACCTGGGAACGACGGGGGTGCAGCATTTCAAGCGGTGCCCCGACAGGTGGAATCGCGTGACAGCCGAGCCTTACTTCAGCGTGAGCGGCCAAGGTTGACGCTCCAGAACAAACTGACGTATAAGCCTGGACTATCTCGCTCTGGATTACTCTGTGACTGTGTGTAGAAAAGGCTAGGATCACTGCTGCTTCGATAGGAAGGATTCCTCCGGATAAAGAAAACAACGTTGCAACCACCAACTGAAGTTGATCGATCGGACGTCTAACCAAAACCGCTCGACTTCAGCCATCTTCTGATTCAGAAAAACTATCAATCGAATTATTAACAGTAAATTTGTGCACTCTCATGCATTGCGATGGATACATCAGTCAGTTTGTCCAAGGATAACAAAGGCAAAGATACCAGTATGAAATCACACAAAACTAGTAATAAAAATGCTTCAGCGAAAAAATTACTTGAAGTCCACAATACATAAGGTAAAACAAAAAATAGCTAAATTCCAAAATACAGAGGGCTATACATATGTACAGTGCATAGCCAAGTTCATGACATCCTCTTACATAATTACTGGAGAGGATGAACCCAACTAAGAAAAATGAGAACACTAAAAGTTGAACCGCAATTTTAGCTTTACTGATGTGCCAACCGAGGTGACTAGATTTACCGAAGTTCCAGGCAGTCAACTGAGAATCAGCAACATCAATATACCACAACCATGGACAATGCAAAACATACAGTAAAAGACGGCTACAAACACAACAACACATAAGTCGTTCCTTTCTAGTTTCTCAGCTGAGACTAATCAAAGCATAGATTACAGGGGGAGTTCCATAAAGCCATCAACATATGTGCTTTTGCCTTCAACGATTAACTACCTTGTAGAAGATAGTTCGCACCTTGTAGGATGGTCTCCAGATTACTACAACACATAGAGAAGCCAGGTCAGCTTAAATTCAACAAACCAGAAATGAGATATATATGTCAAACTGACAACTGAATAAGAGGAAGTTTCAGAGGTGTTGTGGCATTTTCATAATGGGGACATACCAATATGATCAATGGAAGTTCGTAACTTTGTATACTTGAATTCGTTGGCTTAACTACTCCCATGTTCATAAATTAATATTTCCGCAAAAGACATAACATAAAGGATCTTATGCTTGAATAGCTCTTTGAGACCACGTACAATGCAAGGTGTTTAGAGATGTGCTTGTAAAAATAAACCGGCTTTTGCTTAAGTACCAGCGCTTGTTTTTACTGTGGAGGTGCCTAAGTAAGCGTCTGTGCTATACAAATAAGCACTGATGCTTAAGAAAAAAAACGGTTCATTTTCACAAGCACCTTGCATTGTACATGGCCTGGGTTCCTTGCAACAGCTGATCCGAAGGAGCATGCTAGAAGTGGTAAGTACTCCCTCTGTCTCAAAATACGTCTTATATTTTGAGACACAGGGAGTAGTAGATGATGTCTTTATGGGGGAATAAAAACATGACACTTGGAAAAACCTTCAGCACATGCTTAAATGTGAAACAATGTAAGCAGATCAAGGCTAGAAGGAATATACCTTTGAAAGAACCCAATGAGATACCGTAGAATGTACCAGAGAAGGCAAAGCATCAATGTATCTGTAACAGTTAAGTGATAACATATTTTGAACTTTTCTGAATGATTTGCTGAGATCCATCAGTAATTGGAAACAGTTCAAGTATTGAAAACTTCAAATACAATAATAAAAATTCCAGATCTTTTAGAGTTTTTTGATGCAGTCAGAAAACCATCCCAATTTCCACAAAGTTGCTCACAGAACATAAGATAAACAAATGTCAATCGCGACTAACAACATTTCACAGTTTCACTATACCCACAGTACACTATTCTGCAGGCAAGGGAGTGGATAAACTTGACACGTCATATATCTTTGTATGAGTAAAGTGCATGATGTAGCTGAAGTGGCCAACATGGCAACAAATAGCATGAACATTGGCTCGGCTGTGGGCGAAGGCGGGAGCATTGGGCATTGTGGCGGTACTTCCAATGATGCCTAGCTCGTAGGGGCGTGGTATTGTTTCTAGTGTGACCCTTCTACGGCTGTACATAACCTTCTTTTCTATCAATGCAGTGAGAAGTTTGCATTTTCTTGAAAGGAAAAAAAACATTGGCATGTAGAGAACTTGACACTGGAAGTTTGAAAGGGAGGATAAGAAATTATTGCAAGAGGGAAGAGTTTCAGGAATAATGAAGAGAGTAAAAAAAAGTACGACATTATCTAGATATAGTTGAACAGTTTTGAGTATGCTGCAAGAAAATCACAGTAAGATGAAGGTGGGGTTATCTGGATTCATGGAGATAAGAGTAGTTTGTATAGAAATTTGGACAAAAGGGTATGAGATTCGCTCTCCTAGCTGGTTAGGTTTGTGTAAAAGATATGCTGAGCTTATACTGTTCGCTGTTACTTTAAGTTTTTCGTTTTGTAATCTTTGCTAGAAAACCAAACTATACTAGCGATCATTTTAATAACAATCTGATATGGCAATTTACACATGGTGTGCATTTTGCGCTGCAGCCAAATAAATTTAGCATGTTCTGGCAATGGCTTGCTGTGTCGTAGTTGAGAAGCTTATTAGGTTTTGTATCATCACATTCTCTATGATGATTCACTCATGATATATCTATGTACTGATATTCACATGATCATGATTGTATAAGATTTTTTTCATAGTTCTGAAAGGCGCAAGATCTAATTGGTTTGAGGATGCAGATCGACAGATTTACAGCAAGTCTCAAGGGCTTAAGGCATGTGGCCTGCATGTTTAGTCCTGCACTGCCCCTTGGTAGTAGTCAATTATCCAGGTTGTGAGGTATGCTAAAGGCAGTTTGGCTTGCATGGACAAAATTGGTTGGCGACTGGGGATGCCTGATATCGTAGTCTAGAGAATATGCAAGGGCAAATCAAATCGGTTCTACACAACTAACTAAACAAAAACCCTTGCAAACTCTAATTAGATTCCACAGCCTCCGAATTACCAAACACTAAAGATTTGAGTGACCAGAATATAAATTCTAAATCATCCTAGTCAAGACGAGAAATATAACAATTCCTTCAACACAGAAGGCATGTGATTCTAAACCAGAAAGACCCCTAAATCCCATAAGCTACAGAACTCACTACCGGCTGCAGGGTTCCATCAGATTCAGCAAGCAACAACCTCGGCGACACCAAAACGCACTTAAGATAACGCAAAAGGCGAATTCTTTAGCAGTTCAGTAAATCAAAACATGAAGCGAAGGGTAAAAGGATACTGAAGAGGTAGCGCTCCCACCAATCGAGCATGTAGAGGCCGATGTTGACATTGTACAGGTGGATCTTGCGCCCGATCCAGTTCATCCTCCCCAAAGAGATCCGACGCCGCAGACCCCTTGCTCAGATCCGGAAACAAGCGGCCGATGTTTTGCGGGATCGGGGCGGATCTCTCAGAGGATCTTCTCTCGGCCGATGGCGTCGGTTTGTTCGGAAGCTAAACGCTTCAGATCTCAACTTCACATGTATACTCCGTACCGTAGAGGCGGTGGACAGCGAGTTTCTGTTTTTGCGCCACCCACTAATGAGAAGAAAATACTAAGGGAAACGAGTCGTCTGTGCCGGCTGATAGACGCGTAGCTTCAGCCGCCTTGCGCGTGCGACTTTTTTTAAGATCGCATTGGTCTTTTATTATTAAAAAATACGGAAATAAGTAGATTATCTTTTAATAACTGAGAAAAGTATCTAAAAAGTATTTTTTTTAACTTACAACTTTTTTTTAGGCAATTTTAACTTGCAACAACTTAAAACTTGCTTTCATCAACACTAGGTGGGTCTTAGGGCATCTCCAACAGCAACCCACAAATTTCCTCCTGTATCCGTCCGCCGACAGCGGGGATCAGTCCACAGACACGGATGCGGGAGGACGACATCCAACGCTAGTCGCATACATTTACAACAACTCAAATTAATCAGACGAAATTCGTTCAAACACGGCTGGATTTCATATAAACACTGTCGGACTTCATATAAACATGACGGATTTCATTACATTTACATCAACTAAGCGGAGCTCGTCCGGCTAGGTCTAAATGGTCGTCGGCGTCCGTTCCCCATGTCCGGCCGTGAGCCCCAAGAACTGAAGCTTCACTGTCTCCAGTTCCTCCTCGGTGCTCTTCAACTCCGCCTCCGTAACCTTCGCATCAAGAGGCCCGGAAAGTGAAGTTGTCCGCCTCCACATCGTCGCCAAGCGACTAATCGGCCGAAGATATTGAGCCCACTAAGCTTGGCGTCGACGGGAGGGGAGGAGCGGTGGCCTTCCTAGGACATGAGCGGCGGCGACCTATCATGCACTACTCTTCCTCGCTGTCGGCGGCGCCCGCGGACGTGACGACTTCGTGGTCGTCGCGGCGGGCCGCGGACTCGGCGATGTCCTCCTCCTTGTCTTTGGTCTCGCCGAACACCCCCTCGCCCGCGTCGTCGCTCTCCTTGTACACGTCCACCATCTGCTGGCGGTACCGCCGGTGGGTGAGGCGAATCTCGCGGGCGGAGCGCTAGGACTCGAGCAGCGCCTCCTGCTCCGCCAGGTCCGCGTCCGGCGCGACAGCCCTGCCGGCGGCGAGCTGCTCCACCTGCACGTGCTCATGCAGGAGGTCGTGATTGTAGGCCGCGTCGGCCTGCGCCTCCCGGAATTGCTCCTCCCGCACCATGTCCATGTAATGGGCACGGGCCTCGCCGATGGTCATGTTGCAATGCACCGGCGAGGGTGGCGCGAAGGAGGAGGAGGGTGGCGCCGGTTCGTCATCGACAGCGTCCTCCATTGGGACATCGTCGTCCTGCGCCTATGTGCCGGCCGGCCAGCCGGCAGCAATGGCGGCCATCTCCTGCTTCTGGTCCGACATCAGCCCGTCCAAGAGAGATTTACGAGGGAGGAATCCATGGTGGGAGTGGTTCGGAGAGGGATCGGAGGTGGATGACTGCGGCTATGGCTGGGGCACCGGTTTTTATAGCAATGATGGGCGCCAGGGACGGACGGGTGGTGCCAGTGGAGACGCCTCGGCAACCGCGTGCCATCAATGTGGGCGGCAGACGGACCGACGGATGACCGTCGTGTCATTTGAATGTGCGACAGTCGCTTGCACCGCGAAGCTGCACGGGCGACGCTCTCTCAGCCGGCTCACCGTGATATCTCCTTTTTATTGATTTGATATTGGAACTAAAAAGATTATCCCACACCTATTTCTCAGAGGTGACCCTAGGTTATCGAACCCACGAGAGGAAGATTCCCTTGAAGCGGTAGTCTCTAGCAAGCTTTTGCCAAAGTGTCAAATCTAGTTTTTGACTGGATCAACAAGCAAATAGTGATTCAAACACTTATAATAAAAAGAGATACGGGTATGAGGTCTTATGCTTACAACCATGTATTTGCGATGGGGTCAAATGTAATATTTATTTCAGTGCTGGAAGTCATCCATAGAGATGTGCTTGTTCCGGATCAAAGTGGGGGATGTGTCCAAATAACATCTTGACCGGCACGAGTCCTGCATCAAGGATCAGTTGTCCTACCGCAGGCCCTATCCGTCGCGCGGGATTACCTCGATAATTAAGATAATGAAATCAGACAAGAGATTTGGGCGTTTAATGACTACACCTCATGTGTTCCCAAGGATATGATCCATGTTACTCTACTGAACCTTACTTTCACCGGTGTTCGGTATAACACTTCACGATCCCCTCACTCCTAGCCTTACCGGTGCTCGGTCTCCATGATCCTGGGTACCTGCAGGGATGAAGATCACGGATAAGACAAGAGACATCTTCACGGAACAATATTATTTCACACATACGGGACGTTATATGAAAGTCTTTCATTGACCCCCTCAACAAATACCTCGGGTTGCAAGGCTTATGCCTCAACCCATACCTTACCGAACTACTCACACATGGAGATCAGATCGCGGGAAGAAAACATTGAAGAACACATCTTGAGATTGATTGATTGCAATATATCTTACAATGGATGCCTTGTGCGATGCACGATTACAAATATGATTGGAATGGATGAGAACTATGGTGGTGGTGGAGATGGCTATGGAGATGGCGGCGTCTAGGGTTTGTGGATGATGAAGAAGAGGTCTTGGCTGCTGTGTTCATGGTTTTGTGCCCTCTACGTTGACATTTCGATGAGGTCCCTTTAACAAAAGTTGTTGGGTTGGACGAATCCATGCCATACGGGCGCTCATACGGGCGCTTGCGCCCGTATGGAATGTCGTCTTTTGTGTTGTTTCTTTGCAGACGTCTCTTGATGAGTCCTTCCTCCTCCATTCTTCTTTCATTCCATTTCCACACGTGATTTCTTCTAGGTTTGGCTCATTTCCTGTGGAAACACATCAAGGAGAGGATTTGTGGAATCCTTTGCATTCATTAGTCATTAGTACCAATATCAGAGCGACTATTTCTTTTTAATTGAAATATCTCGGTTTAAACAAAGGTGAAATGAGTGTAAAATATCACTCATCAACTACCCCAAGCTTAAACTTGATCGTCCTCGAGCAACATAAAGAGAAATCCGAATCATAAGAAATTCAGTTGTTTAAACCAAAATAACGAGAAGGTTTTGGTTCACTTACGATTGGTACGCCTAGATAGCCCTCTGCTTCTTGACCTGAAAACTTAGAATAGTTGCAGCGGTGGCATGGTTATAGTGCAAGTGTTAGTGAAGCAAAGATAATCAATACAAAGTTCTTGATCTACTAGATAAAACAACTTTGCAATACTCTATTCTATTTATTCTAGACAACACTTGCTTGCCGGGAATGCATGGAAGAGTTTTTATTTAGAAAGAGCCAATAAAACATAGGTTAGGGAGTGGAAGCATATAGTAAAATATGATGCTCTAATGCTCTTAAGCACACCCACAATCATTTACTCCTCAAGGCTCTTAAGCACTTTATTTCAATCATTGTGTGTTGGAACTTTGATTGCCACATGAAGGGATTATGCCAACTAAACGATCATGCATAGGTTTTTGCTGTGGCTTAACGTTTAGGAACTATGGACCTCTGATATATGTCTCTTGCGAGCTCTTTTGATCAGTTCCTTTTATTTACCACATACACACCATTTCAAGTGAAAGCCAAATAATATGCGTTTGTAGTGTTTCCACTACGCACGGTAACAAACTCATAGTCAAAATCCGAGTTATCGCTCTTGGTGGATCGTTCATTGGCCAGCGGAGTCCTCAGCATAACATCAAGAAAGGTGACGAAGCCACATTTACACACGTACACGTGCATATAGTAGCAGGGCCATGGCACCAGCAAGGAGCTGAAGCACCATGTAAGAGATACAACACAGATTTTTGGCATAATCTCGTTCACCCTTCAACTAAGTTCCTCTGGACAATTTAATCCACAAGTGCTATCAAAGTCTATTGAAATTAACAACATGGGGTTGAGCAGTTCAAACATCACTGCTACTACAATTTTCTCAACTCCCAAGTCTTGAAAGACTTTCTCTTGTGCAAAGTCATCATTAGTTAATATCATTTCATTCAAAAACAGTCCCATGGCGAGTCTTGGTTGTCTAAACAAAACAGAACAAAGGCTACAAAATTATTTCAGCTACTAGAACAAAACTTTTGTCTTAATTACCAAGACTTACTCCCATATGCACATTATCACACATACTACTACTACTACATCTACTCTAAGCATTTCAAGTGCAAAAATACGGGGGTCGTAGGACGTACCTTTACGGTTGCGAATTTACACACTTCTCTTCCTTACTCTTGCATTCCTCGTTGTCCGGCGTTGATCAACTCCTCTGAAAACAAAATGCAAACAAACTCCAAAGTGCAAGATAAAGAGAAAAATGAAGCTTATTATATTTTGGGGTTTTTAGGTTTTTCAAAACTAACTTGCAAGACGAAAAATCGCAAAGGCAAAAATACAAATAAAAAGCAAAAGCAAGTAAAAACAAAGTATTGGAACAAACCAACATGAGTGTTTTGAAGCTCCTCGGGCTTAAGTACAACCTCATTACAACTTATTCAAATACCGCCACATCTTGATGTGGAAGTGGTGATAACCTCCCCCAAGCTTAGGCGTTTGCAAGCCCACACCGGTGAGATCATTGTGGCGGCTGGTCAGGAGCCCACTCTTGGCTCCAGTTGGAGAAATTCATGTTCATGTAGGCAGACGTGCCTCGAAGGGATGCAGCAAGGTTACTAATATAATTAATAGAGCCTCAGAGGCTGCCGAGGTCCGCGTAGGTGATGTAGTCTTGTTGGTGCTGTTCTTGGGGCTGCTCCTCTTCTTCGTCGGTGGCGAGTTATGCTTCATCTACTTGTTCTGGTTCTGGGCCTTCTTGGTCAAAAGCTGCATCTCCTTCCTGTGCAACATAATGCAATTGTCCATGCTCGATGGAGAAACGGTTAGGCATAGGAGTAGGCAACAAGTGTGCCACTCCGGGAATTCTAATGCAATGACATCCATTACGAACCACTACCATCCTTGCACTAGTAAGAACATGAATATTAACAAGGGTGTTACCGACAATGGTGCGAAGGTGACTGTAGTTGAGACCAAGGGCATTGGCTAACACGGTGATCACTCCTCCACACACGATATCTCTTTGTGCATGATTTGCTTGATGCGCGAGGTGTAGCAAAAGTATTGCCCCTAGGTTGGTCGAGTAACCGACGTCAATGTTTGCTGCTTTGCCGAGAACTAGCATGTTCTCCTCATTCAACTTAGAAATTTCTCCTCGTGCCTGCAACAAGTTAGTGATAACATAATAGAAATAACCTATAGCAGGACTTTCAATGCAACTAGCTCTTGAGCCTGGCGTGCTCATCAAATTAAATATTTGCCTCGGGTGCAGTTTAGTGTGATAAAAAACACGGCGGATGTCATCATCGTTGTTGGTGAAGCCAAAGTAATCACACCACTGCTGAAAAGTGATGTTGAAATCTTGATCCAGGAGACAGAAAGTGACCCTCTCCTCCTCATACACATTGAGCAACAAACCAACATTATGTGAGAGAGTACTAACAAACTCAGGCGTCAAGCGTTCATATGTCTCATATCCCTGATAAACAAAATGGTGCAACCCGGCATTATGACAAAGCAAATTGAAATCATGAGTAATACCTAGCTTGGTGAGTGTTATTGCGCAAGCCCACTTGGTTGCTTTGATCTTCCTCAAGCTTAGTTGCCTAAACTTTCTTCTTGCTTCACGGTTGGTGAAGATGATCCCCTGGGTAAAAACTTGTTGTGGCGGTGCGGTAGATGAACTCGAAGCACCGCGTACGCGAGATGAGCTCCCTGTAAACATCTATAAAACAATTTTTCAGTCCAACACGTATAAGCAATATTGATCCTACGGCAATCATAATGTCATACTCCTCTAAAAACATCAAAGAATCCAAGCCAAACTCAAATTCGAATAAAAAATATGCATCTCCTAGTCATGGAAATGCTAGGCCAGTAGAATATGGATTCGCGAAAAATAACTTCGGGATCGGAGGAGAAACATACTGTAGATCGATCACACGGAAGGATTCGAACTGAAAATGAGCGAGTAGAGAGATCGGGCAAAGTTTTGCTAGGGTTTGGAGAGGTTTGGAGGAAGAAGAAGAAAAGAGAGAGAAAAATACCTCCTTCCTCGGGCTTATTGGGGCCGCCAGGATGCCAACGACCGCTCATGCGGACGCAAGTGTCCGCATGGAACGCCGTCGTTCTTCCTGATAACTTAACTGTGTCTGTGCTCATCTCATACGACCGCTTATACAGGTGATACGTCTCCAACGTATCTATAATTTTTGATTGTTCGAAGCTGTTATATTATCATTCTTGGATGTTTTATATTCATTTTATAGCAACTTTATATCATTTTTTGGGACTAACCTATTGACATAGTGCCCAGTGCCAGTTGCTATTTTTTGCTTGTTTTTTAATTCGTAGAATATCCATATCAAACGGAGTCCAAACGCAGCGAAACTTTTTGGAGATTTTTTTCAACCCAGAAGACAACTTGGGAGCCAAGGAAGTGCATGAGGGGAGGCCTGTGGGGCCCAACACCCACCTGGGCGTGCCAGAGGCCCCTAGGCGCGCCCTGATGGGTGGTGGGGCCCACGGAGGTCTCCTCCACCACCTTTCAACTCTATAAATACTCAGATATTCCAGAAACCCTAGGGGAGTCGTCGAAACACAATTCCAGCCGCTGCAAGTTCTAGAACCACGAGATCCAATCTAGAGCCCTATTCCGACACTTTGCCGGAGGGGAACACGATCACGAAGGGGTTCATCATCCTCATTGGTGCTCCTTCGATGATGCGTGAGTAGTTCACCATAGACCTACGGGTCCATAGGCAGTAGCTAGATGGCTTCTTCTCTCTTTTTGATTCTCAATACAATGTTCTCCTCGATGTTCTTGGAGATCTATTTGATGTAATGACTTTTTGTGGTGTGTTTATTGGGATCCGATGAAGTGCGAGTTTATGATCAGATCTATCTATGAATATTATATGAGTTTTCTTTGATATTTTATATGCATGATTGTTATAGCCTCGTATTTCTTCTCCGAAACTTTGGTTTGGTTTGGCCAACTAGATTTATTTTTCTTGCAATGGGAAGAGGTGCTTTGTGATGGGCTCGATCTTGCGGTGTCCTCACCCAGTGACAGAAGGGGTAGCGAGGC
Source organism: Thinopyrum elongatum (assembly GCA_011799875.1). Lineage (NCBI taxonomy): Eukaryota > Viridiplantae > Streptophyta > Magnoliopsida > Poales > Poaceae > Thinopyrum > Thinopyrum elongatum. Next base: position 525,795,246 of record CM022298.1, read on the forward strand.
ACGCATGTATCGTTGCTATTAAGTATAAAAAGATGGGGTCTATTCCTACATGAATAGATCTTGTCTACATCATGTCATCGTTCTTATTGCATTACTCCGTTTCTCCATGAACTTAATACAATAGATGCGTGCTGGATAGCGGTCGATGTGTGGAGTAATAGTAGTAGATGCAGGTAGGAGTCGGTCTACTAATCTTGGACGTGATGCCTATATACATGATCATTGCCTTGGATATCGTCATAATTATTTGCTCTTCTATCAATTGCCCAACAGTAATTTGTTTACCCACCGTATGCTATTTTCTCGAGAGAAGCCACTAGTGAAATCTACGGCCCCCGGGTCTATCTTTTATCATATTGCTTTCAGATCTATTATTCCAAAAACCCAAAAATACCTTGCTGCACTTTTTATTTACTTATTTTATTTCATGCTTTTGCTAGATCTATTTATCCAATCTCATATAATTTTATCTATCTTTTTACCGTGGAGGGATTGACAACCCCTCTTACGCGTTGGGTTGCAAGTATTTGTTCTTTGTGTGCAGGTACCGTTTACATAGTGTTGCTTGGTTCTCCTACTGGATTGATAACCTTGGTTTCATAACTGAGGGAAATACTTACCATTGCTGTGCTGCATCATCCTCTCCTCTTCGGGGAAATACCAACGCAGATACAAGCAATCAGGAAGAATTTCTGGCGCCGTTGCCGGGGAGACATTATCAACATCTATCAGGTTCCTAATCACAAATCTCATCTCCTTGCAATTTACATTATTTGCCATTTGCCTCTCGTTTTCATCTCCCCCACTTCACAAAAAAAAATTGCCTTTTTATTTGCCTTGTTTTTTGTTTGCCTTTTTCTTGTCCGATCTTTTTCGTGTTGTCTTGCTTACCTACATTATCGTTATGGCTAGTTCTTCCTCTATTTGCGTGTACTGATGTCGCTTGAACTACGTCGGTATTTCCTGAAAGAGGAAGGGATGATGCAACACAGCTACGGTAGGTATTTCCCTTTCGTGTTGTCTATGACCATGAGATCATGCAACTCACTGACACTGGAGGATTACCTTGTGTGTATCAAACGTCGCAACATAACTGGGTGACTATAAAGATGCTCTACAGGTATCTCCGAGGGTGTCTGTTGAGTTGGCATGGATCAAGACTGGGATTTGTCACTCCTTATGATGGAGAGGTATCTTAGGGCCCACTCGGTAATACAACATCACAATGAGCTTGCAAGCAATGTGACTAATGAGTTAGCCACGGGATCTTGTATTACGGAATGAGTAAAGACACTTTCCAGTAACGAGATTGAACTAGGTATGGAGATACCGACGATCGAATCTCGGGCAAGTAACATACCGCTAGACAAAGGGAACCGCATACGGGATTGATTGAATCCTTGGCATCGTGGTTCGAATGATAAAGATCTTTGTGGAATATGTGGGAACCAATATGGGCATCTCGGTTCTGCTATTGGTTATTGACCGGAGTGGTGTCTCGGTCATGTCCACATTATTCTCGAACCCGTAGGGTCCGCACGCTTAATGTTCGGTGACGCTAAAGTAGTATTGGGATATTCACGTTGGTGATCGAATGTTGTTCGGAGTCCCGGATGAGATTCCGGACGTCACGAGGAGCTCCGGAATGGTCCGTAGGTAAAGATTTATATATGGGAAGTCATATTTTGGCTACCAGAAAAGTTTCGGGTTTTACCGGTATTGTACCGGGAAGCTTCCGGAAGGTTCGGAAGGTTCTAGAAGGTTCCGGAGGGTTTTGGATGAGTCCAGAAGGGTCCCTCCAGCACCTAGGGCATGCATGGGCTGTAGGGGGGCGTACTAGCCTTATTGAGCAAGGCGCACCAGCCCCCTAAGGCCCATCCGCATAGGGGAAGGGAAACCCTAAGGGGGAGGGCCCTCCACTTGGCTTGGAGGGCACTCCCCCCCTTTGGACGCCTCCCCTCCTTGGAGGGCGCCCCCAGCCCTCCAACACCCCTATATATAGAGGGGAGGAGGCGCAAGGGCTGGACACAACAATTCCCACGCCCTGCGGCCTCCTCTCTCTCCCGTTCTTCCTCGTTCGTAGTTCCGGAGGCGCTTGGCGAAGCCCTGTTGGGATTGCTCCACCACCATCTCCACCATGCCGTCATGCTGGTGCCTGGTTGAGATCCCATCTACTTCTCCTCCCTCTCTTGCTGGATCAAGAAGTAGGAGACATCATCGAGTCATACGTGTGCTGAACGCGGAGGTGCCGTCTGTTCGACACTTGATCGGGAGTTTGTGGACGGATCGTGATTGGATCGCGAAGACGTTCGACTACATCAACTGCGTTTCTTAACGCTTCCGCTTAGCGATCTACAAAGGTATGTAGATCCAATCTCTCCTCTCGTAGATGTGCATCTCCTAGATTGATCTTGGTGAGCGTAGGGAATTTTTTGTTTCCCATGCAACGTTCCCCAACAGTGGCATCATGAGCTAGGTCTTTGCATAGATGACATCACGAGTAGAACAAAAAGGAGTTTGTGGGCGTTGATGTTCAGATTGCTTCCTTCCTTAGTCTTATTTTGATTCAGCGGTATTGTGGGATGAAGCGGCCCGGACCAACTTTACATGTCCACGTACATGAGACCAGTTCCATTGACTGACATGCAACTTGTTGCATAAAGATGGCTAGAGGGTGTCTGTCTCTCCCACCTTAGTTGAATCGGATTCGACAAAGGCGGTCCTTGTAGAAGGTTAAATAGCAACTTGAATATCACGGTTGTGGCTTTGCGTAGGTAAGAACGGTTCTTACTAGTCACCCATAGCAGCCACGTAAAACTTGCAACAACAAAGTAAAGGACGTCTAACTTGTTTTTGCAGGGTATGTTGTGATATGATATGGCCAAAGACATTATGAGATATATTAGATGTATGAGATGATCATGTTTTGTATAAATTATCACGACTTGCATGTCGATGAATACGGCAACCGGCAGGAGCCATAGGGTTGTCTTTAATTATTGTATGACATGCGTGTCAATCATTAAGCGCTATGTAATGCTTTACTTTATTGCTAAGTGGTAGCAATAGTTGTAGAAGCATGGTTGGCGTGACAACCCCGATGGCGACACGATGATGGAGATCATGGTGTCATGCCGGTGACGATGGAGATCATGCTGGTGCTTTCAAGATGGAGATCAAAAGCACAAGATGATGGCCATATCATGTCACTTATGATTTGCATGTGATGTTAATCCTTTTTATGCATCTTATTTTGCTTAGGACGACAGTAGAATTATAAGGTGATCCCTCACTAAAATTTCAAGATAAAATTGTGTTCTTCCCAAGTGTGCACCGTTGCGAAAGTTCGTCGTTTCGAAGCACCACGTGATGATCGGGTGTGATAGACTCTACATTCGCATACAACGGGTGCAAGCCAGTTTTGCACATGCGGAACACTTGGGTTAAACTTGACGAGCCTAGCATGTACAGACATGGCCTCGGAACACAAGAGACCAAAAGGTCGAACATGAGTCATATAGTAGATATGATCAACATGGAGATGTTCACCATTGAAACCAGCTCATCTCACGTAATGATCGGACTTGGGTTGGTGAATTTGGATCATGTTACACTCGGACAACCGGAGGGATGTTGATTTGAGTGGGAGTTCTTAAGTAATAGGATTAATTGAACTCATTATCTTGAACAAAAGTCTAAGTTGTCTTTGCAAAATTATGTTGTAGATCAATGGCTCGTGCAGTAGCTCCCCTGAATTTCAATGCGTTCCTAGAGAAAGCTAAGCTGAAAGATGACAGAAGTAACTTTGTGGACTGGGCCCGTAATCTGAGGATTATCCTCACGGCTGCTCAAAAGAATTATGTCCTTGATGCACCGCTTGGTGCGCCACCCCCTCCAGCAACTGCGGACGCTATGAACGCCTGGCAGTCGCGCGTTGATGACTACTCAATAGTTCAGTGCGCCATGTTGTATGGCTTAGAATCAGCACTTCAAAGGCGTTTTGAACGTCAAGGAGCATATGAGATGTTCCAGGAGTTGAAGTTTATTTTTGAGAAAAATGCCCGGATCGAGAGGTATGAGACCTCCGATAAGTTCTATGCTTGCAAGATGGAGGAGAACGGTTCTGTTAGTGAGCACATACTCAGAATGTCTGGGTATTACAACCGTCTAGCTGAGTTGGGAGTTGAGCTCCCGCCTGAGGCGGTCACTGACAGAGTTCTTCAATCACTACCACCTAGCTACAAGAGTTTTGTGTTGAACTATAACATGCAAGGGATGAACAAGTCAGTCTCCGAGCTGTACGCGGTGCTGAAAATCACGGAGTCAGACATCCAGAAGGTGCATCAAGTGTTGATGGTCAATAAAACCACTAGTCTCAAGAAGAGCAAGGGAAAGAAGGGAAACTTCAAGAAGGGTGGTAAAGCAGTTGCCCCTCCCGTGAAGAAACCCAAGGCTGGACCCAAGCCAGAAACTGAGTGCTTCTATTGCAAGGGAACTGGCCACTGGAAGCGGAATTGCCCCAAGTATCTGGCCGATAAGAAGGGGGCCAACGGTAACAAAGGTATATATGATATACATGTTATTGATGTGTACCTTACCAGCTCTTGTTGTAGTGCCTGGGTATTTGATACCGGTGCGGTTGCTCACATTTGCAACTCTAAACAGGAACTACGGAATAGACGAAGGCTGGAGAAGGACGAAGTGACGATGCACGTGGGAAATGGTTCCAAGGTTGATGTGATCGCCGTCGGCACGCTCACTCTTCGATTACCATCGGGATTAGTGATAAACCTGAATAATTGTTATTTAGTGCCTGCGTTGAGCATGAACATTATATCTGGAGCTTGTTTAATGCGAGACGGTTACTCATTTAAATCAGAGAATAATGATTGTTCTATTTATATGGGTAATATCTTTTATGGTCATGCACCCATTGTGAGGGGTTTATTCGTATTGAATCTCGATAGTGATGATACACATGTTCATAACATTGATGCCAAAAGTTGTAGAGTTGATAATGATAGTACCACTTTCTTGTGGCACTGTCGCTTAGGTCATATTGGTGTAAAGCGCATGAAGAAACTCCATGCTGATGGACTTTTGGAGTCACTTGATTTTGAATCACTTGACACATGTGAACCATGCCTCATGGGCAAGATGACCAAAACCCCGTTTTCTGGTACAATGGAACGGGCAAGTGACTTGTTGGAAATCATACATACTGATGTGTGCGGTCCGATGAGTGTCGACGAGCGCGGTGGATATCGTTACTTTCTCACCTTCACCGATGATTTGAGTAGATATGGGTATATGTACTTAATGAAGCATAAGTCTGAAACGTTTGAAAAGTTCAAGCAATTTCAGAGTGAAGTTGAGAATCACCGTAACAAGAAGATTAAATTCCTACGATCTGATCGATGGGGAGAGTATCTGAGTTATGAGTTTGGCAATCACTTAAGACAATGTGGAATTGTTTCACAACTGACACCGCCTGGAACACCATAGCGTAATGGTGTGTCCGAACGTCGTAATCGTACCTTACTGGATTGGTGCGTTCTATGATGTCTCTTATCGATCTGCCACTCTCATTTTGGGGTTATGCATTAGAGACAGCTGTATTCACTTTAAATAGGGCACCATCTAAGTCCGTGGAGACGACACTGCATAAACTGTGGTTTGGCAAGAAACATAAGTTGTCGTTTCTTAAGGTTTGGGGCTGCGATGCTTATGTCAAAAGGCTTCAGCTAGAAAAGCTCGAACCCAAAGCAGACAAATGCGTCTTCACAGGATACCCAAAGGAGATGATTGGGTATACCTTCTATCTTAGATCCGAGGGCAAAGTGTTTGTCGCTAAGAACAGGTCCTTTCTCGAGAAAGAGTTTCTCTCGAAAAAATTGAGTGGGAGGAAGATAGAACTTGATGAGGTTGTTGAACCTTTACTTCAACCAGAGAGTAGCACAACACAGAAAGATGTTTTTGTGGCACCTATGTCAGTTGAAGAGGAAGCTAATGATAGCGATCATGAAGTTTTGGATCAAGTTACTATCGAACCTCGTAGGTCGACAAGGGTGTGTACTGCTCCTGAGTGGTACGGTAACCCTATCTTAGAGGTCATGTTGTTGGACAACGATGAACCTACGAGCTATGGAGAAGCGATGGTGGGCCCGGATTCCGACAAATGGTTAGAGGCCATGAAATCCGAGATGGGATCCATGTATGAAAACAAAGTATGGACTTTGGAAGTATTACCTGAAGGGCGAAAGGCCATTCAGAATAAATGGATCTTCATGAAGAAGACAGACACGGACGGTAATTTCACCGTCTATAAAGCTTGACTTGTGGCAAAGGGGTTTTCACAAGTTCAAGAAGTTGACTACGATGAGACTTTCTCACCCATAGCAATGCTTAAGTCCGTCAGAATCATGTTGGCAATAGCTGCATTTTTCGATTATGAAATCTGGCAGATGGATGTCAAAACAGCGTTCCTTAACGGTTTCCAGAGAATGCTGACAAAGTGTGCAAACTCCAGCGATTCATTTATGGACTGGTGCAAGCATCTCGGAGTTGGAATCTTCGCTTTGATGAGGTGATCAAAGCGTTTGGGTTTATACAAGTTTATGGAGAAGGTTGTATTTACAAGAAAGTGAGTGGGAGCTCTATTGCATTTCTAATATTATATGTGGATGACATATTGCTGATTGGAAACAATATAGAACTTTTGGAAAGCGTGAAGGAATATTTGAACAAGAGTTTTTCAAGGAAGGACCTAGGAGAAGCTATTTTCATATTAGGCATCAAGATCTATAGAGATAGATCGAGACGCTTAATAGGACTTTCACAAAGCACATACCTTGATAAGATTTTGAAGAAGTTCAAAATGGATCAGTCCAAGAAGGGGTTCTTGCCTTCTTTTGCAAGGTGTGAAGTTGAGTAAGACTCAATGCCCAGCGACTACAAAGGATAGAGAAAAGATGAGTGTCATCCCCTATGCTTCTGCCATAGGCTCTATCATGTATGCAACGCTGTGCACAAGACCGGATGTCAGCCTTGCCATAAGTATGGCCGGAAGGTTTCAAAGTGATCCAGGAGTGGAACACTGGACAGTGGTCAAGAATATCCTTAAGTACGTGAAAAAGACTAAGGAAATGTTTCTCGTTTATGGAGGTGATCAAGAGCTCGTCGTAAAGGGTTACGTCGATGCAAGCTTTGACACTGATCCGGATGACTCTAAGTCTCAAACAGGATACATATATATTCTGAATGGGGGAGAGGTAAGCTGGTGCAGTTCCAAGCAAAGCGTGGTAGCTGATTCTACATGCGAAGCGGAGTACATAGCTGCCTCGGAGGCAGCGAAGGAAGGTGTCTGGATGAAGCAGTTCATGACAGGTCTTGGTGTTGTGCCCAGTGTACTAGACCCAATGACTCTGTTCTGTGACAACACTGGTGCCATTGCTCTAGCCAAGGAACCAAGGTTTCACAAGAGGACCAGACACATAAAACGACGCTTCAATTCCATTCGCGATGCGATCAAGGAGGAGGACATAAACATTTGCAAAGTACATACGGATCTGAATGTTGCAGATCCGTTGACTAAACCTCTTCCACTGGCAAAACATGATCAACACCAGAACTCTATGGGTGTTAGAATTATTACCATGTAATACTAGATTATTGACTCTAGTGCAAGTGGGAGACTGTTGGAAATATGCCCTAGAGGCAATAATAAAGTGGTTATTATTATATTTCCTTGTTCATGATAATCGTTTATTATCCATGCTATAATTGTATTGACTGGAAACTCAAATACATGTGTGGATACATAGACAACAACAAGTCCCTAGTGAGCCTCTACCGGACTAGCTCGTTGATCAAAGATGGCTATGGTTTCCTGGCCATAGACATGAGTTGTTATTTGATAACGGGATCACATCATTAGGAGAATGATGTGATGGACAAGACCCAAACTATAAACATAGCATATGATCATATCAAGTTTATTGCTATCGTTTTCCGTATGTCAAGTATCCGTTCCTATGACCATGAGATCATGCAACTCACTGACACTGGAGGAGTACCTTGTGTGTATCAAACGTCACAACGTAACTGGGTGACTATAAAGATTCTCTACAGGTATCTCCGAGGGTGTCTGTTGAGTTGGCATGGATCAAGACTGGGATTTGTCACTCCGTATGATGGCGAGGTATCTCAGGGCCCACTCGGCAATACAACATCACAATGATCTTGCAAGCAATGTGACTAATGAGTTAGCCACGGGATCTTGTATTAGGGAACGAGTAAAGAGACTTTCCAGTAACGAGATTGAACTAGGTATGGAGATACCGACGATCGAATCTCGGGCAAGTAACATACTGCTAGACAAAGGGAACTACATACGTGATTGATTGAATCCTTGGCATCGTGGTTCGACCGATAAAGATCTTCGTGGAATATGTGGGAACCAATATGGGCATCCAGGTTCCGCTATTGGTTATTGACCGGAGAGGTGTCTCGGTCATGTCCACATGATTCTCGAACCCGTAGGGTCCGCACGCTTAACGTTCGATGACGCTAGAGTAGTATTGGATATTCACGTTGGTGACCGAATGTTGTTCCGAGTCCCGTATGAGATCCCAGACATCACGACGACCTCCGGAATGGTCCGGAGGTAAAGATTTATATATGGGAAGTCATATTTTGGCTACCGAAAAAGTTTTGGATTTTACCGGTATTGTACCGGGAAGCTTCTGGAAGGTTCTAGAAGGTTCCGAAGGGTTCCGGAGGAGTCCGGAAAGGTCCCTCCAGCACCTAGGGTGTGCATGGGCTGTAGGGGGTGTCCTACCCTTATTGGGCCAGGCGCACCAGCCCCCTAAGGCCCATCCGCCTAGGGGAAGGGAAACCCTAAGGGGGAGGGCCCTCCACTTGGCTTGGAGGGCACTCCTCCCCCTTTGGACGCCTCCCCTCCTTGGAGGAGGGGCTAGGGCTGCGCGGCGCAAGGGCTGGACACAACAATTCCCATGCCCTGTGGCCTCCTCTCTCTCCCGTTCTTCCTCGTTCGTAGTTTCGGAGGCGCTTGGCGAAGCCCTGCTGGGATTGCTCCACCACCATCTCCACCACGCCGTCGTGCTGGTTGAGATCCCATCTAATTCTCCTCCCTCTTTTAAAGGATCAAGAAGGAGGAGACGTCATCGAGCCGTACGTGTGCTGAACGCGGAGGTGTCGTCCGTTCGGCACTTGATCGGGAGTTCGTGGACGGATCGTGATTGGATCACGAAGATGTTCGACTACATCAACCACGTTTCTTAACGCTTCCGCTTAGCGATCTACAAGGGTATGTAGATCTAATCTCTCCTCTCGTAGATGTGCATCTCCTAGATTGATCTTGGTGAGCGTAGGAAAATTTTTGTTTCCCATGTAACGTTCCCCAACAGGTGAGCTATCGGGGAATCATTGAAATTTTTTTAGTACTTGCCAAGTTTCACCGGGGAATGATATTCATGGAAATCGTGGCAAAAAAACAAAACCAGCACCTCAAAATGCTTTTGTTTTGGAGCACCGATATTGTGTTTTATCCATGACTTCCACGAATGGCATTCCCCAATGAAACTTGGCAAGCACTCTAAACATTGGTCAATGTTTGCCAAAAAAATTTAGAATTTATTTTCAAGTTTTCAGATTTTAATGTTGATCCTGAGATCATATGAGCTCAAACTGAGATGGGGATTTCCCAACACTTTTTTCATGAATGCAAATGACATGCGCATATAGTGATGTTTTTCTGAATATTTTGATATCTTATTTGTATTTTTCTGAATTAGAATGATTTTTTATGAAGTTTTCAAAGTAACGGTCAAATCGTCAAAGGGCAAAAGCATAAAAGGAGCGAAGTGGCTTGGGAAGAACCGAGAGTTTTTGCAAACTAGGGGTAAAACTGCCGAGTGGAACCCAACTAGGGGCATCAAATTAACTGTCCCTAATTATAAAGCGTCCTCTAAACAATTTTAAAGCTATATTTCTAGAAAGTCTGCTAGAGTTGCTCTTGCGCAAAACGAAAATGCACATGAGACAATTATTTTTGAAAACGAGATAGAACTGTTTCTTTTTTTTTAGCGAGATAGAACTGTTTCTCGCTTAGTGCGAGTCGGGAGCTTCTCTTGCTTGAAGGATTTTCCTCTCCCGTGGTACCTGGGCCGGACCGTTTCTCTATTTTTTTTCGCCTACACCGTCTCGCATGCGAGAAGACGCTCGCTCTCTTTCCTTGGATTTTTCTTTTTTCTGTCTATTGGCGGGATTTGTCCGGTTTTCAATGCTTTTTTCGTTCTTTTTTGTGTGTGTGTGTTTGTTTATGGTTTCTTTGGTTTTCACTGCCTTTTTATTTTCTGTGTGTTTTCTTTATGCTTTTCTTTGGTTTCATAGTTGTTTTTTCTTTCTTTCTTTCTAGTGCTTTTCCTTACGGTTTTCAATGGTTATTTTCTTTACTTTATTTTTCTATGTGATTTCCTTACGGTTTTCATCTTTTTTTTTACTTTATTTCTTTTGTTTGTTTTTTTTCCTTTACAGTTTTTCAACACATGTCTACATTTTCATGCACACCATGCTTTTTTTGTATACGTCAAGAACATGTTGTAATACGTGTTTAACATTTTTAAATACATTATTAACATTTTTTTCAAAAATGTGATTTGCTGTCTATTATTTTCATACACATTGGACATTTTAGGTATACATCTAAAACATTTTGTATACACATTCAACATTTTTCATATACAATTAAAAAATTTCAAATATATTTATTAATGTCTACTTTGTCCGTACACATTGAACATTTTTCTTAAACATCCAAAATATTAATTTTATGCATGTTTAACATTTTTTTTAAATGCATGATTCACATTTTTTTTTAAACTATGCAAAGTGATTTTTGAAATGCAAATATTTGGAAAATTCAGAAATATAAACAAAAGTGAAATGAAAGCAAAAATGAAAGCAAAAAACGGAAAAGAAACAGGCTAGCTAGTCAGTGCAGTTGTGAGCTGGGCCCAGCCCATGGTCGTGAGCGCTAGAGGCGAGATGTGCGTCCAATTTTCTATAAGTGAGGTATAAATGTGCCCGAGACACAGGAGAGCAACTAACTGTCCAGAGGTCATTGGTGCCCAAGGAGCAAGCCAAGTGTTGCGTCCAGCCGCAGCTAGATATCGTGTGCTAGATGCTCCCTCTGGATTTCGTTTCTTTATTTTTCTATACGCGTTTTTGAGTTTTAGATGGTTTTCCCGGGTTTTTTTGGCTTTTTGGTTTTCGTCCGGTTTTCCCTAGGTTGTAGTGAACTTTTTTTTGCGTTTTTTTGCACGGAAAAAACATTTGTGTTTCCACGAGAAGCGCATATTTACTTCTCGTGGAGGCACAGATTTGCTTCCGCGTCTCAAAAAATAAAAATATATTTGTGTTTCCATGAGAAGCATAAATTTTCTTCTCGTGGAAGCGAAAATTAAAATAGTTAATTAAGTTTAGAATGTGCTTTCCTCGCAGAGTTGGTTTTAACCGGAACCGCGCTCTTGCCTTCTTCTTGTGCCCCTTTTTTTTTAAACAGAGGAAAAAGACTTGCCTCATTCATTAGATAGAGGAAAGTTTTAACAAGGTTCGCGAGCACTGCCCGAAGGCCAAAAGAAAAGAAACAAGCCGCTACTCTCCCGACAAGAAGTGTCCCAGGTGCCCCTTAATTATTGATCTGAACTCAAGTTAGATTAGAGTGCCTCGATCGCTAGAATCTCTTGCAACACGGGATTTCTCAGCAAATGGTTTTTCGAGGGCACGAAATTGAGAAGTGATGCATATTTGCTTTCACGAGAAGCACAGTTGTGCTTCCTGAAAAGGGAAAAAAGTGAAAAAAAGTGCTTCTGAACCCCCCCCCCCTTTTTAGTCATTCATTTTTCGTTGCCGGTTTTTTGGTTTTCATTTTTTTAATCTTTTTTTGTATTGTTTTTTTGGGTTTTTCTGGTTTCTGGTTTTTCCGTGCAAAAAGTTCATCGAAACATATTAACACGGGGTCTAGTTTCGAAGAAGTCAACGCAAGAAATCCAAGGGTGAAAAGGGTTCGGGATTTGGACGCATGTTTCAAGAGATAAAACAATTTGAATAAATGAATCTACGGAAAAAAAGAGAGAAAATTTCCAAGTTGCGACAAGAGGCGCACATGCAGTGTGCCACTTGTCAGCGTATGAGAAGATGGGAGTGAACTTTGTAAGGATTAACTTTAACTAGTGATTTCGGAGACGCAGAGCCGAGTTCGACGCGCATGCAAAATAATATGTTTCTCTAAGATGGCCCAGGATAGCTTGCCCACAAAATTTGGGCCGGCAGATGCTCTTGGGTCATGGCGGCCCAGTCTCAAGGCATTACTGGGCCAGCAGGCATGCGACCATGCTTCACTTCATTCGATCAAAAATAAAAAAAGAACTCCATTCGCACTCTTCTTTTTCATGCCGCCATCGAGAAAACCACTCTGATCTCGTCGCTAGCACACATCCTTTCCTGCCAGCAACATCAAGTCTTGGTGTCACGCCCCACCGAGATCAACAAACAGAGCGCGCCCGCAACAACCAATCCGCGGGAAGGTTTGCTCATCATCTGGCCTAGCTTGTGCGGCGTACAGTGGCAAGCATGCAGTGGAGCGAGCGTCACGCAGCCCACCTACCACACCACCTCGCCGGCGCGCCATGCGCCAACCGTTTCCGCTGCTTATGGTAGGTGGAACCTGTGGATGCTCGCCTCGCCAGGCCACCCCCCCACAACCCATCGCCACCAACAACACCAACCAGCCAGCCTCCCGGTCCGGTCCAGCAGAGCGTCGCGGGTCGCCGATCAACTTGCCGGTACGGCGGAAGAGCGCGCTCCATCCGCGCATGGATCCACCCGGCCAGCGCCATTACGCATGGGCCACGCCGGCGATAGGCGGAGAGCGATAGATTAGCCGGACATATGCATGTAGTGTAGTAGCAGGTTCCTGTCTTCTTAATGGGAATGCTGCGACGAGCATGACAGATCTGGACCAAAGCTATATACTACATTTCACGTCGAGAATCACATTATACCATTCGAAAACGTCGAGAGTCATGTATTTTCATGTGGCCAGCTTTGTCGTGCGTCGGCGGGCATCCATGGCGTCCATTGTCTGTAGGGCGTGGCACCTGTTCCAGCGACATATACGGCATATACTACATCCCAGCATACATTTCTCGAGCATCTGTTTTGTTCGCTTCGTGACCACCCGATCGGTAAGGTCAGGTCGACGACGTACGGGTACGGCTTTAATACCGAAATGGACCGGCCGGCAGAGTAAAAATGACACGAGAGAATAATGCATGGCATGCAGAGCTGCGGTAGGTAGGTGCCTGCCTTGGTGAAGTTCAAACCTAGCTTTCTGCCTACCACCGAGCACTAGTGCTACCCACTATGTTCAAAGGCCTGTATTCATCCGGCGGTCTGGCGCACGCATGATTCCAAGTTATTCTTCTTCTTTTGTGTGCTCATGATGCACCCATGTTCTTGATCTCTGAGTCCTGGTTGGTGACTTCCTGGAAACTGATCATTTCAGATGAGATAAAGCAAAGACCTAAATGGTGATCGAGAATTGGCAACGTTTTTGCCTTAGTATACCTTACTGTTGTGGGATTGCTACATGTTGGGGATAAGGCCTTCTTTGGTTTGAAGGAATCTCGTAAGAATTTCATAGGATAGGATTTCTATATGCAAAAAAAATTTGGAGCCCTTTGGTTTGTAGGAATAGAATCTTATTTCTATGCAGGAATTCTTCCTATCCTTCACATTTCATAAAAAAATATAAACATTAGTCTAGACTTAATGGAAAAAAATCTTATGATGTGAATCAAAGAGCATCTCTTTTTCTAAAATTATTCATTGGATTTGAGATACATGTCATCTCATTTTTTATGGCTTTCCTATTCCTATGATTTTCTTACCCTATAAAACCAAAGGAGGCCTAATCCTGGTTCATGCAGATAAATCAATGGAGATAACTGTCTCCAGAAGAAAAGAATAATGGCACATCAACTAAGAGCTAAGCGTCCCCGCAAACAAAAAGACTAAGAACTAGCTTAGTTTTTGCCTCTGAACTACAAAATCAGACAAATTTGATAGTCGACTTTCATTGCATATTTGGTTTATGAGCCTAGTCAAAAGAGTATGATTGATTCCTGCAAAAAAGAAGTATGATTGATGATGTGGAGATGGGTTGGTACATGTAGTGGATAAGAAAAAATAATCAAAATATACACAAAAGTATTATAAAAGAAATATATAAATATTACAAAAATAGAAAATCTATTGTTTTTTTTGAAAAATGGAAAAGAGCAAAGCCATAGAATTTGGATAAAATTAATCAGAATATGTAGTGGCAATAAAATTTAGAAAGATGAACTGAATATCTAGGGTACTTTAAGATGAAAAAGAGAAAATAAAATTATTTTTGAAAAAACCAGGAAAATTAATAACATCGCAAATTATTTATGGACCTTTATTAGTAGTCATGAGCTTTCTCAAATTCACTACCTTTTGACTAGTATTTCGCCTTTTCCCTCCTAAGTTTCAATTTTGTATCCTAGAATTTCAATATTTGCCCCATCGACATTAGAATACATTTTTCTATTGTCTTCGTGCTTTTTCTTCTAAATTTCTAGTTTTGATTTTTAATATTTTATATATTTTGTCGACGTGCTGGCCTTCGGTGGTTGATCTCGGTCATGACAATGACAACAAAAGGGTGTGTACTCCTTCCTGGGGGTGTTGTTGCCGAAGAAGTTGATGATTGTTTTTGTTACATACTCTGCTTAACAATTAATAATAGTGGTTGTGTGCATAGCGATGATGTAGAGGCCGAGGGTTTCGACCTCCCTTTCAAAAAAAAAGGTTTTCATCATATTTTCATGAGCTGCGTTATTTAACTGAAGTTAGAGCATCTACAACCGGACTCCTCAAATTGACCGGGCGGACGCAGGACCACTGACCGGACAGAAGAGAGAAGGAAAAAGTTGACCCAACCGGACCCCTCGAAGCCTCCTTAAATGCCCGAACTATTCGGTACTCCTCATATATGTGATGAGTATGAGGTGCGCCTGGGCGTGTCCGGTCAGTGTGTCTTGCGTCCGCCACATAGGATTTGGACCACCTTTTCTCTTTGTTTATTCTTTCTCTACTCCATCTCAGCCAATCACATGCATCCGACCGGATGTATAAGAGAAAAGTGGGGGACATGGCTACGAAAATAGAAATTTTAAGAGGTGATCGGTCACTATCCACGGACGTTTGAGGGGTAAGATTAGATGTAGATGCTCTTAGAGACCACATAGTATTATGTCTATTACTAAAAGACAATTATCAAAATTGTCAGGTTTTGTACAGCTTAGAAACCAATAATAAACTAAAATTTCAATAGTAGGTGGGAGAGAAAAATACAACTTTGAAAAAATGGAGATAGGGGGAGAAGACGGAAGCACTGACGTTAGCAATCCTACGACCGCCATTAGCTGCAGCCATAGGCCAAGTGCAATGCTTGGTTTGCTACTGTATGTCTGTATCAGTTGAACTCGTCGAGTGATCTTTCTTCACGTGTCTCACTCTCACCAACCCACCGAGGGAATGCTGTCTATTGAGTGTTGAGCGCCTAGCTGGGTTGAAGCTTAGGGTTGGTAGCATGTACTCCCTCCGTTCGAAATTACTTGTCGTAGAAATGGATGTATTTAGACGTATTTTAGTTCTAGATACATCCATTTCCGAGACAAGTAATTCCGAACGGAGGGAGTATGTAGGAGTGCATGCTCTAGCCAATGCAACCAAAAGACCGTTCTGATGAAAGAGATTATGCAATACATTTATACGTCAACAGCATGGCTAATTACTATAACCATGTCTTTGCATCTTGGGACATATGCAAGTAGTAATTCTCAGTCAACAAAATGATCGCTGATAATAAGCGGAATTGTTGGCAATCATTGACAATGTCAAACATCAACGCGCTCGTGCTCGCCAAACAAGTCAAATATAAACACAGAGCCAGAGACTATGCATGCTCGTATGCTGAATATTTCTTGAGTTGGCCTGGATTTTTGCCCTCGACTGGTGTAAATCCTACCTCGGTTAGCCGCAAAGGTTTTCACAATTCGGAAGAAACTGCATGGACAAGCTGAATGGTTTTCGTAACAGAGACGTGTCTAAAGCCAACAACGTGTATGTGCGTGAAAAGGGCTGCTCATGTAGCTAGAGACCAAAGACCACAGGAATTTTCCACGATACTACTCGGTACGTAGCTTCGCATGAGCACGGCCAAACGACATGCATTTTCTCCTCCAAAAAACCGGCTATGCTGCCACCGAACTTCTTCAACAAAATTACAAAAAAAAAAAACTTCTTCAACAAAAAATTTCTTCCAGGAAAAAGGAAACAAGAATTTTCCACCGACATGCATTTTTAGGATCACCAGAAACAAGAATCTGGCATGTATGTATGCATCTGACCGACACACCAACTATTTGTAGAGGCACATTTTGACTCTGTGTGACCAACGACTTGACCGCTCAAAAAGATCAGGTCGACATTCCGACGCAAACTTTGCCAGCCCCGTTAACCCCAACGGGCTCATAATCTTTTTCTCTCGCACGCATGCCTGCGACGGTGTGCACGCGGATGACCGACGAGACCCAGACCAGAGAACGCTGGGCGTTCCTTCCGTTTTCGCTCCTCGTGGGTGGAACTGTCGGAGTGGAGGGCTAAAATGACGCGTTTGTACGTCCAATTTGGCTCGATCTGGACTCTGATCGAGTGATCCAGCAGCTCCACAAAAGCTGCGTGCAGAAATTGAACGGAAAACCAACCACATGCTCCTGCAGCTTGGGGCTCACTTGCCCACTCACCACTGCAGTCGCACTCGAGAGATGTCTGACGTACGACTCTTCAGTGCAAATTACAGGCAGCAGCAGGGAAAATTCCTTCCAGTTACCGATACAGATTACCCCAAACTCCAATCTTTGAAGAGGAGAACATCAATTCCGTCTCAAAGAAGAAGAAGAAGAAGAAGAAGAAGAGAGAACATGAAAATGTAACCTTGGAAGAAATCATTCCATAGTTTCCAGCCAAGTCTGCCAAGTCAAGTGTGCAGTGAGAAAGCGAGAATGGATCTTCACGCAGGGCCAGCGCACTGAACTGCTCGGGAATGAAGATAGGTTCTACCCAACAAATTAATTCATAATGTCCGGGAAACAGCATGAAAGCGTCAAACTGCATTAGGAAATACTGAAGGAAGGTCACGAGTTCAATCAAAACCATATGACCTTGTGCTACCCTGAATTTAAATAGAATATGTGGGGTTCGTGGCACCCCGAAGAAAATACTAGGGAAAAGCCTATGGATCAACAGCAGATAACAACTCCTTCCCAGTGGATCATGCAGAACCCCACTCGCATTTTTTGGAGAAACAATCCAAGCTACTCTGTCAAAGCAAGGACCGCGTAACTGTTTTCTAAGATTTCTTTTCTTGTAGTTTTTATACACTACTAGCAGATGGTCCGTGTAAGCAGCCGCCCCGCTTGTTTTAAATGTTGCAATGTCACAAAAGGACATGCTTACATTAGTACAAGTTGCACGTTCGTATCTCGAAGTACAGCGTCTCAGGCATCAATTAGGTAAAGCTGCCTTCAGCAACAGGTTGTCGCAGAGCAGCAGACGCCACTCCAATTCGAAGAGCACTAGTCGCTTTGATGAAGCAGGTTAACACAGAGCCACATGATGCATGATTAACACCGAACGCTTGAGCATGTGAGCACACAATAAAATGGAGGTGAGCGCCGACATGGGCAAACACTCTGTTAAATAGCTATAATGATACATGAATTCCACTCCTCCGGAAAGGACAAAGGGAAGCCAAAAAAAGGAGGAGAAATTGCCATGTGCCTGCACAAACGGCCGAGCACCTTACGTTCAACTCGAGATGGAAGACAGGAGAGCGTGCGCTCGGCCTCTCTTCCCCGCACCAACCATCTTCTTGCGCACCCCGGCCAAGCGCAGCTGCCACGACGCCGCCACCGAGCGCCTGTGCGTAGTCACCACCCAGTCCGTGCGCTCCAACGGCCACTCGGGCACCCACCAATCCAGCGGTCAACCCCGCCTTCAGCTCCACACTCCACACCAACCCAACCCCCACACCCACCCTGCCCAGCTGCGCTCCCTATTTAACCCGTCTTCTCCCTCCGTTCATCTCCAAGAAGAGCCTCACCTTCTTCTGCACTTTGAGCTCCTCTTCAGCGCCACCGATCAATCCATCACCGCTCCCAGAATTCATCCAGATACGCATACGACCGCCCGGCTTCTAGCTTACTTGCTTTAGCACTTCTTTGCATATCTCGATGGAGTGCGAGAACGGGCGCGTTGCCGCCAACGGCGATGGCCTGTGCGTGGCACAGGCGCCGGCGCGGGCCGACCCGCTCAACTGGGGGAAGGCGGCGGAGGAGCTGTCCGGCAGCCATTTGGATGCCGTGAAGCGGATGGTCGAGGAGTACCGTAAGCCGGTGGTGACGATGGAGGGCGCCAGCCTGACCATTGCCATGGTCGCCGCGGTGGCTGCCGGCAGCGACACCAGGGTGGAGCTCGACGAGTCCGCCCGCGGCCGCGTCAAGGAGAGCAGCGACTGGGTCATGAACAGCATGATGAACGGCACCGACAGCTACGGTGTCACCACCGGCTTTGGCGCCACCTCTCACCGGAGGACCAAGGAGGGCGGCGCTCTTCAGAGGGAGCTCATCCGGTACGAATTAAACTACGAACAAATTATATTTCACATGTTGATCATCTCTGTCTGTGAGTTATGGAAGACTTATTTTTTTCGTGTTTTGCTCGTCTGTTCAGATTCCTTAACGCTGGAGCCTTCGGCAACGGCAACGACGGCCACGTTCTGCCTGCTGCGGCGACGAGGGCAGCCATGCTCGTGCGTGTCAACACCTTGCTTCAGGGATATTCTGGCATCCGCTTCGAGATCCTCGAGACGATCGCCACGCTTCTCAACGCCAACGTGACACCATGCCTGCCGCTTAGGGGCACCATCACCGCGTCTGGTGACCTCGTCCCGCTTTCCTATATTGCGGGACTGGTAACCGGTCGCCCAAACTCCATGGCCACGGCTCCGGATGGCACGAAGGTTAACGCGGCGGAGGCATTTAAGATTGCCGGCATCCAGCATGGCTTCTTCGAGCTGCAGCCCAAGGAAGGCCTTGCTATGGTGAACGGCACGGCAGTGGGCTCGGGGCTTGCATCCATGGTGCTTTTCGAGGCTAACATCCTTAGCCTTCTTGCCGAGGTCTTGTCGGCTGTCTTCTGTGAGGTCATGAACGGCAAGCCGGAGTACACCGACCATTTGACCCATAAGTTGAAGCACCACCCTGGGCAGATCGAGGCTGCCGCCATCATGGAGCACATACTCGAAGGCAGCTCCTACATGATGCTTGCTAAGAAGCTCGGCGAGCTCGACCCGTTGATGAAGCCAAAGCAAGATAGGTATGCACTCCGCACGTCGCCGCAGTGGCTTGGTCCTCAGATTGAGGTCATCCATGCTGCCACCAAGTCGATTGAGCGAGAGATCAACTCCGTCAACGACAACCCACTCATCGACGTCTCCCGCGGCAAGGCTATCCATGGTGGAAACTTCCAGGGCACACCGATCGGTGTGTCTATGGACAACACCAGGCTTGCCATTGCTGCGATTGGCAAGCTCATGTTTGCCCAATTCTCGGAGTTGGTGAACGACTTCTACAACAACGGTCTTCCTTCCAACCTCTCTGGTGGGCGCAACCCGAGCTTGGACTATGGCTTCAAGGGTGCCGAGATTGCCATGGCCTCGTACTGCTCCGAGCTCCAGTTCTTGGGCAACCCTGTGACCAACCATGTCCAGAGCGCAGAGCAGCACAACCAAGATGTCAACTCTCTTGGCCTCATCTCCTCAAGGAAGACTGCCGAGGCCATTGACATACTGAAGCTCATGTCCTCGACATTCTTGGTCGCATTGTGCCAGGCTATCGACCTCCGCCACCTTGAGGAGAATGTCAAGAATGCCGTGAAGAGTTGTGTGAAGACTGTGGCTAGGAAGACACTGAGCACCAACAACAATGGTCATCTCCACAATGCGCGCTTCTGTGAGAAGGACTTGCTGCTCACAATCGACCGTGAGGCGGTGTTCGCTTACGCGGATGACCCCTGCAGTGCCAACTACCCACTGATGCAGAAGATGCGTGCAGTCCTCGTGGAGCATGCCTTGGCCAATGGTGAGGCTGAGCGCGATGTGGAGACATCGGTGTTTGCTAAACTTGCCATATTTGAACAGGAGCTCCGTGCAGTGCTTCCAAAGGAGGTCGAGGCTGCCCGGAGTGCCGTGGAGAACGGTACTGCTACACAACAAAACCGTATCACTGAATGTCGATCATACCCTCTCTACCGGTTCGTGCGCAAGGAGCTTGGAACTGAATACTTGACTGGGGAGAAGACTAGGTCTCCCGGCGAAGAGGTGGACAAGGTGTTCGTTGCTATGAACCAGGGCAAGCACATTGACGCACTACTTGAGTGTCTCAAGGGATGGAACGGTGAGCCCCTACCTATCTGCTGAGGATCGAGAACTTGAAGAGAAGATAGAGTGCTTCAAAGTTCAGAAGGCTTCAGATGTTCTTAGCTGATAAGTGATAATACTGTTTTTTCATTGGATTTCCTTAGAAGTCGATGTTTTGTAATGTTCTTACAGAGCTGCCAGGTTGTTGCCAAAAATTGCAATTGCATGCTTTGGTAGTGATAGGTAGCCAGTAGAACTACTATGATGTAAGTTAAAAGAGGTACAATGTGATAAATATTCATGATAAATTTGCTTGTCCCTTTTTTGAGATCAATGGTCTAGTGGTTCTTGAGACAACTTCAAACAGTGCAAAGAATCTATTGTGTTTTCTTAACTGCAAAGAATCTACTGTTGGCATGTTATATGATGTGTGTGGAAACGACGCATCAACATAGACCGCGGATCAGAAAGTTAAAATAGTTCCTACATAGTCACTAGTGAGTTGTATATCTATAGTGGCTAGTTCCATCAACACGATGTGATGCTCTTCTTAGTCTTGTATCCAAGTGTTGCTATTTACCAATTTGAGTCTTGATGTTCTCCGACTTCACCTGGTGATACAGACATATTTTAGATAAATAAATATTTTTATTTCTTTGTCGGCAGCCGAACACAAATACTACCTCTGTAAATAAATACAAAATGTTTTAGAGACTGGACACACTTTATGATTAATCACGAACTTTCTCCAATTCTCTACTTTTTGAATAATAATTCGCATTTCCCCTTCCAAGTTTCATTTTTTATCCTAGAATTTCGCTAGTTCCTACTTTGATATTGAAAAATATACACTCTAATGCCTTCGTGTTTTTTCTTCCCGATTTTTTTTTGTTTTAATATTTCATATATTTTCATCGTATTTCCATGAGTCGTGTTATTTAACTGAAGTTAGAGACCACATAATATTATGTCTATAATACTAAAACAGAAAGATCAAAATTGTCTGATGTTATAGCTTAGAAACCCCAACCCGCAAAAAAAAACTTAGAAACCACTAATAAACTCAAATTTCAATAGTAATAACTGGGACAAAAATGCATCTTTGAAAAAATGGAGATAGGAGGAGAAGACGGAAGCACTGACGTTAGCAATCCTACGGCCGCCATTAGTTCCAGGCTTGCAGCCCTAGGCCAAGTAGCTTGCATGGTTTGCCACTGTATCAGTTGAACTAGTTGAGTCATCTTACTTCACGTGTCGCACTCTCACCAACCCATCGAGGGAACGCATGTCTAACGAGGGTTGGGCGCCTAGCTGGGTTGAAGCTTAGGGTTGGTGAAATTCTTCATCGTATGCACATCCATGGCTAATTAATCCCATCTGCCCCTGCGCCGCTCCCTCCCCGGGGCGACACAGGCGGCGAACCCCCCCAACCTCTCCTCGCCCCACCCATCCCATCCATCCCCTTGTCGTCGCCGGTGGCCTCCGGCAGGCAAAGCCTGCGCGGAGCCGGCGGCGGCGGGGCTTGTGCCCCTCGTCGGCTGCTCTTTTGATGGGGAGATCTTAGGCGGCTGGTGACTGTCCGGAGCTCGTCTTCACGGCGGTGTCCTCGATCGTGGCAGCGGTGGTCGCTGGCGCGCGGCGCGGTGTCGCCACGATGGGAGCTCCGTCGCGGGCATGTGGTCGCGGTCTTGGCCGCCCGTGCGGGCCCGATCTGGGTCCTCGCGGGCCGCAGCTGGCGCGGGTGGTGGGGGCGAGATTCGGGCTCGGCCGGCGTGCCGTTCGCCAGATCTGGTATGGCGCGGTGCTGCGGCTCAGCACGCGGGCTGGTGGTGGCACCGGCTGTAGGTATCGTGGTGGTGCCATGGCCAGTCAGGCAGCGGCGGCCTGGATCCTTTCGTCCAGGCCCCGGAATAGATGGAGGCGGACCGTGCACGACATGCTTAAGGGAGGCTCTTCGAACAGATCCGGGTGAAAACCTGCTCTCAGCTAGCTGCCAAGGCCGGCGGTGGCGGCGCTGTCTGCGTCGTTCCCTTCTTAAAGGCATCGCCGTGGAGAAGTTCAAGGCCACACTCTGCTACCTCCGGGGGAAACCCTAGATCAGTAGATCGGATGACGACGGCGCTCTGGTGTCGTTTCCCTCTTGGGGGCGTCATTCTTGGAGGTGTACACGGGCCGAGGGACCAGTGGAAGGCTTCTTTGGTGGAGCGGTGCTTCAGCTTACGCATTGATGGCGGCGGATCTCGGCGGCATGGCGCAGTGGAGATTCGGTGTCCGATACGCGGAGATGGACTCGCGCAGGAGGAGGAAACTGTCTGGCGTCATGATGGCGTCGATGACAGAGAGGCCTGGCAAGGTCGGTGCATCAGTTCTGCTCTGAGGATGGACCGATGAAAGATGAAGGTGACAGCCCTCGCAGCGTGCGATGCTCACTGGGAGTGTGCCAGACTGGTGTTTGACCCAATCCAGGTAGTGCCCTCGATGGGGCATCCGGTTTTAGATGTTAGGTTTTGGTGCGATGTTTGTTTGGTATTAGGCCCGGACATTCGGCACACCTTCATCAAGGGGATAGGAGTAGCAACAGCGTTGTCAAGATGGTGGCTTCAGGCTTATTGATGTATCACCTTATATGGTCTTTGTGAATAATTAATAAAATGGCTGCATGCATCGTCCAGATGCAGAGGCCGGGGGTACATCCTCCTTTTCTAAAAAAAAATTATTGTATAAGTACTTAAAATCTGTCTATACTATAACCATGCTTAGGGTTGGTAATTCTCAGTCAACAAATTGATCGCTGATAATAAGCGAAGTTGTTGGCAATCATTGACAATGTGAAACATCAACACGCTGGTCAAACAAGTCAAATATAAACAGAGTTGGCAACTATGCATGCTCGTATGCTGAATATTTCTTGAGTTGGCTTTGGCTTTATGCCCTCAGACTGGTGTAAACGTACGCCCCTCAACTAGCAGGAAAGGTTCCAATCGTTGGGAAGAAACTGCATGGACATGTTGAATGGCTTTCGTTACAGAGACGTGTCTAAACTCTAAAGCCAACAACCTGTATGTGCGTGAAAAAAGGCTAAGCATGTAGAGACCAATGACCACATGAATTTTTCACGATATCACTCAGGACATTTCTAACTGATCCCTTGAAAATAGCGAAGGATTCGGTGTTGTAAACCCTTAGTGAAGTATTTTTACTTCACTAAAAGTTTTCGCCGGACCTAATCGATCCCCCTAAGTATTTTTTTTTCATTTGCATATCATTTTCGGCCATCGAAACACATGTTTTTGTTTTTTTATTTCATTCAACGGCATTTTGATACAATGGAGTACATAATTCACCAATTCTTCGCTACGAGAGCAAAATCAAAGACAACAAGAACCACAATGAGACACTTCAAAAGATATCCAACTTTCATAACTGCTCCCACTAGTTGGATTAATATCTTCTCTATGTCTTCATTATTGATTCTCTCTATTGGCTTCTCGAACTTGCACACTTCTTTCTTCTTCGATTCCGAAGAATTCGGCGTTGCTTCGCATTTAGTCTCATCTCTAATCTCTATTCTAGCAACGAGTGCACGAACATTTATCAAATTTGATGCTATCAATAGATCAATGTAATCTTCTTCCCAATATCAAAACTTGCATCCATCCTACACACAAATTTGAGCAAACAATGAGCTACCGAAATTGCGCCGAATCCGGTGAACAACCGAATCAAAAGAAGCACATGCCCCATCTTTTTTGCACTTGAAGAACACCCATTCGGTATGTTCCGGCGTGGTAGAAACTAGATGCACCATCTGCCGCGGGCAGTCGTTGCACTTTATGGCCAGCAACGGTGAGCCGACAAGCCGCTGGGCCAGCGCCGAGCCAGGGCAACGGTCGGGCTTGTCTTTGCTGGCGAACCACCGACGGGAGAAATCCAAGCGGCTAGAGGCGGAGTCAATACCTGCATGCGGCGCGGAGGTGTTGTCGGGGCTGTGCGGTCCGGTACCTGGCCAATCCATGGCAAGGCGCAGTCGCCGGCGGCCGGATGAGCCAGATCCGGCGGCAGTGGCGGCAGCCGCAGATCTACCGGTTGTGCGCCGATTACGGGGAGAGAGAGGCTCAAATCCGGGTGGTCAAGGACCGCGGCGGAGCCTACGGAGCGTCCGCGGTGGCGGGCGGTGGCCGGCGGGGGGTCGGAGGGGCGGCGCCGGCGTAGATGCGGCGCAGGAGTGGGGCTAGGAAGGCAGCAGAGGAGAGGAGATTTTTTTACTCGGTCAACGAGCGGTTGAGTAAATATAAAGAGGTGGGGCGCGGCTGAGGATAATTTATCCTCCACTAACACCGATTGAGGATCGGCTAGGTGCCGGTTAGAGGAGTAAAATCGAATTTGTACTTCTCTAACCGATTATAGAAATCAGTGCCGATTGGAGGAATAAAATCAAATTTATACTCGTTTAATCAGTTATAAGGGATCGGTTAGAAATACCGTAAGTATTTTCATATGAGCATGGCCAAACGACATGCATTTTCTCCTCGAGAGAGTCTGATATGCTCCCACCCAAGTTCTTCAACAAATATCTTTTTCTCTCAGGAAAAAAGAAATGTGTAGTCTTTTTTTACCCAAATGATAAGTGCCACACGTGTGACACGAAGTAACACTTCCATGAGATTTTTTACATTAAAATTGCCATCCGAAATAAAAAACCCTAAAAAAAACTGAGACTTGCCATACTTCACAATTAAAGTTACCATCCTCTTGTAACTAAACTTGTCATAAGAAAATGTCAGGGTGAAATTATTCTATGTCATACGTGTGGCACTTATGAAGGTCCTTTTTCTATAGACCGGACCAGAAACAAGAATCTGCCGTGTATGTATGCATCCGACCGACCCACTAACCATTTTTAGAGGCGCATGACTCCGTGTGAGCAACGACTTGACCACTCAAAAAGATCTGGTCGACATTCCGACGCAAAAACGATCCCAACGGTCCAAAATTCTTTGCCTCTCGCATGCCTGCGACGGTGAGCCGTGAATTCCCCCGTTTCCTTCCGCTTTCGCTCCTGCGACGGTGCGACGGTGAAACTGTCCGAGTTGAAGGCTAAACAGACTGAACGAACGACGACGGCCAGACAGGACGCCCATCGGTGTTTTCGCTTGTGGGAGTCGGGGGCTAAAATGACGCGCACGTGCAATTTGGCTCGACCTGGACCTGATCGAGTACCAAAAATTCTGAAGCAGCCTACAGGACTGAATTTGAACGGGAGACCAGCCACATGTTTCGGGCTCACCTGCAGCCACAGTCGAGAGAGTCATCAGTGCTTACCCGCAAAAAAAAAAAAAAAAAAGAAGAAGAGAGAAGAGAGAGAGAGAGAGAGAGAGAGAGAGAGAGAGAGAGAGAGAGAGAGAGTCTTCAGTGCAGACACAGCACCGCTGAAATTCTTTGCACTTACGGATACACATTACCCCAATTCCCAACTTTGAAAATGAGAAGAGAACATTACCCCAATTTCTAGCGTACAGCGTTCTAGGAAATCATTCCAGAGTTACTAGTAAATTTACTCACTTGCGAATGGAATAGTAGCAGGGAAGACCACCACCCAATTTCTTTAGATCAGTGGTGCTTGCTAAAGGAAGAAAATACTACATTGTGATTTGGATCACCGCCCAGCTTGTGCCGCGAGACTATTGACTGACGGACCGCCTGGCAGGACTGACCGGCGGACTGTCTCATTTTAAACACAACTGCTCTTCCCAACAAATTAATTTCGTAATGTGCGGAAAACAGCATGAAAGCGTCAAATTGCATTAGAAAATAATGAAGGTCACGAGTTCAATCAAAACCATATGACCATGTGCGGCCCTGAATTTTAATAGGATATGTGGGGATCGTCGCACCCGGAAGAAAATACTAGTGAAAGGCCTATGGATCAATGGCAGATAACAACTCCCAGTGGATAGCAGAACCCCACTCGCTTTTTTTTTTGAAGGCAACCCCACTCGCTTTGGAGGAACCAACGAGGCTACTTTGTCAAGGCAAGGACCGTGTCACTGTTTTCTAAGAGCATGGCTAATAGAACAGCCTCACGCTGCAGGTGGGAGTGGGAATAAGTGGGACTAGACTTCCCATCCCACTTAAAACGCCTTAGTCGGAGCCCATTGGACCAGAAAGAAATTAAGTGGGCTAGCACCTTTAGCCCACTGGAACCCCACTTTACCCTATTAGCCCATCCCGATAGCTTCTGGTGCAGGGAGGGCGGCGCCGCAGCGTGCACCCACCGCCGTCGCCGATCGATGGCAGCCGCCGCTGCACGGCGCACCCCGCCTCTTCCGGCTCGCACGTAGCCCCTCCCCTACCTCGCAGCTTCTCCCTACTCCGCCTCACCGCTGTTCCAATCAAGAATTCGACGAACACCTCGACCCTGGCCGGACGCGATGGGCAGGTCGCCGGTAGCACCAACCCCGACCCCCAGGTCACCGGCAGCATCAATCACGACCCCCGGGTCGCCGGCTGTCCCAACCCCGACACCCAAGGCGCCGGATGCGTCAATCCCGGCGCCCAAGGTGCCGGATGCGTCGTCGGCAGCAGGTGATCCATCAGAGTCAAGATACTTGCTTGATTCAGTGTATGATGCTTGTTAGAGATTTCCTTTCCATCACATCCAGTGCATGAAATGTTTCCTTACTTGATTCTTTGCTTTCCTGGGGTAATTTTTTAACTCATTAGGACATGGATGATGATTGATCTTTCATTGTATTTATGTGAAGTACTAAATGAGGTTCAGAGGTTGCAATTTGAAATTTGGTTGGTGTCAATGGAATTTGTAAATATTAAGATGGCCACTTTGAAATTTGCTTGGCATAAATGGAAAAAGAAGTTGCAGAGACACAACCCTCATGTGTCCACGTCCCGGTTAATTTTGTTTTGTTCTTTCATATTTTCTCTGAAAGATGATTCAGTTTACAAAAATGATCCATCAATGGTAGTGTGCTTCTTTTACCATGTCATTCCATTGCCTCGTAATAATGGTAACAAAATGACATGATTGTTCCTTTTTTTAAACTTGTTTCTATCTTATTATTTGCCTGAACTATCTTATTATTGCAGATGTGGAAGAGCATGAAAGTAGCTGTCGATGGTTTACTTTAGATGGATTTGTGATCTGTAGTTTCGTTTTTTCACTGTCTTAACACGCGTTCTAGTTCATGCCGCTTTTGCTTTCAGAAGAAAATTATTATTATTTTTTTGTTAATTTTACATGTTTGGCTCCTGCTGTTCTAGCGAGGATAACAAAATGGTACTGTGTAGGATCTTGAATTCCTGATTGCTGGTATCTGAAAACTGAATTCGTAGCAGTCAGAACTTTACTCATCTTATTTAACTTGGTTGTGAAAATTTTCAGATCCTGAAGAGCACAAGGGTACTGGTGAGCTCTTGCGTGCCATAAAAATTGAGAAGGCTAATGGTCCGGATCTTGATTATCTCTGAATCAAATTGCCCTTCTCATGTTATTTTGTCTACCCTTTTATTGTTTCCTAGAGGGATATTTCAATTGCAACAACTATCAAATTCTATTTCTCCTCTACCAGTTGTGATTCCAATGGATCCGGGTGGCAGCAAGAACAAAGGCTCCGGGAAAGAAGTGCTGTGTTCTCCATGTCACACTGTTTATTTGATGTCGCGCTGGGTGTTTTTGTTCCTCTTGCTACCAAGTTCAGTCTTTAAGTTTGAGCGAAATGCAGCTTAACGATGACTGACATTGTAGCGACTTGTAGTTTTATCCCATAAACTGTTCTGATGCATTTTGTAGTTTTAGCACATCACATGCTATTCTGATGAATACAATGCCTTGTATTGGCTGTAGGTGCAGTTGTAATATGAGAGTGTGACACCTTGTAGTTGTGCTTCATACAATGTCTTTCGTTAAGTGGGATGCTGGGATCCCACTTAACCCATGTAACGTTTGGTGGGTTACCCAATATTTTCCACCAATTTGTAGTGGGATCAGGTGGGCTGAGGTGGGATGCCCACGGGCAGTCCCACCTGCAGCGGAGAACAGCCTGCTGTTGGCTGTATGGTAATGCCATGTCACATAAATCCTTGGTAAAAATAGGCTTATATAATAGATTGGCTATAGGTTAACTACTAGGCTGGCTATAGCATTAAATGATTGCATGTGATGGAGATAGAAAGAACCCAACAGATTGGGAGGAGGGCGAAACGCCGGCCTAAAGCCATCACACAGGCTGCATGCAAGCTCTTGTTTCTGCGTATATTGTATCTGTGTACACGTTGGATCCCTATATATATAAAAAGCCACACCAATATTAGGGTGTCGAGTAGTTTCCCATAATCCCACGTTTTACATGGTATCAGTTTAGGATCGATTTGCTTCCGCTGTCCCGATCGCTATCTCGATCGCCCCCGATGGCGTCTGCCCCGACCGCTGCTCCGGCCTCCGGCCCGGCCGCCACTGCTCACGTCGCCCCGGCCTCCCCGTTCTCGGCATCTCGGCCAATGATTCCTCTGGTCGCCGCCCAGGCCGGTGCCGCCCCAGTTCATGACGCCACCCTCCAGCCACCAGTACTAATACGGCGCCGCCGCATCTCCCGTACTGGCCCCGCCCCACCCTCCAGCACATGGCGTGGCGCCCGCGGCCGCATCCTGGTGGTATTACCAGATGCATCAGCAGCCCCCAATGGCAACTAGTTCCTACGACGCCAATCACCAGCAATACCAGATGCATCAGCAACCCACGCCGGCAACTGGTTCCTACGGCGCCCATCACCAGCAGCCGGCGAACGCATCCTACGACGCCCAGCACCAGCAGCAACCGCCGGCGACCGGCTCCTACGGCGCCGCCAGGGCCACTCCATGGCCGACTCCGTCCGCACTGCCGCTTCCCTACGGCCCCTCTGCTCCGTTGGCTTACGCCTACCCGACAGCCTTGGTGAGCGCGCCTCCTTATGGCGCGTCCTCATCGTACAGGGCACCCTACGGTGGTCCGTCGACAGGCTGGTGGCCTCCTCCGTGCCACCGAGTGGTCCTTCACATCCGGGCTTTTATGCGCCGTCGCCGCCTTCAGATCATGGTGTACCTAATGCGCCGTTCTACTTTGCGCATCTCATCCCGGTGAAGCTGACGACGGATAACTATCTGTCATGGCGTGCTCAGGTGTTGCCACTTCTTCGCAGTCGCAACTTGGGGGGTTTTGTTGATGGCACTCTGTCGTGCCCCCCGCCATACTGATGTCTACTACACAACCTTCTTCTTATAGACTCGTGTTGGGCCTTCAAGCGCAGAGTTTTGTAGGACAGTAGCAAATTTTCCTCAAGTGGATGACCTAAGATTTATCAATCCGTGGGAGGCGTAGGATGAAGATGGTCTCTCTCAAACAACCCTGCAACTAAATAACAAAGAGTCTCTTGTGTCCCCAACACACCCAATACAATGGTAAATTGTATAGGTGCACTAGTTTGGCGAAGAGATGGTGATACAAGTGCAATATGGATAGTAGATATAGATTTTTGTAATCTGAAAATATAAAAACAGCAAGGTAGCAAGTGGTAAAAGTGAGCGAAAACGGTATTGCAATGCTTAGAAACAAGGCCTAGGGTTCATACTTTCACTTGTGCAAGTTCTCTCGACAATGATAACATAATTAGATCATATAACAATCCCTCAACGTGCAACAAAGAGTCACTCCAAAGTCACTAATAGCGGAGAACAAATGAAGAGATTATTGTAGGGTACGAAACCACCTCAAAGTTATTCTTTCTGATCGATCTATTGGGCTATTCCTATAAGTGTCACAAACAACCCTAGAGTTCGTACTAAAATAACACCTTAAGACACACATCAACCAAAACCCTAATGTCACCTAGATACTCCAATGTCACCACAAGTATCCGTGGGTTTGATTATACGATATGCATCACACAATCTCAGATTCATCTATTCAAACCAACACAAAGAATTTCAAAGAGTGCCCCAAAGTTTCTACCGGAGAGTCAAGACGAAAACGTGTGCCAACCCCTATGCATAAGTTCACAAGGCCACAGAACCCGCAAGTGGATCACGTGAATATCCCATTGTCACCACAGATAAACACATGCAAGACATACATCAAGTGTTCTCAAATCCTTAAAGACTCAATCCGGTAAGATAACTTTAAAGGAAAAACTCAATCCATTACAAGAAGGTAGAGGGGGAGAAACATCATAAGATCCAACTATAATAGCAAAGCTCGCGGTACATCAAGATCGTGCCAAATCAAAAACACGAGAGAGAGAGAGATCAAACACATAGCTACTGGTACATACCCTCAGCCCCGAGGGTGAACTACTCCCTCCTCGTCATGGAGAGCGCCGGGATGATGAAGATGGCCACCGGTGATGATTTCCCCCTCCGGCAGGGTGCCGGAACAGGGTCCCGATTGGTTTTTGGTGGCTACAGAGGCTTGCGGCGGCGGAACTCCCGATCTAGGTTTTGTTCTGGAGGTTTTGGGATTTATAGGAGGTGTTGGAGTCGGGGACAAGTCAAGGGGGCCCACGAGGAGACGACAAGGACGGGGGGCGCGCCCTAGGGGGGGCGCGCCCTCCACCCTTGTGGTGGCCTCGGGACTCTTCTCCGAAATCTTTTCGTTCCAGTATTTTTAATATTTTCCAAAAATATTCTCCGTGGATTTTCAGGTCAATAGGACTCCGTTTGATATTCCTTTTCTGCGAAGCTAAAAAATAAGGAAAAAACAGAAACTGGCACTGGGCTCTAGGTTAATAGGTTAGTCCCAAAAATCATATAAAATAGCATATAAATGTATATAAAACATCCAAGATCGATAATATAATAGCATGGAACAATAAAAAATTATAGATACGTTGGAGACGTATCAAGCATCCCCAAGCTTAATTCCTGCTCGTCCTCGAGTAGGTAAATGATAAAAACAGAATTTTTTATGTGGAATGCTAGCAAGTGCATAAGTTTGATCAATGATAGTTTCAATCACTTTTTCTAGCATCATTTTAAATCATAAACAGTAGCTCATCTCATAAAACTTCTCATGATCAAGTAGCAAGCTATTCACATGTCAAAGCATAGATCATAAACTTTCTTGAAAACTAACAAACTAGGTTCTCAGTCATCAAACAATTGCAATTCATCTTATTTTCAGGAAGGGTCTATGTAAGAGCTTTGATTTAGCAAATCCCACATACTCAACTATCATATAGTCTTTCATGATCGCTACCACTCAAAGCATATTTTTAGAACAAATAGCATCCATCGAACACAGAGAAAGATAGAGGCTTAATGTTTCGCCTCCCAACTTATTTATCATATAGATAATTGTCAACAATAATAATTCATGATCAAATATATTTGAATGGCCATATATGCTTAGATCTTTCCCCACCACATGATGCTTGCCAACTAAAGAGTAGGTTGGAATGAGAAGGAATACTACTGACTCTTGCATAAAAGTAAAACATAGGCCCTTCGCAGAGGGAAGCAAGGATTTGCAGAGGTGCCAGAGCTCGAAGCTTTTAAAACAGAGATGAAAATAATTTTGAGAGGTATGCTTTCATTGTCAACATAACAACCAAGAGTTCCCAATATCTTCCATACTAGATACATTATAGGCGGTTACCAAACAGAAAGGTAAAGTTTTTACTGCCCCTCCACCAACAATCACACTCCACAGCTTGTCCGAAAACAATGGGTACCGTCCAACTTTCAACAATCCTGGGGGAGTTTTGTTTGCAATTATTTGCGATTTTGTTTTTGATCTTTTGATCATAGGACTGGGCATCCCAATTACCAGCCACTTTCTCGTGAATGATAAGTGAATAAACACTCATCGTGAGAATAACCCACCTAGCATGAAAGATACTGACAGCCCCTAGTCGCTACATGAGCGATTCGGGCATACAAAACAGATTATTATTTGAAGGTTTAGAGTTTGGCACATGCAAATTTACTTGGAACGGCAGGTAAATACCGCATATAGGTAGATATGGTGGACAATCATGGAAGAAACTTGGTTCAAGGAGTTTGGATGCACAAGCAGTATTCCCGCTTAGTACAGAAATTTTGGCTAGCAAAAGATTCTAAATAGCAAGCACCACATGTTGGAGGATTCATAACAATATAACTTCTATACAAATATACCCAAGCATAACTCATTACGTTGTCTTCCTTGTTCAACTTCAACTAATTTGCTCAAGTTTGAAAATAGTTAATGGGGCTCACAATCATAGAACATGTCCAAGATAGTATATTTATATGTGAAATCTCTCTTCCTTCAATATTCTTTCATGAATTGTTCAAGTGACCAATACTGTGTTTGCTAACTATCAATAAATTTACCACCTCTACTTCTTATATGTGAAGTCATTACTCCCCATGAGATAAGCATATGAAACATATATAAATTCAGATTTATAATATTCAATTCATTCAACCATTTACTCATAGGATATAAGTGAAGCACGTGGGTAAATGACAAACTACTCCAAAAAGATGTAAGTGAAGATCAATGAGTAGTTGAATAATTATGTAGCTATGTGAAGACTCTCTCTCATAAATAAAATTTGAGATCTTAAGTACTTTATTAAAACAGGAAGCAAAGCGAAATAAAATGACATTCCAAGGATAGCACATATTATGTGAAGAAGTAAAAACTTAGGCTCAACCGAAACTAACCGATCATTGTTGAAGAAGAAAGGTGGGATGCCAACCGGGGCATCCCCAAGCTTAGATGCTTGAGACTTCTTGAAATATTATATTGGGATGCCTTGGGCATCCCCAAGCTTGAGCTTTTGTGTCTCATTAATTCCTTTTATATGATGGTTTCCCTAAACCTTAAAAACTTCATCCACACAAAACTCAACAAGAACTCGTGAGAAAAGTTAGTATAAATCATTGCAAAACCTTATCATTCTCTACTGTAGCAAATCTCTAAAATTATTATTTGAAATTGCATACTAAATGCCTCTGCATATTTAATACTCCTATCCTCAAATAGAATCATTAAACAAGCAAACATATGCAAACAATGCAAACATAACAGCAATCTGCCTAAACAGGACAGTCTGTGAAGAGTGCAATTGTACTCATACTTCCCAGCTCCAAAAATTCTGAAAAATTACCACACTGTAGAAAATTTGTTGTTACTAATTTTGTAAAAATTTCAAGATTTTACCACGTTCTTACTTTCCATAAGAATTCAGACAATGATAGAAAACTTTCTGTTTTCAAAACAGCAACATATAGACATGTAAAATAAGCATGGTAAGGCTATACTTGACCTTTTTATTGAACTAAAATATGCAAAACATTACTCTAAATAACATAAAGCAAATAATAATAAAATAAAATAACGCTCCAAGCAAAACTCATATCATGTGACGAATAAAAAATATAGCTCCAAGTAAGGTTACCGATAATGTTGAAGACGAAAGAGGGGATGCCATCCGGGGCATCCCCAAGCTTAGTTGCTTGGATCTTCCTTGAATATTACCTTGAGGTGCCTTGGGCATCCCCAAGCTTAGGGTCCTGTCAATCCTTATTCTCCTCATATCGATATCTCACCCAAAACTTGAAAACTTCAATCACACAAAACTTAACGGAACTTCGTGAGATGGGTTAGTATGATAAAACAAATCATTCACTTTGGTACTGTCAAGACAAGATTCATAATTTTTCTCACATTATTACTACTGTACCCTATCATTTCTACAATTTATATTAAGCAATATAACCCATAGAAACTAGAAAACAAGCAAACTATGCATCGAAAATAGAATCTGTCAAAAACAGAACAGTCTGTAAAGATCTGAATTAAGCTCATACTTATATAAGTAAAAATATTCTAAAAAATGAGGAAAACATATAAAATTTGTATACCAATAAACTGTAAAAAAATATAGTTTTTATACGCTCCTGTGAATTTAAACAATTCTGGGACTGGGCGCAAAAGTTTCTGTTTTTGCACAGAATCAAGTCAACTATCAACCACACTATCCCAAAGGCTTTACTTGGCACTTTATTGAAACAAAAGCTATAAAACATGATTACTACAGTAGCTTAATAATGTGAACACATAAAAACAGTAGGGGTAAATGTTGGGTTGTCTCCCAACAAGCGCTTTTTTTTAATGCCTTTTAAGCTAGGCATGATGATTTCAATGATGCTCACATAAAAGATAAGATTGAAACATAAAGGAAGCATCATGAAGCATATGACTAGTATATTTAAGTCTAACCCACTTCCTATGCATAGGGATTTTATGAGAAAACAACTTATGGGAACAAGAATCAACTAGCATAGGAAGGTAAAACAAGCAAAACTTCAAGATTTTAAGCACATAGAGAGGAAACCTGATATTATTGCAATTCCTACAAGCATATACTCCTCCCTCATAATAATTTTCAGTAGCATCATGAATGAATTCAACAATATAACCATCACATAAAGCATTCTTTTCATGATCCACAAGCATAGAAATTTTACTACTCTCCACATAAGCAAATTTCTCCTCATTCGGAATAGTGGGAGTATCATATGAAACTTGAATACTATAAATTGTTTCCACATTAAAAGAATAATGTTCAGAAAAATGGTAATCATAATTATGACAAGCTTTATAAATATAATCATCACTACTTTTTATAACATAAGTGTCATCACAATAATCATCATAAGTAGCAACCTTGTTCTCATCATAATCAATTGAAACTTCTTCCAAGATAGTGGAATCATTACTAAATAAAGTCATGACCTCTCCAAATCCACTTTTATCATTATAATAAGATTCAACACACTCCAAAATAGTGGGATAATTATTATCTAAAGTTGACACTCTTCCGAACCCACTTTCAAAAATATTGCAATCATCATAAATAGGAGGCATGCTATCATCATAATAAATTTGCACATCAAAACTTGGGGGACTAAAAATATCATCTTCATTAAACATAGCATCCCCAAGCTTGGGAGAAGCATTAATTACAGCAAATAAATTCTCAAACATGTCATTCTCATCAAACATAGCATCCCCAAGCTTGTGGCTTTGCATATTATAAGCATAATCACTCTCATCATTAATAATATGGATAGCACCAATGGTATAACAATTATTATCATCACAATTTTCTAAGTTGGTGCCAAAAAGATTCTCAAGATTATAACAAGTATCATTGCTTTGCCAATCATAATCATCACAATGAGTAATAGGCATAACAATAATAGGAGCAGCATCATTTGGGAGGGATACCTTTTTACCTTTGCTTTTTCGTCTTTTCTTTTTCTTCTTCACATCATGTGTGGGTTTAATCACCCTTTTGGAGCTCCTTATTGATGAGATTGGTTGAATAAAAGGCTCCTCCTCGTTACCTGATTCATCATAAGAAAAAATAGGAGGATATTGGGAAACTTCTT
Source organism: Thinopyrum elongatum (assembly GCA_011799875.1). Classification (NCBI taxonomy): domain Eukaryota; kingdom Viridiplantae; phylum Streptophyta; class Magnoliopsida; order Poales; family Poaceae; genus Thinopyrum; species Thinopyrum elongatum. The sequence goes on from CM022298.1 coordinate 525,831,271, forward strand.
CCCCTTCATTAGTATTCTCTTTATCTTCTATTTGTTTTCTTGTCTTTAAGTAATTGGCAATATAAGGATTCTCAATGCAATTTACCGCACAATACATATAAATTTCCTCTAGATCAAAATCAAGAAATTTCTCAAGGTTATATTCTGGAATACCCTTAGTTATACATTTCATTTCTTCATATCCCAGAAGCAAACTAAGTTCATTATGATGCGCAAGGGAAATCAAGTCATCATAATTTTTGGACATGATTCGATCATGAAACAATTTGCATTGGAGATTTAAATGACCACGTTCATTGCAAAGTTCACAAGGATGGCTAAAAATATTAAACTTTTCGGCACAAACATCTAGCCTCTCTTGCAACCATTTAGTTTCTAAATGCTTGTGCCTCTTGCAAAATCTATCTTCCCTTTTTGGTATGTAACGGCAAACTCTATGCACTCCACAAAAATTGACATGCTTATAAGAAACATTTTTATCATGACTAGTGCAATCATCATTAGTACTATGGTTGTTCAAAGAATTCATACTAACAACATTGCAATCATGCTCATCATTCAAAGATTGTATGTCAAATATTTTATTGCATTCTTCCTCTAGCAATTGAGCACAATTATCGGAATCCTTATTCTCACGAAAGATATTAAAAAGATGAAGCATATGAGGCAACCTTAATTCCATTTTTTATTTTCTTTTATAAACTAAACTAGTGATAAAACAAGAAACTAAAAGATTCGATTGCAAGATCTAAAGATATACCTTCAAGCACTAACCTCCCCGGCAACGGCGCCAGAAAAGAGCTTGATGTCTACTACACAACCTTCTTCTTGTAGACTCGTGTTGGGCCTCCAAGCGCAGAGTTTTGTAGGACAGTAGGCGTAGGATGAAGATGGTCTCTCTCAAACAACCCTGCAACCAAATAACAAAGAGTCTCTTGTGTCCTCAACACACCCAATACAATGGTAAATTGTATAGGTGCACTAGTTCGGCAAAGAGATGGTGATACAAGTGCAATATGGATAGTAGATATAGATTTTTGTAATCTGAAAATATAAAAACAGCAAGGTAGCAAGTGGTAAAAGTGAGCGAAAATGGTATTGCAATGCTTAGAAACAAGGCCTAGGGTTCATACTTTCCCTAGTGCAAGTTCTCTCGACAATGATAACATAATTAGATCATATAACAATCCCTCAACGTGCAACAAAGAGTCACTCCAAAGTCACTAATAGCGGAGAACAAACGAAGAGATTATTGTAGGGTACGAAACCACCTCAAAGTTATTCTTTCTGATCGATCTATTGGGCTATTCCTATAAGTGTCACAAACAGCCCTAGAGTTCGTACTAAAATAACACCTTAAGACACACATCAACCAAAACCCTAATGTCACCTAGATACTCCAATGTCACCACAAGTATCCGCGGGTTTGATTATACGATATGCATCACACAATCTCAGATTCATCTATTCAAACCAACACAAAGAACTTCAAAGAGTGCCCCAAAGTTTCTACCGGAGAGTCAAGACGAAAACATGTGCCAACCCCTATGCATAAGTTCACAAGGTCACAGAACCTGCAAGTTGATCACCAAAACATACATCAAGTGGACCACGTGAATATCCCATTGTCACCACAGATGAACACATGCAAGACATACATCAAGTGTTCTCAAATCCTTAAAGACTCAATCCGATAAGATAACTTCAAAGGAAAAATTCAATCCATTACAAGAAGGTAGAGGGGGAGAAACATCATAAGATCCAACTATAATAGCAAAGCTCGCGGTACATCAAGATCGTGCCAAATCAAGAACACGAGAGAGAGAGAGAGAGAGAGATCAAACACATAGCTACTGGTACATACCCTCAGCCCCGAGGGTGAACTACTCCCTCCTCGTCATGGAGAGCGCCGGGATGATGAAGATGGCCACCGGTGATGATTTTCCCCTCCGGCAGGGTGCCGAAACAGGGTTCCGATTGGTTTTTGGTGGCTACAGAGGCTTGCGGCGGCGGAACTCCCGATCTAGGTTTTGTTCTGGAGGTTTTGGGATTTATAGGAGGTGTTGGAGTCGGGGACAAGTCAAGGGGGCCCATGAGGCGACGACAGGGACGGGGGGCACGCCCTAGGGGGGGGGGTGCCCTCCACCCTTGTGGTGGCCTCGGGACTCTTCTCCGAAATCTTTTCGTTCCAGTATTTTTTATATTTTCCAAAAATATTCTCCGTGGATTTTCATGTCAATAGGACTCCGTTTGATATTCCTTTTCTGCGAAGCTCAAAAACAAGGTGTGACGACCCCGGCTTAATCATGCACTAACCATATGCAATATTTTCAAAGGGGGGCTGTATATGTGGACTGGGCTGCAGAAATGCCAGAATAGAGGGGGAAAGCCTAGTCCTATCGAAGACTAGCCTCTTCATCATCTTCATCGGTCTTGCAGCATTAGAAGAGTGCAGATTACATAATGTAAAGTAGTAGTAATGTCATCAACCTCGCCCAGAGATCCTTCCTCGACTCCCTGCGAGAAAGCAATCCCAGAGCCATACTATCCATTTATCATCTCAAGTTCTAGTTGTACCGATCGGGATACAACTCCGAGTGTCCGTTACCGTAGGATAGGCTATCGATAGATTAGTTCTTCCCTGCAGGGGTGCACCAAGTTACCCACCACGCTCGCTTAACTCCGGCCGGACACACTTTACTGGGTCATGCCCGGCCTCGGCCAAACGATACGCCGCAACCTGACCAAATACTTAACAGAGAGGTTAGCACGCCGGACTAAACCTATGCCCCCAGGGGTCTTGGGCCATCGCCCCGGGAACTCCTGCACGTTGCGAGGACGGCCGAGAGCAGACCTAGCAACCCCTTAATACAAGCGCATTTGCGTAACCAGTCCAACTCGACGCACGCCGCTCAGTCGCTGACGTCTATTAAGCTTCGACTGAAGTATACGACGCAGAACGCCCATACTATGCCCATGTGATGGTTAGTGCTATCAGGCCAAAGGCCCCTCGGATCAAATATCCAAACCGTTAGTGTGTTGTTAGTGCGGAAATGAGCAGAGACTCACGAAAGATGTGACCCCGTCGCCCCGTCTCGAGGACTTGCGGCAAGGGCGAGGAATGCCCGGCCACGCCTCGTGTTCAACCCTCGGGCACCATCCAGGTCCACCCGATTCCTTATCACTCGCTAATAAGCTCGTGCGGGTACCCCTCAGGGCCGACCCGTCTTTAGTATCATGTTACAGTGTACAGTCATAGTAAACAAAGTATCCGTGTGTCTGACACCAAAGGGACCCTGAGGAATCACCCTCGATGGGATTCCCTCTGATGTTACCGTTAAGGTGAACGGAGGAGGAATCACCCTCGAGGTCCACACTTGAGGAGTTGCGCGACGACGTCGTTATCGGGGGTGGTGTAGGAGGAATCACCCTCGCTTACCACGACCGAATAACTAACCTACAAGGTTATCATCAGAAGTGCTGACGAGGTATCACCCTCGGCACTTGATAGTAACCCAGCAGTGTCGGCAACTAAGGGGGATGTGACGTGCGGTGTCGGGGCCTGGTCTTCAATCCCGTTACACGGGTCTTCTGATCATCCAGCGGGGCAGTCGGGTTAAGTGGGGTCTCTGTCGGTCTCTACCCAACCTATTCTAAACAGTTTAGGATAACAGGTAAGTATCAACAGTAGGTTACAAGTAAACAGGCTATGCAGCAGACATAGGATATAGTAGCAGCAGTAACTTCTAATGCAAGCATAAGAGAGAAGAGAATGGGCGATATCGGAATGCTCAAAAAAGGGGGTGCTTGCCTGCAAGCTCTGGGGCAAGTGGCTGGTCGTCGGGGACGTAGCTGTTCTCCGGAGTGGCGTCTGCCTCAGGAGCTACGTCAATGTCAGGGTCTAATCAAGAGAGAAAAAGGGGGAGGAAATAGGTAAACATAATGCAAACAGATGCAACACAGTGTGTGCTATGCTATGATGCAGTGCAGGGTTGCCTAAATATGCATCTAAGTCATTTTAGTTATTTTCAGGATTATCGCGGGATTTATTACCCGGTGTGTGTGCACTATTCATCTACCTGAATCGGGCTCGGAGTTACGAGTTCTCCTACGTAGGAGGTTCCGACAAGGAAACAGACGGCACGATCAGACTCGTCTCGTCGTTCTGAGCAACTTTCATGTTTTAACTTTTTCGATCTGAGCTACGGTTTAAAAGTTATGAATTTTCGAAGTTTCAAATATTTTCTAGAATTACTTTTATTACCAGAATTGATTTATGATGTCAGCATGACATAGAGGTGATGTCAGCAGGTCAACTGCGGCTGACCAGGGTCAAACCTGACATGTGGGTCCAGTGGGACCCACATGTCAGCCTCTATTAAGACTATCAATGGATTAATTAAATTAACAGAGTGATTAGTGGGGTGGGCCCCTGATGTCAGCGACTAGTTTAAATAGCAGATTAGTTTTAAGATTTAATTAGCTTAATTATCAGACGGGACCCACATGTCATACTCAGCGAGTGAATAGTAATAGTCATTGACCAGGTCAACCGGTGCACTAGGGCCCGCTGGCAGCCTCTCAGGGGGTGGGTCCCACCTTGCCACATTGGCAGCGTCGCCGTAGTTACTCCGGCGACCATTTGCGCGGCGGCCGATCGCCGGAACGCGTCGGGATTCGTCCACAGGGCTCTGTTCGAGTCGTGGTTAGGTGCATTCGAAAGCTAGAAGACTCACGCGTCGAGTGGTGTGGTTGGATGAGCTCGGGGGCGACCGAAACTGGGCCGGCGACGAGTGGAGGCGGACGCCGGAGTTCGGGACCTCGCGGATTCGGCGAAAAACAGCGCAAGAGCTTGAGCTGGTTATCTAGGCAGCAACAATAGCACTCCAGGAGCTCACCAGAGCCACTGGCTTGAACCGTAGTGGCTCGGGAGCTCGCCAATGGCAGCGACGGCGGAAGTCAGAGCTCGGTGCGGTGGTGCGCTAGCTAGATGGAGCGGAGCTGCTCAGGAGAGGGACAGAGGGGAGAGGAGAGCTCACCGCGTGGTCAAGAAAGACCTTTGACAGGTTTGGAGCAGCAGAACGACGACGTTCGTCGGAGGAACGCCGGCGACCCGTGGAATAAGACGAGCTCGATCCAGGCGCTGCATGGCTCCCCGGCTCCTTCCAACTGCGCCAGTAGACATGGCCGACCACGACGCTTCTCCCAGACACCTCCAGGCGACGCGGGAGGCCGCTGGCCACGGCGGTGGCGAAGCGCGGCGATGGCAGCGCTCGGGCGCCGCGGATCTAGAGGAGAAGAGGGAGAGGCGAGCGAGGGAGAGAGAGGAGAATGACGGGGAAAGGCCAGGGAAGAAGCACGACCCCGACCTTATCTCCCCATCGTGTCGGTGGCGTCGGCGCTGTCGCCGTGTCGCCGCCCGGCTGGCGCGCGCGCGCGCGGCCATGGCGCGGCCGACACGGGGAGGAGGGAGAAGGAGTTGGGCCAGGTGGGCCGCGGTCGGGGCACTGTGCACTAAGGCCCAGTGCACAGTGCCTCATTTTATTTTTCTGTTTCTGTTTTTGTTTTCTATTTTTCTTTTATTCTTTTCTATTTTGAAATAGTTAGGCCACTTTTACACTCTTTTAAAATATGAGACTAGGCCCAAATATTACAATGCAATATTCCTTGTCACCAAAAACTGGTTTGGGTGAATTTGGATTTCATTTGAATTTGAAATGAATTTAATTAGGTTAAATAATTCTGTTTTGGTGTTGTTTCATGTTGTTGGAGCCATTTAACTGATCCTAGTTTCATTGGTTATGTTTGTATGATTGCTTCTGGAATATTTGCTATTTAGTGAACATTTTTCCCATAGTGTTTGAACAAATTTATTTTGCACTTTTGAATTTGAGTTGATTTTCAGGTTAGGATTTGAATTGCTTTGGTTAACCACTATGTTTAAGCACTGCAAATAATGTGACTTGGCATTATTAGCAGTAGATCATAGTGACTAATACACAGGGGTGTTACACAAGGAAAAAACAGAAACTGGCACTGGGCTCTAGGTTAATTTGTTAGTCCCAAAAATCATATAAAATAGCATAAAAATGCATATAAAACATCCAAGATCGATAATATAATAGCATGGAACAATAAAAAATTATAGATACGTTGGAGACGTATCACATACCACCCGGGGCATCATGCATGGGTGGCTCAGGATCAGGCCATCCTCTCTGCCATCCAGTCCTCTCTTACGGAGGGGGTCTCATCACTGATCATCTTCACCGCTACATCTCGGGACGCGTGGTCGGCTCTTCATACCAGTTTTGCTTCGCAGTCTCAGGTGCGGGCTCATGCTGTTCGCACTGCGCTTGGGGAGGTGAAACTTCATGACTTCACTGTCACCGACTACTTCAACAAGGTGACGGGTATGGCTCAAGATGCCAACGGGGACGAAACCCATCGGGTTTTGCCTTCTCAAACCCATCCCCACGAGAAAATCGCAAGCCCGTCCCCGTCCCCATCACCGTGCGCGGGGCTAGCTTTTTGCCCGTCCCCTAAACCCACGGGGAACCCACGGGGAAATCGGAATATTTAAGCAAACATAAGGACTGGATTTCTACCGCTTAGAACTAGAATTCTACCACTTGTGCTAAATGTTGATTCTGAGGCAACCGTGTTGACCGGAGTTGCGAAAATATCACGTGCTAGTAGCCTCAAAGATGGATAGCGTGTTCCACCAACTTTCCGCCAATCTAACACACTGAATTTATCTTTGGACAATGGAACTAGCGCATCTTCCAAGTAACGGTCTAACCCGGATGTTGGCCATTTTTTAGCAACACGTTCATTGAAGAGTGACATAAGGACTGGAGTTTGCAAAGAAGAGAATGAGCAAGATGGTTGTCCATGATCATCATCACTCTCAAGATTTTACTCCTCGAATACGCTTATTGTAGTATTTTGACGGGGATGGCGGGTTTCGGGTTCGGGTATTGTTGAAACGGGTTTGGACCCGTGAAATGTGTCAGGTTTTATACTTTACCCAACAGCAGCCCCACGGGGTTAAAAAGACGCTCATCCCCGTCCCCTAATGGGGTAAAAACCCGCGGGGACGCGGGTTTTTGGGCCCCATTGCCATCTTGAGGTATGGCTAACACACTTGCCTCCATTGGCAAGGCTCTTGGTCAGGAGGAGTTCACCTCTTATGTGCTCAATGGACTGAGTGGCGACTATGATAATTTGGTGGAGAATATCAATGGTCGTGACACTCCCATCTGGCCGCGTGAGTTGTATGCGCGTCTTCTTGCCACGAAACAGCGTATCCAGGCTTGCCACTCTACACCGAGTTTCCCTTTCGCCAACGCTGCAACGCGTGGGAAGGGCAAGCCCTACAAGCCACCAACTAGTGGCAAACCACCGGCGACAGTGCCTAGTTCATGGAACACCACTACCTCCACGGGAGGTCGAGTCCGTGCCTGCTGCCCTTCATGTGGTGCTCAGGTCCCCTGCCAGCTGTGGGCTTGATGGTCACCTTGCCTCCCGCTGTCATCATCGCTTCAAGCAGGATTTCTTGGGGGTCGGGAACAATGGCAAGGGTAATGAGAAGCAGGCTGCCCTGGCGAGTCATGAGCAGGGGCATACTCCTTCCTATCCAGTTGATGCATCTTGGTACATGGATACGGGAGCTACCAATCACCTGATGAGTGAGATGGGCAAGCGCTCTACACAGGAGCCATACCGTGGACACGATCAGGTTCGCACCGCTAATGGGGAAGGTATGCACATCTCACATATTGGTCAGGCATCACTTCTTACACATCGATCCACACAATTACGTCTCCTTAATGTCCTTCGTGTTCCCTCTGTTTCACGTAGTTTGCTTTCAGTTCCTAAACTTACTCGTGATAATAATGTTCTTACTGAATTTCATCCTTTTCATTTTTTTGTTAAGGACCGGGACATGAGGGACGTACTCCTTAGAGGTCGACTGCGCAATAATGGTCTCTATGCACTCGATGTGCCACCAGCTCCTAGTGCTTTCAGCGGTGTTCGTGTGTCTCCATCACATTGGCATGCGCGCTTTGATCATCCTGCCACTCCCATCGTTCGCCATGTACTTCATCGTCATGAGCTTCCAGTAGTGTCCAATAAACATGCTGATGCAGTTTGTGATGCCTGTCAGCAAGGCAAGAGTCATCAGCTTCCTTTTTCTGAGTCGAGTGGTGTAGTCAATAAACCGCTTGAACTTGTGTTTTCTGATGTATGGGGCCATGCCCAAACCTTTGTTAGTGGTCATAATTACTATGTCAGTTTTATTGATGCTTACAGTCGGTTCACTTGGCTTTATCTTCTTAAACGCAATCCTGATGTATTTAATGTTTTCTTGCAATTCCAAGCGCATGTTGAGCGCTTGCTCAGTCGCAAAATCATTCACGTGCAATCCGATTGGGGGGATGAGTATGACAACCTCAATGCATTCTTTAATAAGCTTGGAATTACACATCGTGTGTCTTGTCCTCATACACATCAGCAAAACGGTGTAGCTGAGCGTAAGCATCGCCATATAGTTGAGACTGGTCTTGCTTTGCTTGCCCATGCCTTCGTTCCTTTCCGGTTTTGGAGTGATGCATTTTCCACCGCTTGCTTTCTCATTAATAGACTCCCTACATGACACCGTCAGATGAAAACACCACTTGAACTCTTGCTAAATGAAATTCCTGATTATACGTTTCTCAAGGTCTTTGGGTGTGCGTGTTGGCCACATCTTCGTCCATATAACCAACGCAAGTTGGAGTTTCGGTCTAAACAATGTGTGTTTCTTGGTTATAGTTCTCTTCATAAAGGGTACAAGTGTCTTCATGTTCCCTCTAACTGCTTCTACATCTCTCGTGATGTGGTGTTTGATGAGAATGTTTTTCCTTTTTTCGCACTCCCAGTCACCTCCACCACTCCCACTGCACCTGAGAAATCCGTTTTACCTTTGCCTGGTCAATTTGTTGATGCTGCATATACCCCCTTGTTGCTACCTAACCATGATGCAGGTACTGGGCGAGGAGCACGCCTTGAGCTTCTGGATGAGCAGCCGCCTGCGTCCCCTCAGACGTCCGCCGAGCCCGCTCGCGACCCCCCTCCATCACCTGGCTCGCCGACGGGGCTGGCCGAGCCGGGCCCTGTCACCTCGGTCCAGCATGGGGCTGGCCATGCGTCAGCCGAGCCGGTTGAGCTGGTCGAGCCAGTCTCTGCCACGGGAGCCGAGTCGGCGTCCACGCCCACGTTGGCTGAGCCGGCATCCACGCCATCCTCGTCAGGTCAGTCGCCTGGCACGACTGGCTCTATGTCTGAGGAGCGGTCTGCGTCGTCATCGCCATCTTCATCAACTTCGTCTCCGCCTCCACCTCCACCGTCTGTCGCTATTCTGCGTTCTCGTATGCGCAATCAGAGTGGTATTGTTCGGCCGAAGGAGCGCACTGACGGCATGGTTGCGTGGATTGCGGCGTGTACGGCACAGACGGATGCTGACCCCACTGCTGAGCATTGGCATTTTCAGGTAGCTCTTTGGATTCCTCATTGGCGCAGTGCCATGGAGCAGGAGTTTCAGGCACTACAGAGGAACAATACTTGGCGCTTGGTTCCTCCTGTGTCTGGTGTCAACATCATTGACTCCAAGTGGGTGTTTAAGGTAAAGAAGCATGCTGATGGTTCTATTGAGCGATACAAGCCATGGCTGGTGGCCAAAGGTTTTAAACAACAGTATGGTCTTGATTATGAGGATACCTTCAATCCAGTTGTAAAACCTATCACCATTCGTCTGCTTCTGTCCTTGGCTGTTGCCAAAGGGTGGTCTCTGCGTCAGCTTGATGTTCAGAATGCTTTTCTCCATGGGGTCTTGGAGGAAGAGGTTTACATGCGGCAACCTCCAGGTTTTATTGATCCTGCTCGTCCGCATCATTTGTGTCATCTTGTTAAGGCGCTTTATGGACTTAAGCAGGCTCCTCATGCATGGCATGCCCGACTTGGCTCGGTTCTTCAACTTCTTGGATTTGCTCCGTCCACTGCTGACACGTCTCTGTTCCTGTTTCATCGTTCTGAGGTTATTATATACCTGCTGGTTTATGTTGATGACATTATTCTTATCAGCTCCTCAGTGACTGCTGCTGATCGTGTGTGTGACGCCCCCGGTTCAATCGTACACTAATCATACACGCAAACGTGTACGATCAAACCCAGGGACTCACGGGAAGATATCACAACACAACTCTAAACACAAATAAACGGAGGTCCACAATATTACAGACCAGGGATCCGAAGATCCGAATACATAAGTCAGTCATACAAATAATATCTGGGTACAGACATAGTTAGACAAGTTTTGCCTTAAGAAGGCTAGCACAAACAGCGACACTAGATCGAAAGGCGTTGGCCTCCTGCCTGGGAGCCTCCGATCCTACTCCTGGTCAGCTGGCTCGATCCAGTAGTACGTGCCCTCTGGACCCGCCTGGTAGTAGGCTCCGGTGGTGGCGTCTGGCTCCTGGACTCCATCGTCTGGTGTATCATCAAGGTGGGGTATATGGGGGAAAAGAGAAAATAAAGCAACCGTGAGTACTCATCCGAAGTACTCAGCAAGCAAGGATCTATACTACATATGCAACATTATCAATGGAGAAAAGGCTGTATATGTGGACTGGGCTGCAGAAATGCCAGAACAGAGAGAAGGCCTAGTCCTATCGAAGACTAGCATCTTCAAACATCTTCTCAAAGCCATCATCTTGCAGCAGTAGAAGAGAGTAGAATAGCATTTTATTTAGCAAACATGTTGAAGTACAGCTCAAAGATCCTTCCTCGACTCCCAGCGAGAAAGTAATCCCGAAGCTTCAATTAAGTAACAAGTATCCAGTTTAAGTAGTAGATCGGGATACACAAACTGAGCGTCCTTTACCGTAGGACCGGCTATCGATAGAAGATTCATCCCTGCAGGGGTGCACTACTGTTACCCAACACGCTCGATCAACTCTGGCCGGACATACTTGCTGGGTAATGCCCGTCCTCGGAAGATCAACACGAAGCAGCGCTCTACCTAGGCTCAGCAGAGAGGTCAGCACGCCGGACTAACCTATGCACCCAGGGGTCTCGGGCCATCGCACTGGGCACCCTGCGCGTTGCGTGGCTGGCCGGGGTGCAGGCGCGACACTGAACTCGTCAGTGAAGTATCCAGCCCAATCCCGACGATCAGCCCGCACGGTGAATCGTGACGTCTGATAAGCTTTCGGAGAAACGTACATCGCAGAGGGCCCCATAACCATAATCCCGCGTGGTGGTAGTGCGTATAGGGCACGTCGACCCACTCAGATCACACACCCAAATCCAATAGGCTCAATTAGTATCAAGCGGAGACAATCAGAGTCTCTGATGCTCCGCCACAATGTCACACTCGAGTGCCCTTCCGGCACACCCGAAATCATAGATCCCCAGCGGGTACCCACCAGGGTGGACCCGCCTGTGAAAAAGGTCAAGTAACCGTGTGGTCATAATCATCAGAGTGAACGTAAGAGGTATCACCCTCGAGGTTCACACTGAGGGGTTGCACGACAGAGTCGTATCGGACATGGAGAAGGAGGAATCACCCTCGATGACCACGACCGTACAGCTATGCTGCAGAGTATTCATCAGGAGTGCGTTACGAGGTATCACCCTCGGCACTCGATAGTTACTACGCAGAGTCGTACAACTAAGGGGGGGTGTGAAGTGAGGCGTCTGTCTCTGATCGACGATCACGTTGACCGAGTCGTCGATGAACAAGCAGGGGCGACAAAGTAAGGTGGTGGGGTCACAGATGGTTCATACCAACCTATACTAAACAGTTTATCATAGGCAGGTAAAGTAGCAATGAACAGGTTACAACAGCAGGCTATGCATCAGAATAGGAGCATACATTAACAGTAGCGAAATCTAATGCAAGCAGGAGAATAGAATGGGCGATATCTGGAATGCTCAAGGGGGGGGGGCTTGCCTGGTTGCTCTGGCAAGAGAGGGAGGTCGTCAACGGGCTGCTCGTCGGTAGAGTAGTCGTAACCTGGTGCAGCGTCGTCGGTCTTGGCGTCTATCGAGAGAGAAGGAGGGGGGAGAGAAACAATAAATTCACGGCAATAATGCAAACAATATGTATGACATGCCTAAATGATATGCCAGGGTGTTCTACTGCCTAACTAAACGATTTAGTTAATTTAGGAATTTATTTGGATTTATTTAATTAAAGTTGGGCACTATTCATTTACTGAAATCGGTCTAAAAGTTCAATGTTCTTATAGCTGCGGGCATCTGACGGAGATACCGAGGGCGTATCCGGGTTCGTATCGTCGTTCTGAGCAAGTTTCATGTACAAAGTATTTTCATCGGAGTTACGGTTTATTTAATATGATTTTCTAAAGTTTTTATTAATTTCTGAATTTTAATTAATTATTTAATTCAACATTATCCGAAACAGTGATTGATGACGTCAGCATGACATCATGCTGACGTCAGCAGCCACCTGACAGGGTGGGTCCCACCTGTCATAGGCTGTTAGGTTAATTAGGCTTAATTAATTTAATTACTGATTAATTAACACTAATTAGTTAATTAGATTCACCTAATCAGGATTAATTAACTAATTAATTATTTAATTAATTATTTTATTTATTTCTATTTTTATTTTCTATTTCTTTTAAATCGTTTTTAGGGGGTGGGCCCCATTTGTCAGCGTCACAGGGGTTCGGGCCCCACTGGGCAGTGGCCCAGGGGGGGTCTAACGGGTCGGGGCGACGGGCGCAGCCCGAACGGGCGCTGGCCCGCGGGTGCGCACCCGACCGGGCGGCGCGGGGCAGTCGGCGGGCGCGGGCGCCGGCGAGGCCACGGCGGGGCGGGGCCGTGGCGATGCGGGCGGCCACCGGAGGGAGACGCCGGGGCCGTGGAGGGGTACGGCCGGAGCGGGCGGTTGGCGCGCGGGCGGTCGGCGGCGAGGAGCGACGCGGGCGCGCGAGCGAGGGCAGTGGGCGGCGCGCGCGCGGCGAGGTGCGGGAGCAGAGAGGGGGAGGAGAGGCCCGAGGCCTCACCGTGATCCGTAGGGACGGGGCAGCGGGGGTCGGGGTGGTCGACGGGGACGACGGCGATGGGGAGGCAGGCCGGCGGGGAGGCGCGGGCTCCGGGCGGCGGCGAGGTCGTCGCGGCGTCGGGCGACGGGATCGGGGGTTTGCCCCGATCCGGATCCAGTCGAGGGAGGGGGCGACCGAGCGCCAGGCGGCTGGTCGGGGAAGAGGAGAGGACGGGGCGACGTCGGTGTGGCGGCGGCGTCGGCGCTGGCCGATCGGCGCGGGAGCGGGGCGGCGTCGGCGAGCGGCGTCGGCGACGGGGCCGTTCCCGCGATCCCGATCCCGATCTGGATCGGGAGGTGGGGGCTGACGAGGGGGAGGCGGCGACGGGGCGGCGTTGGCGACGGCGTAGGCGACGGGGCGGACGGGATCGGGAGATCCCGATCCAGACGAGGGGGGAGGAGAGGAGCGAGGGGAATGGGGGTCGGGGGTTAGGGTTTGGTCGGCTGGGGGCCATATAGGCCAGGGGGGGCACAAGTGGGCCGGCCGGCTGGGCTTCGGCCCAGTTGGGCCGGAGGGGGGGGGTCCTTCTTCTTCTTTTCTGTTTCATTTTTCTTTTATCTTTTTCTTTATTCTCTTTTCTCAGTTTAGTAAATAGTCAGGCCTCAAAATGGTTTTTGTAAAACATGAGACCTAGTTCATAAATACTAGTGCATTATTCCCTAACACCTAAAATTAGTTTGGACAAAACATAATTCCATATTTATTTCAGATTTAATAAATGGTTATTAAATATTATCTTTATCCACTGTTTGAGGTTGTTCGAGTCACTTATCCAATTCCAATGATGTTGGTTTCAATTTTAGAATAGCCTCTGGAATATTTGCTATATATCTGACATTTTAGCTCCTATGTTGGACAACTTTCATATTTCACTTTCATTTAATTTTTGAATTTGACTTAGGAGTTGAAATGCAATGTGATGCTAATGATGATTATGCACTGTTGATCATGCTAACATGTCATTATCAAAAGTGATTACTGTTGCTAATCACCGGGGGTGTTACAACTCTCCTCATCTATTAAGAATTCTTGTCCCGAGAATTAAGAGGAAGACTGAAAGAAAGAGGGGTATTCTTCGCGAAGACGATCCTCGCGTTCCCAAGTGGCTTCATCTTCAGAATGATTTGACCACTGAACCTTGAGGAACTTGATTGACTTTTGACGTGTTCGACGCTCAGCTTGATCAAGAATACGGATGGGATATTCTGGATATGACAGATCTTCCCGTAATTCAAGCACTTCATGATCCACAGCTCGAATAGGATCCTTGAAGCAGCGGCGGAGTTGGGATACATGAAAGACGTCATGTACTTGAGAAAGGTTTGGCGGCAATTGCAACTGATATGCCACTTCTCCTCGACGGGCAAGAATACGGAACGGGCCAATGTAGCGAGGGGCTAACTTGCCTTTGATTCCGAACCGATGAGTGCCTTTCAACGGAGTGACGCGGAGGTAAGCTTGCTCGCCAGGTTGATAGACTATTTCCTGGTGCTTACGGTCATAGTTGCTCTTTTGACGAGACTGAGCAGATTTCAAATGTTCACGAACAATACGGACTTGTTCTTCAGCTTGCCGAATAATGTCCGGTCCGACGAGTGAGCGTTCCCCAGTTTCTGACCAATTCAGAGGGGTTCGACACTTACGACCGTATAGAACTTCAAACGGTGCCATCTTCAGACTAGCTTGATAGCTATTGTTGTAAGAGAATTCGGCATACGGGAAGTTTCGATCTTGGGACCTGTGGGTTATGGGCCCACCATTGAGCAGCGGGGCCCTTTAAGAAAAAGGCCGTGAAGGTGACAAAGTTGGCGGGGGCGACATTAGCAGACTCCATCTCGTGAGTGATGTCGCGGAGCCAGTCATCGGCATCCAGGGGCTTGTCAGAGTTGCGAAACTGCGTTATAGCATCGTAGAGACGTGCTCGAGTGGCAACCAACTCGACGGCGAGAGCCCGAACAGTGCGATCCAGAGCCTGAGTGCACTGAATCAGAATGCGGTGGTCATATCGGCGAGGCTCGTACGGGGCACAGATAGCTGTGTAGTATCCGGTAGCATCTCCAGCAGGGGCATACGGGATGTATCGGAACTCAGAGTCATCCAAGATATCACTGAACTGTCCTCGAAGACGTGCGACAGCAGAGTAGGCGGCATCATGTACTGCCATCTCAATCGTCACGCCGATACCGTGGAAAAGGTGCAGCTCGGTGTCTGAGTCATTCTGCCGATCATAGATACGAACATCAGCATGGTACTGCTCCTGATTAAACTCGCGGTAATCCTCGTAAACCATGTACTCAGGGTACCAGCGGTAGCCAAGTCTGGTCATGAGAGCGATCAGGACAGCTGGAAAACCAGGGGCATCACGAGCCCAAGTGCGAAGCACAAGCTGTGTCGTAGGACGCGGTGGAAACAAACGGTCCATCTGAAACAGAGGAAATTCAGATTTGTCAAATGACAACGAGAAGTTTAACACAACTCGGAGAGAAAGGTTAAACAAAACAATGGAAAGGAAAATGATTATCAGACTAATTAGATCAACGACAGGGAAATCGCACAGATATCCAGCTCTCCGGGTAGACGGGATTTACGAGATCCTAAGTGTCGGCGTTAGTAAAATTTTATTTAACCCGAATAGAAGAGATATTAGAGTCCCAGAGTATAGACGAGGAATAAAAGATCCTAATACCACCCAGTTGGCGACGTGGGCCCGTAAGCCACACAGCCAAGTTAGTAAATTAGTTTCTCGGTTTCTAGACTCAACTTCGGCCAAGGAATTTGGAGGGGGGCTTCCTACAGGCAGTCGGCTCTGATACCAACTTGTGACGCCCCTGGTTCAATCGTACACTAATCATACACGCAAACGTGTACGATCAAGCCCAGGGACTCACGGGAAGATATCACAACACAACTCTAAACACAAATAAACGGAGGTCCACAATATTACAGACCAGGGATCCGAAGATCCGAATACATAAGTCAGTCATACAAATAATATCTGGGTACAAACATAGTTAGACAAGTTATGCCTTAAGAAGGCTAGCACAAACAGCGACACTAGATCGAAAGGCGTTGGCCTCCTGCCTGGGAGCCTCCGATCCTACTCCTGGTCAGCTGGCTCGATCCAGTAGTACATGCCCTCTGGACCCGCCTGGTAGTAGGCTCCGGTGGTGGCGTCTGGCTCCTGGACTCCATCGTCTGGTGTATCATCAAGGTGGGGTATATGGGGGAAAAGAGAAAATAAAGCAACCGTGAGTACTCATCCGAAGTACTCAGCAAGCAAGGATCTATACTACATATGCAACATTATCAATGGAGAAAAGGCTGTATATGTGGACTGGGCTGCAGAAATGCCAGAATAGAGAGAAAGGCCTAGTCCTATCGAAGACTAGCATCTTCAAACATCTTCTCAAAGCCATCATCTTGCAGCAGTAGAAGAGAGTAGAATAGCATTTTATTTAGCAAACATGTTGAAGTACAGCTCAAAGATCCTTCCTCGACTCCCAGCGAGAAAGTAATCCCGAAGCTTCAATTAAGTAACAAGTATCCATTTTAAGTAGTAGATCGGGATACACAAACTGAGCGTCCTTTACCGTAGGACCGGCTATCGATAGAAGATTCATCCCTGCAGGGGTGCACTACTGTTACCCAACACGCTCGATCAACTCTGGCCAGACATACTTGATGGGTAATGCCCGTCCTCGGAAGATCAACACGAAGCAGCGCTCTACCTAGGCTCAGCAGAGAGGTCAGCACGCCGGACTAACCTATGCACCCAGGGGTCTCGGGCCATCGCCCTGGGCACCCTGCGCGTTGCGTGGCTGGCCGGGGTGCAGGCGCGACACTGAACTCGCCAGTGAAGTATCCAGCCCAATCCCGACGATCAGCCCGCACGGTGAATCGTGACGTCTGATAAGCTTTCGGCGAAACGTACATCGCAGAGGGCCCCATAACCATTATCCCGCGTGGTGGTAGTGCGTATAGGGCACGTCGACCCACTCAGATCACACACCCAAATCCGATCAGCTCATTTAGTAACAAGCGGAAACATTCAGAGTTTCTGAAGCTCCGCCACAGTACCACACTCGAGTGCCCTTCCGGCACACTCGACAACATAGATCCCCAGCGGGTACCCACCAGGGTGGACCCACCTGTGACAAAGGTCAAGTAACCGTGTGGTCATAATCATCAGGGTGAACGTATGAGGTATCACCCTCGAGGTTCACACTGAGGGGTTGCACGACAGAGTCGTATCGGACATGGAGAAGGAGGAATCACCCTCGATGACCACGACCGTACAGCTATGCTGCAGAGTATTCATCAGGAGTGCGTTACGAGGTATCACCCTCGGCACTCGATAGTTACTACGCAGAGTCGTACAACTAAGGGGGGTGTGAAGTGAGGCGTCTGTCTCTGATCGACGATCACGTTGACCGAGTCGTCGATGAACAAGCAGGGGCGACAAAGTAAGGTGGTGGGGTCACAGATGGTTCATACCAACCTATACTAAACAGTTTATCATAGGCAGGTAAAGTAG
Source organism: Thinopyrum elongatum (assembly GCA_011799875.1). NCBI lineage: Eukaryota > Viridiplantae > Streptophyta > Magnoliopsida > Poales > Poaceae > Thinopyrum > Thinopyrum elongatum. The sequence continues at coordinate 525,848,920 of CM022298.1, forward strand.
CAATGAACAGGTTACAACAGCAGGCTATGCATCAGAATAGGAGCATACATTAACAGTAGCGAAATCTAATGCAAGCAGGAGAATAGAATGGGCGATATCTGGAATGCTCAAGGGGGGGGGGCTTGCCTGGTTGCTCTGGCAAGAGAGGGAGGTCGTCAACGGGCTGCTCGTCGGTAGAGTAGTCGTAACCTGGTGCAGCGTCGTCGGTCTCGGCGTCTATCGAGAGAGAAGGAGGGGGGAGAGAAACAATAAATTCACGGCAATAATGCAAACAATATGTATGACATGCCTAAATGATATGCCGGGGTGTTCTACTGCCTAACTAAACGATTTAGTTAATTTAGGAATTTATTTGGATTTATTTAATTAAAGTTGGGCACTATTCATTTACTGAAATCGGTCTAAAAGTTCAATGTTCTTATAGCTGCGGGCATCTGACGGAGATACCGAGGGCGTATCCGGGTTCGTATCGTCGTTCTGAGCAAGTTTCATGTACAAAGTATTTTCATCGGAGTAACGGTTTATTTAATATGATTTTCTAAAGTTTTTATTAATTTCTGAATTTTAATTAATTATTTAATTCAACATTATCCGAAACAGTGATTGATGACGTCAGCATGACATCATGCTGACGTCAGCAGCCACCTGACAGGGTGGGTCCCACCTGTCATAGGCTGTTAGGTTAATTAGGCTTAATTAATTTAATTACTGATTAATTAACACTAATTAGTTAATTAGATTAACCTAATCAGGATTAATTAACTAATTAATTAACTAATTAATTATTTAATTAATTATTTTATTTATTTCTATTTTTATTTTCTATTTCTTTTAAATCATTTTTAGGGGGTGGGCCCCATTTGTCAGTGTCACAGGGGTTCGGGCCCCACTGGGCAGTGGCCCAGGGGGGGTCTAACGGGTCGGGGCGACGGGCGCAGCCCGAACGGGCGCTGGCCCGCGGGTGCGCACCCGACCGGGCGGCGCGGGGCAGTCGGCGGGCGCGGGCGCCGGCGAGGCCACGGCGGGGCGGGGCCGTGGCGATGCGGGCGGCCACCGGAGGGAGACGCCGGGGCCGTGGAGGGGTACGGCCGGAGCGGGCGGTTGGCGCGCGGGCGGTCGGCGGCGAGGAGCGACGCGGGCGCGCGAGCGAGGGCAGTGGGCGGCGCGCGCGCGCGTGCGGCAGAGCGCGGCGAGGCTGCGGTGCGCGCGGGCGCGTGCGCGAGCAGCGAGCATGCGAGCGCGTTCGGATCTTCTGCACGTTGGCGCGGTGCGCGTGGCGAGTGCGGGAGCAGAGAGGGGGAAAGAGGCCCGAGGCCTCACCGTGCTCGTAGGGACGGGGCAGCGGGGGGGGGGTCGGGGCGGTCGACGGGGACGACGGCGACGGAGACGAGGTGCAGGCCGGCGGGGAGGCGCGGGCGGTGCGTCCAACGGCGACGGCGAGGCGCGCGGGTCGTCGCACGACCGAGGGCGACGGGGTCTTTCCCGCGATCCCGATCCCGATCTGGATGGGAGGTGGGGGCTGACGAGGGGGAGGCGGCGACGGGGCGGCGTCGGCGACGGGGCGGACGGGATCGGAAGATCCCGATCCAGATGGGGGGGGAGGAGAAAGCGAGGGGGGAGGGGGGATCGGGGGTAGGCTAGGGTTTCGGGTGGGGGGGGGGGTGGCTATGTAGGCGCCGGCTGGGCCGGCTGGCGGCCCGGTGGCTTGCTGGGCCGAGGCCCAGTCGGGGGGGGGGGTTCCTTTATCCTTTTCTGTTTTTTTTTTTCCTTTTCTTTAGTGCTCTGTTCTCAACTGTTAAATGTTTAGGCCCCAAATGGTTTTTGTAAAAAGTGTGACCTATTTCATAAATACCAGTGCATTATTCCCTAACACCTAAAATTAGTTTGGGCAAAACATAATTCCATATTTATTTCAGATTTAATAAATGGTTATTAAATATTATCTTTATCCACTGTTTGAGGTCGTTCGAGTCACTTATCCAATTCCAATGATGTTGGTTTCAATTTTAGAATAGCCTCTGGAATATTTGTTATTTATCTGACATTTTAGCTCCTATGTTGGACAACTTTCATATTCCACTTTTATTTAAATTTTGAATTTGACTTAGGAGTTGAAATGCAATATGATGCTAATGATGATTATGCACTGTTGATCATGCTAACATGTCATTATCAAAAGTGATTACTGTTGCTAATCACCGGGGGTGTTACAGTGTGTTGTGTGCTCTGAGTGGTCGTTTTGCTGTCAAAGATCTTGGTGCTCTCCATTACTTCCTTGGTCTGGAGGTTTCACGGTCCTCTGCTGGCCCGACTCTCACTCAGCATAAGTATTCCTTGGACTTGCTGCGACATGCTGGTATGTTGCAATGCAAGCATGCTACCACTCCTATGTTTACGACTGATCGGTTATCAGCTTTGGATGGTGCTTTGCTTCCTTCAGATGATGCTACAGAGTACCGCAATATTGTTGGTGGCTTGCAGTACTTGACTATCACACGGCCGGACATATCCTATGCGGTAAACCGTGTATGCCAGTATCTTCATGCTCCTTGGACTTCACACTGGTCAGCTGTGAAGAGTATCCTACGTTATCTCTCTCATACTGTCTCCTATGGCTTGCATCTTCAGTCTACCTCCTCGAGTGCTCTCTCGGCGTTCTCTGATGCAGATTGGGCTGGGAGTCTGGATGACCGGCGATCAACGGGGGGTTATGCTGTCTTCTTTGGTTGCAACTTGATCGCCTGGAGTGCGCGCAAGCAGGCCATAGTGTCTCGGAGTAGTACTGAAGCCGAGTACAAGGCGGTTGCTAATGCCACAGCTAAGCTCATTTGGGTACAGTCTTTGTTGAGAGAGTTGGGAGTCTCTCAAGAGCAGCCACCGGTTCTTTGGTGTGATAATATTGGTGCGATGTATCTTTCGTCTAATCCAGTTTTCCATGCTCGTACCAAGCACATCGAAGTTGACTATCACTTTGTGAGGGAACGTGTTGCACAGAAGCTTCTTCATATCAAGTTTATCTTTTCCAAAGATCAACTTGCTGACATCTTCACGAAACCACTTCCACAACCTCAGTTTGAATGTTGTAGGCGCAATCTTAACTTGCTTTGTACTTCAGGCCATAGTTAAGATTGTGGGAGGGTGTTAGACTATATATTGTATAGAGCTACGTATATTGTATCTGTGTACACGTTGTACCCCTATATATATAAAGAGCCACACCCGTATTAGGGTGTCGAGTAGTTTCCCATAATCCCACGTTTTACAATTGTGCTACAGCCGGGCTGCATACATAGCGCTCGCTCCCTTCTCTCTCATCCCTTCTCTTTCCTCCAGCTCAGATTTTGTTGACGGGGAACAGCTTGTAGCCAGCTGACAAGGACCTATTATACTTGCTCTAAGGTTTCTTCTCTTGTACTCCAGTTTTATACTACTACTCCAGTAGTAGATGTTAATGCAACTGCCCCGCTTGTTTTAAATGTTCCAATGTCGACAGAAGGACATGCTTACATTAGTACAAGTTGCATGTTCATATCTCGAAGTACAGCGTTCCTGGCACCAATTAGGTAAAGCTACCTTCAGCAACAGGCTGTAGAATGCAGCAGACAGACGCCGCTCCAGTGCACCAATAGGAGAACACTGCTCGCTTTGCCTCTCTTCTTCTTCTTCTTCTTCTTCTTCTTCTTCTTCTTCTTCTTCTTCTTCTTCTTCTTCTTCTTCTTCTTCTTCTTCTTCTTCTTCTTCTTCTTCTCCTTGTTGTTGTTGCTTGATTAACGGAAGAGTTCACCTAATTAACACACATGCACATGATGCATGATTAACAATGAACACTTGAGCACGCGAGAAAATTGAGGTAAGGGCCGCCCACATGAATCTTATTCTGATCATATCGACATGGGCAAATACTATGTTAAATAGCTACTATAATGATACATTCCAATTAATTATTATTATAGCTACCAACCATCTTGTGCCTGTGGAAATACCACTCCTCCGGAAAGGAGGAAGGAGAAACAACCATGTGGCTATGCGTCTGCCTACACAAACGGTCCAGCACCTGGTGAAACTCGAATGGAAGACGGGGGAGTGCCTCTCTTCCCCCGCACTAACCATCCTGCGCCACCAAGCACCTGTGCGTAGTCGCCACCCGGTCCAGCGGTCAGGCTGTAGAATGCAATGATAATTTTTTGACATTATCGTTGTTTACATTGAAGCAAGCAGGATGACGGTGTACTCGATGATATCATCGAGGATGAGTTATTATGTGATGCCTGGTTGAATAGAAGTGCAAACTTTGTAGGCTTGAAGCAAGGGAGGCACTATATTTTGGCTAAATGTGCATTCTTTGTTTCACCAGCAAAAACACTTTGCACCCTACAACATGCACGTGATCACAAATGCAATGTGATGTCGCTAGTCCATCTGTGCTATAGCATCTCAAACTCCGCCATGAAGTATTGTAGTGCGATCCCACGGGTGGAAAGAGGGTGGCCGCAGGGATCGTCAATCATGAACATCGTAAGGTTTTCTTCTTATTGCTCTACATGTTTGTCAATTTATTGATTCACTCAAAACTGCAACTTGACGATCACGCTATTGTGTAGCACGCACGCGTTGCGGCACTATACCAAACAACAAAGGGTAGACCATTCATGTTGATGTATTGTTGGATGAAGCTCAAGAGGCACGGCCTGTGGATGAACAATACTTCGCTCTAAGATTATTTTGGACGTAATATTCATATTTTGTACCATTGTTGTACTAGAATATTTGTATGTTATATATGAATGAATTCTGTTATTTTCTATAATTATTTTAAGTGCTTCGGACATAAAGAAAAACATGAACGAACATTCGATGCATAAGGTAGGTTGGTCGGCTTCCATATCTGTGAACACAACATGTCCATAGATGTTTACTGTGTCTGATATCTCTCAAAATAGGTGTGACGACCCCGGCTTAATTGTGCACTAACCATACACGCAAATGCACACGATCAAGCCTAAGGACTCACTTGAAGATATCACAACACAACTCTAAAACATAAATAAAGTCATACAAGCTTAATATTACAAGCCAGGGCCTCGAGGGCTCGAATACATAGCTCGATGGCATACAAGCGTCAGCGGAAGCATCAGATATCTGGGTACAGATATATTACAGAAATGGAGATAAGCCTTTATGAAGGCGGGGCAAAATAAAAATACTACGATCGAAAGGCGTAGGCCTCCTGCCTAGGACCCTCCGAATCCTACTCATGGTCGTCTGTCGGCTCCTTGTAGTAGTACTCGCCTGGAGGGTAGCAGTAGTAGCCGTAGTCATCGACGGGGGCAGCTAACTCAGGGACTCCGTCATCTGGTGACGTCAAATGGATATGGGGAAAAAAAGAAAAAAAAGCAAACGTGAGTACTCATCCGAAGTACTCAGCAAGCAAGGATCTACACTACATATGCAACATTTTCAAAGGGGGCTGTATATGTGGACTGGGATGCAGAAATGCCAGAATAGAGGGGGATAGCCTAGTCCTATCGAAGACTAGCATCTTCAAACATCTTCATCGGTCTTGCATCATTAGAAGAGTGCAGATTACACAATGTAAAATAGTAGTAGTGTATCATCAACCTCGGCCAGAGATCCTTTCTCGACTCCCTGCGAGAAAGCAATCCCAGTGTCATACTATCCATTTCATCTCAAGTTCTAGTTGTGCCGATCGGGATACAACTCCGAGTGTCCGTTACCGTAGGACAGGCTATCGATAGATGTTTTCTTCCCTGCAGGGGTGCACCAAGTTACCCACCACGCTCGATTAACTCCGGCCGGACACACTTTTCTAGGTCATGCCCGGCCTCGGTCAAACGATACGCTGCAACCCGACCAAATACTTAACAGAGAGGTCAGCACGCCAGAATAAACCTATGCCCCCAGGGGTCTTGGGCCATCGCCCCAGGAACTCCTGCACGTTGCGTCAGGCGGCCGAGAGCAGACCTAACAACCCCTTAATACAAGCGCAGTTGCGTAACCAGTCCAACTCGACGCGTGCCGCTCAGTCGCTGACATCCATTAAGCTCCGGCTGAAGTATACGACGCAGAACGCCCATACTATGCCCACGTGATGGTTAGTGCTATCAGGCCAGAGGCCCCTCGGATCAAATATCCAAACCGTTAGTGTGTTGATAGTGCGGAAACGAGCAGAGACTCACGAAAGATGTGACCCCGTCGCCCCGTCTCGAGGACCTGCGGCAAGGGCTAGGAATGCCCGGTCACGCCTCATGTTCAACTCTCGGGCACCATCCAGGTCCACCCGATTCCATATTACTCGCTATTAAGCTCGCGCGGGTGCCCCTTAGGGCCGACCCGTCTTTTAGTATCATGTTACAGTGTTCGGTCATAGTAACCAAAGTATCCGTGTGTCTGACACCAAAAGGGACCCTGA